>OX377202.1:57735001-57908158 GCA_947396885.1 Heligmosomoides polygyrus polygyrus
CAAGTGCTATAAAAAAACTGCGCAAAAAATTACAAACCTAAGCGGAGAGAACAAGCGCGCAAATGGCTACTTTTCACTTTTTCACTTTTCACTTCAACGACCTACAAATTGACAAATTTCATGATGAAAAAAAGAAATGCAATACATGCTCTGATATAGCAAGTCATTCTCTTTCGAAAGCTATGCAGCGCTATGCAAGAGACCGCCGGCGAAATCTGAAGTGAATCGTTGAAAAAAAAAACGCCGAAGACTTATCGGACAGCCTAGTGTATATATATATATATATATATATATATATATATATATATATATATATATAAAGGACGGCGTTACTCAATCCCTTCTGGGATGCGCCAGCGCATTCTACTTCTAAGGGATGTCGTGGAGGCGACATGAATGCGTATTTGGCCATACAATGACTTGCGGTGGCCAGCCGATGAACAAGTCAGCGCTCTATCCTTCCCAGACAAGTCTGGCACCAATTAAACGACCCCGGAGGGATGGAAGGCTTGGTTGGCCTGGGCGGGAAATCCGAAGCAGGAACCTGGTATCGGGTGCACGCGACAGTCGCGCCTCCTCCGACTGCGCTACACGCGCCTATATATATATATATATATATATATATATATATATATATATATATATATATATATATATATATATATATAGGGTGCGCCATAAATATGGTCACTCAGTAAAAAGCGAATTACTCACGCGGAATTTATCAGAAAAACAGCGAAACTTCGTAAACAATTTATTAACATTCTATTTAACAAAAACATAATGGATATCACTCAATATGACGTCCTTTGGCACGAATGACAGCCTGCAGACGCTTAGGGTAGGACACGATGGCGGCACGCAGGGTTGCTTGCGGAATTTCCTCCCATGCTTTTTCCAGTGAGGATTTCAGTCCTTGAATCGTTGTGTGCCTTTTAGTGCAGGCTTTCTCCTCCAGAATAGACCAAACGCAGTAGTCCATAACATTCAAATCTGGCGAGTTTGCCGGCCATTCAGATGCAGGGATGAAGTCGGGCAGATTCCTCGCGCACCA
The DNA here is from genome assembly GCA_947396885.1 of Heligmosomoides polygyrus polygyrus. Classification (NCBI taxonomy): domain Eukaryota; kingdom Metazoa; phylum Nematoda; class Chromadorea; order Rhabditida; family Heligmosomidae; genus Heligmosomoides; species Heligmosomoides polygyrus. Next base: position 57,736,056 of record OX377202.1, read on the forward strand.
CTCCTGAGTCTTCTTCGATTTATGAGCGGGTGCGCCGTCCTGTTGAATCCATGTTGTACTTCCAAAGTGTTCTTGAGCCCAGGGAAGCATCTCCTTCTTCAATATGTCGTTCAGGTAGACATCGGTGTTGATTTTGGCTCCTCGTTCAACAAAAACCAATGGTGTCCGTCCTGTGGCGCAAACACCGGCCCAAACCATCAGGGAAGCTGCATGAGAATTTCTTTGAACGACTCTTCCCTTCGCGTCTGCATCTTCACCACTTTCGGCCAATAACCGCGAGTTTTGGCGGTTAAAAGACTGCTCAATTGAGAAAAGTTTCTCATCGCTGAAGAGCGTCGTCCAGTGGTCATGCCGCTCGAGGAGGCTTCTACATTTTTTTCTTCTTCCTTCCTTCTGTGCATTCGTTAGTCCGCGCAGTTGACGGAACTTGTAGGGGTAAAGTCCAAGCTCATTCTTAACAACTCGCCTCATTGTCGTCGCCGATACGTTGAGCTCGGATGCAATTTTTCTCATGCTGCGTCCTGGATTCCGCTTGATTCGTTCTTTTACGATTTTTCCAAGACTGCTCGTAGCCACGGATACCGGACGGCCATGTTGGGGACGATCAACGAGAGAGTTGCGTTCCACAGAGCGATAGACAGTCTTCTTGTGCAGGTTCAGCAGACGAGCGATGTTGGGAACAGAGAGTCCTGCCCTTCTCAGATCCAAGATTGCGCCTCTTTGAGAACAAGACATTACCATTTCTGAAAGGAGCAGTGTGGAGATGCAAAAAACACTATATATGTTTAGGATGACACGTAGAATCTAAAAAAAACAATGAAAACACCAAAACGTTGACAAAGAAATACAAAAAATTACACGCGAAAAAAGTGACCATATTTATGGCGCACCCTGTATATATATATATATATATATATATATATATATATATATATATATATACCTTTTCACGTCAAATTGGACACTCTTCTAAGCAAACGATGCTTCTAAAATCAAAGTGAACGTCGTCTAAATCGAAGCGAGCTTTTTACAGGATGAACACTACAGGCACCCCCAAGGTGGTTAGAGTAATTGTTTGTTCAAGAACTTGGTATAACATTCTTCGAAATTTTTTAGTTCACCTGCCCCAAGTGTAATAATTTTACAAAATTTTTAATTTTCTTGGAAAAAATAGTAAATTAGAATTCGTTTTAACACGTTGACGACCGCGCCTTCTTCGCATGTATGGCGCGTGGGACCAACCGACTTTTTGCGACGCCGACAGCGTGGCATGACATCATGTTGCACGGTCCTACGCGACCGCAAAATTCGTCTCTTGGTGGAGAGCAATGATAAGGATGACGAGGTGGTCCAGGACGATGTTAATGCTGAGGACGGTATCCTTGTACTACCAACTGACGACGATGATGGCTCAGAAAGTGAGGTAATAGAACCCGAAGCAGAAGATAAGGATGAGGAAGCTTGGAAGGGCGATTTTGAAGCCCCTGATCGGTGGAACTTTGCGACGGAGTCCGGCTTTCATGACGATGTGTTCGACTGCGATAGCCCCATCGATTATTATCGATCATTTTTCAATGACGAATTGTTATTTGAAGCCGTTATTGGCGAGAAGCTCAATAAATCAGTAACCGAAACTTGTTTTTGTGGAGCACGCGTTTTACAACAATGTCTGAAGATGGTGCACACATAACACAAAAAAGTTCCTTGGAAAGATCTGAATACAACTAAAAAAATAAATTACATGGCTGTGGCCTGACATCATGTCACACGGTCTCACGCGGCCGAAAGGATGTGGCCTGGCATCAGGCCACACGGTCGTCAACGTGTTAAAGCGCAACAAGGCAGCAGTCATTTAATGTGTTAAGGGATGAGGTCGTACCACGCATTCGAAAAGTTCGTGGTGTCATTTTATTAAAGTCCATTTTTATTTGATTGGACGAGAACATGGCGCCATCACTTCTCTTGGTGCCAAAAAATGGAAGCCTTTCTGCCCACTAAAACAAGCTTTAAACAGTTATTTATCCTCAAAAATGGGTATATTACAAAACTCCAAACAATGTGTTCACTTGTTGGGCGGGAGGATTGAAACTCCCAAGAAAGTTATACGAAATTTTCATGAACAACAAATATTCTAACATTTTTGGGGAGTCTGTAATTTAATGTGCAAGGAGCTCGTATTGATTTGGAAGATGTGAAGTTTGATTTCAAAAGCCTTCCGCTTGTTTAAAAGAGTGTCCAATTTATGGTGAACAGTGTCCTGTTTGACGTGCAAATGGTATGTATTGTCTGGAGAAGTCGTTTGGAACGGATAAAACGTGTGGTTTTTCACTGACGGTTGTCCACAACTCGCTGAATGGATTTGATACGCTTTCACTGTGATCCCGGTATATCACGTTTAAGTAGAGCACCACACGTGGCTGGCTACCTCTAGCTTTTCCACTTTGTTCTTTATCATTAAAAATAGTTTTCTTGTAGATTCGTGTGTGCTGTTTCAGGTAACAGAGAAGGCTGACGCCCTGTTCCCTATTGTTAGCGCTGCTTCCATAGCTGCAAAAGTCACCCGTGATCGAAGAATCCGCGCCTGGCAATTTCTAGAGCCCAATGTGAAAATTTCCAGCAATGGTTACGGCAGCGGGTATCCAGGAGGTGGGTTGTGGTTTTACTTAGTTTGGATACAAGATCTACTTCGAAATTGTCTTGCACATTTTTAAAGATTATAATTGCTTTCAGATCCAAGTACGAAGAAATTCTTGGTCGACAGTATAGACCCCGTGTTTGGGTATTCATCCTTGGTACGCTTTTCGTGGAAGACGGCGGATGTTTTGCTTGAAAAAAGCTGCGTTAAGGCTGTGTGGTACGTCGGAGTGAACGAAGCTTCCATCCAAGCCGGTCAAAGCATTCGCTTTCAGGGAAGAGCTGGACGCGGGCGCGCCGTCGGTGAAGGGATGGCTCATTTCCAAAGTGGACGTACCTAAGAGGCACGCCTATTATGCTGACAGAACAATCCAGAATCTGACGTCCTTCTAATTTTGCACGGCCAATGGGCTCCTCACTCGCGCATTGTGCTCACCTTTAAGCGGTTGTTGTCGGGTTATGATCTCTTCTCAGCTGGCAGTTCTTACTGTGTCTTGATGACTAAGTTGATTGCTTATTTTGTGACGTGATTGCTTAATTGCGAATAAATGATAAAGCTCACGATTATTTGCTCTCCAGTTGACGGTTTTCCAAGACGATTCTGATAGCAGACTTCGTTAGTTCTAGGCTTCACAAACAGTGATTTTTTTAGATGGGGTCGTGGCTTAGCCTTTCAACACTTTTATGCCTTCTAACGGCATATTATATTGGACATATGATTAACACTTTCTACAAAATATATTCCGTACCAGCATGCAAGGAAGGACTCCCGTGCGGGAAGGTGAGCACACTGTTTTGAACGAGCAGATGTTCCCTTTTCTGTGTTTTGCTTTCGTAATAAGTTAATTTCCAGCCGTTCTTCGCGCTACAGAAGGATGGAAAGTTCCCTGTAATTCAGTTCCGCGTCTACGCTACAGAGCAAAGTCTTTCATTGGGAAAAGTGGTGAAAGTGGTAGACGATTTCCAACTGGCGGATGCCCAGGAGTTGAAGGTACGAGAGTATCCCAACCCTGACAGGAAATGTATTTTTAGTTGATTCACTGGAAGCGACAAAGACTGAATGCCAGACTTGTGGGTAGATTGACCAAGCTATGTTCTGCTACAAAGCTGCTTCGAAATCATCTGTCGTCCCAATGGTCAAGCGTTGCTCGAGCCGGCGCCAGGAGCGTGTCCATTCGTCCCTGTACCTTACCAGATGGCTCAATGGAGCCTTTTAACTCTAGGGACATGAAGAGGGTTATATCGTTCGTTCAAGCGGTTTATAAAGAGGTTCGACCATCGCGTTGGTAAGAGTCCTGGTCTTCTTTCGAGATTCACGGAATCCTTTTGGTGATGGCTGTCGTCCACTAGCATCTGCGGAACGCATCACGTTGGCGACCAACTTAATTTTCGATGACTTGGCTCATGTGACAGCGTCTTTGATTGCCAAACGTCGATGAAGCTCTTAACTCCGGAGGCCTTCTCTCACTCGCGTGAATCATGTCACTCTGAGCGTCGTCCTTCTTTTTCGATGCTCTTGAATTCTCCTCAAGCCGCTCGTTACTTCCTGCCCATCTCGGGCACCACGTCGTTGGCCACTTCACGACCTAGATACATCGATTGCAGTATGCAGCGATTCCTAAAGACGACGAGAGGGCGTGTCGGATCTCGGAAGGTAGGGCATAGTCCAGAACACATACATCCTGTGGAGGATGACATGAGGGCAGGTGGACGTGGCTATCGAAGAGATCGGAGCAAAATCATGGGTGACTTTCTCTATTGCCCTTCTGGAAAATATGACTGTTCCATCAGGGCATCGTAGAGCGGTCATCCTACTCTTGACGTTGGCGAAATTCCGGTAAGCTTCGCGTATGCTCATACGCACCTCCGAAGCATCGGCCTGCACTTGCGCTGTTCTCTCCTTAAGATTTATTTATTTATTTACTCAAGCTTGGGTAAAAAAAACATCACTCGTGTAAAAAATCGATCGAAAATATTGTGAGAAATTCTAGAGAACCGCAACGACACACCATATACAATTTTTTTAACGAACAACAAGATTTTAAAACGAGACGTGGACATGTTAGTGACATTTTCATCATCACCTATAAGTAGGTCGAGCTCCTTTAGATTTCCATACGTGAGGAAGTTCGACCTAATTTGACGCCTAATAAAAAAATACAAATTAAATACAAAATAAAAAATACAAAAAATAAAAAACCGATACAACCTAAGCCTTCTTATTCTATTTTTGGTCAGTTGCACACCAAAAAACTCTTATTGAAAGAATTTGGTCTATTGAAAGTTTTCTAGATATAATTTTACAAAGCATTATTAGGTCCGCAATCTTCCGCCTAACAAGGGAAGGGTCTGAAGCGTATGTCTGAACGGCGGGAGCGAGCCATATAGGGAGAATCCCCACCACTCAATTGGTATCTAAATGTGTTTATTTTTTGCCAATCCATTAAAGACAAGGAGTAACCTTGAAGTTACAATGGAATACGGGCATCACGAATTTGGGGGTCTTGTACGTTTGCGCCGCCTCTGCCGGCAAGCGGCCCGGAGCGCAGTAGATAGTGACGTTGCTTTACGCGAAGAAGGTCGGGTTTTCGGTTCTTCTGCGCTGCAGCGTTTTTGCATTTCAACGAATTGGTTGAGATTTGGAAGATTCTGAGGTCTACTATTTTCAAACGTTTTCTGCGCATTTCTCCCGCCATACGCTGTGGAGAGTGCCTTTCTTGCGAGTTGTTTATTACTGACTGGTTTTTTTTAAATCACAATGTCTGCGTCCACTTCAAGTTAACATGCTTCGAAGTCCTTGAGTATGGTGGCCACTGGCTATCCGTTCGGCCAGCTTGATTTCTTCCCTCGAAGGTTCCTTGCCTAAAGGTGGGCCACACTTCAATGTGAGCGGGTGGATCACCACTCGAGTATCTTCAGACGTTGTTGGTGTTAGATTTTAGAAAAAATCTTCAGCACACCGCTGATTTCCAGGTGACAGGCAAAGATGAGGGAAAGAGTGTATCGATGCCATTTAGGTCAATTTGCGGGATCCACATGCCTTGTTTCTCAATTACCCACCTCCGGCGTCACATCCTGACCTCTTTTGAAAATCCGAGCAGGATGGCTTTTCCCGAGTTCATTGGTCCATATATAGAAACCGACTGTGAGAAACCCCTAGCCTTTATACGTTGCCCGTATTGTGCCCACCTTGCACTTCGTACTTGTGTATCACTGATGTTGAACATTTATACATCATCATGTTGGATAAAACACCATGCGGCTGGAAAATTTGGCAAAAATATTCTGAAAATGGTATAGACGTCGGAACCCCCCAAATCTCAAGCAAGTAGTTGAAATGCAATCACAGAATAACCAAACCCCGACCTCCCTCTCATGAAGCAACGTCACTATCCACTGTGCCCCAAGCCGCTTGTCGGCGGAGGCATTGCGGGTGTACAAGACCCCCAAACTAGTGATGCGCCGTATTCTATTGTGACTTCAAGGTCCCCCTACTCCTTGGGTTTATCAACTTGGAGAAAAGAAACACATTTTTATAATAATTTAGGGTGGAGATTCTTCCTATATGACTCGCTACCCCCGTTCAGACATACGCTTCAGACCTTTCCCTTGTATGATCCTCCTTAACCCTTTTCTGCATAGCTGCGCAAACTCGGATGTTGGGTGTAGTTTTCTCACGCTCACGCTGCTCTTCGCTGGCGTATCAGATCGGGAGTTTCCGGAGACAAACGTCTCTTGGTAGTATTCAAGCACTCGGCTCAGCACTATCGCGGAGATGGTAGACGAGGCGGTCGTACTCGTCGGTGTTGCCCATGAAGGTATCCTCCCAAAGGCCGGCAGGAGAGGTGTGAAGTTCCAGTTTTTCTGGAACTCCTCGTCTTGAACTTCGCGGCCTTCTCTCCTCTTTCGTCTCAGAAAAGCGGAACCTCGCGCGAAGGATACGGTGGCCCAACTCCGTGTAGAACATGGGAACAACGGAGAAGTCTGCACTCGCAGATGTCTGATTGGATTCCGAAACTGCACGAGTCGATATTCGTTGCGAAGTGCGTGTTGTCGAGAACACCAACGCCGCCTGCTCCTCTGCTGTTACATGTTCCGATGAACAGTTTTTCTCCAGAGTCGTAGGCGGAGTGTAGAGGGTGGTGTCTTCTCGTCCCGGTCACTCCTGTGACACTTGATCTTCTTAGCTTGCATCATCAGGTTCTCGACGGATGCCTCCCACGAGAGTGTTGTAAGTACGGATCGCTATCCCACTTATTCTCAAATGGCGCAGCGTTAGGCCCTGAGCTTTTCGTAGTCTCTTCGATTCGTCCTACCAATCGCTGCAGAAGTGCTGTTTCGCAGTTAGGGGAATGAGACCGTCTAGTGCTGCTGGTTTTGATTGAAGATCAACAGACGTGTGAGCGATGCACTGGCTGTATACGACGATACGACGAAGAACTTATACGTCCTAATAATGCGGTGGTTCAGTGGATATGAGGGGCGAGTACAAGAGATGAGACAGAGTTTATTGAGAGACCAACTGGTCTATGTACAGGTGGAGCGAGAACTGCCGTGCGTTCGCTGTATGGTAGCGTCACGCCTCCTGACATCTCGAGGCTTGAGCATCATCGTAGACGATAGACGATGATATTCCCGGCGAGGCCAAAACGAAATCTTTGAATTACACGAAGAAATGTAATTCAAGCATGACATGATATGGATGAAAAGTATGACATCACGATGCCGGCGGCGATCGGCTTGTTTGATGGACTGTTGCAGACCATAAGGACCGGATATGTAGAAGACTCGAGTGGCTCTTGACGGTTTGAGGTTGACGGCTGCAGACTGCTTGTTGAAACTTGAAGACAGCTTGACGGACGAGTTGAGCAGCAGCAGCTAGTTGAGAGTTGTAGACGGCGACGGCGGTATGGAACAAAGGGAAACATGACAGATTTTAAACTTCAATTGGTACACTACCCATTTTGAAAAAGCATTCACTGAACATGTGAATGGTCTGGCGGTCTTGCGAGGGTTTCCCTGTTTAGCTTTTCGAACGCAGGTCCAAGAGTTCCGCGAGCACAACCCATCACTTCTCTGTTCATTATTGACTTTTTGCGGCACGGTTTGTTGAGCAATTGAGTGTATATTCTTGGGGACCTGGCCGATCCAGCTAATAAAGTAGTGACCTGACCTAGGTTCGCGCGAAAGGGCATGCCCCACGGCAGGCACGGTTGTTTGGCAGACGCAGCACTCTTCTTACGTTTAGATATGGGTGGTCTTTGCGTCAGTGGCCGGTTCTGTACTTCGTTACCTATTGTTCGCTTGAACCCGCTTTTATTTGCAACAGTTAATTTGTTGGTTGGTGACAAATGATTAAATGTTTGAGGTTCAACGGAAACTGCGCCAAGATTTGTAAAATTTTTGGTACAAAGGCGCTGATTTTCGGCATGATTAGTATTGTTTGCTGTGCGATAATGGCAGATTTTATGGTCTCGTCGCAATGAATTCCATGGAGGACCTAGTTTGGGCTCCTTAGGGTCTTTTTTAAAGCACACTGATGCGTGGTGCATTTTCCCACATCCGGTGCAGTTCAGCTTTTGGCAGTTAAAACTGTCAAGCCGTGAGGAGCAGCATTTCCAGCATCTGTTTTGCTCCTTCAAAATTCTTCTACGAGTTGATTTGTCAATAACAGTTTTGCATGACAAAGACGCATGCTTGCCAGTGCTGCAAAAGATACATCCCCTATTTAGTTGAGGTCGCGGAGCGTCATATCTAGGTGGTGTTGAGATGACCTCGCCGTTGATTGTATTGCCCATTCTGTTCTCGATGTAGACCCTAACGGCAATTTCCTTCTTGAGATCACTCATGAGTTCATCGATTGATTGATTGTGCACTGCTCTGCTAGCTCTGAGCACAGGGCTAACAATACTATGAGGAAACTTGGACAGTATGGTTTCAATCCAAATTGGATCACATGTAGACCTAACGTCATATTCTGCGGATACCATCTGGTTAATCAAAACCTGAAGTTTTCTGAGGACTAAGGAGTAGCTGTTCACAGAATCACCAGCTGGCCTTAAATTTAGCAGCTTTCGGGCAATTTGTGACCTATTTATTGAATGGTCGCAGTAAGTATCCTTCAGCGTTTGTATCATCCATTCATAATTATGCGGCAGTGGCTGGATGCCTTGTATGGCGGATTTTGCCCTACCTTTTAAGCTTTCCCTCAACAGGAGGATCTTTTCGATGACGTGAAGTTCAACGTTTTTCTGAACCAGAGTCTCAAAAACTGCCCAATACTCTGGAAATTCCTCTGAATTACCAAAAAATTTTGGTAGGGACACCTCCGGAGCCTTTATGGAGCGGTGTACTCCATGACCTGCCTGCGTTATCGCTACCTGCACTGTTACGGTACTGGTATTTGCTTCAATGTTTTCGTAATTCGATTGGCTACTTTGAAACACTGAGGGTGTTGGAACTGCGGCAGCAACTATACTGTTATTTTGAAGGCAGTTCCCAAATTGAACTCTTTTCCTTTCTTTACTGCACCGTAATTCGTCAACACGTGCTCTTAAACTATATGTGAGGTCGACGGCTTCTGCAGTAACCTTGTGCAGTTGAGATTCTCGCTCAATTTCCTTTAATTCAGCCATTAACTCTTTTTTCTCTGCTTTATCTTTGCAGTTCATGTACTCATCCCTTAACTCGATAAAAAGTTTTTGAAGGCATTGTTCACCCTCTTTTAATTCTGTTATGCACTCTTCTATGCGATCTATGGTAGATTTGCATTTCTCATAGCTAAACTCAATTCGTTTTGCGCAGTTTAGGCTAACTGCATGCTCTTTGTAGCACGTTGCTAAATCATGAAGCGCGGTTGAGCTCAATATGATTGCTGATTTCCTTGAACGGAATGCCATTTTTTAAAATTTCTCCTTTAGTGTTGTTAGCTACGGAGAGAAGAGGCTGCTCCAGGTACTTTTAGCGTACGGGAGACTTAACTTTCTGATTTAGAAAGTGCGATCGTGAATAGAATCGACTTTGTGCTCCAGGTATTTAACGGGAGACTTATTCTCTTGGATTCAGAGAATGCGATCTTATATTCGACCGACTTTATGCTCCAGGTCCCAAAGCTGTTACACTTTGACACGGGAGACTTAGGCTTGTTAGGCCGATGCACCAAATGTATACGACGATACGACGAAGAACTTATACGTCCTAATAATGCGGTGGTTCAGTGGATATGAGGGGCGAGTACAAGAGATGAGACAGAGTTTATTGAGAGACCAACTGGTCTATGTACAGGTGGAGCGAGAACTGCCGTGCGTTCGCTGTGTGGTAGCGTCACGCCTCCTGACCTCTCGAGGCTTGAGCATCATCGTAGACGATAGACGATGATACTGGCCCGCCGGCCGGACTGCGCGATGGATGAGGCAGGCGAACACATCCACGCCCTCTGTGTATGAGCATGCCATACCCACTCTAACTTTGAGCCGACCCGACAGAAAACGAGCAGTTCATTCCCTGCAAAGACATCTGCGTGTCTGGGCAGTACACGGTTGCATTTTGTTTGTGATTCATTCCCCTATTCACCACCCCAGGGACGCGTTACGTGGTTCTGCGGCAAGTGACTTGCGATTCCTCCAACAAGAGTTTTCCGAGATTAGTGTGAACCTGAATCTTGCAACAGAATACCCAATTTTTCGTAGTCATATGACAACGTACGCTCGAGGAGTTTACCTCTATCTCTGAAAACGACAAAGCAGTTCCAATCGCTAGTTTTGGCCTGTTAGCCTGCGCAGAGACGGTTGGATTTTTGCTATTCTTGACCCACCCAGATGTCCGCAGGAATTTCGGAAACCACTAGGGTGCTTTACACACACTTCTCTACCACCCTCACCTTAAAAAACTCTACAGTCACTTCATTGACCTCGCTAGTAAATCTCACGTGACGTTTTCGATTGTTGAAGAACACGGTGTCAATACTTATAATTAATAACACTTGGTTATTGGTGCTCAGGGCAAGATAGAACTTCTGACTGAACATGGGGATAAGTTGTGCTCCGACGTTCACAGACTAACCATAAGCTCTGTCCTCCCCACATGGCTTCGAACATCTCCAGTTCTCGGAGCGCAATGAAGTCAATATTGGCTTGTGGCATTCTGACCGCTAATCAAGATAGTTTTGCAGTTAAACTTCACTCTTCCTCCTGCCACTCGTCGAAACGGAACCCTATTCCTTGTATTCCTCTACCTGCCCAAAGATACTCCAGAAGATGTCGACTACAGGGTATCCTATTTCACTACTAGTCTTCTGTTTTTAATTTCTGGAGAAGTGTGTCTTCATATTGAGTGTTTTAGCGAGCTAAATGGTACGTTATACAAAAAGCTCAAGTCTCGGCGTACCGAGAGCCTGAACGTACCTTCAATCTAATGACTGGAGAGGTCAAAGAGGTCAGCGTTTTAGAAACTATTAGGCGAAGGACGGGTGATAGCGCACTCGAGGGAGGTGCCAGATCTCGTGTGCGTCACAGTTCAAGGCTCCAGGTGCCTTATATTAGCGGGATTAGGGTGAATCGAAAGGTGTATTTAGCGGCGCTGAAAGAATTCTCTAGAATTAACGTAGAATTATAATTCTACGTGATAAGGTGAGGACACTTGCTCACTTGTTTGGCCTCCACTATGAAGAGTGTGGTTCAGCCTGTCGGTAGACAGGTAAAAAAGATACTTGTTACACACAAGCTGCTCCTTCACCTACCTATCGGATAAGGGGCTGCCGTGCAAGATTAAGCGCCTGGAGCAAAGACTACTTGAAATCACGCGTAAAATCGATACGTGGATAGGCAGCGTAGATCGGTAGTTTTTCGTGTGCTCAAGAGATTTCTATGATGAAGCAAGTGAGGACCACGTTGTGAGTATGCTGTTGTTGCGAGTAAGTTTGGTCTGCTTTTCAAGAAGGCTGTAGAACTTTTCGTTTATTAATTTATGTAAAGAGAGAAGAAAGAACGTCACTTAGACTGCAGATTTGGGTAAGATGCAAGAGTCACCTGACATAATGTAGGCTCTAAGGAAATATTTTGTAGGTTGAGAGGTGTAAGCTTGATAAAAGAAGGATAGATTCTATTTTATTTGAAATCCAGCGCTGGGTTTGTTCGTTATGTGACCATGCTCGGCTTTTTGTAAAGGTGAACCGCGGTCAATATAGGAAAATCATATGAGATATTGTTTCTTACTTTCAGAAGCTTCCTCCTGTTACTCACATACGATCCGTCGTGAATATTATGAGTTTTGAAGATTCTCCAGAAATCTCACTGCGAGATGCTCCAGAAATTCAGTAAGTGTGAATGCTTATGATCACCTAGCTCTTGACATTTGCAAAGTAAGGATCTTGCCATGGTGTACCCGTCCGAGATTTGTAGTTGTCTTTTTGCCATATTGCTTGGTCAGTTTCTTTTCCGTTTCAGGCTGTTTGGAGATGAGAACGGGTACTATCCGATGCTCTATGTCGCTGACCTACTCAGCCGCGAAAAGGACTTGGTTGAGGTCGAAATTTAAGAACTCTTGCTTGACATTGTGTTCACAGAGCACTATACAAAATTCGTTTAGCTGAAGAAAGACGAGTTAAGTGCCAGTATCACCATCAGCTACCAGCCGGTTCCTGTCGGTAAAATTAGGTTCCATCGCATGATTTCGGCCTCTCTGCAACAGCTTCTTCAACTTGGCTTCACTCAAAAGGATCTCGAGGATGTGAGTTTTGCTAGGAGCTGAGTATTCGTTTAGTATCTCCATATTTCGTTATCTTGAGAGTGAAAAATGAATTTTCTCACTGGTAAGTTTCTATCGAAATAGTTGAACCGGCTCACATATATGTGGATACAACGTCAGACCTTTGATGCAGGAACTGATACCTTGCACAGGACTCTGTGGTGATTGGGGCCTCGTATTCATTGGCTACGGTCTAGCGATGAGCTCGACTATTTATTCATTTATCTACCAGACGTTCAGCGGTCGCCAAACGTCTGGTTGAGGGCTGCACACCTCGCTCTGAGAATAGAACATACCGAATGTCTTCTTTTCTTGTTTAGGCCCTCCTACTTTGATTGCAGTAGAAAACTGTTTTACTATATGGAACAGTTAACGGGATACGGTAGGGCATGGATTCAAAATTGCTCTATGGGTTTTGTCTATCTTCATGTGCGCGGTATATTCTTCAAAGTACCCATGCTACGTGGCGAGAAACAGATCATGAGAGTCCCAACGGAAAAGCTTGATCTGCAGAAATGTAAACAAAAACACTCGGTTTTGGTCGACCGTCAGCTTCATTCACTGTCCACGGCAGTAATACTCCTCTGATTCCTGTAATCGTTCTCCTCCCTACCCTTCCCTCCCTCCTCCCCCCCCCCCCGCCAATACCAAAGCACGCCGATGCTCGTTACACAAAACCCTTAAAAGTTCTCCTGAAATCCAACGCATGCCACGCAAAGTCTGATCTGCGGCACGTCTTCTGGATCTCTAGACCCTTGTTGCACGTTGCCATTGTGTTATGACGCGTTTTCCGCATCCCGACACACATGGCAGGACTTTTGTGACACCTCTTAAGAAACCCCACTCACGTTGGACGATAGTGATAGAAAATACTGGTCCCTTTTACTGCTCCCCTTGCTCCGAATCCCTATGCACGTTGGAGGACGTCTTCGGCAGGTATTCTCAATCCTGGTGCTCGGCACTTGATATCCGAACCCCGTGACGCTTTGCCAGCTCAATATTTCGTGAACTTGGGCGATCCATCGTCACTCTTATGAGCGCCAGCCATCTCCCGTGGTTAAGCTCAAATAGAGCCCGGTTTGCATACGCCGCTCTGTTGAAGGCATCCCTTGGCTTTGGGCTATCCTCAACGTGATAAAGCGAAATTAAGGATCATCCTGGAGATGCCTGTCAGCGTGCCTTTTGTATTGCCTTAACGATTTTGCTAAGATGTTTTCCTCTGAAAACTTTTAAATTTGGTTTGTGAAAAATCTCGACCTTATCTAGCTTCTGGCTTTTCATATACTATGGTAATGCTGGTCTTGGTTAGAGCCTTGCCCATTCCAGTCACTGTACCTTCTTCATTTTCTGTTCTTTTTAAGGCGCTTTTCGTTCTAGGTGAAAGCAATTTTTGGGGACACCAATCTCTACCTTCTCGGCGTCACCGTGTTCGTGTCCACAATACATCTTCTATTCGATGTGCTCTCTTTCAAGAATGATATAGCGTTTTGGCGCAGCCGAGAGTCTATGGTTGGATTGTCTTCGAAGTGAGTTTCAAAGGTCTTGTTTTTGACTACACTACCTGAGTTTGGCAATTTTCAGAGCTTTGTTGTGGCGTTGCTTTTCTTACACTATAATTTTCTTTTATCTAAAAGACCAGCAAACAAGTCTACTGGTAATTATTCCTGCTGGAATTTCAGTCCTCATCGAATTCTGGAAATTGAAGAAAGCCTTCAAGGTTAGTACTTTCCTAATTTTGAGAATTTATAGGGGCAGCATAAGATGGAAATCGCAAAGTAACTAAGATGGTGGAAATGATTAGGTATTCTAATGAATATGAACCGAACGCAAGTGGAAGTTAACCGCAAGAACCGAAATTAGATGTAATATAACTATTCATTAACATGGATACGGAATAAATTCATGTCGGTTACTTCTCTTTATCGAAGGCAAGAGTTGGGAGAATGAGCTTCGCTAGTTACACTGCTTTCCACTTCGCCACGAAGTGCGCCAAACTATTCTTTGAACTTCTTTTCTATGAAATACTACTGGTACATGTTGTCAGTATGCTGTGCCAGACGAGGTTTTTAGGTGGATCTTTATTATTGGGCCTGACGTTTCGACTTTCCATCGTCTTCAGAGGCCTGAAGGTGGACCAACAGGTTTATATTTGCGCTCTACTCCACCAAGCGTCTTAGCCACCCTAGCATTTTCGACCCACTTCCGGAGTCACTACAGAGAGCCCGAATGCCAGAGACGAACTCACGCATCGGATCCATTGTAAGGGCTGATATTCGCCACGATAGAAGACCAGTGGAGGCGAATGAGACCCACTCAGTGGCATTGTCGCCGACCGGTCACTTACAGTTCACAATGAGACACAAATGGCAAGAAGTCACTCGTAACAGAGAGGCACTCATTTCTTTTGTTTATTACCGGATTTCTACTAAAAATCCTGAACACTTCTAGTGCTTTCCTTGCCGATATCTCTCCCTCAACGGCCAAAATGCTACACTTCACCTCAAAGTTCTGCGCATCAATTCTATGTTTACCAAGTGGACCTCTTGGTAATCCACGTCTTTTGCTGGCTAGATGTTCCTTTACACGTACTGCCAGAACCTTTCCCGTTCCTCCTATGTATTTGCATTGCAGGCCGAGGACTCGAGCTTGTAAATTGCCCCGATCTTTGAGCAATTCCCCAGTCTTCCAGTTGGACATACAATGAAATTCTCCGATACACAATGCGTATCATAGAGTCTATTCCGAACTAGCTGCCGTTTTATGTTGTCGTTAGGAATGCTCACTAAGACAACATCATCCCGCAGTTATGCACTTATAATAACTCTGAATTACAGCAGTGACTCTATCGGAAATGAAGGGAAGCAGAAAAGGTATCCTATTTGGTCGGGGTGTGTTCTGGCAGTTAGCGTGAGATGTGGGCCGACGGTTTAACGAAGTATAGCCATTTGAAGTGGCTATATTGTAAGCTAGCTGCAGGGATTCTTGTCGTTCGTTGGGGCTTGTACACACTCTTGTTGCTGTGCGAAACATGTGGCTTGCTACAGCAGCAGTAGGATGCGCAGGCCTGGCGTGAATCAAGATGTTCTTGAAGCTTAGTTTACGGTACCACTTCACCCTAACTACCCCGTTGGACAACTTGACCTGGGTGTTGCGATAGGCGAGCCAACCGTTT
The DNA here is from genome assembly GCA_947396885.1 of Heligmosomoides polygyrus polygyrus. Classification (NCBI taxonomy): domain Eukaryota; kingdom Metazoa; phylum Nematoda; class Chromadorea; order Rhabditida; family Heligmosomidae; genus Heligmosomoides; species Heligmosomoides polygyrus. The sequence continues at coordinate 57,751,606 of OX377202.1, forward strand.
TTCGGAGTTTCTCTGGTGAGCTTAATGTACTGAGAATGCTGGTTGAGTATCCTGAAACACTCATCGATTTCGGACTGTGTTGATGTTACGATACAGAAATCATTTATGTATCTGCAGTACATTAGTGGTGTGCGATCAAGTACCGGCTGTTCCAACCTGCTCATAAAACAGACCGCAAGAACCTGCCTAGTCGTTGACCCATGGCTAATCCCCTAACTTGCGAATAGGAGCCTGACCATTTGAAGATATTGCAATGCAAGCACTCCTTGACTAGAGTCATGATGTGCATCTTCGTCAGCCCAAATGTGTTAATATTCCTTTCATGCAAATCCAGCATTTCTGATAGTGGTTGAAAGGCTTCTTCGTTTTGGACGTTAGTGTAAAGTGATGTGACATCAAATGAGTCCATTACAGCTCCGATCATAGTTAAAGTTGTGCAGCAGTTCAAGGAGTTTGCTCGTATTCGTCAGGTGAGACGGGACCTTGGTCAACAATTGGCTCACAATAATATTAAGAAACCAGGAAATTCGATCGGTTGGTCTGCCAACACAACTGATTATAGGTCTCATTTTGTAGGTGTCCGCTGACGTGGACAGCATATTCTCTTGGGAGAGCTTGTGAGTCTTCATAAGGTTATAAAAAACCGGAAAACAGGGGTCATCCATTCTTAGATCACTTAGAAACCGTTTGTCTACTCCTGCGGACATCCCAGTCCTCATCGAAGCATGCCTAAGGCGTCTGCATTGCACCTTGAAGTTTCTCTCAGGAACGCGATGGTACATGGAGGTGTCGCTCAGACGACGCTCGGTAATAGAACGATCTAGGAGTTGTGAGATAACTACGAACTCTCCTCCCTTATCACTAGTGGGGATTCGCAGCGTGCCATTAGATCTAACCTCACGTAACTTGCCATTGTACGACTCAATAGAATTAGTTACAAATCGATATGCAAAATTATTCAAAATCTCACAGCTCTTTAACAGTTTGAAATTCAAAGCCACAACAATCAAATAGAATTAGATAGAATAAGTTGCATAACTGTATCTAAATTTCCTCAACAACATAAACTCAATATCACAACGATCACAAGCGAAAGACAACAACGAGAACAACGACAACCACAACCTTAAACATGCTTTGTTTCGCCTCTACCTTCATACAAAACATGTTTAAAATTAGTTATCCCGGGGCTCTTCAGTGAAGAGGGTAACTAATTAACTTGGTTGTTAGTACATTACAAAGTAATACATTAGTGTGCTTTATGTACCAACAACCAAGTTTTACAAATGAAAAGACACACAAAACACACAAAAAAAACCTTTATTTTAATTTCACTTGTTTGTTTACTTTACTTCTTGAATTTTGTTTATATATATATTTCAAATATTTTTTGTTTACTTTTTATTTATCTATTGTATAGATTGTTTTCTATTTCTTAATTTTTTATATTTTTTTATTTTTTTTAAATTTTTATTTTTATTTTAAAAAATTTTATGTTTATATTTATTTACATACACATTTCTTTATTTTTTATTTTTTTATAAATTTGATCTTTGTATTTTTATATAAAACAATATTCTTCAATTGTAAACTCACCACTTCCCGCGAAAGATTGCAATAAAATGAGAATAACGTTTGAGTTAAAGCATATCACTACCATTATCATTACCAGTCACAATATAATGTTTCACATTCCATTCCTCTCTCATTCTGAGTTATTTTCGCAATTAGTCTATAGACTATTCTATAGACTGTTATTATTTCTGTGTTTTATACTTTATATTATAATTAAGCAAATTAGGAATGAAATGTGGAACATCGTAGTGATCGTATTTATATAATAAATACTTATTTCTATTCAAACATTTCGTTATATTCTTTATAATTATATCTACTGGATAGTCAACTTTAACAAGTCTAGTTATCAACTTAAAAAGGTTTTCAACAAAATCGTTAAAAGCTGTGCAACATCTAATTAATCTTAGTGTTTCGGTAAATATGATTGATTTTTTAATTTTTATAGATATATTTGAGTTGAAAAGTGGGAATCTAATAACATAAAATTTAAAACTGTCTGTTTTATTGTATAATTTTGTTACTAACTTATTGTTAATAATTTTGATGTTGAGATCAAGATAATAGCAGTCGTAGTCTGACTCATGTGTTGTTTCAAGCTGAAGAGAATTTTCGTATGTTTCGCTAAGTAGATTTTGTATATATTCATTATTTTTATTATGAATTATAAGAATATCATCCATATATCTAAATGGGTGTATGTTTACGCATCGTTTTTGTGTTACTAATTTTTTGCAAAATTTGTATTCAAATACTGGTAACGTAAGATCAGCAATTAAAGGACTGCAATTACTTCCCTGTGGTACCCCTTCAATTTGTTCATAAATTATGCCTGCAAAAATTGTAAAGCTATTTTAATGTAAATATTCAGTGAAAAACATTAAATCTTCCTCTGTATAATATCTGTATTTATTTATAGTATTATTATTGGTATAATATATATTATTGTGTCCATTATATGCAAGATATTTTTTACCTGCATTGCGAAAACATATTTTGATTAATTCTTTTATATTTCTCAAAATTATATTGTGAGGAAGACTAGTAAACATATTAGTAAAGTCTGCTGAAAACAGTTTACAATTTTCGATGTTGATTTTACTTATTTTATCAGATATATTTATGTTATTAATAGACCAATAACCGATGAAATTTTTATTTCTAGATGTTATTATATTAATATATTTAATAAAATGTTGCCTTAAGAAAGTAAAAATTATAGTCATTTCTTTTGAAAGAGGTTTTACGGAGCTATTATAAGCTCCAGTTATAAACCTAAACTTGACTGGATTTTTGTGTAATTTTGGTAAACTATATATCAACGGAACTATTTCTGTTCCTTCAACTTTAATTTTATTATTTAAACATAATATTTTATGTCTGTTGATAATTTCAAGTTCATTTTCAGAGTTATATATTTCATATGTTTGATTAAATCTTGAAATTTTCAACTCACCATTTTCTGAAACAATCCCCATCTCTTTGGCTAAAGTGATTAAATAGAATTTCTTACAAATGAAACTGTAATTATTATTTGCTTTATCAAGAGGGCAGATAACAAAATTTTTCTTTAAAAAGTTCAAGTATTCTATATTATGTGTATTTAAATTTCTAAAAGATCTATTGTTTTCTATATTAATTTGATATAGTAAAGATTTCCAGATTTTTTTCTTCAAGATATTTAGTTTCTCTTTTATCAAATTAAGGTGGAAGTCTTTTAACTTATATTTGTTTTTAATTTTTGTCAAGGAATAACGAAAAAACTTCTTCAAACCATTGTTGAATGTTTTCTTTTGAAACATTATGTTTTGGAACAAATTTTGTGCCTTTTTTAATTAAATTTTTAATAATTTTATCTGAAATTATTTCTAGGTTACCTATGATAATATGTTTATGTGTTATATCAATAAACTCTTTATACTTTTCTTCAATACATAAGCATTTACTATTAAAGATAGAATTTAGTTCTGACAAGTTTGTGTTTCTTATTATTGTATTATAATTAAACATTTTCTTGGAAAAAGAAGGTTGTGATTTAAATACACATCTAAAAGGCAACATTCTTTTATTGGAATTATTTTCTATAATTACACGTATATAGCTATTATTAAACATTTTGTTTAAGTTAACTCTATCTAGAACACTATTTATATATGACTCCAACATTAACATAGTTAGTATGTTTATGCTCTGATTTTAAACATTTACTTTTATTTTCTTTAAAACAGAATTTACACAACATGCTAACAAGAATTCTATATTTATTTTCATCAATATTATTAAAGTGTTCTTTATTACATGTTATTTTTATAACTTTTTAAAGATATTTTTTCTTGAAGGTATTAATGTATCTATACATTTCCACTATCGAATTCATTTGATTAAATCTATTAAAAAATTCATCAGGACTGAACGTATCGCATGTGTTATTACTTTCTCGTTTTTTATTCCTTTTGCCGTTTCTTTTCCTAATTTTTCTAATTTTTAAATTATAGAACGGGTGATTTTCTTTATACATTAAGGGATTATCAATATCAGATATATTTCCATAGCCTTTAATATGATCATTAAAACCAAAAGGATGAGCTGTATTAATTAATTTAATCCAGAAAAGTTCTTTTTGTAAAAGAATATCTTTGCTACATTCTCCTCTAAGTAATCTAAAATAGTTATATTGATTGAAAGGTTATTGCAATTATTTCCAAAATGCGTATATAAACATTTATTAATTTTTGGGTTTTTAATTTGGGACAGGTGTTCTCTTATTCTGTATTTTAATTTTCTAGTTGTAATTCCAATATATTGTACAAGTACAGTACAATACTAAAATACAAATAATACAAAATACTAAAATAATAAATACTAAAATAATAATAATAATAAAATAATAATAAAAATAATAATATAATAATAAATACTAAAATACACAATACAAACTTGTAAACTGTACAGTACTTGTACAGTTTACAAGTTTGTATTGTGGTTTCGCCTGTGCCGGTTGGGCATGGTCAACACACCAGCAGATAGAACTCGGAACTTGATATCTACATCAGGCACAGGAGCAGGAAAATCCGGTAATGTCCGGTAAAATTAGAAGTCCGGTAATGAACAACCGAAATGAGTGCCTCTCTGTTACGAATGACTTCTTACCATTGTGTCTCATTGTGAACTGTAATTGACGGGTCGGCGACAATCCCACTGGGTGGGTCTCATTCCCCTCTACTGGCCTTCTAACGTGGCGAATATCAGCCCTTACGGTGGATCCGATGCGTGAGTTCGTCTCTGGCATCCGGGATCTCTGTAGTGACTCCGGGAGTGGGTCGAAAATGCTAGAGTGGTTAAGGCGCTTGGTGGAGTAGAGCGCAAATATAAACCTGTTGTTCCACTTTCAGGCCACTGAAGAAGACGGAAAGTCGAAACGTCAGGCCGCATTAGTAAAGATCCACCTAAAAATCTCGTCTGGCACAGCATACTGTCAACGTACTAACTCACCATGTCGAAGTTTCAAGAAGAGAGAAGTTGGGAACTACTACTGGTACAGTTCTATGAAATACTACTGGGATGGAACTAAGTGGTCAAGGGAGAAGTATGTGGACAGGTGGTACCGCAGGCGGAGGAGACGCCGGCTGTTGAGCACACCCGATTCCAAGTTCCTCGTTCGGCTTTTCGCCCAATTCAGCCAAGCTTTCCATTCATTCGGTGTCGGTGAATCGCTACAATATTCGCCTGGGAAAGATAAAGCGCTGACTTGTTCATCGGCTGGCCATCGCAATTCATTGCATAGGCCACATGCGCATGTAAATATCTTCCGCGACATCCCGTAGAAGTAGTATGCCAGGTGATCCCAAAGAACTTGATTTATGCCGTTCTTTATTCTTTTACTTTAAAGAAGAGTAATTTCCATGTCCTCTCATCTTGAAACCTCGATATTGTCGTAGTATACTTCTTGTTTCTCTTTTTCCAACGAGGTTGTTCGGGGAATCTTTATGTATGGCCTGAGGTTAGTTATGTTTCGGTGATGACCTAAGGTATACAGGGAGCTAACCATGTGATCAGTACACAAACACGGGTATATAACGAATTTATTAGGAAACTCAACAACAAAAGAACGAAACAAAATGAGACGCGATGATAGAGAACAAAATGCATGGGGAAGGTGATGAGTGACGAGCGTGGCGGGTCAGAGCGAGAGGGGGCCGTCCCACGAACGAGACCCAGTCGAACTAAAGTCTCTTTTCTGGCCTAAAATTTCCGTCAGCAAGGAAAGTTTCAGTCCCACACAAATTCGCGCGCCCTTGCGACGGAGCGCGGGAGCACCCGGCTATTGATTTCATATGAACTATCATAAGCCTTTCTCTTCACACAAGGCTCTTCATATAACATGCCGCCCTCCCTTCTGAGACCGTCCTACTCGGTCAACTTAGGACTTTGCAGCATTACATTTTTTTCTGAAGCTTTCGGCACTCGCGGCGTTTATTGACCATCCCCTCCTTGACACGGGGATAGGAGCCATGATGGAATTCTCACCCGGAGTCTGATGTCCGTAGCCACCTGATGGCAAAGGCTCCAACTGCACCCAGCGGCACAAGTACCGCGCGCACTGTAGAACAGGCGGGCTTGCCGCTCCATGGTAGTTGCTTCTGAGCTCTCGAGGATCCCTAACGCAAAACACGGAGAGCTGGCGTCCTTTCATCCGGGCAGCTTGTCGATCACCTGCGCGCAGTAGTGCGGGTCGGTCTGGAGTCGACATGGTCACGAGCTTGACTGGACACTCTATACCAAGCTACCGTGCGCGGGCCAGGCACGAGATACAACGAACAGCCTATTGCCAGCCACATACTCACAGCATGAGCTAGAGGTAACCATGCTCCAGGTAAGGGCTCAACAGGCGGCAGCACACATACAACATGTCCGAGATTGTTATTGAACAAAAACCTCTTCTTAAGGTGGATGTCGCGGAACCCACGGTAGTAAAAAATTTTTGTATTGCGCAACCCGGGGACCCGTTTTAGCGCGCAGCGCGGAAGGAACAACGAAAACAAATCTGCGATGTTCTCGCCCTACTGCACTCTGCATATCACATTTCCATGAAGAACGTGTCGCGATTCGCCAGCCAGCCTCGAAGATTTCCGTAAGATCCCCCAACCCGATGGCGCGCGTGCCTCACAGCCGCGTTCAGCGGCAGAGTACTAGCCGTCAGGGCGACGTGCGTGCATCTTTCCCGGAAGAATGTGTACGTGATAGCAACTTTTTTTGGAGTAATGTGCTGGTGGAAGGGGTTCAGAATCCATCGGTGTTTCTCAGCCAGGCTTCTGTTTCCTTGCCAGATTGCTACAATTCTGGCAGCATCCAGGACGTTGTCAACGTGGTGACTCCTGGCGGGTTCTGCGAGCTCCTGAATGAGCTCCCCACCCAGAGTCTGTCCTCCCACGTTACACGGCAACGGCGTTTGAGGCACATCCGGGAGAACAGACATACAGACTATAAAAAACGGACAAATAGGATTGTTATGTCTTCTCCAAACACTCTTCTGAGTGCGGTTGAGTCGTTTACACTGTGACTAGAACTCCTTCGTACTCGATCGTTGATAAACAGAACTGTGGGCGCAATTCCCTAAATCCATGTCATTGGCCCGGTGTCATGTTATTGTGGCAAAACCCCTTGTGATGCTCAGGTGCAGATAATACACCAGATGTCAACACATACATCTTGACATCAACTTCGACCGGACCAGCAGGTTGCAGCGCAGAAATGGTACAGAACAGGTGTCCGATGTGCAACCTTGAGCAATGGAGCTGTTTTCACGACCGTGCTTGTAACAAAGTACTCTCTCAATCTATGCAAGTTTGCTACAGCTCTACGGTAGTTCAGACAATTGACATTCTGAGTGGGAGAGAAATACAGTCCGAGACAGAAAATGACAGGCGAGTTTGTTGAAAGCTGAGTGTTGCCCACAACGGTTACCCTCCTCTCCGTTGACGATCAACTTACATTGGATCCGAATGAATCATTTTCGGATATCCGACCCGCATATCCCGATCCGAGTCATCCAATTATCCGCCCCCCGCGAAATTGCCTTTAACCGAATCACCCAAAAATCCGGGGTCCGCGAAATTGCCATTGAGTCGCTTCTTCGAGGATACTTATCACGATTTATTCAAATACAAGACACACGGAAGGCAAGAGACAAAATATACAGGAACTGAGTAGAATAATTCCAGGAGAGCTTTAGGAAGACGACCCAAACCAGACATGATTGTGGGCTCTGACCCCGGGTATTTATGCCCTAGAAGGAGGCGTGACCATGGCTGCTAGCACCCTATCTGACCCGCAGACCAGCAGGCATATCCCGAAGTCACTGCCCCAAATATACCGCGGGGTATATCGCGCCGAGGCAGGGCCGAGAGCATCAACCTACTACATTTGTGCGAATCATCCAATTATCCGGGCCCTGGAGAAATGCGATGATTCTGATAAAATCGGACAAAATCGAATAACCCATTCAATTTCCTCGCTCAATTTTGAAACCACCTTCTATAAAAGCACATTCAAAACGAATTTCGCGGGCGGGTACGCTGCTGATCGTGAGTCTTACGTTTTCGCGCCCCACTGTGAAATAGTGTCCTAATGATATTGAATACATTTAGCACGCTGCTGAGCGTTACGTCGATCTTGGTATCTTTTCCATTCAAATACCATGTTGCGCTGTCGGGGAACAGGTAGAACGGGAGCGAGGGAGAGAAGGGGAATAAGCACGTACTCTGATCGTCACTTTGTTATTTCACATTGTATAGCATTCGGCGCAAATTGGGTCGCAACGGGGGGGGGGGGGGGGAGTCACCATGTAGAATAGCCTCATACTACACTTTGTGCTGCACGAAATTGAAAATGTTATTCAACATTTGTGTGCCTACCATTTCGTGAACTGTTTTTAACCATTTCTTATGTAATTCGACATTCATGTGCTTTCTTATGAAGGAGCAAAACCACTACATTGTGACCCCCAGACCCAATTTGTACCATTTTTTAATGGCATTTTGGAAAGCCCGGATCTTACCAAGAAACTCTCTCAGGTGCTTGTCTGAATGGCGAAAATGAATACCACCACGAGAATCTTCACCATTAATATGGTAGAAAGTTAGTTTCATTTTTGCAGACTCCTTAAACCCAAGGAGTTAGGGGAACCTGAAAGTCCAGTATTCAGTATTTAGTATTTAGTCGCACCAAACACGTTTATGCGCGCTCTACGTGGAGATAATGGATGTGGTGGAAGGTATCCGTGCGAACAGCTTGGTGGCTCAGCGGGGAGTGACGGTGGTTCATAGATGTAGGGTCAGGTGCTCGATTCCAGCGCCTTGTTGGATTTTTGTATGTTTTAATATTCTCTCCTTGTTTGGCATCTATCACCTTCCCAACTTTTTCTATGCATATGTTCGACTATAGGCCGCTATGTACGTGTTCAGTAAGAGATTTGCATCGCCGCCATAGCTATATGTGACTCTTTGTATTTTCTGCAGATTTTTAATAAGACCATTGGCTACATGAGGAATGAACCTTCCAACTAGACATAAATAAAACAATTAGAAAGGCATATGATGGGACCAGTTCACAAGTCGAGAATGGGTGTCCAGTCAACCTCACGTAGCATGATCCCCACATGGTCAGAGAAGGAGAGCTGACCGTTGCGCAAGTACAAGACCAGTTGCATACTACTGCCCGTCGAAGGTGTAAATGTATTCACACTGACGGATAGGTAGCTACTGTGCAGTCCCATCAGGTCACCGTCATATTCTAACATATCGCTAGACGGCGGCACGTTGGTCTTGAAGCTCGTCTGCTGAGACGACCATTTAAAAAGTGTGAAACATAGGGATTTTTTTGTTGAAGTTAGGTTAAGGATGCTGTCCCAGGAGGCTTGATTGGGGATGCAGTTCCCGATCCCAAGGCTCTGGAGACAGCTCCTTAACGAAGACTCGACGACGATATCCGACACGCGGACTCAACGGAAGGAGCCCGAGATCTGGCGCGACCAGACGACATTACTAACAACAATTGTGACTAGGGGAATACTCGTATTTTACTAAGGATTTATCATCATCATACAACATTAATACGTGGAGTTGTGGAGAGCAAATAGCAAACATGGCATGGAAGAAGGACATCAAGAATAAAGCTATGTGAATGGGAATAAAGGTCCTCGTAGGAGAAGAAGGGGAAGATTGAGGAAGAAGAGGAAGAAAATGAAGATTTCGAGGAGAGCAGGGACCGAAGGCCACCCGTGGGGAGTGCCGGGCCCGGGATAAGGAGTCGAGGATTTGTGTTCTGGTGTTTTGGGAGCTCCTTTTATTCGGTTTTAGGAGCGCTAAACCTAACAACTGTCCGGAATCTTTTCTCTTACTTTCCTATGGCCTTTTCCGTGGTCCGCGGTCAACTGTTGCAGCCTGGTGTGTCATAAATCGACCTTTGGGGTTCTGGTTTCCCGGTCCAGTTGTCTTTTGTATTTGGGACTGTTGATTTCGGCGAGTGGACGTCAGTTGGTAATTGGTGCCCTTTTAGCTTCGTTGATTTACGGTCACTTGAAGCAAGTGAGCGGCGGCTGTTCTCTGGTGTACTTTCAGTGTCCTTGCATAGGGGTGCAGAGATATCGTCGTCGTCCGGCCAGTAGCTGTGTACGGCGCTAAGTGTTGGCCACCAAGGAAGTTGAAACGCGCCTCAGCGTCATGCAGACGAAAATGCTGCGCTGGACGGCTGGAGTCACGCGCCTGGACCGCAGCTGAAACGATGTCATTCGGCAGAAGTTTGGTGTCACGCCAATAGCGGACAAAATGCGCGAAGCTCGCTTGCGATGGTACGGCTACGTTCTGCGTGGAAATGAAGATAGCGTCCGCAAGATAGGCCTAAGTTCGAGGTGGTAGGGAAGCGGTCTAGAGGGCGCCCGAAGCAGCTCTGGGCTGATACGTCACGTATGGACTTGAAGATGTCCACCCTAAACTAGCGCTGGATCGGGAAAGGTGGCGTCATGATATCAGGAAAGCGGACCCGCTTCAAAGCGGGACTGGCGCTGAAGAAGAAGGAAAGGAAAGCGGTGCAGAGATATCTTTCAAAAAGTTGATCTGGATGGTTCGCCGTGACATGAGTGTACGCTCCCCTGAGTATGCGATTGTCACGGGTAAATCTGAAGCGGCACTATTACGCTTTCGCAACTCCTGGCTCATTGGTCGATGTCGAGAAAGAGTAGAAAAAAAATTCAGCCAAACTTTATCTAAGGGGGTTACTGGGGCGCTGATCACGAATATGATACCCATTTTTGAAATGTCGGCTGATTATGGTAGATTAGCACGTGTGCATGCGATCCCACAGTAAACTATTGGGTTCCCAGCTCCTTGGGTTCAAGGACTTTGCAAAAATGGTACACTCTTTTCTACTATGTTAAGGGTGGAGAATTTCGCAGTGCTATTCATTATCGCCATTCAGTCGTACAGCTCAGACAGTTCGCTGGTTAGAATAATTCATCTAGGAATGATTCAGCTCTTTAATGTTTCCTTCTTGACGAGAAGTGAGAGTCTTTCGATACATACACTGTTGTTGTTGTTGTTGTTAAAAAATGGGTTCCTCTTTAAGGAATGGTAGTATTCTGATAAACTGCATCTTGTGCTAATGAGCCAGATATCCGATTCAAATATCCAATATCCTGGGTCCGCAAAATTGCCGTTATCTGAATCATCCAATTATCTGAAGATCTTCGAACGAATCCAATGTATACGACCATCCCTTTGAGCTTGAATGATAGAGGGGCGGTGACTCAGGGACGAGTTTTTAGCAATAACGCGAGTGCCATCGAGATGAGCACTCAACAATCTGTCATATTTTGCACAAAAGGAACAAACAATACGTATCAAAGAAGAGTACTACATATTCTACTGAAAGAGCAATTGCCAGGTGCATAAGATGAATTTGTTACCTGCACTGTCTCTTTAGATAGACCGATGTGGAGATTTCGGTTAAGGTCACAAATATTCGCCCAGTTGAATATCCATTACCGTCGGGAGGAGGCGTTCGTTTCGGCTGGTTGTAGGCGCCGCCGCCTCGCGCCCAGGTGGCCATACCTGCGGCGTCATCCCCTTGCTCGCCGTCTCCGCTCACGCCGTGACACCCGTCGTGCGCGCGGCGGACAACGGCCCAACGGAGGCCGTCGTCGGCGACCCGACGAACGAGCGGGACACGCAGGTCGACCAGATTTGCCGGGACTGCAATTAACAGGATGTTCATGTAACAAACCTAGCGGTCCGGTTTGTCAACTGCAGAAGAAGCTCCTAAAGAGCTGGACCCGTAGTGGGTAGGAAGCACATAAAGCTTGAAGGAAGAGGATTTATCTTACATAAATTTACACCTTACAGCATCGTACAAAACCATACATATATAGACAAGAGGGAATAATAGACGAGGGGCCTTAATGCCTACGTCGGGGAAGCGAGGCCAGCTCGGTCAAGGAGGCAGCCGGGCGACGAGGGGAGGGGCCGCGCTAGTAGTTACTCGGACCTCTCCTTTTATAGGGACTACCCCTAGGAGAGTACGGTGGCCTCTGTGAATGGCCGCGGGGTGCTGTTGAGCTCGGCGAGTGAAGAGAGGGAGCAGACTCCCCGAAGAAGCGCGGCTCGGTGTTGTGTTCTGCACCGCTACATCCTACCCCATTTGAAAGTCGCTGTCCCCAGGGACTAAAATGCGGTGGATTCATGGGATATCCCGAACGGGGAACGACGGTGCAGAGCACTTCGTGGTGGTCAGTGCCTCCGCACTTTGTACACGGCCACCTACAGTGACACATTTCTAGCGAGTGGAACCCGATGCAGCGGGTGCAGCGGTCGAGTCTGTTGAGGATTTGGGCCTTAACGCAGTACGGCATTTCGGTGCGGCATAGGGCCGTACCATGTGGTCCTTGACAGAGAGCGCAAGGTGAGTCGGACAAGGGGTAGACACTACGAGTGTGTCTTGAACATTTGGCACAGAAGGTGCCAGGTACAGCGTAGATTTTATACTTCATAGGTTGCTCCTTATTTGAATTAGGCAGAGATCTCTTGGTCATTGGCCGGGGAGCGATCGGCGAAGGGGGAGAAGGGGTAGGCGGCTGGACGGGGCGTCGGGCCGCCATAGTCGCCAACTGGAATGTTTCCTTCGGCCGTGGTGAAGTCTTCACCGAAATGGCGTCGTCCTCCTCGTCAGAAGAGGCCCAATGCGTGAGTGGGTTCGGCGACGCTGCCGATCGCGATGAAGGGTTGCTGCGCGGTGGTCGACTGAAGCGCATCGACCCCATTGCCTTAGTGTCGTGACTTGCTGAAATGAACAGTATCCGCTATTATCTACTGGAGCTACTGAAGGTGAGCGTGCTGCTGTCGAAATGGTACTTAAGAGGATATATAAAGTGCTGTCATCACTGTGCCGAAGAACTAAGGTGGCGGATTTTACTTATCGTGGCGTCATACTATTACGTTAGTAGGTGTAGGTAGGTTTACTTATTACCACGATACAGTCGAATACGGTAACGTCGTGACGGAAATAATTATACAAGCGACTATGTTGTTAGGATCGTGTGAAGATATCTCATCATTCTATAATATTTCCGTTACTTAGATATCGTCATTTCCTACTAAGGGAATAATTACATAAAGATGCGTGAAGTGTTAGTGGTATGTGGTTTACTAATGAAACGTTCTTACGTTGGATGTCGATATTGCTCCGTGGTAGTGTTGGTTTCCCATTACGATTGTGGTAACGTGGTGGGAGTTTTTGCTCCGTGCCATCGTCCACTTCAGTTCTGAGACATGTCATCATGCCACGCAGCAGAACAGTACGAGTGGGTCGTTCCATCAGCTGGGAGGGTCCACCAATACTTGAGCATAAATCAAATATTGGCATGCTTGTGCGTGGTGTAGGATTGGGCACTGGAGATGTTCCATTTGACATCTTAAATAATATCGATACACTAGTAGTTAAGAGCGAGGTTCGCGATTCTTTTATTGCCGCATAGGCTTTATATCTTCACTCAAAAGTTAGAGGTGATGTTGACAAAAGAAATGTCCAAATAGTCATATGTGCTCTGATGCTCGTAAGAGGTGCACACAGCTATCTCTCTATGAAGATAGTTATTGTCATATTTAATTATAGTGGCGAATGGGGGAAAGATACCATGCTGCATGAAGTGAGTTGGAATGGCAGAATTTATGGTGCAGAATATACAACTTGCTGTTGCTTTCGTTTTTTCGGGGTTTGGTCGGATCTCATCCTTGCTTAGGACGTATCCTAGAAAACCTATCTCCTTACGTGCGAAGTTGCATTTAGATGCCTTCAGCTTCATGCCTATCTGTTCTATTTTCACTAGAACTTCGTCTACGTCGTGCAAATGTTCTTCAGGGGTTTCTGAGGTAATGATTAGATCATCGATGTAAATGAAGACTTGGGCTCGAAGTTGTTTCTTAAAGTCGTCCATTACTCTTTGGAAAGTGGCAGGTGCTCCTTTAAGTCCCATGGGCATGCGGATGTATTCAAATGAACCTAAGAAGCATGCGAAGGCCGTTCTCTCACAGTGTGCTTCTTAGAGTGGTATTTGATGAAACCCTTGTTGGAAATCTAGTAAAGAGTAAAGGCATTTATTAGCACAAAGATCAATTATGTCCTGTATGTTAGGTAGGATTGAGTGCTGCGGCTTGGTAATAGCATTCAAGCCTCTAAAGTCGATTGTGAAACGCCAGCTGTTGGCATCTCGTTTCTTAACTAGAACAATTGGTGCACCGAAGGGTGATGTTGATTCACGTATAATACCATCATTCAACATTTGTATGATCTGGCGTTTGATTTCTTAGCGTTTTTCTAGCGGTACTCTATAAATTTTCCTAGTAGGGATAACAGCATTGTTGATAAGGTCGATGCGATGGCGTATCGGACCGTTATAATAGCCTAGTTGCCCGTCAGCTCCTACAAATGCATTGCTGTGCAGTCTGAGAACGGCTTTAAGTTCCTCTTTTTGCTTCTCAGTTAAGTCTGCTTTGCTTAAATCTACTTCGCTGGTAACGTCATACGGGGCACTGTTCTGCGAAGGGAATGAAGGCATTCTGGCTTCCCAGTCAGCTTCGGATGGTATGTATAAGCCGGTGGGGGTGGCATCTACAGCTGAGATCTGTTCCTGGAATGATAAAATGGGGGTGGCATTAGCTATGTTCATATTTTTATAGAACGTTATGTCGCTTGCAGATGGATTCAGAACCATTACTGGGCATTGACCATTCTCGGGAGAAGTGAGGAAGCGGCCTATTACATATAGTGAGTTAGAGGACCTGTGGTTGTCCTCTAATAAGAAAGAATCAGCTCCCATGGGTAATTGGCCATCAATATACGCTGCTATAAAATTCTTACTCCGCTTTGGTAGTATGACGGAGTATAAGACTCTGACGTTGTAATGTTGTCGAAGTGGGACTGATACGCTATTAAGCTGTATTGTTTTATGGACCTGGGATCCTATGATCACAGAGTTGTTGAAGAGATCCAGGGTGACTTGAGAACCGATCGCGTTCAAACTATGAATAAAGTCGGAGCCCAACAATACAGGTGCGGGGCATTCACTGTCGGCCGAAATGTGAAATCGATGATTAATCGAATGAGAGCCAGCGTGAACAGGCAAGGTCACGGTTCCTAATAGATTCACCTGACTGCCGTTGGCTGCTCTTGCGGGAGTGCAGCTGGAGGGTAGTGCCTGTTGTGTGGCGTTTAGAGTGTTAAGGGACTTGCTTCTCATGTAGGAAATTGAAGCGCCACTATCGAACAGTGCGACTATTGGAACACCATTTATAAGTACTTTGATATAAGGCAATGAGCAGCTATCTTTATTCAGTGAGTAGAGTAATGCGTAAACTCGAGGCATAAAGAGTCTTGTGTCAGGGGCACTAGGATCTACCAAAATTGAGTTGATCTTAGGTTTCCGACGGTTCCTGGAGGTTTGTGGAGCGAATGAATGAGTTAGGTCTACTAGGGCGCTTGCAGCTGTTGTGCTTGCTCTTCGTATTAGACAGAATTTCATGTAATAAATACAGAAAACAACTAAAAGCACGACTATTACTGCCGGTATTGTTATCCACATTACTACTGAAATTATGGACCAGCGGATACTTTCTACGCCTTCGGACAACTTATTTGTAGTTGAGTCATAGACAGACCTAGCAGAGTCAGTGATTGATGTCCCCATGTCTTGGATGTGGCTTAGCGTATTTTCTAAAATTCCTCTTTTGCGAAGACGGTTTTCCAATTCTTTATATTCTTGTTGAAGAAATTTCAATTGATACTGAGTAGAGTGTGCAAAGCCTTCTGTTATTTGGTGGTATAAGAAAGGGGTGTTAAAGATGAAAGGCTTGGCGTTATTGTCTTCCAAGATATTTAGTGGAAGAAGCTGTTGTGTAAAGCCAGGAACTTCATGGTACATATATGGACATGGAACTTCTGCAGAGTAAGGAACGAGATCGATAGAGTTCGGAAGAGAGAACCAAAATCGTTCCTTTATTTGGATCGGAAGTAACTCAAAACAAGTTCCGTTCACGGCGTGAAGGTTTGAGTAGCATTGATAGATCTACATTGGGTCACTAAGAGTGCTCCACTCGCAGCGGTGGCTGATACATCAGGTCGATCAAGTAGCAACCGGGCTGTCCACGTTGGATCGATTACGCTTATAGAGTGGATCTTCTTCGTATTCAAGTATTGCCTAATGCATACGTTGTTAAAGGTGTGTCTTATAGGAATATTAAAAACGAAGATAGCACGTGTGCGTCCCGATGGTTCTTGTGGCACTATGGTTGGTACTAATTGGTGAGGAGTCCTAGCGCTATGAATGTGGAGAGGTTGTAAAGCTTGTGATGCATCGAAATCTATCTTATCGTGGAAAGAGGGAAAAATTACGGGGTCTTTGGTAGTGCCATAATGACCAAATATGGGACGATATTCTGGAAGGTATTGAGTGACCAAAGTGGAACGTGTTGTTGTGGGAGCCTTTAAATGTGGATGTGTGGATATCCACGGATTTGGAATACTCCGGTATACTGGAGTAGTTGCTATATAGAGAGGACGTGTATACGCCGGAAGGCTAGTTTCTGATGGAGCGTGATAGACAGGTCTAACATATTGTGGGGTGCTAGGAGCAAGAAATGGAGTGACAGTCGTTAATGCAAGAGCAGTTGTGGGCCTTGCTGCTGCTGCATGGATGAGTAAAACCAGATCTTTGGGGTCGAAGTATGGAACGTCTAGTCCCCGTTCCTGAAGTCCGACATTCGAGAGCTGAAGATCTAACTGGCCGAATTCTTTGCTCAAATAATCATCGAATATGTCCGTGACTCCTTCGATTAAGTCTCTACGTATGGTAGATTCTGCGTAATTTAAGGGTCTTTTGGACAGGACGAATTGAAGGCGTGCTAGTTGACGGAAGCGGTATTCGGCATATCTTATTGTTCTTAAAGTGCTTACTTTAGGGTCTTCCTTCCCATAGTATTTACTACGATTGAAATCATCGTTGGTGACGTTCCATCTTAGGATTTCATTTAAAAGATCTGTGCGCTTGATTGGGCGGGTTCCAAAAGGAGGCAGATCTGCTAGGGAAGATTTTGAAAATAGAGAGTGGATCAAGGGGGGAAATTGCATAGGAACTCTTTCGTAGCGTGACTGTTTATTTTGTGAGTCTTTTATGTAGTGGGTTTCTCGTTTAGCTCTGCGAAGTGATGAGTTTTCTATTATGTAATCTTGTAACATGATGTTAGATGGTATGCTTGGGAACGCAAGGATATGGGCTGACGTGGTGAGATAGGCTTGCGCTACCCTGCAGTTTTTTAGTAGCTTGGATTGCCGGCGAATATCGTCGCTAAACTGAAAGGTCAGCTCATGGCTATCAATTACTACAAAGCGCATGGTAACCAGAGCATCGTATGTGCCTATCAGTTTGAATTGGCAAGTGGGGGGATCTGGTGTTGGTTCCCAAATTAACATTCCTTCCGAAGTGGCACAAGATACGGTCGAGAGAGTACAGTTTGTTACAGCTCCCAATGAGCTAGATACGATGATACCGTCTAAAGAGGCAACTTCACCTTCCTCTATGGAATAAATGCTTCTCATGTAAAAAGTTTTACCCCAAAGAGGAAGAGACGTGTTCATGTCATCTATTTCCGAAGTCATGTACAACCCAGGTGAGGTCTCAGTGAGAGGATGCGTATATATGGTCTTACTTTCCTGCGCTTGCTTACATTCGCTGCTCGGAATGCCGATACGTTGTCGGCCTATTATTGTGCGCGTGGTGCGAATGTAGAGGAAGTTGTGAGCTTCTATTTTGATAAGATCCCGGTAGCAATTGTGTGCCACCATACGTAAGGGGTTATTCCGCTGTACGTAGAGTTGGACAACGGTCATGAGCATGGGCTCCTCCATTGTAGCGGAGCACTCAATCAGAGGCGGTAAAAGTAGAGTATTAGAAAAAGGTGTAGTGCCACACAGCTGATACTGACCGTCTGCTACCGGCATGAATGAGACGAAAGCTAATGTCAAGATACAAAAGAACCCTGGGTTCGGCATGACAGCCGGAAATCTGGTATTAGGCTGGTAGCCAGGTTGCTGATACGGCTGGTTTGCCAGCTGAGACGGCTGCGGATGGTAAGATGCAACCGGCTGACTATACGCAGCATAATTCGGTCGGAAAGCTGGCGTGAAATACCGTCTTGGGTTCCAGTTGTTTGGGAATCGATTTTGTAGTGAGCCTCTGGGACGAAAATTCCATTGACGATTATTGCGAAAAGTGTTTGGGTTACTTTGCCTTCGAGGCTGGTTAGGAGGTCTAGTATTGCGGAACTGGCCGCGAAAAGGATGCAACTGTTGTCTAGAGGGTGGTGTCCTTAGGCTATTGACTTGCCTTTGGAGTGTCTTCACTTTGTCGCTAATGACGAGGGAGTTAAGGCTATCGGCGATCTTGTAATCCTCCCTACGTTCTTGTTCCAAAATACGGGACTTTTTCTGCATTAGCCACTACGGACTCAAAGTCGTCTGTATCCGGAAGACGGCGGATTGCTCTACGGATTTCCGGTCTCAATCCTTTTATGAAGAAGTCGATAGCTAGCTTCCTTGGGATGTTTTTGTCTTCTCCCTGGAAAGCTACTTTAGTTTTGGCGAGGATTTTTCTCGCGAATTCTCCTATACTTTCTTTGCCTTGTTTCAGGTTATGGAGCTCGTCTCTAATGTTACTGAGGAGCGCCTGAGTCTTGAATTTTCTCGCGAGAGCCATAGTCATTGACTTCCAGTCGACTTTGTCGTCGGCGTTTAGAGTGCCGTACTTCAGTTTGGCTCCCCCGGCTAGGAATAGGGGCGTCAAAGACTTGGCGTGCTCAATTGGGATTCGCAAACGGTCTATTAGTTCGGTATAGTCATCGAGAAATTCCTCGAATGTGATGTCATCGTCGCCGGAAAATTTTCCTACGCGGCTATCTAGGAGCTTACACGAGGTGTATAACGCTGGATCAGCGGCAACAGGAGGCTTAGTTTCCATTTTTGGGGTCGAGTGACAGACAGCTGTCAATTGACTCTTTTCAAGGTCGTGTGCTAGTTTATCTAGCACTAGGTCCTCTTTGGAGGGAGTCTCAAACTCAAACGGATTGAGTCGATCCTCTCCAATTAGTTGAGAGTGTACCGGAGACTCCTGTGCTGTAAGGGTCTGATCTTCGTCGCTTTCACTAGATATTTGCTTCGAATTACTTCGTAAGTTATATCGGTGTCCTCGCTGGGAGGTGTTAGACGTTTTGGGTGTTCTATGGGTTTGCCTAGGCAGCTTGGAAGCTTGGTTATGCTATTACTAGAGTTTTAAGTCTATGCTTAATTTAATGACTTATTCTGACGAATATTAGAATTGGCAAGCAAGGAAGAATAAGAAGATGAGGATCTGACCGTGGCGGAATATACAGTTGATGCGAATATAGTTGTCCTCTCCTATCGTCCACCCGCTTCTGGGCTACCGGCCGACGATGGAGAAAGGTGTTTTTAAAGAAAAAGTGACTTTGTCAAAATTGACAAGGTCACAAAAGGAATTTATAAAAAAGTGGAAGGAACTTGAGGAAGGGCAACGGCAGTATGCGCGTTGCCGGAGATGGACGAGGGGCGCTGTGGTAACGCTGAGAGACGAGTTGAGAGGTCGAGGGTGATGGGGTTTGTGGACAACTGGTCCACAGCCGACGAGAAGATCGACTATGTTGCTAGCTTGGGGAGGGTCCTTATATAGAGGAATGGGCGGAGCTACACGGGGCCGCAGGCAGTATTCTGGGGTGTGAATGATGGGCGCGAGACAGTAGGCCTGGTCCGCGGCCTGGGAATGGCTCCCCTTAGGATTACCATAAGCTCCTCTTGTGTATAAGGGAGGAAAGATTAATGGGTAGGCTTGAAACTGCATAATTTTGGTTGGCAAATGGTAAATGGCTCCCCTGGGCTTACAAAAGGATAGCAGATGTTTGGTCGTCAAGTGATAGATGAGTCCGCCGGGTTTACGCTGTTGGGTACCCCGCGGTGAACTTCAAGGCGAAATAGATGCATGTGTGAAGCCGCACGCGCATATGATTAATTAGTATGCGTGCGCTGAAGTGGAACTACCGTAGTTCGAATGATTGTGAAATAGAAGAGATACTCGAATAGACTTCGCATGTCAACTGGTTAATTACTCCAGTTACAGCAGGCTACCGTGGAGTTATCTCCTCGATAGTCCAAGGTGTTTAGTATTTTTCGGTATTGGTAGACTGAATATGTAACATTCATAATGGTCTCGGTTTCTAAGATTCATATTTATATCAGCTATAGAGCATGGGATTTTTACTAGAATTTTTTTGTTTACGCCTTCACTCTGTTAAGTTTCCGCTTTTTGAATTAATTTGGCTTGTTTTGCGCTTATCAGACACCTCAACATATTATAGGAATAACATTAAGTACACGAGGTGAGGTGCGACCTGGCCAGGATTTTGATGCTCAGAATTCTGTGGGAATTAATTCTGGACGGCCTCGTGTTTGAGTGAGCATCGTATATATCTGCGCCTCTACTTTCTATATTAGAAAGGAGTAATGATTTTATAAATGAAGTCATAGAAAGAATTACTGCGGATTCCGTTAGGCGAGTGAGCGTGGATCTGTCGTATTGCGTGGGAAAGACGAGTGGAGTCTGTCGATTGGAAGTGTGGATACGGTTGACCGAGCTGGGAGGTATGGCGACGGGAATGGGAATGAGAAATAGTATTGGTGTTGATTAGTGAACGTATTAAATGCTTGAGGCTTAATTTTGATCTACATGTAAATTTGATTGGTTAGAAAGTTTCCGTGGAATAGACCTAGAGAGTAGATTTGGAGCCGGGACCTCCATGTAACAAACCTAGCGGTCCGGTTTGTCAACTGCAGAAGAAGCTCCTAAAGAGCTGGACCCGTAGTGGGTAGGAAGCACATAAAGCTTGAAGGAAGAGGATTTATCTTACATAAATTTACACCTTACAGCATCGTACAAAACCATACATATATAGACAAGAGGGAATAATAGACGAGGGGCCTTAATGCCTACGTAGGGGAAGCGAGGCCAGCTCGGTCAAGGAGGCAGCCGGGCGACGAGGGGAGGGGCCGCGCTAGTAGTTACTCGGACCTCTCCTTTTATAGGGACTACCCCTAGGAGAGTACGGTGGCCTCTGTGAATGGCCGCGGGGTGCTGTTGAGCTCGGCGAGTGAAGAGAGGGAGCAGACTCCCCGAAGAAGCGCGGCTCGGTGTTGTGTTCTGCACCGCTACATTCAGAGGATTTACAAAACCAGCGTAAGATACATGTTGGTGTGAAACAAATGTAGCTCTACATCAGAATTTCGAGCTCTATCTAATGAGTTCTACCTCAAGCTTATCAATGCTACCGTTGATGAGATCCTCTTCAAATTCAAAACTGAAAAATAATTCTTCGCAAACCTGCGACGAAGCTGTGAAGGGTATATTTACAGACTAAAATTTCACACAGAATTCAACTACGTCGTCTAAATACCTCTTAGAGGAGCTATGTTTTGAAGAAAAAATTGGGATCTATCCTAGTCCGGGGGGGGCACATAAATAAAAAGTATTATATGTAACGAATCCATTTGAGACTTGCCGAACGGCTCCTACAGAACAACATCTAAATCTAAACAAGAAAAGTCGAAAAGAAAAAACGAAAAAACACATTTGTTGCGGTTGTAAGTTGTGTGCCCTACTTACCATGTTAGATCCTGGTTATAACATGTCGGCCGGCGGTCAGCACGCGGCATGCGGCTTCATGCACCCTACTCACCATGGTAGGCCCTGGTTATAACATGTCAGACGGCGGTCAGCACGCGGCATGCCTCCATTCCGTCGCTCTTTGCCAGCCGAGACGGTTGTAAGCCGGGGCGATTTTTTATTTTTATGTCCGTTCGTTCGCTTTTTAGTCCCTTTTAGGTTCCATTTCGTCCTCTGGGAGCCGCTCGGTAAGTTTCAATTTATTTTGTTGCCTATTTTTTGGTTATGTGGCCCCCGCGGACTAGGATAGATCCAAAAATTGTATGTATCACACCGTTGGGGACATGTCTCCAAGCCAACATTCTACGCAGAATTCATTTACCAATTTTATGTTCGCAAATACAGTGGTCTCAAAAATGTATACACTGTTTGAAAGGTGATAACTTTGCTCAGAGTAAAGGTACTGACGAACTTGACGGCTCATATGAAAGCTTAAGAAAGTAGAAATTTTCTGACAAAGGGGCGGTATGAACTGCATCATGTACTCGTCTGAAACCTTGCATTTTATACTTGATTGATTGTTTTTTTTTTCGCTTGGATGCTTGTTGTAATTTCTCCACCAAGTTTCAGTTTCGACTGATGTAAGCTTCTTTAAAGGTTCGAAGGTTAAAAACACACTCGGCTTGCGAAGAATGCAGGGTATCCTAAAAAATTCGTATACTATTCGAATGATTCCAACATTGGTACTAGTAAAGCTTGTGAAGATGTTTGACACCAACATGAAAGCACAGGGTAACAAAATTTCTGTGGGGTGCAAATAGTCAAGATTGCGCCGTGCACTCAACTGAAACCTTGCGTTTCAAACTTGGTTGGTTGTGCATGGGCTGAGCGCTTGTTAAAATCCTGTTACTACTTCGCCACACTAACCTGTGCTGTGTCTCTTTTAACGTTTAGAAATTGACAACTACGTGAAGGACACGTGACACAAAGACAGGTGAGTTTACTGACTGCGCAATTTATCGCTTTCGCTATCGCTCTAATAACCTTCTCTACATATCTAAGCCCATAACAAAAGTCAGGCCCGGCTCTAGGCTTTTCTTGGAATAGAAGGAGTTTATCCTGAAGTCCCACTGGAAGTTCGAAAACACCGTCGAGGTGCATAGGCGATCCAGCTACTTCACTATATAATCCATTCACAGAAGTAATGAACGGCGGTAAGCAAGGATTGATTAATGAATATATCCTACCCCCTGGAGGCACTGCATCCAGGGTTTGGTAGCAGCGAGCAAGGAGCGACTAATAATCATGACCTCAACCCCTGGCAGTAAGCAAGCACCCATTAACACGTTGACGACCGCGCAATTTTCGCGCGTCGGGCCCGCGGGACCACGCGTATTGCGCGCGTGTGCCACAATATTTCGTCACTTTAGCATAGCATAAATTGAATTTTCAAGATGCACACCTCAAAATTTGGGTTTTGTTTTTGCAATATTCCCTAAATCTTTTATTTTCCGCAATGAGTTCCCTCCTCTCTCCATTTTGATGGTCTAAATGGAAAAATTCTTTTGATGCGGAACTTAGACTGGAAAATTCTACAATTGCCATCAGAAATCGCAACCGACCGCAAGGAATCTAGCTAAGGATTAAGACAAAATGCGGTGAATGCCGCAAATTCTGTTGTTTAGATTGCTTCCAAACAACTCGCAGCTGTTGATTGTCGATTGAAAATATTTCCTGTCTGGACTTTATTTGTGAAGTTAATCTTCTCAGTGAGTAGTTGGTAATCGTGCCTGTTTGTTACCTTTATTGAATGAAGTCTCAAAAATAACTCCGAAGTTCAATGGATAGCTGGTCGATGTCATAATAGTTCGCCTCTGATATACTCCTGTGCCACTCTGGTCGAAATAATACTGTCGCGCACCATTGCGCGACACGGTCCCATAAGACAGACTGGCTGTCGCGCACCATTGAGCGACATTGTCGTCAACGTGTTAATAGTTAACCTCGACCTCCTGGAGCCACTGCCTTCAGGAGGTCGAAGTCTTGTGGGAGGGCAATGAAAGACTGTGTTCGGAAACCTCGATTACCTCGCGGGCTAAGGTTTCGTACCGCTTGATTGACATCCACAAAGAATCGATAATTTGACCAATATCGATTGACGGCGACCGAAACTTCAAAAACAAACTTCAGATTCGTGTTTAGAGACCTCGGTTACCCCCAGCGCTGAAGTTTCAGATCGCGTGAATAACATACACAAAAAATACAACTCTTTTATATGTAATAGGATAGGATATCAACTTCGTGGTTGAATTATGCGTAGAATGTTGGCTTGGAGACAT
This sequence comes from Heligmosomoides polygyrus polygyrus, assembly GCA_947396885.1. Lineage (NCBI taxonomy): Eukaryota > Metazoa > Nematoda > Chromadorea > Rhabditida > Heligmosomidae > Heligmosomoides > Heligmosomoides polygyrus. The sequence goes on from OX377202.1 coordinate 57,775,786, forward strand.
GTCCCCATCGGTGTGACACGCAATTTTTTCTTCAAAAAATAGGTCCTCTAGAAGATATTTAGACGACGTAGTTGAATCCTGTGTGGAAATTTTAGCCTAGAAATATACCCTTCACGGCTTCGTTTTCTTCGCAGGTTTGCAAAGAATTATTTTTCAGTTTTGAATTTGAAGAATATCTCCTCAACGGTAGCATTGATAAGCTTGAGGGAGAGCTCATTACATAGAGCTCGAAATTCTAATGTAGAGCTACGTTTGTTTCACACCAACATGTATATTTACGCTGTTTTGTAAGTCCTCTGAACACCCTGTAGATTGACGCCCGACAAATCTAGTCGACCTGCGTGTTCCGTTCGTTCGTCGGGTCGCCGTCGTGGGACCGCCGACGACGGCCTCCGTTGGGCCGTTGTCCGCCGCGCGCGCGACGGGTGTCACGGCGTGAGCGGAGACGGCGAGCAAGGGAGTGACGCCGCAGTACCTGGGTGCGCGGCACCTACAACCAGCCGGTACGAATGCTATGCACCCATTACCATCTAGTTGATTACAAAATGTGGCAGCGCTAGTCAGATGTGCTGCACATACGTTCATCATTCAATTCCAGGTCTCGTTTTCCTGGCAAGGCCTGAAGTTCGGAGCTCATTCGGCTGAGGAAGCGGAGACAGATGCTTTTGATAATGAGGCTATGAAGTACTTGGCATGGCTTATGACCCCTCTTTGCATTGGCGGTGCCGTGTACAGGTATGCGTTTTCAATGTGACTGTAATGAGCTCTCGATGTCTGGTTAGGCATCTACCCATGCTATTTTAGGGCGTATTTGGTAGTAGAAGATATGTCGCAAAAATGTCCGTTATGCTTCAGTCCCGAAAAGTCCTTTATGTGTTTTTCGTTTAGCGAGAAAAATTCCGAGTGCTCGAGGTGTTCCACTGGCCATCAGCAGCTGCGCAGAATTGAAGATTTTGATCTGTTAGCAGTCACATGACGTGGTAGTGCCGTATCAGTGTTCACCAGCCGTAACTCTTGACTAAAGCTACTGAATTAGCTACAAATTTTCTGTAAAAATTGCGAGTTTTTCATACAGTGTACATGCGATCGTGGTGGAACCGTAAGAGTCTTACAGCTGCACCACAGAGGAGAGTGAGTTTCGTGGTTTCCACCCCGACCAAGACTTCAATCCCTCCGGGGTCGGTGAAATGGTATCAGACTTGTCAAGAAGGAATGAAACACTGATTTTTCCATCGGCTGGCCACAGCGAGTCATTCTACTGTCCAAATACGCATTTAAGTAGCCTTCACGTTATGCCGTAAAAATAGAATGCGTGCCGCATCTCAAAGAGGAATTGGATAACGCCTTCCTTTATCCCTTATTTATTCACCTGACTGCATAAATGTTTCATATGTGTAAAACTAATGCAAAACTAGGACATTTGAAAAACGAGATTACCCTCTCCTACCCGGAATAATTGTCCTGCTCCTCCTGGAGCCGTATGCTATTCTCTCCCCAACCGTCCCCTGTCGGGTATGAGGCGGTCTCCGCCCACCTCCTCGGTATGCACATCTCTTAAGCACTCGGTGACGGGTGACGTCACATCAAAACCAGGGGACGGCACCCCCGGCTGCGGAACACTGTACGAATGGTCGCCGCGGACGCGGCGACTCGCGCGGCGAGCGCGGCAGAAGACGTCGCAATTGGGTGACTTCAGCGGCCAGTGGTATCTAGACCTGCATCAAAACTTGCACATCAAGTGTTAGAAAGTGTATACAAGCTCAGTTTCACTGCGATAGTGTGTCATATTTTCAGCTTTTCCTGAAGAAGCATCATATAAAATTGAGCATTAGAACGTTGCTTAGTTTTATAACTCGAACTCAATTTCTGAACCAGAGCATGTTTTCCCCAGCTCCTGCAACAGCAGAATAGGATATCAACAATTCAAACCTAGCGTCTGCAGCAAGTCATGAGGCACAGCTCCCACGACCGCTGCGGAGCTCATCGCGCACGCGACAGTCGTCGTCGCGGGCGCGGCGACCATTCGTACATAAAGACCGCCCCTCGGCACACCCCCCCTCCCCCCTCCCTCTTATTAAAATGCTCGGGGAGAGGCAGAGACGCAGTGGAAATGCGACGCTGGAGCGGGAAACTAGCGTCGGGGCGTGATATTTGCGATCAGCTGCTACGGTGCGTCTCATCGGTTGCGAATATTTACTACGACAATCGCTTTCCCACATTGAGTTGAACACTTCTGAAGAGAGTACTTCAAAGCACAGTGTGGAAAATCTAATTGACCACAATACAGGTTTTCGTAGTTAGTTCGCGGTTGGTATAAACTTCCGGCAATCAAAGGAAACGTGATAGGAGGCTGAACTTTTTAGGGCACCGCATCGGGTAAACTATTTTTTTCAGTGAAGATCAAGCGAGCCACTAAAATAAATATAAATAAAACTCCCATTTCACGCGAACAGCTTCAATCTCTTAGAAATTAGAAAAAGATAAGCTGGTAGGAAAATGGAGTTTTCCCACAAATAGCCTTTTTGTTCATGCAAAACTGTGGTGAAATTTTAAACAAATTGATATTGTGTTTGTTTCATCTGAATGATTATCTGCATTTGTAAGAAAAAAGTGTGGGCTTTGTCAAATGCCAAATTCGCACTCAAAATGTTCAGGAATCTTCTTCAGCTCGTACTCTTAAAGCTTGGAATGAACTTTTTTGTACCATTCCTCAATTCTTTGGGAAAGGCATTCAACTACAAATCAGAAAACTTTCCTAAATAGACAGGACATTTGAGAATTTAACTACAAATTTGATGAAAAAGGGTACGGAATATTTGGATGAAATATATAATGCCTTCTCAGTGGATGAAATACTAACTCGCTTGGAAAAAAGAGCACTTTCGACTTCACGCAATTCATGGAAAAATTCGATTTAGCAAATCTTCGAAGAGCACACTTTTGCTGTAATCTTCTGTGTTCAACTGATTTTGTACCACTTTGGGTTCAATAAATTATATGTGTTCTACACAGTGTGGACTCCTCTGTAAAAATACATCTCTCTGAATACTGCATGGTAAATGTTGTGGTCCAGAATACTCAATTCATCCACTAGCTATGAAGAGCTCACAGCCATGATAGTGGTGTTCCAGTCGGAATCCTCTACTTCTCTACCCTGCTCTGCCATCTCTGCCACCCCCGGGGGACGCCCCGGAGATGTGCATAAGGTCGCGGGCAGACATAAGGTCTATGTTATACTTCGGCGACGGTGTCGTCGGCGACGTCGGCTACAGTGTTACACGGGTTGCTACGCAGTGCGTAGCAGCCCGCGCAACACAGCGTCGCCGACCCGTCGCCGAAGTATAACATGGGCCTAACTCCAACGCCGCGGGGACCCCCTGGGGTTGCGCACGGTGCGCGACGAAATTGGACGAGTTGCGCGGTCCGATGCTTCAGAAGGCTAGAAACACTTCCAGGGAAATGCGGCACACCTTTGCCTTATTTCAACGTTTCTTGGAGATGGTATATGAATGTGGTTTTAATAGGACGGTCAGCGACAGTTTATACAGGAATCCTGGTCATGTGGATGGTTTCTAGCGTCAGTATTTGCCATCTACAACTTCTGCGGACTTTTTTACCCCTGATTATGGTTATGCTACGGAAAAAGGACACTATCACCTATTCTCGGATCAATTGTCCTACTGCAGACTGTAGCCTATCAAATTCTGTGGGATCTTAAGTTCCTTGCTAGAAATGTGGTCTGGGAGCTTAAACACTGAGAACATTTCGTGCTCCGTGGCTAACCATGCGTCACCGAGCGGGCGTCCGCGTTTCAGCGCCGCGGCGTCGCGTTGGAGTGAGGTCCTGGAGCCGCATAAGGTGGGGTGAAGATGGTCGAAACTCGGGGATGATACCCGGATTTTTCGAGCTGGGTACCATCCCCGAGTCGGGCTAGAGTAGCATACGGCCGCTGGAGGTCACGGTATACCATTGATACCGGGCCTTCTTCCGTTTAAGAAAGCTTTAAGATTGTGCGTACCAACTAAGGGGTCAGTGAACTTTCAATGGATACTTCGAGAGAGACGTATTGAGGGTTGTAGAGGATTGTCTGGAAAGCACTAGTGATTTTCAAATTTCCTGCGAACATCTGGGAAGGTCAAAAATGGCGGAAGATCGTAGTACTTCATTGCGGCTGATAAGCCGAAAGTGACGCTTTGACTGGCCTTTACTGTTCAGAAATTAACTTGCAAAACGTTTGGAGCTTTAATTATAGTTAGGTGCTAGATGATTCGTGGTCAGCAGCTTAAATATTTTCCGCGGTCGAGGAAAGAGCGAAATCGGTGATCATGACCCCACCATCTTTACTCACGAACAGCCACTGTAAGGTAGCGTAGTCGGCCGAATTTCCAAAAATGGACATCGCATTCGTGGTAAGCACCCAATATAACAGTACTGGACAATGTTTAGGCGATTTTTTTGGAGCTCTCCTTGAGTGTTGATACACTGTCAGTTGTTATGTATCCACCCCTTGCACATATTCACCGTCACCTGCTGTGGTGGTCGACCGTAAACCGAAAGAGGTTGCCAGATTGGTGACAAGCGCTCCAAATAACCCTCCAGACAAAGTTTGAACGAAATTCTCTTATCGACCTATGTAGTCGTGAGACTGACTACAGGTGCCTACGTTTGCAACAGCGCCCCCTCCCATCTATCAGTAAGGGAGAGCAGTTGGGGAAGAAATAGGCTGCAATACCACTAATACTACGGAGTGGATCAAAAATGATGCATTTTATGAGAGCTGATAGAATTAGTAAAAGTTACAAAAAGAAATGTTTTCTATAGGAGCGAAAGCACGTTATAGTAGGGATGGCCCGAACCAACAGATTTCGATCATGTTCGTAAATGAGGTTGAAATGAGAAACATTTTCAAAACATGCAGAGAACATTTCCAAAGGTTCATATAGGTATAGTAATTAACAAGGGTTTCCCCAGCGAGGCAAGCATGACGCCGTAGCTCTCTGCAACGGAAACCCGACTTTTTCATATCCGACAGGAGGTTAAAGACAGTTAGAAAGTGGACACGGTGTCTTACCGAGGTCGAAACGTATTCACAACGTGCAAAAACGCAAAGCAACCTGTAAACCCCTGTCCCAGATTCGAGCCCTCGACCTCTCCCCTGCAAGTCCGTTTCGCCATCCGCTCGACCAACGTTCTGCGGCAGCACCAGTGAATGATTCATCTGAAGCACTCCGCAGCTTCCTTCAGAAAGCCTAACATATGTCTAACTATAATTAAAGCTCTATACCTTTTGCGGATTAATTTCTGAGCATTACAAAGTCATTCAAGGCGTCACTGTCGCCTTATCAGCCCGCACTGAAGTGCCACAGTTTTTTGTGGTTTTGGTCTATCCAGATGCTCGCAGGAAGTTTAAAGACCACTACAGTGCTCCTCGACAGTCCCCTATAAAGCAGAATAGGTCATTTTGGAAATCTCCATCAGAAGTTCATTGACTTCACTTGTAAGTGGCCTCGCAGAAGAGTTCCTTCGAATACGATGGTGATACTAAACTTTTCTTCATGATTCATGACAAAGATGTTTTCGTGGTTATTACCTCATTCCTTCCAGTTTGATGTATGTTCCACATAAGTCATGGTACAGTTGGGTGCTGGAATCGTTGGCCAACGGAGTATACGCGTTCGGGTTCCTGTTCATGCTCCCTCAACTATTTGTGAATTACAAGCTTAAAAGCGTCGCTCATCTGCCATGGAGGGCTTTCACTTACAAGGTGGCTCTTCGCCTTTTAATTTCAGAACTTGTTATACATGATTCTCGTTTTTAGGCTTTTAACACCTTCATCGACGATCTGTTCGCATTTATTATTGTAATGCCGACGTCACACAGAGTTGCTTGTTTTCGGTAAGTAAAAGCTTTCTGGTTTATCACTGCAGTAGTATGTATTTCCTTTAGAACGGGAAACTCGTACTCAACATAGTGCGCAGTGCATACGCCTAACCTTCTTCATCCCAGGTGCAGAAATGACGCTGTGAAGGGAGTGGCAGAGTAGCCTAAATATCCGCCCGGCTAAATTCCAACTCTGTCACGATCTTGAAGATTTGCACCGTCACGTAAGGCAACGTGGGGATAAAAACGCGATAAACTGCTGCTACGCAGTGGCACGCTGTGGCAGCCATCATTTCTAGCCATTTCCACGGCCCTGCCCGAGTTATGCATAGCAGTAGAGTGTGTAGCGGTACAGTTCCTCTGTCGGACAGTTGCAGCTTTATGAACCGTGATGACTAAGAAGTAGATGCCACTAGGTGACCTTTCGGAAAACTCTTGTCTTTTTCAGATCGATGTTGACTTGTTTAGCTGGTAGTGTCTTTTTAACTTCACGTGTGTACAGGGTTGAAGTGGAACTGCATTTGTCGTGAAAATATGTCCTTGTTTTTTTAAACTGCTACCGCTTTTCCTCATTTGGGTTATTTTTTAATATGTTTATTAGTATTAAGTTCTAAACTCATAATATTGTCTTTCGCACGAGTCACGATTCGATTGTGTGTCCAATACGAGCTCAAATCAATCAGTCTCTCCCACATCTACTTCAACGATTTGCAACTGACGTACCAGCAAACTGTTGGGACCCGCTGGGACAGCGAATAGACCAACAACAGATCACTGCAAGTCACGGCATCAGCAGCATGCACAAAAGTTGTCTCGTAAAGAGTGGGATGCGTGGCGCGTTCTTTTGGGATTGACAGTAGCCGACTCACATTCTGTGACAGGGCGCGTATCATGCCGTCACCGCAGGCGCCATCTCTCTCGCGCCTACCCTGAATCGATTCATGATTCGGATACCGCCCAAGTCCACCATCCCTCTCATCCTTCCAGAATTAGTGAATTTGAACCAGAATTTTCTGGGAAGGATGACACTCTGATTTTAGATTTTAGAGCTTCACGATCTTGGGCTAGTCACCGCATGTGACTGTATTGGCGAAGCATGCGTTCACAGTGCTCCATCTCTACGCGACACGGCGTAGTGATAAGCTCGCATATCGATCGCGCGACGCGGTGAATCGATATGGGAGTTTGTCACTACGTCGCGTCGCGCCACGATGAGCTCTGGACGTCCCTTAAAGTTTCGGAATTCTTTTAAGCTTTTGAAAAAAGTCGATTTGTATCGAAACGTCGGGCCGCTATAGGCCCGTGCCATGGAAGTAAACCTATGTGGCTCAGAAGAATTGAATGCCTTCTAGCGAAATGCGCAGGTTTCATGAGCGTCGGACCCGGAGACTAATGCAACATGTATCGCCACAGATGTTCGACATTGCGAAAAGAAACACAGACTTGCCTATCGACTGGCCACAGCGAGTACTTATTTGGACTACGTACAAATTGCGTTCATGATCTATTCCCCTCAGCTGGGATGTGTGCGCATTTCACAAAGCGTTTGATTAGCATTGCCCTTCAGCTTTACTTCGTTCTGTTGACAAAGTGAATTTTTTGTACCAATGGAGGAGACCGACCACTGTCAAATAGATAGAGGAGCCCACCTCCATTCCTCAGCGTTTGAAGCGCGAAGCCTTTTCATCCGCTTGTCAGTGGTGCTTCTGAAAACTGGGAGCACTGCGACCGAAAGGGATGTGAACACATTGGTATGACTGCTTCTGTCGCTGAGAAGTAAGCGCGGCCAAATTACGATAGGAGCCTAGTGATCGTCGTAGCATGCGACGTGTGGTCGACGTCAGTGCCTTTTTCAGGGACGACATAGTCTTCATGATCTATCTCTACCAGCGCTATCTTTACCCGGTCGACCACTCGCGAGTTAACGAGTTCGGACAGAAGGGCAAGGACGAGGACGCTGATCAAACAGCTGTAGAGAAGCACAGCGAGGCAGCTGCCGCCGCTCCCGGAGCCGAGAAGGCCAGAACCAGGAGGAAGGTGAAGAAGATCGACTGAGACTATCGGTGGTGGCAGTTCTGGTTTTCCTTTGCGTAAATCTGCGTCATTTTTTCTGCTGTTGCTTTCGATTGTGTTTCTCCCAACGGCGGCATCAAACACGACCTGTGAAAGCTGTTTCCAGTTGCCCACCGGAGGTCCTTTCTCTTGTTGATTGATGTTTGATGCTGTAGGGTGTGTATGAGTGTATACGCGAAGGTTGTTTGTTGGTTATGTTGTTCGAATGAAGCAAACGGTTCACTGATTTAGGGTATAATATTTCCCAGGTGACTGATAACTATTTAGGCTGATGACATCCTGCTGTTTATTTGTTCGGCGTTAAGCAAGGAAAGGAAATAAATTATTACAATGGGCAGAGTTGTTTCCTCTTCTGACTGGTGTTAAAGAGATCTGACCTGATGACTAAGGCGGATTGCAGCTGGCTTCTGCGCACCTCGTTTATGAATGCTGTGCAGCCGCGGTCACCATAGCAACGAGTGGACACGGAATTCGGAAGCACGCGCCCTCACAAGGCGGCAACTGCTCTCAGTGCTGCTCCAGATATCCGCTGCTCCTCATGGAGGTGGAGGCAAAGATCTTCGCGTGGTCCTCGTGCAGTGGTTGGCTGTGTCTGGCGTCTCCCGTGCAGTCAGCCGTCCAGATCAATTTCTTCACTCACAAGGTGTGGCGCGTTTTCGCTGAAGTTGCCCAATTCATGCGCTGTAGATGAAGTCCCTCGTTGCCTTGTTGGAGCCGTTTCAGACTCGTACCCTGTGTTAGCGAAGCGCTGAGTCATTATTATTATTATTATTCTGGCCGTACTCATGCGACTTCACAGGGTCCGTCGCGTTTCCGGGTTTGGAGAATGTCTAGCCAGATATGGAATGCTTCTCCCATTGATCATTCTACATCCCTCGGTTTGCTTCACCGTTTCACTTTGGCGTCGACAGTTCGATTTTGAGTGGCACCACAGATCCTCGAGCACATCCTAAGCAAACTTTCCGTCTCCCTAGGGCGGGTGAATATGTAGGTTTCACGAGTACGAAGGTAGATATAAGATTTGAAGGTCCATGGCTGACTACTACAGGCCATACCATTGGTGAAATAGGCACTCAAACTGCCTCTAGTACATCCTGCAGGGGTTGTTGCATGTGTGTCGGGTCCCAAATGAGCTGATTAAGGTGGCCCTTATCATTTATGTTTCATTATGTTGTAAAATATTACAAACAGCGTCATCCCATTAACGTACATAGCTGCCTAGACCGTTCGGTGTCCCTAAACGAGGTGCGCTTGTGAAGGATTGCGTGTTTTCCTTTCGACTCTTTACGAAGTGTTGCTGTTGGGGTGACCTAAGATTATTTTTCTACCTCAAATGCAGAATTTTGCTGTTGGACTTCGAAGAAAGATTTTCGTGGTCCAGATATAAATCACTGCCACGATGGAGAGCTCATCTTTCAGTTCTGGATAGGAGAGCTCGAGCACAGCCTATATTCTCCCAGTATTCATTGAATGAACGCACGGTCATTTCCCAATTCATTTTTTTCTTGATCATTTTATGCTCATTAAGAGAAAATCTAACAATAACTTGTATTTCTTCAATTTACATGTTTCCTGCATTCCACTTCCAGTTAGTTAAGGCGGGGTTCTCGTTCAAGAAACCCAGGCATTGGCTGTTTTGTGAGAATTCTATGGAATATGCTCCCTTCCAGAGCAAATTACTTGTTGGAGAGTTAGAAGAATTATGTAGTAGACAGGATTAGAAGCTACTATTTGCGAGAGTGCTGCTCAACAATGTCGGTTTGCCACCTGTGATACTTAACTGGCCCAATAATTGAATCGCAAGGGTGGATTGCCTTCATGTGGAGGTGGAAGCGGATGGGGATTCAATAATGTGCACCTTATTACGCAGACTGAAGAGCCACAGTTCATACGCTCCTTTCAGGGAGTACGGTTGGAGGATGTGGTTGTTCAACGAAAAAGCCTCGTCTCTAGCCTCGCCTGGCATCCTTCTGAGGTTCTCATAGCGGTTGCGTGGACCGATGGAGTACTCATGATGCTTTCACCAGAAGCTAACATAGGTATGTTTCCGACCAAGATCGATCTCGCTTTGATGGTGTCCCACAGTCGATCAGAGTTGGTCAGAGTCACCGCATAGCAATGCGCTTGCCTCACCCTAGACAACGGAACTCAGCTGAGCCAACCTGCTTCCAAAATTATTTCTCTTCGTCAACATCTACATTTGCTATATCTTCCTCAGTGCTTAAAAATGAAGACAGGGACATGGAAACAAGTTTATTTATTACTAACATTGCCTCCCCTTTGGAGTTCATCTTTAATTTGTCATTTATGAGAGGTGAAATACCTCTCGATGGAAGCATTCTTTTGTTGTGCCTGCACCTAAAAAGCCACCGCTTAATATTGCTAAAAATTATCGTTCGATAGCATCACTTCAGTCTTTGCCAGAGCGTCTGAAAAGATAATTAAAAGCTACTTAATCGCGCACCTGGACAAACATGCAATTATTCTGGCTAATCAGCATGGATTTTTGCAGGGGAGGTCTACTGAAACGGCGCTGTTAACATCCTTAAATGATTGCACTATAGCAGTTGATGCCGGAAAGAGAGGCGACGTAGTATATTTGATTTCGAGAAGGCTTTTGACAGAGTGCCGACTTCGAAATTAATTCAAAAGCTTAAGTCTGTCGGTGTACATCCTCGTGCTGTTGATTGGATGAGGAATTTTCTTCAGGACCGCAAGTTTCAGGTTCGTATTGGTTGCGATTTTTCCTCGGTTTATCCTGTCACGAGTGGTTTCCCCAAGGAGGGGTTCTCTCCCCGCTCTTGTTTCTAATTTATACATGTGATTTACCTGGTCTTTTATCTCCAAATGGTGTATCCTGTGTTATGTATGCAGATGATATCAAAGTCTACAAAACTATTGACAGCTCAGCGGATTGCTTATCTCTTCAGAACGCAATTGATCGGGTTTACAGATGGTCCAGTGAGCGGGATTTGCCTTTGTCCTCTAAAAAGACAATGGTTCTGAGTATTGGATCTAAGGATACTTCCACAGATTATGTAGTTGGGTCAGATAAGCTTAACTTGTCAACGAAGCCAAGGTTTGGGCTTTAAGTATGATAACAAGCTATCCTTCTACAATCACTATAAGTCTCTAATTGCTAGCGCATTCAGTCGTATTTTTAATCTGTTTAAGCCTCTACGTACACGCAATTCTATGGTACTTCTCAAAGCTTACAAAACGTATGTAAGGCCTATATTGGAAACTGGTACGACTGTGTTCTCTCCATATAGGAAGAAGGACATTGATCTCCTCGAAACTGCCGAAAACAACTTCACGCGTAAACTGGCTATGCGGTGTTCTGGACTGACCTATAAGTTCATTCCAAACGGAGTTATAAACGTCGGTTGTATGGCTTACGTAGTTTGCATTTCAGAAGAAAACGAAATGATCGTTATTTCGTTATGGCATTCAAAATTCTTACTGGTAGAGCGTTTGCTAACTCCTCCAATTTTTTCACAGTTGTTGATCCTCCTACTAGAGGTGGTAGAAAGAAAGTCAAGGTTCCGTCTTGTAGAAAAAAGGTCAGTGCACAATTCTAATAGGGTTCCTGTGCTCTTAAATAAGGCGTTTAAAGACGACTTCCTACACCTGACTCTTGGCTCTTTTAAAGCTAAAGCAAGTAAGGCTGTGGCAGAGATGTCCTGATTTTCTTTTCTTTTGATTCACTTCTATTCTGTTTTATTTAGTAAGTAATGATGCTGTTTTGTCATTTGCTGTTCTCTGGTTCAATTATGCTGGTGTTTGTGTTTGTTTTCGTTTTGTTGTTTCGTTTCGTTTTTTATACGTAGTCTTCGTGCTACGTCCAGAATAAAGTAAAGTAAGGTAAAGTAATTTCAATCTGCATATTGCATATTGCATATTGTCAACCCGTATGGAGCTGTCGCTTCTGGCTGGTCATGCTCTCTCATCCCTTCACTGGTCAGTATAGTGTTGTGCGGCTTCACCAGCACCTGGCGCCAGATCCATCGCTTATCGCTCTCTAACGGTGAAGATACCTCCAAATCTGATGCTGATGAATGTCATATCAGGGGGTATTTAGCGGTATCGCTTATCGCTCTCTAACGGTGAAAATACCTCCAAACCTGATGCTGATGAATGTCATATCAGGGGGTATTTAGCGGTATTTTCACTGTTAGGCGCCTTTTATACTTGCGCCGCCGCGGCGTGGCGAGATGGCTGGCATAGCTAGCGATTTTTCGCGCCGTCCTGCGGCGCCACATTGCGTTTACACCCCGCCGCCGCAAAACACACTTGACGGGATTTGGAGTTAGGCCCCGTTTATACTTCGACGCCGAGCGACGCGACGATCAATATAGCAGCCGTACCGATTGAGCGACGCGATCGATCAATTTGGCCACTTTACATGCCGTCGCGTCGCTCCGCGTCGGAAGTATATACAGGGCCTTACAGTATTTGGCGAATCGCGCCGCTGATGCGAAAGGCGCGACGATTAGCCGCTGCAGACACTAGCACGGTCCTGACGAACACACTCCCAAATGGTTGCCGTATCATTTAGGAGCGTGTTGGCGATGGAACAGGAAATCCTTCATTCCTAGCATACACACGCGAACCACTCGCCATTCAGGGAATGCAGATCTGGGTTCTGCACTCTTTGAGCGCAGAACCAGGCAAGGGAACGGATTCCAGGGTGTGGTGCATCCAAGCTGCTCGTGTGGAAACTGCTTTCGTCGTTTGGGGGACTCCGCGGCTGGCTTCTGCGCTCTTCGAGAGGTAAACGCATACGGCTGGAAAAATCCGCAAAAAATGCCTCAAAATTGCGTACACTTCAAAGCCCCTAAAATTCCAAGTAGGCATCTGAAATGCAAGTATGCCACCACGCTGGAACTCCGCCATTGCCGGACCCAAGCCCGGATGTGAAAGGAGGAGGGTTGGGCGACGGGCCAGCAACCCGTCCCCGTAAAAACACATAATGCTACAGAAACGAAGAACTATATGGATACTGCTGAAAAGGGGAAATCGAAGCCGAGCTTCGTGACGGGAGACCTGGCACTGGACCCGGTTTTCTCTCCAAAGGACATCACGCGTATTGGAACCTGGAGCGTACGCACCTTTCACCAAACAGGGCGTCTCGCCCAACGTTTCCAGGAATTCGATATTTACGGCGTAGATATTCTCGGAGTCAGAGAGTTCCGATGGACTGGACGTGGACGCTTGATCAGTGACGGTAAAACTGTCCTGTTCTCTGGGCCAGAAAGAAGACATAAAGAGGAGTCCGAATCGTCCTTAGTAAACGAGCTGTAAACACTCTCGTCAATTGGGAACCAGTAAACGACAGGATCATCACTGCGCGCTTTCGAACGAGGCATACCCGAGTTGCAGTTATACAAGTATATGCTCCAACGGAAGACGCAACCGTCGAAGAGAAGGACGAGTTCTACAAGCGGCTACAAGATACCATCGGAGAAATGCTACGACGGGATCTCAAACTTGTTCTGGGCGACTTCAATGCGCAAGTGGGAGGCGAGCGATCAAAACGGCATGGAGAAATCTGTTGGAGCGTTCGCATCGTCGGTTCACCTAAGCAACAACGGCGAAAGGCTGGCGTCCTTCTGTGACTTTAACGATCTATGCATCGCAAACACCTTCTTTCACCGAGGCATCCACAAGTTGGAGATCGTCAAATGGCACAACGGCTAATGAAATCGACCACATTTGTATCAACTGCATATGGAGAACTTCAGTAAACGATGCACGTGTATACAGAGGTGATGATGTAGGCACAGACCACTATCTCGTCAGGGCTGCGTTGAAGCTGAAGCTGAAGGTGCAAAGAAGGCCGGCTGTCAGACGACCATATGACGTCGAAAAGTTCAAGAACCATGCAACTGGGAGGAACTTCCGTGTTGAATTACGAAACCGTTGCAGTATGCGTAACGAATGCGAATGCAATGACGAACACTGGGAGGCGGCCGTCAAGACGCGTTATGTGAAAGTGCTGAAGTGACCATGGGACACAGACGAGGCAAGCGAAAGGAGCAATGGATTCCAGAAGAAACCTGGAAGCTGATAGATGAGAGGAAGCAAGCCAGACAAAGAAGAGTGTGCCAAGACACCTGATGAAGCAGGACAATGAGGCGAAACCTATTCAGAACTCGACCGACAGGTGAAAGCATCATGTCGCTGTGATAAGAAAGCCTGGATTGCTCAGAAGGAAACGGAAGCACAGACAGCGGCTACTCATGATGATTCAAAAACACTATATCGAATCGATTCGGAGCTAACAGGAGCAAGACTCAACGCGTGTGTCCCTATAAAAGACAAAAATGGCAGACGACTTGTCAGTGAAACTGAACAAAACGAAAGATGGATTGAACACTTCCGTGAAGTGTACAACCAGCCCCAACCATCCACTACGCCTACGTTCGATGACGAAAACGCCTTAATAGAGCTGAACGTCAACACAGGCTGCATAACGGCTGAAGAAGCAAAGACAGCAATACGACTGTTTAATTAGTTGTCACACGACTGTCTTAAATAGTCGCAACAAATAAGCAATAAACAATGTCTTAAAAACAGGAAGGCCTCTGGTCTTGACGAAATTTCAGCGGAGATGTTAAAAGCTGGAGGCATGCCGATAGCGAAACAATTGACGACGCTCTTTAACAACTGCTGGCACCAACACAACGTGCCAGAAGACTGGAAAAAAAGACTTAGTAGTCAAACTGCCGAAAAAAAGGAAGTTTATCGGACTGCGGAAACTGGAGAGGCATCACCTTGTTATCAGTGCCAGGCAAAGTATTCTGCGTTGTATTGTTAAGAAGGCTTCGAGATGCAATTGACGATCGTCTGCGGGAGGAACAAGCTGGATTCAGAAACGGAAGATCGTGTTGCGATCAGATTTTCGCGCTACGCAACATAATCGAACAGTGCCTGGAATACCGCTACCCGCTCCACATAAACTTCGTCGATTTTAAGAAGGCTTTCGATAGTATTCACCGTGAGTCAATGTGTGAAATACTCAAGCTCTATGGAGTCCCTACGACATTCAAGATATTCAGAAGTCTATATCAAAACTCCATGTGGTGCGTGAAGACAATGCTTGGAAATACAAGTTACTTCGAGGTCACCACAGGAGTCAGGCAGGGATGTGTTCTCTCACCGTTACTATTCAACGTCGCCCTTGACTTCGTAATCAGAAGAACGACAGCCGAAGTACAGGAAGGCATTCCTTGGTTTAGAGGGCGACTTATGGACCTGGACCTTAACGATGATATCGCCGTATTCGCTGAGGACAACGATAAGTTACAAAGAATTACAGAACGCCTTAGCCTAGAAGCAGGCAACATTAGACTCCGAATCAGTCACGCACGTAGGAATTACGAGCCCAAGGGACGGCATCTAAATAGGATCGGATCGCTTGGAAGTAGTGAACAGCTTAACCTACTTGGGAAGTATGACCGCCAATGATGGAGATGCTGAGACCGACGTTCGTTGTAGGATCGCGAAGGCGACAGCAATATTCCGAAGGCTCAGACCACTGTGCACGTCGTCCTCTATTTCAAATAATGTGAAGCTGCTTTTGTATTCGTCGATAGTCGTCCCAACTGCAATGTACGCCATCGAAACACGGAAGACGTCAAGTAGCATAATCAGACGGGTCAACGCGTTCTATTGCAAATGTCTGCGGCAAATTATGAGGATACGTTACACGGATCACGTGACGAACGAAGAAGTATTGCGGTATCACTCAAGGTGCCTCTATGAAACCGTTACGCAACGTCGACTCCGCCTGGCCGGACACATCCTGCGTATGCCGGAGCACCGGCCGCCGAGATCAGCCATGCAATGGACTCCGCCAGGAAAACGAACCAGAGGACGCCCAATAAACACGTGGCGTCGCACGCTTATGAATGACCTAAAAGTTATGAATATTTCTAGGCAGGAGTGCGAAGAAATAGCCCAAGACAGGCAGCGGTAGAATGATCTCGTTGCCCTATGCGCTCAAAAGCGCGGGAGGAGTTAAGTACTAAGTACTAGGTAAGTACACCACGCTGGAGAACCGCTCCCCTACCTCCCTCGCATGAAACGACGCAACTATCTACTGCACCACGATCAGTTTGTCGGAGGGCTATCGCGGGCGCAGAAGAGATCGATCGAATGCCAACGTGGATGCCGACGCGCTATCCCTAAGCTGGGAGGGCGCAGACAGCTTTCAGTTTCCGCGCTCCATTGCTTTCCGGTATACGGCAGCCATTCGGGGTGCATTCGTCAGAATCGTTTTACAGCGACAGACTTGGTGTGGAGTGTGAAATTTCCCCACCATGGTGAGCCATATTCTGCTTTCTGTGTGGTGCAGTTATACAGCGCATACTTTGCTTTGAGCTGCTTTCAAGAAACCAAGCTATTTACTAAATTGTCTGCTGCCGAAATTTCACGAGAAAATCAAGAAAAACGCCCTAACTGTCAACCGCAAAGGAGTGATGTTCCATCACGATAACGCCGGACCCTACACCTTCCTGATAACCCGTCAAAAATTAACAGAACTGAAATAGGAACTGTTGCCACACCCATCCCATGATCTTGAGCAAGCACAATCAGACCATTTGTTTCGCTCCCTTCAAAGCCATTTGATAGTAAAAGGTTTGATTCCGATCAATCTGTTAAAAGTGAGTTGCACCACCGCTTCGCTTGTTGTACTGTTCGCCGGTCCCTCTATCCCTCTTCCGCTGAACCTCATTCTCGGTACATAGTCCGTAGTAGTACGCAGAAGCTCCTAGCCGCTCGTCGCTGAAACCCCGCTTTCTAAAGCCCCCGCATTCTTCTGCGGCAACGCCGCGGCCCCATCCTTAACCATAGGGCAGGGACGCAGAGCTCACCGTCGGCGGCGTCCCTGCCCTATCCTTAACCATAGCGGCGAGCGGCGTTGCCGCACAAGTGTGTAGAGCCCTAACCGCGATCGCGCAGCAGCGCGTCAGATTCGGTGAGCGGCGCGCCGCGGTGCGAGCATAAAAGCCGCCTTAGGGTCCGTTAGTACTTAGACGCCGAGCGACGCGACGCTATGTATTATGGCCACATTGGTCGAGCGACGCGATCGATCAATTTGCCATTATATGTACCGCCACGTCGCTTGGCGTCGAAGAATAAACGGAGGCTCAGGGTTCGTTTAAGGCCCCCCAGACTTTTGCGGCGTCGCCGCTGCCCTATGCTTAACCATAGGGCAGAGACGCAGAGATCGCCGCCAGCGGCACCGGCGGCGTCGCCGGCGGAAATGACTTGAATCATTCCACCCGGCGGCGCCGCTCCAGCGTCTGTCTGTCTGCGCTCTGCGCTCTGCCCTTTCGCGACGGGATCCAGAGCGGAGACGGTCGATGCGGGCGCGCGATGGTCATCGGGGCGCGTTATTGTTAAGCACCAGTCGGTCCCGACTAGAAACAGTACAGTACCTCTCCGTCACCGCTCCCACTGATGATGAGTCAACCGCCGAGCGGCGCCGCTCAGCGATTTCGCCCGCCGCTCGCCGCAGAAGTCTGCGGGGGCCTTTAGTGTGCGCGCGACGCGATGCATGTGTAGTGGCCAAATTGATCGAGCGACGCGATTGACCAATCTGGCCACTACACATGGCATCGCGCATCGCGAGCACACTAAAGCCCCCCCCCCCACACTTCTGCGGCAACGCCGCTCGCCGCTATGGTGAAGGATAGGGCAGGGACTCCGCCAGCGGCGCGCTCTGCGTCCCTGCCCTATGGTTAAGAATAGGGCAGCGGCAACGCCGCAGAAGTATGCGGGGGCCTTAAACGACCCCTTATGCGTTTTATACTCTCTCCGCGGCGCGGCGCGACTGGCCGCGCCGCGCTCCGACTTTGACGCGCCGCTGCGCGATTGTAGTCAGAAAGTGGAGCGTCAGCAACGCGCGTCTGCGAGCTCCTGCTTACTACGGTCCGTGAGCCAAAGATGACGAAGGAAGCGGTACATGAGTCAATGGAGGACCAAAACAGAAAGAATTCGCCTGGCTGATCAGCGGAATGCATCTTGCCAATGTTAGTGGTGAGGCTTCTGCGGGGAACGACGAATCCTCTCTTAAGCCCTCCGCACACTTTTGCGGCAACGCGGCAGCCCTATCTTTAAGCATGAGGCAGAGACGCAGAGTCGCCGCGCGAGGCAAAACTAGCCTCGCGCGGTCTGCCGCTGATGCGCCGCCTACGCGGCAGATGCGGTAGACGCGGTGCCGCCTACGCGACAGACGGGGCATACGCGGGGCCGCCTACGCGGCATACGGGGCATACGCGGTGCCGCCTACGCGGCAGACGCGGTGGTAGCGGCAGTAATCCTTCAAGGCATTGTTGCCGCATTGCCGCGTTGGTGATTGAGCGAGCGGGAGGAGTGCTGCGTGAACTCTAGCACGCGGCAGTGGAAGCCGCATACGCGGCTGTTCTGGTCTCTGCCGCGTAGCGGCTGCCGCAAAAGTGTGCGGAGGGCTTTAAGGCCGGGGTCGAAGTTGTCCGGTCAACCTTCGGATGAAATTGGTGAGTGCAGTATTGAGTCGAATCCCGTACAATGCAAATGACACTAAATAACCTTTTATTTTGCAACATATGCGGATCCAAAACTAAAATTGCTGGAAGGCACTCATCGTCGAGAATCAGTCAGAATTATCTCTCATATGGCCATTCCGGGGTCACTGTGCACTAAACCTGTCTTTAGCGTAGTAGGTGAAACTTCGGGAATGTCTACAGGTCTCCATTCCCTTCATAGGTTACGGAAGGTGCGGGTGACTAAGGTCATGGTCACCGATTTTGCCTAAACTCCAGCGTAATACGAAAAATGAACGTTAGATTCGTGATCAGCATCCCAAATAACCTCCCCCCCTAGGCGAGGTTGGGCGAAATCGGTTCGACAGCCTTAATCACCCGAACCTACCGTAATCGGCCGAAATTTCAAAAACGGATGTCAGATTCGTGATCGACGCCCTAAATACCCTCCCCCGGCGAAGTTTGTTTGAACCTGAAAGTACAATAGTGCCACAATTTTGCTACACCTTTTTGTTCTGTTGATTGGGGAACCTAAACAAAAAGGCCATAGCAAAATGGTTCATCCCGGTGTGAAATCTCCGACTCCACACCGAGTCTGCCGCAGCCGCATCCGCGCGCGCCGCGCCCTTCCCTCCAGCGGCGCAATTTGCCGGATACCGCAACCCAAAATTCCGTTAAACGTGTTGTTTTGGGGCGGCGGAGGATGAAGCCCGCGATGGCGCCGCCAGGAGGCGCGAAAAATCGATAGCTATGATACGGTGTGTAAAAAGCATTGATGCACCAAGTGTAAGCCTTAGAAATGACAACACTTTATAAAATTTAACAAGTTTATATACGAAATGTCAACAATGATCTAGCGAGCAGAACAGCGTTACCTGTATTTTATGTGGGCTTCTCTGCTGCGAATGCAGGAGCGAAGACGCCGAGGAAAGGCATCGACGTTGCCCCGCAAGTAGTCCACGTCGATCTCGTTCTATTCTTTGATCTTCAGTGACTTGATACTTTTGTTCATTCAACATGTAAAAGTGTAACATACTCTTTAAGGACCTCCAAAGTGCTAATTCTGGCGGAAGGCTCGCTGCAAGGGAGGTGCATCCGGCCAGTATCATGGTTTGTGCATTCATAACAAGCGTCTCTCGTTTTCGTAAATACAGGAATGAAAATAAACCAGTAGAACTATCTGTATTGATGTCCTAAAGAAGCAACTGGTTCTTTGGCTCGAATCCCACCTCGAGAGTAAGCCGTGTATCTTCCAGCAGGATTAGACTCCTGCGCAGAGTCGAGGACTGTTCAGGACTGGTGCCGCGCCAACTTGAAGGACTTCATTTCGGCACAGGAATGACCTCTGTATGGACCGGATTTGAATCCGCTGAATTACTCTATGTGGGAGGTTTTGGGGAACAAGGCTTGCGCTACTTCCCACAAAAGTATGAAGTCAGTGAAGGATAGTCTGGTCAAAGCATGGAACAAAATCGACGTGGACTACTTGCGGCGCACCGTCGATGAATATCCTCGGCGTCCTCGCCCCTGCATTCGCAGCAAAGAAGCCCATATAAAATACAATTGATGCTATTCTGCTCGCTAGATCATTGTTGACATTTTGTATAAAAACTTATTAAATTTTATAATGTGTTGTCATTTCTAACGTTTATGTTTAGTGCGGCAATACTTTTCGCGCATCCTGTATATCAATCATCACGCCGCGCCGCGCGGCGTGAGTGTAAAAGCCCTCCCAGACTTCTGCGGCGTTGCCGCTGACTATCCTTCATCATAGGGCAGGGACGCAGAGCTCGCCGCCAGCGTCGGGCTCACTCAGAAAATTTTGAACAAGTTACTTGCGCCTTATGAGCTTCAAAACAAGTTACTTGCGCCTTTAGACTTCGACAACAAGTTACTTGCGACTTACGCCTCGCGGTTAACTAACTTGCAAGGTTGCACCCAGGAATTTTAAACTTGCACACAACTAGCTGCAGTGCAATCTTCCAAGAAACTCGTGCAAGCCAATGTTTCGCGTCTAATTGGTTTGAAACATTACGCACGCGTTTTCACATGTGTGAGGAACTCCGTCGACGCTGCTCTGGCGAGCCAGCCACTGACCTGTCCTTGCTTCTGTCACCTTCCTTATTTCTTCTATGTGTATGTGCGTGTGTTTCCGTTCGTCCCTCCGTCCGTCATAACTGGGGTGGGGCAAGCACTGCGTACTGGCCATACTCAACGGTTGATAGTGCACAACAGCGTCCCAAAACTTCAGCCCAGGGGTAATCGAGGCCACTGAACGCGAACCTGAGGTTTGTTTTTGAAATATCGATCGTCATCAATCGATATTGATCAAATTATCGATTTTCTGTGGATATCATTCAAGCGGGCCGAAACTTGAGCGCTGGGGTAATCGAGGTCGCTCGACACGAATCTGAAGTTCGCTTTCAAAGTATCGATCGCCATCAATCGATATTGATCAAATTATCGATTTTCTGCGGGAGTAGTTCAAGCGGTCCGAAACTTCAGCCATGAGAGTAATCGGTGTCGCAGAACACCCATCTGGAGTTCGTTTTCAAAGTATCGATATTGGTCAAGTAGTCGATTTTTGTGGATGTCGTTTATTTTTCTATTTCTTTATAACTTACCCCGCTCGACATAGTTAAGGTGTTCTTCTTGAGGAAACCATGACATAAGTGGCAGCTACAATTAATGATGAGAAGCTATTACCACGACGAAGCCGTCAAGAAGTTGACAGTGCGGTCAAGAGGCACGAAATGAATAACTAGAAATGAAAGTATGCATTCTATTGGTTTGCCAGTTTCAAATTTTGTCATCGAAACGTTCTCTCAGTGTTGTAGTCATTCCAATGCGAATGAAGGGTTTAAGCAAGTCTAGAGAGGGTTGCATACTTACGTTCTTTTATAACATCCAGGGAACCCAAAACATGCTGACCTTCACCTACCCTATTTATGCACTTGTGTTTCCTTAAAAAAGTATATATAAACCAATGAAGACATAGCTATAACTACGTATTATTAGGTTAAGTACGATTTCAAATAGAAAGGAAATATTTCTGAGAAAGGAGAAGAGGGAGCTAGTTTGGAAAGGTAGCTAGTGCCATGTTTATTCCCACGGTTTGGAGTGGAACGAACAAGGTGAAAGGCTGTTTGAGTTCATCAAGTCGACAAAAACCATCCATGGAAACTCACAGTTCCAGAAGCCTCCCTCTCTACAATGGACCTGGGAATCCCCCGGTGGCTAGTTCCACAACGAGATCGACCACATCATCTTCAACCGAAAGTATTGCCTGACCGACGTTCACTTGTCTCCAAGTTCTAGGGATCGAACCACCGCCTCCTTCGCGCGAGGTTCCTTTTCGCGTCAAGGAGAGAAGGTCGCGAAGTTCAAGAAGAGGAGTAAAGAACGACCATCAACTGGAACATGTACACCTCTTTTGCCGGCCTTTGGGAAGGTACCGTCATGGACAACATCAACGAGGAATACGGCCGTTTCGTGCTCCATTTCCGCGACAACGTTAAGGGAGCCGAGAGCTTGAAGACCACTAAGAGACGTCTGCCTCCGGAAAATCTCGAGCTGATCCACCAGCGTGAGCAGCACGAGCGTCAGGCAACTACCAACCGACGTCCGAGCTTGCGAAGCTAAGCAGAGAGGCGATAAAAGAGGATCTTAAGGAGAGAAGGGCGGAAGTGTTGGCTGAAGCTGCAGAGGCAGGTTTGAGCACCCGCAATGCCCGGCGGAACTTCGCCGCCAACTTCAAGACTAAGATGACCGCTCTCCGACGTCCTGACGGAACCGTCACCTCTTCCAGAAGGACCATGGAGACGGTCATCTACGACTTCTACTGCGATCTTTTCGATAGCCACGTTCACCTGCCTCCATGCCATCTTCCAAAGGATGGATGCGTCGTCCCCTCTGTTCTCCCTTACGAGAACCTACACGCTATCTCGTCGATGAAGAAATGTACAGCATCCGGTCCCGACAGGATCAGACCCGAACACCTGAAGAACCTCCCGCCAGCGCTCATCAACACCCTGTCGCGACTCTTCATGCGCTAACTCTCGGAGTACAAGGTTTCATCATGGAACACCATCACGACCGTATTGCTGTACAAGAAGGCAGACGTGCCCGACATTGGCAACTATCGCCCGATCTGCCTGTTGTCCGTAGTCTACAAGCTGTTCACTCGAGTGATCCTGAATAGGATTAACAGAACGCTGGACGAAGGACAGCCATGCGAGCAAGCAGGATTTCGGAGAGGATTCAGCACAAACGACCACATACACACCATTACGAAGCTCATCGAATGTCGCGAGAGTACAAGCTGTCGCTGTGCCTTACGTTCATCGACCTGAAAAAGGCATTCGACACCGTCGAAACTGAAGCGGTCATCGACGCCCTGCTCACTCATAGGGTTCCTACTCAGTACATCAGAGGCCTTCGAGAGCTGTACAGTGGATTCACGACCAAGATCTCACCATTCTGCAACGAAGTCGTCATCGACGTGAAGAGAGGAGTGCGGCAGGAGGATACCATATCCCAAAGCTTTTTAGTGCCACCCTCGAAAGCGTGTGCGCGAACTAGAATAGGAAGACATGGGAGTGAAAGTCGACGACCGGAAACTGCACCATCTCCGCTTTGCTGACGACATCATGCTCATAACACCGAGCATCAGCCAGGCGGAGCGAATGCTGACCAACTTCGATCGTGTATGTGGGAACGTTGGACTGCAGCTGAATCTTACGAATACGATGTTTCTGAGGAACGAACGAGTTTCTGATGCCCCATTCTCGATCAACGGAACGAACGTCTCCGAATGCTCCACCTACGTGTCTGGATCGCGAAGCCAATATGACCATCGACCTAGCGCCAGAGCTGGGAAGGGGAGACGAGCGGCTTTGGAAACTTTCCAGGGCGTCGAAGAAGTCGTTAAGAAGACGAAGAACGTCCGGCTCCGCGCCCACCTATTCGACTCCACCGTTCTTCCTGTCCTAACGTACGCCTCAGAGACCTGGCTATACGAAAGCTGGATGAACATGCCATCAGCGTCTAGCACTGCGAAATCGAGAGGACGATGCTCGAAGAAACCCGATTCATGCAAGTGAGAGAAGGAGAGAAGGCCTCCGGAGTTCCGAGCTTCGCCGACGTTCAAGGATTAGAGACGCTGTCGCGTGGGCCAGGTTGTCGAAAAATGAATTCGCAGACACCCACTGGACGAGAGCCGTTACGGACTGGATTCCGCGGGATGTCAAGAAAACACGAGGACGCCCACCAACGCGTTGGTCGGACTTCTTCATGAAAGCCCTGAACGACCGATATGACGCTCTTCGTGTCCCTCGAACTAGGGTGATCCATTGGAGCACTCTGACACGCGACAGGAACGAATGGAGACGCTACTGGCGCCCGCTCGAGCAGTCGGTGATCAATGGGACGACAGGTCAAACAGTTGATACAGTATCCCACTCTTCCTTCTTCTAACATAATAGGGCTATTTTCATGAGCTCCTTGGATTAGAATGTTGCTATTAAAAACAAACGTTTAAAAATGGAAATGAAGGTTAATGGTAGAGATTAGTGAAAACCTGATGTGTGACAGACTTGTAATGTAAGAAGGAGAAAGGCATTACTATAAGGCAGTGCAAATCGGAAAAGGTGCCATTTCATTTCAGGATAAGGAGAGAATGTTAGCTTGGCCAGATATACCCTCGATTCCACTCTAGCTTGCACCACGCAGTGTTATTCAGTAGAAAGCAAAGTTCGAGTTTTATTTTTAGCCAAATTTGGCCGTTGGAAATCGTTATGCTATCGTTTATTTTATTATCGTTTATTAAATTTTCACAAAAGGTAAAGGACCAAGGTCCATGTGAACGAATACATTTATAGTCCGTTAGTTTAGATCTAAACTAGATTTCTACTAGCGGAGGTTACCTATGATTTACAGGGGCCTTCGTGCAACTTACATGCGAAATCTTCTGCTTGCTTGCAGCTGCTTACGAATGACTAGCAGGGGTCTTCGTGAATCTTACATGCGGCATTTGTGCTAGCTTGCAGCAACTTACAAATGACTAGTTTGAGGCAATCTATGACCCGCATGCAGCTTGCAAGTAACTTGTTCGAAATTTTCTGAGCAGCGGCACCGCCGAAAATGATGCGAATCACTCGAGACAGCGCCGCTCCAGCGGCGCCGAGAGAGTCTGTCCGCGCTCTGCCCTTTCGCGGCGGGGATCGGGATTAAGCACCAGTTGGTCCCGACTAGAAAGGCTACAGTACCTCGCCGTCGCCGATGAGCGGCGCCGCTGGCCTGCCGGCAGCCGCCGTTGAGCGGCGTGACTCATCGATTTCGCCGTCCGCCGCCCGCCGCTCGCCGCAGAAGTCTGGGGGGGGGGGTCTTAAAAAGCGCCCTTGCCCTAGTTTATACATGCGCCGCCAGGCGGCGTGGCATCACGATCGCCATAGAATTCAATTTTTGGCTCCGTCCGGTCGATATCTCTTCCGACTATCGTGCCGGCCGCGCAGGCGGCAGACGGTTGGTGTTCCTGATGTGCACATGCGAGATTAACTTGCGCAATCCCACGTGCCATAGAGGGTTGCCATATATCACAACATTCATTCCCATAGCCACTTTGCGCTGAGCTTGGTTCTGATGGGAGTACTTGGGATCTCGGCTATCGAAGATCTATGTAGAGGAAAATCCCACGGTTAGAATGCGACTTCTTGACTAACCCACTGATTCTACATGTCAATGCAACGACCTTAGGGACTTTGCGTTGAAGGATAAGGGGTGCAGGTACTTATTTCGTTTATTTAGTACACAAGGAAATCATTTCAACTTGTGGTCTTGTTCGTGCTCACCGCTAAAAAGGACAGAGCTTTAAAATTCGAGCATAACTCGGTTCGCATTAATTGGTCCCAATTTTCTTTATAACAGGATATGGGAGTTTACTGCTCTCGTAACCTATATAATATGCGGAGCAAGATGTGAAGCCTTTCCTCTTAAGCAATTATGCCATTGTCACGGATGGATGGACAGACATACAGGAAGACAGAGGCCCGATTGGTCTGTTATATTGTAGAGGTTTTAGAGAGCATTCAGCTGTACTAAAGAGGTTTATGAAAGCTTCTCTAGATATTCTCACGAAAGAGGACAGATAAGGATTCGCAGCACAAACGCTCTACCTTTGGTGAGCTCTTAGAAGTGAAGATTTCTGCAGCCTGGCGTAATCTGGTTGCACCTGGAGCTGCAACATCGATTGGAACAATACAATAACATGAATAACGTTTTTAACACACAACTGCGGATTAAGACGTCCCTGCCTTAGAGGGTTAAAGTCTAGCTATTATATTTTAGGATAATCTGCTTTTTCCTATCATATTTGTTGACTTTGCAGAATTCAACGCTGAGGAGGAGATGAGAAGCAAGGTGAAGTATCTGCAATGGAGTGGAGACGGCGAATCTCTTTGGGCGGTCCTCGAGGTGGGCTGCTTCCAGATGCGCTTCCAGATGCCCAGGCGCCGCTTTTATCAACTTGCAGCTTCTTAGGATGGCAAATGTAACGTGTACAAGCTGATTACTAAAAGTTCGGTGAAAAAGAGTGGCGAATACGACGTTGGTGACAAGCCGACTGCAGCCTGCAGGATAGTGAGCACGTGAGTTTTCAAGATAACGGGTTGTTCTGATGAGCACATGAATAGGATTTCGTTTCGAGCAAAACCTCTCTGATTAATACTAGGGCAAGATTTAGACCGCACGACAAAGGCGAACCCGCTTATTACATCTTATTCTATCAAAAATTTGTTTCATTGCGCAGGAGCCCTATTGGACGACCCTCGGACGATGGAGAGGACAGTGAGGCACTGGGGAGCACTATACTGAAAAGCGATATGGTAAGCTGAGAGAGTTGTGGCGTAGAAAACTGAGTTAACTTTAACTTACAGCTCTCGACTCGTCGAAATTCCGTTCACATTGTTTCCTCCTCTACTTCTTCTATAGTTGTCGGCACTGAAGGAGGAGTCCTCCACATGATCGAGCGGCACGGGAGCGGTGTCAGATTGGGACAGGTGCTGTTGAGGTGGAGTGCTGAGCAAAAGTCTTTCTAGTAGGGGCATGAGTGACGGAACTGCTGCAAATGCTACA
The DNA here is from genome assembly GCA_947396885.1 of Heligmosomoides polygyrus polygyrus. Classification (NCBI taxonomy): domain Eukaryota; kingdom Metazoa; phylum Nematoda; class Chromadorea; order Rhabditida; family Heligmosomidae; genus Heligmosomoides; species Heligmosomoides polygyrus. The sequence continues at coordinate 57,802,401 of OX377202.1, forward strand.
TCCTCTGGCTTGCCCGGCCTTAATCTCTGTGAACGCGGCACAGGAAGGGAAAAGGATAGAGTGATACATGAAAAGGCAACAACATTTATTGTTTCCCTAAGCGAATTACGAAATCCAGGCTAGGTGTGGGTTAAGTAAGAAACGCAGTTGGAGGCGCACATAATCTGATGGTTTAGCTCGACTACCGAGTCGAATTCCTCGCTCACTGTGACCAACATAGTCTGCTTATCGCATTGACGAGTGATATGATGCTTTTCCACCTGAACGTCATGGCGGACTCGACGATTGTGGAGAAGCTGAAGGTTTGCCAGTGAAAGACAAGATGCTGCAGTATTGCTGCCTCCAGCACAACCATTGGTGTGTTGCAGGTCAAGCTGAGTGGCAAGCCAGGATGTCATTCGATCTTACTTAAAGAGAACATTCTTCTCATAAGTCATCAGGAGCGAGATCTCCGAGTATGGGATCTAGAGACGGAGGAGAATGGTACGGTCTCGTTGCAGCCGTCCAAAGGGTTCGACGCAGATGATGTGATCCTTTGCGCGGATTACTCGAAGCGCAAAGGTGAGCTCTTCCCCATTCTGCTTCAAAGTGCATCGTCCTTCAATTGACAGTTTGACGAGTCCTCTTAAGGCCTGGAGATTTTGCACGAGTAGTCTGGACTTTCAAAAATTGCTGCAAGATTGTAGGTCCGGGGCGGAGGCGTGCGGAACTCCTATTCCCTGTCCCACATTCCGGCGCAGGTAAAGCTTACGGTTCCCACACACTTCTGCGCAACGCCGCAGCCCTATCCTTAATCACGGGCAGAGACGCAGAGCTCGCCGCCGGCGGCGTCGCTGCCCTATCCTTAACCATAGCGCCGAGCGGCGTTGCCGCAGAAGTGTGCAAGGGCTTTAGAGTGGAAGAACTGGCTCTTACAAGGAAAGGTTCAAAACTAAAGGTGAGCTTTTTTGACAGGATGTAGGACCCTGTGAGCGGAGTCCAGAACTACAGTTAGTTTTTGCTGAACGACTTTTTAAAGACCTGAAAAGGACGTCTGAAAGCGTGCGCGCAACTATCATCAACCCCTATGACATTCAACGACCTAAGCCTCATCGGCGGAGCTGGTAGGAGGGGCGTCTCATAAGAGCACAGCGGATGGCGTTTCAAGTTCGAGTACGCGTACTGCCGAGTTTTTTTGCATACATTTGTTTGTTGTTGTTACACCTTCTCGTGCTCACAGGAGTCAATTTTAGATCATCAATGCTTACAATAAACCAAGGGCTTCATGTGTGCTAGTTTTCCAACAATGCCTACCTGCATCACCACCATATCATACCATATCACTAATAATACCATAACTGCGCACAAATACGCGCACCTTATGGTTGAATATTATGGACCCGGGCCATATCGGTACATAAGTGTGCTAAAAATATCGTTCTCACCTGAATGTGTTGTCGGCCCACTACTTTCCACGGTACTTGTGAAGCAAAGGGCTCGTGGTGCCGTGGGGTTGCCGGTAAACATGTTAACGTGGCAAGCCCACGGCACCACGGGGCCGGTACTTACTCTGGCACTCGCTGAACCCGGGCCGAACAACCACTTGCTATTGGGGTGGAAACCTGTGGCAGTGGGAGTGGCGGGCTGCGCCGATTGGCCAGGTGAGGGGGCCCGGTGCGATTACCTGCACTCCGTTGACACTCCTGTGGGTGGATTTAAGGGTCGGCTCCTGTTGCTAGAGTGTTGCAGGATAGTCGCCTTCGCACCCCCGATTCTTGTGAAGCCATATATCCACGTATATCCAGCTCGTACCTACATATATATGTGCATACGTATATAAGTAGGTATATACTACGTATTTACATATAAATACATATATATATGTATATATATGTATATACGTAGCAACAGGTTTTCACCCCAATAGCAACTGGTTGTGCGGCCCGTGGTGACCCAGTGTCCGAGTATGAAGCACCCTTCCTTGAATGCCGTGGGTTGCCGCGTTGCCGTTGCCGTTGCCGCGTTAACATGTTTCCCGGCAGCCGCACTGCACCACGGGCCCTTTGCTTCATAAGTACCCTTTCCACCTTCACACTGGATTTCATATCTCCAACAAGGAGAGAGATTGCGGTTGTGGATGCCATAAAAGTACTCCTCCTGAACGTCATATATGGAGATATCGACGTCAGGAAGAAGAGGCGGTTCAAGTCAGAGGTAGTATAATGAAAATGGGATATCTGTCATACGCGTGGGTGGCAGCTGGGTACGTCGATGTTCGCCCAGGACCTTTCTCTACACCCACGGATTGCGCGTTCAACGAAGAAGACGTGGTCATTCCTTGTTAGGGAGAAGATTGCTCCTTACTGGCTTTTGCTGTTGGTGTGACAAGCGCTTGTGTTTTACTGTTTCATAGATTTGGACCATAGCTGTTGACTAAAACGGAAAACAAGGCAGGACTTTTTATTTTCAGAGAAACGATATGGTGCTGATAGGCATTGTTGGAAAACTAGCACACATAAAGGGGTAAATAGACAATCGTGGTTTGTTGTAAGCATTGATGGTCTAAAATGGACTTCTGTGAGCATGAGAAAGCGTAATAACAACAAACATATAATGCAAAAATCTCGGCTGTACGCGGGCTCGAACTTAAAACCCCTCCGCTGTGCTCCTATGAGGCGTCCCTCCTACCTTCTGTGCCGCCAAGTTATAACTCGCGGGGTGTCGTATGAGTTGATGATAGTTGTGCGCACGCTTTCATACCTCCTTTTCAGGTCTCTAAAAACGCGTTCAGCAAAAACTGAGTGTGGTTCTGGACTCCGCTCGCAGGGCCCTACATCCTGTCAAAATAGCATTGCAAAAGCTAACCATGAGTTGGGAACCTTTCCTTGTTAGGTGAGGCGGTGAGGGGGAGGATGCAACGATGCCGGTGTAGGGCATCCGTATTCCTGCTTTTCCTTTAAATGGCGTACTCTACACCTCAAGGCCTTTGTTGGAAGGTAATTCATCTCCTTGGTCCTACAGAGTTCTAGCCTTCAGCAATAATTTTATTCTGTAGGCAGTCTTGGGGTACCCGCCCGTTGCTTTTCAGAAGGAAGATTCAACAAGGCCGATTAAATGCATCCAGAATGGATGAGTGGCGAAATATTCGCATGCAACTCGCCCGAAAACGCTACATTGCGTCCGAAATATTTTCTTCTTACGTATAGAATCATTTTCCTGTCTTACGAGGGAATTGTCTTCAACGGTATGTCGGTAAGGCAGGAACGAGTACCATAAGAAGAATTTCCATCCACCAAGTAATGACAAAATACATTTCGTTTTTGCCGTGTTCTTGAGGTACACAGGTAGGAGGAACCGAAAGTTTGTTTTGTTTAAGAGTGCGCAGGGTCGAGCTTATTACGAGGCGGAAAGACCTGCCGGTGTTGTTTACGCGGCACAGGGGTAGAGCTGCTTCAAGTTATAACTTCAGGGCTCGATTTCCCATCTATATCTTGCTTCTGTACTTTTACTCTAGTATCGAGCCTCCGTCAAAAAACGCTATCTGAGCATTTTTTGAGTTTGCTGTGATGTGATGTATTCACTTAGGGGTGTGCACTTAGCGATTAACGATTTACCGATTTACCGGATTTACCGGCATTTTTCGCAATTTTTGAAGCGAAATTTAACGACGAGAATTTACGTTAAATTGCACTAACGACATTTTACGCACCATTTTTGAAATTTTACTTCTTTTTCATGAAAATAAGCTTTGGACGGATTTCTTGGATGAGCTTTTGTTGCGAGACTGAGGAAGCTGTCCAATTACTTGAGTCATTGGAAATAGGCAGTCATTATCATCCTCAGATCTTGAAAATTGTTGGTATTTTTCTTGCTCCTTGACCAACTTATTTGCTCCACCCCCACTTCTCTTTGCAGTCGTTTCGTATTTTCCAGACATTGTAGGCTGTTTCTCGCGCTTGGATGCTGCACATTAATTCTTCATACATCTCAACCACTCAGTTCTCTCATAGCTTTTTGTGGTACCTATTTTATAAGTAGGGTTGGAAGTGCATAGAAGATGCGAGGAAAACGCTACAAAACAGCACTCTTCATCAATTGTTATATATGCTGTTAGTCTAAAAACTGGTACTTTACATCCATTCCATGAAGATTTCTTAAAGTTCTATTTAAAGGTATATCTCTGGAGGTGCAGGTTTGGCTCTAGCGAGAAACTTCCTTTACGTCTATGGGTTTATCAATTAATTTGCAAATTTACTAACGCCGTTGATCAACCTAAAATGTGCTCTACAAAAATGGGAACAATTTGAGAAACCCAAAGCACTTGAACATGAAACAAATGTGCTGCACAGTATGTCTAGGTCTACGTTATTTGGGTGGCAAAGACAAAAATACGCAGTGCAGTTGAATTCGATCCTATTACCATAAAATTTGGTCAACGGTCCGTGGTTGACTATTTGATTCTCTGCTGTCGTCTGCAGCAAGAACAGGACGTTCTGGGACAAGAGGAATCATTCCGTGAAAAATATCTTCCCAAGACAGCAGCATGATCCATATAGCCGAAGTTTGAAAAATGGTGGATCCGTATTACGCGAATCGGCATCGGATGTAATGTATACCCAGAGCCCAGCGCTCACTTCCGTACAAGGTAGTAGGCCTGACTACTTTTCTACTCAGCTTGCCTTTGAGTGTCCTGCAGCGTCCATAATCGTTGAGCACTACAGTGATCTTTTTTCACTTGAGTGAGGCTGCATTTATCCATCCCCTGATTGCCTGGCTCACACTCCCTTCCTCGAGTGGATCACTTCCGAGGCATCGGAACTCCTCCACCTTCTTGATGACATCTGGTTTGAAGTCTAGAATGGGTCCATTGCACTGTTCAGAGCTGATGAGCTTCGTATTTTTCACGTTCAGCCGCATGCCGTTGTCTGCTAGAAGTTTCTGCCACAGCTTCACCTTCGCCTCAAGCTCGTTTTACCCCCCCCCCCCCCCACTTAGCAATGCTATGTCGCCAGTGTAAAGGATGGCCCTAACAAGGGAAGGGTCTGAAGCGTATGTTTGAACGGGGGGAGTGAGTCGTATAGGGAGATTCCTCACCCTCAGTTAGTACAAAAATGTGTTCATTTTTTTGCCAAGTCGTTAAACCCAAGGAGTAGGGAGTCCTTGAAGTCACACTGGAATACGGCGCATCACGAGTTAGGGTGTCCCGCTATGCCTCTGCCGGGAAGCGGCTCGGAGCGCAGTGGAAGTGGGGTTGCTTCACGTGAGGAAGGTCGGGGGTTTGGTTCTTGTGCGCTGCTGCATTTTTCATTTCGACTGACTGGTAGAGTTTGGGGGATTCCGACGTCATTGCCATTCTCAGACGTTTTCTGCCCATTTCCAGTTGTACGCTCTGGAGAGTACCTTTCTTGCGTCTTTTTTATTACTGACCAGATTCTTAACCACAACGTCTTCATCAACTTCAAGTTGATGTGCTTCGAAGTCCTTTAGTATGCTGGTCGTCAGTTCGGCCAGCTTGAAGGTTCCTTGTCTAAAGGTGGGCCATACTTCAGCGGGAGCAGGTGGATCACCACTCGAGGATATTCAGAAATTGTTGTAGTTAGGTTTTAGAAAATCTTCAGCAGACCTCTGATTTCCAGGTAACGGGCAAAGATGAGGGAAAGAGTGTATCGATGCCGTTTAGCTTAATTTGCGGTATCCACAGACCGCGTTTCTCACTTGAATCACCCCCGACGTCACATCCTGGTCTCTTTCGAAAATAGGAGCAGGATGGCTCTTCCCGAGATCATTGGTCCATGTATGAAAACTGACTGAGAGGAGCCTGTAACCTTTATGCGTTGTCCGTGTTATGGTCAGTGGTGCTTCACGCACTTCGTACCTGTGTATCACTGATGTTGAACATTTCTACATCACCATATTGAATACCTCAGCATTCAGCTGGAAAGTTAGGCATAAAAACGTCTGAAAATATTATAGACGTCAGAATCCCATAATCTCAACCAGTCAGTTGAAATGCAAAGATGCAGCAGCGCGGAAGAACCAAACCCCCGACCTTCCTCGCATGAAGCAACCCCACTTCCACTGCGCTCCGAGCCGCTTGCCGGCAGAGGCGTACAGGACCCCCAAACTCGTAATGCGCCGTATTCCATTGTGGCTTCAAGGACCCCTACTCCCTGGGTTTGACGACTTTGCAAGAAATAAACACATTTTTATACTAATTGAGGGGTGTCGATTCTCCATATGACTCGCTCCCCGGTTCAGACGTACGCTTCAGACCCTTCCCTTGTAAGTGCGTCCTTCTGCAAGTGGTTCACTGCGCTGTCGAGCAGCAACAGGAATAGTAGTGAGTCCAGAGCCGACCCTTGGTGAGCACCACTATGAAACACCCTTGTTCGATTCCCTTTGTTACTATACTTGTGCTTTTTCAAAATTTTTCGAATTTCCGAATAATCGAGTAACACCATTTTATGGTTATTCGAACTTCCGAGTAATCGAATAACCCCATTTTTTCGGTTGTTCGAACTTTCGAATAATCGAATAACCCCATTTTTTGGTTATTCGAATTTCCGAATAATCGAATATCCCCATTTTTGGTTATTCGAATTTCCAAATAATCGAATATTCGAATAAATCGAATAATCGAATAAACTTCACTATCCTACTATATATAAGCGGGAACGGTCGTTTGTCTGTGTATGAGTGAGTTTGTTTATTTGTGCTTGTTAGCAGAGGAGTGCTCGAGGAGTTTGTTAGGAGGAAGTATGGGGATGGGGAAGGGGGTTGTAGTTGTGCATCGTGCCTGGCGACTCACTAGACGTTCCGAACAAGTTACCCAACGTGCACAGCGATTCAGTAGACGTGACGAACACCTCGCCAAATGCGCGTGGAGATGCGGCGCTGAAACAGTGTTGGGAAAGCCTGGGGACGGAGGGGGCGGGTTTGTGCAACATGCTTGGCGTTTCAGTAGACGTGCAGAACACGTAGTCGAACGTCTACTGAGTCTCCAGGCACGTTGCACAACTACAACCCCCCCCCCTCCTTCTATTCATTGTTTCTTCGTTTAAATTTGTAGGCTGGGGTGTAAACAGTTCACATTGTAGATCTTATTTAAGGCGAGGACCGACGTTTGTCCGTCTGCCTGTGTGTTTGTTTGTTTGTAGTCCTGGAGGAGTGCTGGAGGAGTGCGTTGAGGGAAAGCGAGGTGGTGGGGGAGGGGATTGTAGTAGTGCAACGTGCCTGGCGACTCAGTAGACGTGCCGAACACGTTACCCAACATGAAAACGCCTATGTTAAACTTACGGAAGTGAAGGACGCATTCATGTAAAGGTACGCAGCAGGATTTTAAGTTTCACAAAAATTGGTTTGGCACTCACATCACGACCCGTCGCCTTCGTGACGCGGCAGTATACCAAAGGCCTTTCCGTAGATTAGTGATGTTGTAAGGTCGCGCGAAGCGCGCAAGTGCGAGAGACGCTGTTAGCTGTATCAGAGCACTGGTAACTTAATACACCCCGGTGCAAAATTATAGGTTCACCCCCTCCCCCCCCCCCCCCCTCCACGATTTGTCCATTAGTACCCGAAGAATCCGCTGCCTAGGATTAGCAATGTTACCGTTGTATTCCTCACAATCGATTATCGGTTCGCATCGTGAAAAGCCTGATTAATCACAAAAGTATCCACAGATAAAGTAAGATTAGTAATTCGTCACATCACCTTTGTTGTAAACAATAACAAAAATTCTATTTGGCATACTACTGATTAGGTTATCAATTGGTCAATTGGTCCATGCATGAAGTATGGCATTCTTCGGAACAAGAACCGAAGTGTAAGCGGTTCCTTTTTTGTACACTTTGTGTACAAAAATGCGCTGCAAGTTTTCTATTTTTCGGGTTGAGATCTGGAAAACAACTAGGCCACTCGAAAAGTTAAATTCTGTTGGAGTTAAGCTAACCTGTAGTTGACCGCGACAAGTGTACGGATGCATCATCTTGTTGGAAAATTAGGTTGTGCCTACGAAATCTTTTGAAATATGACAAAAGATGATCTCCGAGCAATTTTTGGCTGTCTTTACTGTGCATTCTGCACGAGATGCACTTTTGAGACGAAGGAGACACATCCGCATCTAGAAAACGTAGCCCAACCATGAGACTTCCTTCGCCAAAGTTGCGCCTAGAGGATACTCGACCTCTTTTCTCAGATCTCTACAGTAGTGTAAAAGAAGTAGAATCTTTATGGGCCCGAAGGATACAGACACTATTGGAGGGATCCGAGGAGAGAAGAGCGAGTTTTCTACAGGCGGCTCTTTGTCGTTGGAAGTGTCATGGTTTGGGATGCGTCTTCTGGACACGGACTTGTTGCCTTGGAGTTCGTATCGTGTAGGATAAACAGTGAAGACTACCAGAAATTGCTCGTAGATTACCTTCTGCCATATTTCAGAAGATTTCGTAGGCACAACCTTATTTTCCAACAAGATGATGCATTCATACACGTATCGCAGTCGACTCCAGGTTGGCTTAACTCCAGCAGAATTCATCTTTTCGAGTAGACTAGTTGCTCTTCAACCCGAAAACTAGAAAACTTGTGGGACATTGTTGTACACAAAGTGTACAAAAATAGAACCACTTACACTTCAGCTTCTGATCTGAAAAACACCATACTTCACGCATGGGCCAATGTTGAGCAAACTATTGCTTATTATTGCTATTGCTATTGCTTAATGCTTGGTTATTGATAGCCTAATCAGTAGTATGCCAAACAAAATTTTCGTTATTGTTTACAACAACGGTGATGTGGCAAAGTACTAGATTTACTTGATTTGTGGGTACTTTTGTGATTAATCAGGTTTTTTATGAAGTGAACCTATATTTTTCACCTTTCCCCATTAAATTTCCAATCAAAGTTCGTGGCATCCGCACTGATAAGATAACCTGCTTAGAATTCTTCTATAGAAGTTTTCGATAGTGAGGAATACGACGGTAACATCGCTGATCCTAGGCAGCGAATTCTTCGGGTACTAATGGACAAATTTGGGGTGAACCTAAAATTTCGCCCCGGGGTGTATTAATAAGGACGATGAGATTTTTAACCAATTTCGTTTGATATAGTTTATTGACTTCAAAAGCGCGTTGTGTAGTAATGTAAGTTCCACGACAACATTCGCCAGAGACAAAATAAAAAAATAGAATTTTTTAAAAAATGCAAATAATGGAGATATTCAATATCTTCTAAGAACCGTTTACATTACTCGTTAGGCATGACAAGACATGAGAGCAAACTTTTTTTCCTACGAAAGAATCCTACAGAAAGAATTCCTACAGAAATACATGTGCAAAACTCACACTCACAAGTGCAAAGCTTTTGCGAAAAAAAAAACGCTCACTCTAATTGTTCAGTTCGTTACCTCCCAGGGAGCGTCAACCAATCAAATCCCGGAGTTGTATACCATTTTTAGTCGAAAATCAACGTTTTTCAAAGCAAATTCAACGTTTTTGAAATAAAATTTAACGTTCTTCTGGAATCTTCCCGCGTGACAACGTTGAATTTGATTTGAAAAACATTGAATTTCAGCTGAAAATGCTGTATAATCGTGTCATATATGCAAACTGTGAGCTTCAGCCATGGAGTAATCGAGGTCGCTGAACACGAATTTTAATTAAGATAGTTTTTGCATTAACAATTGCCGTCAAGAGATATTAAATTATCAAATTATCGACTTTTCGTGAATATCACTCAACAAGCTCGAAACTTCAGGCCTGAGGTAATCGAGGTCACTGAACACGAATCTGAAATTCATTCTTCAAATTTTTCGTCGAAATTTGTGTTTATTGTGCAAACTTCGAAGAGGATTCAAGTGTACGACATTGATGATAGTCGTGGTCACAGAGAATGCAAATGTGAAGTTAAATTTTGAAAACATCGACCGAGACCTGTCATTCGCCTCAACGAATTCCCAATAGAAAATTAGTAGCTCGATCAACTTCCAAAAGAACTTCCAATGTGCTTCCAAAAGAACCGTTCCTTCGAAAAATATATACAAACATTACTAATTAATTTAATATATTTATTTACATTTGAAGGAACACAATAGGGTGGTATGGACCACATACCTGCGGTAACCCAGTGGCAGTCCCACTAAATACCTCCCCAAAGTTCAAAACAGTGTAGAGCTTGGGCCTGTTCTACACTTTATTATTTTGGCCTGCTCAAAGAACAAACACTTATAACCCCCACAACCAAAACCATTACTATAAAAATAATAGTTTTACTAAGAGTAAGGTTAATGGTATTAATATTTTAGATAATTTTGGAAATGACAACAAATGTAATAATTGTTCTGAAAATTGTAATATTTGTACAATGATCAATAAAACTGAATATGTTCATTCTTCAGTCACAAATTTAAGGATTAACACCTATAATAAAAGCAATGATAATTGCAACATAAGTAATTTTGTATATTGTATAACATGTAACGATTGTCAAAAACAATATATTGGAATTACAACTAGAAAATTAAAATACAGAATAAGAGAACACCTGTCCCAAATTAAAAACCCAAAAATTAATAAATGTTTATATACGCATTTTGGAAATAATTGCAATAACCTTTCAATCAATATAACTATTTTAGATTACTTAGAGGAGAATGTAGCAAAGATATTCTTTTACAAAAAGAACTTTTCTGGATTAAATTAATTAATACAGCTCATCCTTTTGGTTTTAATGATCATATTAAAGGCTATGGAAATATATCCGATATTGATAATCCCTTAATGTATAAAGAAAATCACCCGTTCTATAATTTAAAAATTAGAAAAATTAGGAAAAGAAACGGCAAAAGGAATAAAAAACGAGAAAGTAATAACACATGCGATACGTTCAGTCCTGATGAATTTTTTAATAGATTTAATCAAATGAATTCGATAGTGGAAATGTATAGATACATTAATACCTTCAAGAAAAAATATCTTTAAAAAGTTATAAAAATAACATGTAATAAAGAACACTTTAATAATATTGATGAAAATAAATATAGAATTCTTGTTAGCATGTTGTGTAAATTCTGTTTTAAAGAAAATAAAAGTAAATGTTTAAAATCAGAGCATAAACATACTAACTATGTTAATGTTGGAGTCATATATAAATAGTGTTCTAGATAGAGTTAACTTAAACAAAATGTTTAATAATAGCTATATACGTGTAATTATAGAAAATAATTCCAATAAAAGGATGTTGCCTTTTAGATGTGTATTTAAATCACAACCTTCTTTTTCCAAGAAAATGTTTAATTATAATACAATAATAAGAAACACAAACTTGTCAGAACTAAATTCTATCTTTAATAGTAAATGCTTATGTATTGAAGAAAAGTATAAAGAGTTTATTGATATAACACATAAACATATTATCATAGGTAACCTAGAAATAATTTCAGATAAAATTATTAAAAATTTAATTAAAAAAGGCACAAAATTTGTTCCAAAACATAATGTTTCAAAAGAAAACATTCAACAATGGTTTGAAGAAGTTTTTTCGTTATTCCTTGACAAAATTAAAAACAAATATAAGTTAAAAGACTTCCACCTTAATTTGATAAAAGAGAAACTAAATATCTTGAAGAAAAAAATCTGGAAATCTTTACTATATCAAATTAATATAGAAAACAATAGATCTTTTAGAAATTTAAATACACATAATATAGAATACTTGAACTTTTTAAAGAAAAATTTTGTTATCTGCCCTCTTGATAAAGCAAATAATAATTACAGTTTCATTTGTAAGAAATTCTATTTAATCATTTTAGCCAAAGAGATGGGGATTGTTTCAGAAAATGGTGAGTTGAAAATTTCAAGATTTAATCAAACATATGAAATATATAACTCTGAAAATGAACTTGAAATTATCAACAGACATAAAATATTATGTTTAAATAATAAAATTAAAGTTGAAGGAACAGAAATAGTTCCGTTGATATATAGTTTACCAAAATTACACAAAAATCCAGTCAAGTTTAGGTTTATAACTGGAGCTTATAATAGCTCCGTAAAACCTCTTTCAAAAGAAATGACTATAATTTTTACTTTCTTAAGGCAACATTTTATTAAATATATTAATATAATAACATCTAGAAATAAAAATTTCATCGGTTATTGGTCTATTAATAACATAAATATATCTGATAAAATAAGTAAAATCAACATCGAAAATTGTAAACTGTTTTCAGCAGACTTTACTAATATGTTTACTAGTCTTCCTCACAATATAATTTTGAGAAATATAAAAGAATTAATCAAAATATGTTTTCGCAATGCAGGTAAAAAATATCTTGCATATAATGGACACAATAATATATATTATACCAATAATAATACTATAAATAAATACAGATATTATACAGAGGAAGATTTAATGTTTTTCACTGAATATTTACTTAAAAATAGCTTTACAATTTTTGCAGGCATAATTTATGAACAAATTGAAGGGGTACCACAGGGAAGTAATTGCAGTCCTTTAATTGCTGATCTTACGTTACCAGTATTTGAATACAAATTTTGCAAAAAATTAGTAACACAAAAACGATGCGTAAACATACACCCATTTAGATATATGGATGATATTCTTATAATTCATAATAAAAATAATGAATATATACAAAATCTACTTAGCGAAACATACGAAAATTCTCTTCAGCTTGAAACAACACATGAGTCAGACTACGACTGCTATTATCTTGATCTCAACATCAAAATTATTAACAATAAGTTAGTAACAAAATTATACAATAAAACAGACAGTTTTAAATTTTATGTTATTAGATTCCCACTTTTCAACTCAAATATATCTATAAAAATTAAAAAATCAATCATATTTACCGAAACACTAAGATTAATTAGATGTTGCACAGCTTTTAACGATTTTGTTGAAAACCTTTTTAAGTTGATAACTAGACTTGTTAAAGTTGACTATCCAGTAGATATAATTATAAAGAATATAACGAAATGTTTGAATAGAAATAAGTATTTATTATATAAATACGATCACTACGATGTTCCACATTTCATTCCTAATTTGCTTAATTATAATATAAAGTATAAAACACAGAAATAATAACAGTCTATAGAATAGTCTATAGACTAATTGCGAAAATAACTCAGAATGAGAGAGGAATGGAATGTGAAACATTATATTGTGACTGGTAATGATAATGGTAGTGATATGCTTTAACTCAAACGTTATTCTCATTTTATTGCAATCTTTCGCGGGAAGTGGTGAGTTTACAATTGAAGAATATTGTTTTATATAAAAATACAAAGATCAAATTTATAAAAAAAATAAAAAATAAAGAAATGTGTATGTAAATAAATATAAACATAAAATTTTTTAAAATAAAAATAAAAATTTAAAAAAATAAAAAAATATAAAAAATTAAGAAATAGAAAACAATCTATACAATAGATAAATAAAAAGTAAACAAAAAATATTTGAAATATATATATAAACAAAATTCAAAAAGTAAAGTAAACAAACAAGTGAAATTAAAATAAAGGTTTTTTTTTGTGTGTTTTGTGTGTCTTTTCATTTGTAAAACTTGGTTGTTGGTACATAAAGCACACTAATGTATTACTTTGTAATGTACTAACAACCAAGTTAATTAGTTACCCTCTTCACTGAAGAGCCCCGGGATAACTAATTTTAAACATGTTTTGTATGAAGGTAGAGGCGAAACAAAGCATGTTTAAGGTTGTGGTTGTCGTTGTTCTCGTTGTTGTCTTTCGCTTGTGATCACTGTGATATTGAGTTTATGTTGTTGAGGAAATATAGATACAGTTATGCAACTTATTTTATCTAATTCTATTTGATTGTTGTGGCTTTAAATTTCAAACTGTTAAAGAGCTGTGAGATTTTGAATAATTTTGCATATCGATTTGTAACTAATTCTATTCAACCGATAATTTCAAAAACGAACTTCAGATTTGTGTACAGTGGGATCGACTACCCCAAGGGCTGAAGTTTAGGACCGCAGTCGATCGCCATCAACTACGTTCAGTATCGCCAATACGTCGTGCCCCACGCCAGTTGTGATGGACTGATGGAAACACGCACGCGTGCACACACACTAGCCTTCTATGTATAGTAAGATATTGAAAGCGTTTTCGTAACGATGAGCTCCTTGACAGTGTGCTATCGAAAACAATCGTTACCGGGATGAACGTCGCTTACAAAAATCATCATTATACCACATTAAAACAATCACTATTCGAAATTCGAATATTATTCGAATTTTCGAACCTCAAATAATCGAATTCGAATAATTATGCGAGTTTTCGAACCTCGAATAATCGAATTCGAATAATTATTCGAAATTGCGAAACTCGAATAATCAAGTAATCGAAAATCGGATTCGAATAAATTATTCGAATAATTATTCGAACTCGATTATACGAGCACAAGCATAGTTGTTACCCTGTGCGGCGTTCGTATTCTTCAGGTCCAGTAATACCAGATTTTAGGGCTGTCGCTGGCTATTTCTACATCACTTTCTAAGCGACGAAGATCGCGTCTAAAGGTCCCGCACACTTCTGCGGCGTTGCCGCTGCCCTATCCTTAATCATAGAGGCGAGCGGCGTTGCTACAGAAGTGTGTGGGGCGTTACGGTCCATGGTATACTCCCGATGGAGTGTCCGCGACACGGCCGCGGAGCGGATGGAAGGTGCCGTCCGACCGACAGCCTTCTACAGGTCACTGCAGACGGCTGTCGTCCTGCGGGCTGGAAGTATACCAGTCCCATCATCGTCCGTCGGCGGCGGTCAGAGGCGCTACAGCAAGTGCCGCCTCCAGCCGTGGCAGGAATGCTTACGAGTTGCTCCTTGCGCCCTAGGGGCGCTCACTGTTAGCGTACGTCCCAAGGCATCTAGCAGGTACTGCATCGGAAGTAGAGCAATAGAACTTTCTTAAACCACCCCAAATGAGCGGAGGAGTGACAGAGGTAGGAAATGTCAGGGCAAGAACTATCTACCACTATAAAATTGAGTTACCTCCCTGCCCTGTAGATGGTGAGGCGTATCTCACTCAGGTTGGAAACCTGGCTGGGATACGCCTCGTGGAACCACACTCAATCTCATGGAACCCCTAGCTACGCCTCCGCGTACCTCGCGCGGGCAATGTCTGCCGTTCAACATGGGATGTTGTTACACCAGAGGACGCGTAGCCTCCTCCTGCTTGACACAACGGCATCTGCGCGCGCTTCTGAGTGCCTGAATCCAGAAGACGGGTTCCCTTCGTCACACCACAACCTTCTGAAGACAGAAGAGGAAACACCGTCGTCCTACGACGACGGATCCCATTCAGAATTGAGCATGAGATGCTGCTGCAGCAGAGGAACCGCAGCCTCCTCCTGCTTGACACAACGGCGTCTGCGCGCGTTTCTGAGTCCCTGAATCCAGAAGGCGGGCTCCCTTCGTCGCACCACAACGGTCTGGATTCAGAAGATCGAAAAGAAAGGAAGCAGATGTCTCATCGTCGTCGTACGACAACCGGCCGCATGCAGAACTCAGCATTATCCCATGCTGAACGGAAAACTTTACCCGCGCCAGGTACGCCTCTGCGTACCTCGCGCGGGCAACGTCTGCCGTTCAACATGGGATGTTGTTACAGCAGAGAACGCGTACCCTCCTCCTGCTTGACAAAACGGCGTCTGCGCGTGTTTCTGAATGCCTGAATCCAGAAGACGAGTTGCCTTCATCGCACCACAACCTTCTGGAGTCAGAAGAGGAGACACCGTTGTCCTGCAACGAGGGATGGCATTCAGAATTGAGCATGAGATGCTGCTGCAGCAGAGGAAGCGCAGCCTCCTCTTGCTCTACACAGCGACAATTGCGCGCGCTTCTGAGCGTCTGTTTCCAGATACGGGTCCCCTTCGTCGCGCAATAAGCATCTGGAGTCAAAAGAGATGACACCGTCGTCGTTCGACGAGCGGCCACATCCAGAATTCAACATAGGATGCTCCTCCAGCCGAGGAAGCACAGCCTCCTCTCTATTGACACAGCGGCATCGCCGCGCGTTTCTGAGCATATGGATTCAGAATACGGGTCCAATACGTCGCGCAACAATCGTCTAGAGCGAGAAGCGGTTCACAGACGTCGTGTGACGAGTGGCCGCATTCAGAATTCAGCATTATCCCACGTTGAACGGAAAATTTTATCCGCGCGAGGTATGCATTTGCGTACCTCTCAGGGGCAACGTTTGCCGTTTAACATGGGATGTTGCAGCAGAGGAGGCGCAGCCCTCTCCTGCTTGACTCAGCGGCGTCTACGCGCGTTTCTGAGCGTTTGATTCTGAATACGTGTCATGACGTCTGCCTTGAGCATGGGAGGACCACTAAGGGGTGGTGGAGAAGGGAGGTAAGGGGCCTTTAGAATGGACCAGGTGAGCGTCCAGGAAGGAAAGGAACAACCTGAAGGAGGGACCAGGGCGGGGAAGCCAGCAAGAAGAGACCAGTAGGGGGTCAATAGTGAAAACAAGGAAGTGGGCCAGGGGTTGGGATCAGGAAGGTGGGGGGGGGGAAGGCCAGTAAAGGCGGACCAGCAATTAGATCTAGAAAGAAGAAACGAGTGAGGCGGAAGCTGGCGCCCGGATTCGGAAGACGTATCAACAGTGGAGGGGCTGAAGCGCGAAGCGCGCAAGTGCGAGACACGCCGTTAGGCGTGTCGGAGCACTTGTTAGTTTATAATTTACCGACAGGTTTCAGAGAAGAAGGTATATGTATTATTGTAGCTTGTGATTGGGTGAGATTACATTACTAGAATAAGGGATGGTGATGTTAAGACGGATAATGGAAAAATTGGCGTTGTCGAATATTTCGCATACTCTGAATTTTGCTTCCAAGAAATTGCAAATTGCATGAAAAATATATTGTGAACTCAAAGAACGTTGGATGATTCGAGTGAACATGGTTGGGAGAAAATTTTAGCATATTAACTAACAGTAAAACTTGCTATTCGAGAGGCAGGAGGAAGAAGTCTTGGTCCAGGAGGCTCGGAGTTCACAATGCCTTATCAGCAAATCTTCCAACATCCGCGTGATACAGTTCTTATGTACTCTACCGCATTGTATAGTCTTACAGAGAGCCACTGCAGCCTGATTGGACATTTTATTTAATTTTTATATTATTCCAAGAAAGCCATCATTGGTGTTTTGAGGAAAATTTACCGAAATTCTTTACATTTGGTGTTTGAATCTGTTACCATTCGAAACCTTCAAGAAGTCGTTCATTCCTAAAACTTTCATAAGGCTTTGAGACAATTGTCAACATCATCTGCCGCTGGGTGAATAATTTCTTTATTTACCCAGAAATTCGTAGTTATAGTCCTGGGAGTGCTACTGGATTTTTTAGACAAAATTCTTTCGCAAATGTGTTTGCTTTCTCGCAGATCAAGCATAGCATTAATTCATTCTTAGGTTATGAAAAGAAACTAGTTATCATCAGCGTGGTTCCGTTAGTTTCAATAGTTTTGTATACACTTGGCTCCAAAGAACACAATGTTCCTTTCTGAACGCATCACCCTGGTGGACGAAGCTCGAAGCGATTGGATCTTCATATTTTATAAACAATCGCATTTAGCAGAGCAATAAATTTTCTCTCATTTGGAGACGCGAAACTTACAAAAAATCGCTTGCCCCTCGACGTGTTTTCGTCATTAAGTCACCACGGAATCTTTATTTTGGATCTTTCCAATCAACTAACTTTCGCCAGCTTACACCCGCCCCTTTTGGCATTCTACTGCCTTCCCACTTTGGCGTGCTTTTGCGCTTCACTCTGAGAGTTTTGTCGACCGACTTCAGCACGAGCACAGATGAATCCTCGCAACACCGGGTGGCGTCCCGAAAACAGGGAACGAGCAGGACATTTGGGGTCGTCGGCGCAACATCCTCGCGAAAACTCCCTCTTGTGCAGCGCTTGTCCTGCAGCCATCCTGAGGACGTCGGCAGCACAAAGAGTAAAAAGAGCTGATGTTCTGAGGAAGACCTACACCCCTCCAACGGTTGTCCCTCTACTTCACTGGTAGGGCGTCAGCACGAACATAAAAAGGAACCGACGTTCTGGCGAAGATCTCCACACCTCCTGCTGTTGTCCCTCACAGTATACCAAGACGACGTCAGGTCGGAGATAAAAGGGAGCCGACATCCAGGATGAGACTCCTGCATTTATATTGGTCAATAACTATAAAAAACAATTGCGGATAACAGAAAATAGTATTGAATAATATGAACCAATAAAAAGTAGTAACGAACCTAGCAAATAAAATTGAGTAGGATGAAACACTAAATAGCAGTGATGATTAATAATAATTAATAACAAACAATAATTAGTTAATTAACAAACATTGATAAATAATAGTGAGTAATTGCAAATTATTTATAACTGCTTACTGTTATTTATTGCTATTTTTCATTATTGTTTGTTATTGTTTATTATTGATCATCACTACTAATTATTTAATTCTCGTTAATTGTTCACAATTACTTTTTATTATCCAATATTGTTCGCTGTTGTTGATTATTATTTTATTAATAATTTATTAATTAAGCCATTGACCTCCCTCGATAGAGAGCCTTGGGGCTCTCTTGTTAAGAGGGATCTCGGGCTGTTTGTAACACGGCCACGTGGCGCGTCCCCGGGTGGTGGATAAGGGAATGAAACGTGAACAAAATGCGACTGTGTACTGCACAGAGACGCAGGTGAGATGCAGGGAATAGACTCCCTGCTCCTGCTGTGTCGGGTCGACTCGTTCCTTGTGGTTGGGAGCGGCATATTCATGCACAGTGTGCGTGGATGCGTTCATACCTGCGCGGATTGTAACTGTATCGGCCCGTCCATGAGCTTGCACTCGGTAGACTGGATACACGTAGGGCGATTCGAGGCAGCCTGAAAAGTCTCCTCACATTCCTTTGGACAGTCTGGCCGGCTGTCCGGAGTTCTTCGCCCGCATAACAGAGCTTAACTAGTTACTCGTGTGTACTCCAGTCAAACACTGCAGCACTAAAGGGCCTCATTCCCCTGATCCCGAAAGAGCCCCCATTTTCGCTGCGATGGGAAGGGCGAGTACGGAGACGCTGATAAAATCCCAAGACCTAACCAGACTGCGCAAATTTAGAAGGACTAAGATATCGATCTATACTTTCAACGCGGGCACGCAGGCATCGGACGCATCCGTCGAGAACCTAAAGATGCAAGCCAGGAAGACAAAGTACGACGTCATCGGACTGACCGAGACGAGGAGACACCACAGCCTACACGCCGCCTACGACTCCGGAGAAGAACTGTTCCTCGAAACATGCGACAGCGGGGGAGTAAGCGACTATGGTGTCCTCGTCAACACGCAATTGGCCATAAAAATCCACTCGTGGGAGTGTCTGACAAGCCGAATCGGACGTCCGGGGCTAAAGAGATGTGGCTTCGTGCCAGCTTTGACTGTGTTCGTGGAAGATCACACCTTCTACACTGTAATCGTTGGCGGCTTCAACGCTAAGATCGGGCCACGAAGTTTCCCAGAAGGACTTCACATCGGAACCCACGGTTTGGAGTGAAACTAGCAAGGTGAAAGGCTGTCTAAGTTTATCATGTCGAAAAACTCCATTCATGGAAACTCACAGTTCCAGGAGCCTCCTTCCTTACAATGGACCTGGGAATTCCCCGGTGGCCAGTTCCACAACGAGATCGACCACATCGTCTTCAACTGCAAGTGTTGGCTGAACGACGTCTTCGTTGACTCCAAGCAAGTTCTTCACGAGATCGGACCACCGCTTTTTTCGCACGAAGTTCTGCTATTCGTGTCAAGGAGAGAAGGCCTCGAAGTTCAAGAAGAGGAATCCCAGAACGGTCATCAACTGGGACCTCTACACCTCTCTTGCCGGCCTTTGAAAAGATACCGTCTGGACAACATTGACGAAGAATACGACCGCTTCGTGCTGCGAGATAGTGCTAAAAGGGTGCCGATAGCTTGAAGACTAACAAGATACGTATGTCCCCGGAAACTCTGAAGCTGATACGACAGCGTGGAGCAGCACGAGCGTAAGGCAACTACCAACTGACACCCGAGCTTGCGAAGCTATGCAGAGCAGCGATAAAGGAAGATCTTAAGGAGAGAAGGGCGAAAGTGTCAATGTGTCAGTGTCCGACGGTAGTATTACTCGTTCGATTCCAGTAGTCATTCTCCCTATCCCTCCTCTCCCACCTTACCCATGTGCCGGCGGAGAAATAGAGTAAAGTCAAGCTCAAGTACGAAGCCATCAAAAGGTCATGTGAAAATCTTAAAATATCGTAAAGTTGGGTAAAAGGTCATCTGAAAATCTTAAGATATCGTAAACTTGGGTAACTCGCCGCCGAGGTGATAAATTTGCCAGCAGTCGCGCATGATTAAGCTCAAAGCAAGACCTACAGGCATACGACGCCCTGTCGAAGACATTCCTCTCGCTTCTTCCTTTCCAAAACAACGGACACGTGACATTAACAATTATATACATATAGTAAAATGACAAAACAAAGAAAGAAAACCCGCTCACGAGAACTGATTTCGCTTTTATTGCTCCCAGCTGGAAGCCGTACCCAGGGTGTCGCTTGGGTAGTCTGTTCTCTTGTAGGTTACATTGTAACGCCATGTTTCCACCGGTACTCCTAGCATTGATGACGTCACAAGGAGCGGATTGTTCAGCGGTAGCCACGAAACGCTTCCGATATGTCGTCCGGAGACCGACCGCATCTCTTGAGCAAGAGTCTTGACTACTGCCGATAATCTGGCCTCATTCGGCGGTTCGTCCCCGCGATTTTTCGCAAAAGGGGCGAATCGTCCAGCAGCACTCCCTCCCAGCTCTCAGAGCACTATGCTTCGCGCGTTCGCGTCTTGTCCTCTTCACCCGCGCAGCAGTCCGACCCCGCCCGAGAAGACGCACGCGCGCGACCGCACGCGGCATTTTGAGTCGCTGCCGCCTCCCTACTGTGGGCTAATATGTATATCACGGGCGTGAAGGTTCTCTGCTTCTGAAAGATGCAGTCGCTCGTGAATCACAATCACGAGCGAGATCAGTCTGTCCCCTTGATATTTAGAGCTCTCGAAATGGTTCTGCTTCTGCTTAAATATGAGTTCTATGGTGTCCTTTCGGGAATGGAAGTGATCGAATCGTTAGTACTGGGAGTCCGTACTATTTTCGGGCGGCTTGCTTCCCACAAGAGGAGTAGATTTCGTGCTGAGCATGAGCCACGCGACAGTAAATCTCTCGTCGGTTGGAAGCCAGTTAACGACCGGATCATAAGGAGAACGCTTCCGTACCGGGCACATCAAAGTCACGGTGATTCAGATGTATGCACCGATTTAGGAGACAGAGGATGCGAAAAAGGGCGAAATCTAGGAATGCCTGTAGCAAACGATAAACAAAAGGCTTCGACGTGATTTGAAGATTGTAATTGTCACTTCAACGCCAAACTGGGCAGCGATCAGGCGGGGCTGGTAAAAGTTGTGGGGCCATTTACGTTAGCCAACGATACAAGCGAGAACTACTTGGTTAAAACAAGCCTGAAATTGAAACCGATGACATTGCATTCACATCCCTTTGGTATAGGTCGACTAAATGATGCCGCCTTCTCGGTAAACTTTTCGATCAAACTGCCAAACCGCTTTCGCAGGCTAGGCAGGTTCGAAGAGCGCGCAGAGATTGAAGAACATGGAATATCATAAAGGAAACCAATAGCGCTTGTGGAATCATTTGGAGAAAGCAATGCACCCGCAAGGAACAGTGGATAAGGAATGAAACTTGGGATCTAATTGACAAGCGGAGACGAGCAAGGCAGCAAAAGGACCGATCTAGCTTGAGAGATTATGATGAATGGGAGTATAGCAGCAACTATGCTGAACTTGATCGGCTGACCAAACGGTCATGTCGAGCAGCCAAAAAGAGATAGCTGATGCAAAAGAGTACGGAAGTACAACTTACTGGTGAACGTGGCGACTCGATACCCTGTATAGGCTAGTCAGAGAGGGAGAGAGAGGGAGCTATCAGGATCACACACCAGCTCAAACGCACCGATAAACGATCGCAGCGGGAAGATTCTCGTCACAGACGAAGAGCAGATCGAGAAATGGGCTGTGCATTTCAAAGAAGTCCTGAACCAACCGTGATGAGGGGCTTTCGGGACGAGCAAGAGGAGAGTTCTCTAGAAGGCTACATGGGCGATATAACATTGCAGGAGACGGATAGAGCAATCAAAAGTCTGAAAGGAGGTAAAGCGCAGAGTTTCGATGAAATCTCCGCTGAGCTTCTCAAAACAGGAGGCAGTGCAATCACCACAACACATACGAGGGTATTTAACATATGCTGGCAACGTTTGGATGCTCTGGGAGACTGAAAGCGAGGAGTAATCGTCAAAATACCCAAAAAAACGTGTCTTATCGGAATGTGGGAACTGGAGAGGAGTTGCACTGCTTTCTATACCTGGCAGGGTGTTGTACTCAATTCTACTACATCGATTACAAGCCGCGGTAGACGGAAGACTTCGCGAAGAGCAGTGTGGGTTCCGAAATGCGAGATCATGCAGCGAACAGATCTTTACATTACCTCACGTCTTTGAGTGGCGTATGGAATTTCGGATGCAACTTCTCATCAATTTCGTGGACTTCCGGAAAGCCTCTCGGAAAGATAGTATGCACCGTGAACCGCTATGGTCTTTTCTTAGGTTCTGTGATCCTAGTATGTAAGCGAGAACGGTCTTTTGTCTGTGTTTGTTTGTTTGTTTGTTTGCTGGAGGAGTGTGTTGGGAGGAAGTGTGGGGATGGGAGTGTTGTTGTTGTGTGGTGTCACCTACGTCTGTTGAAGACGTGTCGCCAATGTCACGCAGAAACGGCGTCCGGGTTCCGAACATGTGTCATCGACGTCGTGAAATCGAGCGTCCGAGTTCAGAAGAGGTGCTATCGACGTCGCTCAACAGGCGTCTGCGTTTAGAAGACATGTCACCAATGTCGCGCAAAGGATGTCCAGGTTGAGAAGAGGTGTCACCGATGTCGCGCAAGGGTGTTCGGATTCAGACGACGTGTCACTGGTGTCGCGTAATGGGTGCTTAGGTTAAGAAGACGTGTAACTGATGCCACGCAAAAGGACATCCCTTGAGAAGGCATGTCACCGACGTTCTTCATCAGGTGCCTGGGTTGAGCAGTGGTGTCATCAATGTCGCGAAAGGCCTGTCCGGATTCAGACGACGTGTTACCAGTCTAGGCGGGACCAGTAATGGGGGAGCGGTGAAGGATGGTGGTCCAGTAAGGAGGGATCAGGAAATGGTTGACCAATACAGGGGGACCAGTGAACAGGAGACCAGTAAATGGGGTACCAGTGGAGGTTGGACCAGCAATGGGGACCAGTGAAGAGGGGGGAGGGGGGTCAGTGAAGGTGAGGAGACCTGTAAAGGGTTCACCTATAAAGGGTAACCAGTGAAGGTGGGACCAGTAATGGAGAGCGGTGAAGTGGGGGGGGGGGTCCAGTGAAGGGGACCAATAAATGGGGTACCAGTGAAGCACCGGTCAAAGGGGGACCGGTAAGGGAGCCAATAAAGTGAACACCACTTAAGGGGGTTAAGTAAAGGGTCCAGTAATAGAGCCATTAAAAAGGGACCATAATTAATAAATAGAACGAGTACTTCAGAGAATGAATCGCGTACGTGCAATAGAGGGTGAGGCACCATAGGAGCAGTTTTGAAGATTTTGCCCTACCGTATTCTGCTACACCATTCTTCATAGCAAAACCAGTTTTTTACTGTTATGAATGAGAGAAGGCCTAAAGAGAGGATAAGAAGACGTTCGGGGTGTTCTATTCTCCGGGTTTGAGGCGAAGCCCCCAACCAGACGTTTGGCGCCGGCAAGCCGTTGAACGTCTGGTATAAGGATAAAGGACGGCGTTACTCAATCCCTTTTGGGATCTGCCAGCACATTCTACTCCTAGGAGATGTCGTGGAGGCTAGATGAATGGGTATTTGGCCATACAATGACTTGACCAGTCGATGAACAAGTCAGCGCTTTCACCTTGCAAGACACCTCTGGTAGCAATTCACCGACCATCGAGGATGGAAGGCTTGGTTGGTTTGGGTGGGGTATCCGAACCAAGAACGTGGTATCGGGTGCACGCGACAGTGTTGGCACCTCCGACTGCTCTACGCGCGCCCTGGTTGACGTTTATGGTATACCCCAGCCTTTTGTGGAAGTATTCAAAAAGTTGTACAAGAACTCATCCTGTTGCGTCAGAACGAATGGAAGGCACATCAAGTACTCTCACCTCTTCTGTTTAATTCCGCTCTGAACTTCAAATCTATGAAAAACGATAAAACATGCATCGTGTGAAGCACAAGATATCGCATCACAGACTTCGACTTTACAGATGATGTGACTATCATATTTGAGAATAACGATGCATTGCAGCAGGCGACCAGAGACCTTGCGAACGAAGTAAGAAGATTACGATTAAATCCGGACAAATCGAAGGTCAGGAGGATAGGGAAAACAGATATGTACACAAATGTCAACATCGAGGCATCACAGCTTGAAACTGTCCAGTAGTTCACATATCTTGGGCGTACCGTGTCATGCGATGGATCCAACCTCACTTAGCCTTGGTAGACTCCTGCTGTTGAGCATGTGGGCTGACGAGACTTCTCCAGTGCGGCAGCCACGCTGGGACATAGCTTGGAAGGACGGAGTCGCACTGCGACAGCGGAGGCGGCAGTGAAGGGGTGTGCACACGTCCACTGCCGTAGTGCTGCCAGCAGCGGTCGCAGCGGCAGTGGCAGCGAGGAATGAGTTGGGGCATTCCTCACTGTTGCTGCGTGCCGCTGCGGCGCAGTTCCACGTGCTGCAGTTGAATGTGGGCGGAGATACACATACAGGAATTGAATCCCTCTGGGCTTCATCAGACATATCCAATTCTATGAAATCTCCTGTCACTGATCTTCTCATATTCAGTGACCCTTCTTAAATCGAGGTATTTCGCCTGACTAAAAAGGCTGTCTTCGAACACCAACCGCAGAAACTTGACGGGGGTTCTGTGCGCCGCGGAAGACGTCAAAATCTTGAAGTTGGGACTATTGCGACATGTGATTATGGCTTATCACGAGGATTATCCGTCAGCCGGCCTGCCTACTTACACTTAACGCAGGAGCCCTTTCCATTCTTGCAATTCTTGTAAGGCATGAGGAGGTGCCGGAGCCAGAAGCCCCACTCATGATCCAATTTTCTGTGAAACTAGCCCCTAACCAATCGTCTTAACAGGACTTGCTCTCAAAAACTTATGGTGAGATCTGCTTCATACTTATTTTAAAGTAAAAAAGAAATTAAAACTTTAACATCGATAGCATTACGAGAGCTTCTGCAGTACTTGAAACCTCACGGCGCCTTAATACTGGTTGCTACACTTATAGTACCGGACGCGTCTTTTGAATAGACACTGCAAAAACCACAATTTTGCGGTTTTTGTGTCTTTTTGAAAAAACTCGCCCAAGAAACACGGACATATTTGAGCTCAGGGCACGAGCTCTGTCGTTTGGTATGCATATTTCATATGGATCCATGAAAATTCACGAAATTGAAAACATGCGATCCATAGTGAAGGGCGGTTGTGGACGAGTTGTCGGTCGCAAATCGTCGAAAACAGTTGCATGCTCACAATTCCTCTAATTTTAGCTTTTTTGAGAAACGATTGATACCGCTCGATTTGCCTTTCCGAGATCTATACAACCGTGTATACAACTTTATCAGAACGCCGCATTCTCGCAGTGGCTGGCCAAAACGAATGAGTGGAGCAGACTCTTTGCGATTAGAGCAGGTTATTCCCCGGGACTTGCATATTTTCGGAGTATCTCAAACATGGCGTAGGTCGCCAGTACTCTTTCATGCCTGGAATCCTCCAGAGTGCGTCATGCACAATGCATATAGGATCGAACCCATCAATCGAGTGGGAGCGAAAGCTTGTAGAGTGGACATTTGGGCAGTTTTACAGAAGTTTTCAGCCGCCCTACTCAGGAATTGCTGTATTCTGTTTCAGGGAGACGTTGGAGTGCGCTGTGCACAAGGTATACAAGATCGAACCTATCAATAAAGTTGGCGCGACCGCTCGCAGATTGCACAAGCGGGTGTGTTCTGAGCGCAAAAACTCTGTCAACTTCGAAATTTCGGGCTGTAACTTGTAGATTTTGTAGGCAGTAGAAAGTGCAAGAAGCGCACTGAAACATAGCCACGTAGCTTATGATTGGACATAGTTAGAGCGAAACGAAAACGTAGGTTAGTCTTGTGCGACACGATTTTTTCCGAGTTCAGTGAAGTACTGCACGAAGACGAGTCGTGCAAAAATGCGTGGGCGAGCAGAACACTGAAGGCACCTTACGATGACGTGCTCGCAACTCCTCAGATGCCTAACCTGCCTTAGTCCCAGCTGCCATTTTAGAGCTGCGGAGGGCAGCGGTGAAGTTCCTTCCGCCCTTACCAGCCCAAATTTGAGCTCTCGGCACTCCTAATGATACCATTCTGTTCAGCTCCAGAAGCTCTATCGAGCGGTATCAATCTCGGTTAACTCTGGGATAATAGATTTTTTGACAATTTCGCATCAAAGGCAAGGCGGCTCAAGGCCGCGACAGAACGACGATGAGTCATCGAAAATCGATATTTTCGAAATTGGCCGAATTCCCTCGTCCAGAATAATCTAGGGGTTATTTTGTGCACTGATTATGAATTCGACGTCCGTTTCTGAAAATTTCGCCGATTTTGCTCGGTTACCCGCCGTTTGAGCAGTTATCGCTATGGTCTCCTGCCATAATCGGCCAAATGGACTTCAGCATCGTGTTCGGCACCCTGAATAACCCCTGCCCTTAAACGAAGTGAGCAAAATCGTTGATCCTGCTCGACCACCTTCAGTTATCCAGGATAAAATTCTGCCAAATCCTGTTTCGAAAATATCGACTTTCGATGACGTCATCGTCCGCGCAAGCTCGCCCTAGGGTGTCCACGTTCTTGTGCTCAAATGTAGGCGAGTAAGGGCGGAAGAAACTTCACCGCTGCCTTCCGCCGCTCTTAAATGGCAGCTGGGAGTAGGGCAAGCTAGGCAGCTCATTCGTCTTGGCCACCCACTGCGAAAATGCGGTGGTCTGGTAAAACTGTATAATGGTTGTGTAGATCTCGGAGAGACAAATCGAATGGTACCAACTGTTTCTAAGGGGTTCTTAGTGTGCGCGCGAAGCGCTACGCGATAGCGCTTCATGGCCATTCCGCCGCACGCAGTCGAATAGTCAAAGTGAACTTCGCCGCGGCCACCGCAACAGTAGCGGCCTTCTCATCGCGGGCATGACATACTTTTTCGCGCCGCGCGCGGTGTTTAGCTTTTGTCCTGGACGGATCGCCGTAGCGCTCCCTTGCAGAGCGATGAGCGATGGGATGCGTTAGGCCTTTGTCATACCATCGCTCACCCCGAGCGACGCCTAATGATATGCTCCCAAATCGATCGGGCGGCACGATGGGAACGATATGGGTGCATATCATTAGGCGTCGCTTGGTGTGAGCGATGGTATGACAAAGGCCTTACGTTAGGTGTCTCCCATTACTGTACGGGCAGAGCGACGCGCTTGATTACCGTAGGCATACCTGGTGCCGCGCCCACCACGGACAAGGTTTCACTCAGAGATGAGGCGACTTCTTCAGAGCGCGCATTGCACGGTGGACCAGAATCCGTGCAGGACCGAAGGACCTTATTCCTTTTTATTTTCTGCTCTGTATTCTTCTTTTCTCCAACTTTTGGCCCGACCACACCAGTTTCTTCCTTTTTTATACTCCTTTAGTGCACGGCAGCTTTGTAGCTTTCGCTCAGGCCATGTTCCCTTTTTACCTTCTCCTGTGTTTTCATTTACTTGTTTTATAGTTCGTTAGTGAGTATAGTCCTTATGAACACGTTATCTTCATTGCGTCCGTTAAAGTGCGCAATAAGGTGAACATCCCCCCCCCCAGCAGAAGTCACTCAGAGCCCAAAAAAGAAAGGATGCAAGAAGCGAGCAAAGTCGTCAACCAGCACTCTACGACAGAAAGTCTGCTCCACGGCGCATGTTGTTCTCTGTTCATCCGTTGCATCTCGTCCAAGGCGGGCTCAACAACCCGCCACGCTACCGTACGAACCCTGAGCGATGCGACGAGCATTGAGAAGTTCAATTTCTTTCGCGTCGCTCTGCAAAACTCGACGGAAAGTGTGCACGAGGCCTAAGGCCTATGGTATACTCCCGCGTCGCTCCAGCGACGGGCGCGAAGCAATTGTCAATGACGCGCCTTCGCTGCGTGGCGGACGACGCAGTGTGGCGCGGTTGTCAGTTGATGCGCCATCGCTCCCGCGACGCGTCGCAGAGAAGTGTTAATACCTCCGAGTGGCGGGAGCGAAACATACTCCCGTGCGACGGGTAGCGATGGTCGCCGAAGGGGAGTGCTTGTCGTGCCCTTTTCTGTGCACTTCCGCTCACTTATTTCGACACTTCCTTGGTTCGTGAGCGTACCACAGTGATTTCAACACACGTCCGCTGATGTTTTGGTGGTCATGTGATGTCTCTGTTGTTCTCTAGTAGGGGTTCCGTTGTGGTTAGGCTCATTTCGGGGTTTTTCTCCTGTGAACTTCCTCGCCGGCACGGAAATCCACATTCTGTGCCGGACAAGTCACAGGGAGGAGATATTTTTGTAGACTGTTTTTTCCCACTTGTGTGTCTCGTGTCGAGCACGGAAACGTCGGTTTCCGTGCCTATGGGTGGAATGAGAAACGAAAGAAATGCATAAGTGAGCACAAGCATGGCGGACCCCCCCCCCCCCTAGCGAAACACGACATCGACGAAACACCCTTGAAAACAACAATCTACAACGGTACACGGATCAGAGGGCGATAAAACGGGAATAAAACGCAAAATTACGAACGAAACAAGGAACCCAAGAAAAAATGTGCAAAAGTCTCCGTCTGCAGAATTGCGAGAACTATGTCAGCCTCTGCGACGGCGACAGCTCGCGACGCGCGCCGCGAGCCATCGCGTCGCTGTGCAATCCCGCGCCGCTGCAGCGGACGGGAGTATACCATACGCCTAAACGACGACTAAAAAAGGAGACAGTCAGAAGATGAGAGGAAGATCGCACGCCCCTGCTGGGAGGCGTGCGATCAAAACAAAAGTTTCCGGTCCGCATAATAGCGGTTATTCCCTGACGCCACGCCCCCCCCCCTAGCAGGGAGCGGATGTAACTCCGTCGCGCTGCCTTAAAAAAACTCAAAATGGATTAATTGTGATCAACGGTTTTCGACGGTTTGCGACCGACAACTCGTCCGCAACCGCCCTTCACAATGGAACACATGTAAATTTCCATGGCTCCATATGAAATATGTATATAACGCCAAACGATAGAGCTCGAGCTCATAAGCTCAAATGTGTCCGTGTTTTTTTTTTCAAATGGACGACTTTTTGAAAAGACGATGCAAAACCAGCAAAATCGCGGTTTTTGCGGCCTCTACTTAAAAGACGCGTCCGGTACTGTACTGGTCTGACAGATATCGTCAATCGATTTCAAGTCCTGTTTTATGCCCAGCCGAAAAAGTTCCAGTCTTTCGGGGTCAATGAATCTGTGCCTGGGAATTGCAAACCACGGTTCCACCTTTGGCTGACCTGCAAAATTATTGCATTGATCAATTACATACACTTGTGTTCGTGTGTTTTTTGATATATCTCGCCGGAAGTGTGAATGAACTGTGCCACATTTGGATATATAGCTGAAAAAGTGACCGATTTTCAATTTATTCAATTAGACATAAGTAAATGTTGATTAAAAATAATGGTGTCAACCCTGTTTATACATGTAATGTAGGAAGATGCGAAGTGTTTTCAAACTTCTCGTTAATCTCAAAAAGTGATTTCACGAATATAAGAATAGCCACACTCCTAGTGTCGCTGTTAACAGCCTGATAACTAAGTGCTCCAGCTTCTGGGAAAATAGCGATTTTTTTCATGGTCGAAAAATGCTTCCCATACCCACACATGGCTCCATACAAACCTCGGACTTTCCACCTACCAAAGATTGTCTACAAAATGTGGAGCCAGAGTGATGCTTCAGTACTAACCCGGCTGACCATGTACGAAAAAATAACCTTTGTTCGGATGTCAGCAGGTGATCTGGAGCTGACAGAAGAGGAAGTTCAGTGCGTTTTGAAGTAGGAAATTATGAATTACAAGGGGACGAATCTTCTACAATTATTTGGGATGTGTGAAGGACCTCAAGGGAAAGACCTTCACCAGCGAGGATAGCGTGAAGGAGATAGTTAGACCTGCACAGGACTAAATGCATTATCCCTTGTAAGACTCAAAGATAGTGGTATCCAGCGATCATGACACTTGCCAGTTTTTTAAAACATTTAGAACACGTCGTTTGGGATTTCAGGGGCAGCCAGTAGGAAGATCTAACAGCAGATTGAAGTCCACCAACAAAATTGGCTTCATGAAAAATTTGAATGGCGAAGCATGTATGACTGAGGTGGAGAAAGCTGAAGTCTTCGCTTCTTTTTTCAAATCTGTGTATAGAGATTGTCCAGCAAACGATGCGACCTGCGGTCTGTTCACTAGAGCAAAACTAGATTATTTGGATATTAACAGCGAAGTTGTGTACAGAACATTAAATTCATTGCCGTTACGAGTCTCAACATCTCCCGACAACATACCTTACATATTTCTCAAAAAGGCAGCACTGGGTTTGACTCCGGTACTTACCCTACTATTCAACAGGTTTCTCCTTCGTGGTGAAGTACCACCGCTATGGCTTTGCAGTCTTGTACGACCCATTTTTAAAAAAGGATGCAAAGCTGATGTAAGGAATTATAGACCGATCTGCTTGACTTGTTCAACAAGTAAAGTTTTCGAAAGAATTATTTGTAAGCAGCTTTCTGACTACTTTCAAAGTAATGAGTTAATCACGAAATGTCAGCATGGCTTTCTCCAAAAAAGATCTACATTAACAGCTCTTATGTCTACTGTTTCGACATGGAATAAGGTCTTAGATGCAAATGGTTATGTTACTGTTTGCTATGTAGATTACGCCAAGGCTTTTGACTCCGTCCCTCTGACCCTTCTTTCAATAACACAAGCATATGGGTTAAGCGGGTGTCTGCTCTCTTTCCTCAATCATTTCTAACCGGACGTAACCAAAGGGTTCTTGGAAATGGCGCATTGTCAGCGCGCTATACAACTGCCAGCCGCGTCCCCCAGGGCACCTGCCTTGGCCCCTTGATGTTTTTACTTTATATAAATGGCATGCCGCTGTGTCTCCCGCAAGGTGTCCACTGTTCTATTTATGTGGACGACGCCAAAATTTTCACTGTAAACAGTTGTGCTTCACTCCAGGAAGCGCTGAACGCATTACGAGGCTGGACGATAAAATGGCAACTTGACATTTCTCTCGAAAAGGCGACAATAATGTGCATCGGGAGAAGGCACCTCCTAACCCTAGCTTTCACATTGGAGGATACCAGTTGGCCATTTCGAAATCAGTGCGAGATCTTGGTGTTATATACAGTGACGGGCTCTCGTACGATGAATATATCGAGAAGATCGTTGGTTTGGCTTATGCAAGGTCCAACTTTATTCTACGAGCCTTCAAAACGCGAAACATGAGAACCCTCCTCAACCTTTTTGAAACCTATGTCAGGCCAATTCTTGAGTACTGCATACCATTGTGGTCTCCTTCACAAGTGCAATATATATCGAAGATCGAAAATGTTCAAAGAAACTTTACTAAGGGTATATTCGCAAGGAATGGTCAATTCAATTCCAGTTATTGGGAGCGCTTGAACCAGTTGTGTTGTAGTTATTTGCAGCTAAGACGAATGATATACGATCAGAGCTTTCTATTTAAGCTCCTCATGTGCTATGTCGACTTAGGCTGTGATCTGCCTATCACAATTTCTCATTCTGTTGGTCGCACCAGAGGCCATCACCTTCGAGTTGTAGGGTCAGTACGCAGCTATATGAGCGTTCCTTTTGGTGCCGAGTAGCAAACACTTGGAATCAGCTCCCGCGCTCCTTGCTCATGTAATCGTCCCCGGAGAACTTCGCCCGACGACTTGAAGACTTTTTGAAACACAGGGGTCTCTTTTGACTTCAGCATTTACCCTTTAGTCTTATCATTTTTAGCATTTCAGGAGACTCTCTTGGTGAAATGAGCTCTCCATGTCCATATTAACTTAAAACGAATGTTACCTCATAGTATCATGGAAACTTTGCTGTTTTTGACTCTAAGACTTGTAAGGTAGCACAAACGAAGGCTAGTGCCGTACTCGTGCTGGCTGTGGAGTTGTTGGCGGGCCTACTAAGTTGGTACCCGGAGTCTCTTCAACTGAACGCAGGACTTGCAGTGCTGGCCGCTCACAGCCCTTTATCACCCGCCCGCGTGTACTGAGCGAAGCTTAATCTATGGTGCTCCCTCTGAAAAATGTTCTGTTCACTAGTATCGGAGGTTCACCTGTTCTGTCTCGTTTTTTGCCTATTTGTGTTTTATGGAAAGCTGTTCTTGTGTTGTTTTTCTACTAAGTTATCAGCCATTTGTCTTCAACTTCGTGCTGTTTCTGCTCTTATTCCTGTCGCTGATAATAAACTTATTATTATTATTATTATTAACCCAACCATGTATCATGAATATGGTGATGGTGAGGTCATGGTGTGTGGGTGTTCTAGAGGACACTTCCTACTTTGATTGATTGACGGGACCATGGGCACCATGCTTTAAGTTAAGATGGTCGCTCAGCATCCTAGCCATCTTGAGCGATGAACAGCAAACTAAAAACTCCGAAATTTGCCAGAAAAGTCGCCCATATGGAGCATAAATGGGAATATCCCGTGCCCATCAGCAATGTTCTGGAGTCGATATCAGAAGACAATAGGCGATGGTCGAAGCAACAGCTTGCAAGGGAACTGTCTGAACGGTACGCCGGAACGGCAAGAACGAGTACTATAGGGAGAACCCCCGTCCTCCAAATAGTAACAGAACATGTTTTGTTTTTGCCGAATCCTTGAGGCAAACGAGTACGAGGGTGTAATGGTTAATGGTCCGCAGAGCGAGCTCTTCACGGCAGCGCAAGATCCCTCAGCCGTGTAGTGGGTGGCGCAGTGGAAGAGGGCACGCCTCATGTTCGTGAGGTCAAGGTTTCGGTTCCCATGCTACGTTGCGTTTTTGTACTTTTACCAAAGTATCGGATCTCCATAAAGATTTCCATATCTGAACTTGTTTTTGGAGTTTGCCACGGTAAGATATTTTTATTACTTATTATTTGTCGACGTCTCGTAATTCAACAGCAATGTTCGAAATATGCCAAATACGATTTCATATGAAACTTTTACTCCAACAAATTGTTCTCATTGTCAATGTAAGAAATTTTGACGCAGGAACAACATGAAACTGCGGCAAAAAGCTAGAAAAATGCTTCAAATGCAATTTATTAGTGTCGGTGAGGTGCGTACTCACAGTGTAGGAGGGGGCCACATGATCTTCAACTTGACCTACCACCTCAATCAATATTGCCGCCTCTGTTATGCGTACAAAGTCGCGCGGTCATGACAAGCTGCTGCCGCCAGCACCGAATCTATAACGTCTGCTAACCCTCAAGTGGTCATTCACCTACTGATACTGAAGTGCGGATCTCCACTGGATGCTGTCCCTCCGAGAGACGAGATGAAGCTGACGGAAAGGATAGCAAGTATCCTACATGATTTCGAACTGCGACAGCTGGAAATCGACGAAGTAGAGAAGTTGGAGGTAGTGAAAGAAGAGGACCAAGAGTTTCAACCAGAAGAGGATTGTGCCGGAGTCACGACACTACCAACCAGTGAAGGCGCTATCACGTTTTCGGGAGGACAGATCGTTTCGGAGGAAAAGGTTTGGCTATACTAGAATTGTTATTCTATACGAGTTTGAGAACTGGGGAAAGTGGACTGTATCGGGATTCCAGGCTTGGGCTGCAGCGGAGTACCACTGGGCAGGAACTGTGAAGTCAAACACAAGTTCAGATATGGAAATCTCTATGGAAATCCGCTACTATGGTAAAAGTGCAAAAACACGCCGTAGCATGGGAATCGAACCCTAGACCTCACAAATTGAGGCGTGCCCTCTACCACTGCGCCACCCAGTCCACGGCGCTGGGATCTTGCGCTGCCGTGAAGAGCTCGCTCTGCGGACCCTTAACCATTACACCTTCGTACTCGTTTGCCTCAAGGATTCGGCAAAAACAAAACATGTTCTGTTACTATTTGGAGGACGGGGATTCTCCCTATAGTACTCGTTCTTGCCATTCCGGCGTACCGTTCAGACAGTTCCCTTGTTAGTCATCACTTTCCGGCCATTGTTGACACCTTCCGCTCCGTCCTTGGTCTTCTGCTTTTTTTCATTTTCTTTTTTCGCACATCCCTAATTCCAGCGTGTTAATTTTGTCCATTAAGGGCACGAGGAGCATCACCGTGATATTGCTTATTGCCATCTGTTCAAGGAATAATATCCGCTGGAACAATGAAAGGAAAGGTGGCGAACTGGAAACGTCGAGCCGGGGAGACATCTGTGGAGAATACGTGGCGCCTTCAGACCGGCAACCAACTCGCGGGAAAGGTATGCATTCTCGCTCTGAAGGATGTGCTCTGTAAAGAATAAGGACTTGTCTATGCATTCAGCGCGGAGCGAAAGCGCTTTAATTCTTGATACAGTTGTTTCCCCTTGTGCGCACTAAATGTTCGAATGAACTGAGGTCACCTGGCAGATAACGTCTCTCGAATGGAGCCCTATGTATTCGGCTCTGGCGTTGAACACTGACGGCGAGCTAACGATTCTCCAGGAGGAGAACAGCATAGTGTGCTTAAGGAACAAGGTACTTTCCATTGCATACATACAGTACCACGTATGTCCTTTGGTCAGTTGCCGAAAAAGTTGCTTTGGAGCGTTCGAAAGCGGCTTTCTTAAATAACTTTTTAAAATGTCGAGTACTTGTGAAAATAAGCATATATTTGAGCGCAGCAGTTCGAGCTCTATCTTTTTACATATAAATCTCAGCAGAGTTGAACAATGTCCGACACAATCAATCGAATGGGAGAGACAACCTGTAGAGCGAGCAACAGACTGTAGAGTGAGCGCTTGGGGAGATTTATAGAAAATTCCTAGCTGTCCTAATCAGGAGTTGTTCTAAGACTTGCCTTTGGAGTGCGCCGTGAACAATGCATACAGAGTCGAACCTATCAATCGAATAGGCGCGCAACCTGTAGAGTGACTGTTTGAGGAGTTTTATCGGAAAATCCCAGCCGCCCGTCTCAGGAATTGCTGTACTCTGTCCCAGTGAGACTTTAGAGTACATTGCGAACAATGCCAGTAGAAGAAAACATATCAATAGAGTGGGGCGACCGCCCGCGAGTGCACGCGCGGGCGAGTTCGTAGCGCAATATCGCTATCAAGTTCGAATCTTTCCGAATGCAAACCAAGGACCTTGTAGCCGGCACAAGTTTCTTGGCGTGAGCTAAAGCACAACGGTGTAGCTGGCGAATGGGCTAGGTTTCAACGCTGCGAAAATGCGGGTGAGGCTTGTGTGACGCATTTTTCCAGATTTCGGTGGACCACTGCGGAAGGACGCGACGGGCTAAGGCCTCAAAATGCGTGAGCGAGCAGAAACTGAAGACACTTTACGATAACTTGCTCACAGTTACCCAGCCCTAAACTGCCTTAGCCCCATGTGCCACTTTAGGGCAGCGGACTAAGCGGCTGAAGTTTCCTGCGCCCTTACTCGCCCATATTTGAGTTTTCGACACTCGCAATAACACCGTTAGCTTCAGCACGAAAAACTCTATCAAACGATGTCAATATCGACCAATTTTAGAAAAGTAGATTTTTTGGCAATTTCCCATCAAGGGCGAGGTTGCTCGAGACCGCGGCCGACGGACGATGACGTCATCGAAATCGATATTTGCAAAATTGGCCAAATTTTCTCGTCAAAAATCATCTGGGGAGTTATTTGGAACGCTGATTGATACCGTTCGATAGAGCTCCTCGAGCTGAACAGAGAACGGGTGCATTGTGAGTGTCGAAAACGCAAACATGGGCGAGTAAGAGCCCTAGAAACTTTACAGCTCCCGTCCGCCGCTCTAAAATAGCAGATGAGGCTAAGGTAATTCAGACAGCTGGGTAGCTGTGGGCAAGTTATCGTAAAGCGTCTTTAGTCTTCTGCTAGGACACGCATTTCGAGGTTGTTTGCTTGCGCGTCCTCCCGCAGTGGTCCACTGAAATCGGAAAAAATGAGTCACCCGAGCCTCACCGGCATTTTCGCAGCGCTGTAACTTAGTCCATTCATCAGCTACACCGTTGTGCTTTAGCTCACGCCAAGAAACTTGTGCTACCTACAACGTCCTTGGTTTGCATTCGGAAAGATTCGACCTTGATAGAGATATTGCGTTACGAACTCGCCCGCACGTGCCCTCGCGAGCGGTCGCCCCACTCGATTGACAGGTTTTCTTCTGTAGGCATTGTTCACGGTATACTCTAAAGTCTCACTGGGACAGAGTTCAGCAATTCCTGAGAAGGGCGTCTGGGAATTTCCGATAAAACTGCTCAAAGGTCACTCTACAGGCTGCCGGACCATTCGATTGATTGGTTTGATTCTGTATGCATTGTTTACGGCGCACTCCAAAGGCAAGATGGACAGTCTTAGAACAATTCCTGAGAAGGGCGGCTGGGAATTTCCGATAAAACTGCTCAAACGGTCACTCTACAGGCTGCCGGACCATTCGATTGATAGGTTTGATTCTGTATGCATTGTTTACGGCGCACTCCAAAGGCAAGATGGACAGTCTTAGAACAGTTCCTGAGAAGGGCGGCTGGGAATTTCCGATAAAACTCCTCAAACGGTCACTCTACAGGCTGCCGGACCATTCGATTGATAGGTTTGATTCTGTATGCATTGTTTACGGCGCACTCCAAAGGCAAGATGGACAGTCTTAGAACAATTCCTGAGAAGGGCGGCTGGGAATTTCCGATAAAACTGCTCAAACGGTCACTCTACAGGCTGCCGGACCATTCGATTGATAGGTTTGATTCTGTATGCATTGTTTACGGCGCACTCCAAAGGCAAGATGGACAGTCTTAGAACAGTTCCTGAGAAGGGCGGCTGGGAATTTCTGATAAAACTCCTCAAACGGTCACTCTACAGGCTGCCGGAGCATTCGATTGATAGGTTTGATTCTGTATGCATTGTTTACGGCGCACTCCAAAGGCAAGATGGACAGTCTTAGAACAATTCCTGAGAAGGGCGGCTGGGAATTTCCGATAAAACTGCTCAAACGGTCACTCTACAGGCTGCCGGACCATTCGATTGATAGGTTTGATTCTGTATGCATTGTTTACGGCGCACTCCAAAGGCAAGATGGACAGTCTTAGAACAGTTCCTGAGAAGGGCGGCTGGGAATTTCCGATAAAACTCCTCAAACGGTCACTCTACAGGCTGCCGGACCATTCGATTGATAGGTTTGATTCTGTATGCATTGTTTACGGCGCACTCCAAAGGCAAGATGGACAGTCTTAGAACAATTCCTGAGAAGAGCGGCTGGGAATTTCCGATAGAACTCCTCAAACGGTCATTCTACAATCTTTTGCTCGCTCTACAGGTTGTCTCGCGCACTTGATTGTGTCGGGCCTATATGCATTGTTCAACTCTACTGAGATTTATATGTCAGAAGATAGAGCGATGCTATGAGCTATGCTGAGCTCAAATATGTGCTTATTTTCACAAGTACGTGATTTTTTAAAGAAGTCGTTTAAGAAAGCGGCTTTGGAACGCTCCATAGCGGCTTTTTCGGCAATTGACCAAAGGACATACGTGGTACTGTAGTGGCACATGTGACCAACAGAGCAATAATGTCCCTGCTTTAGATAGCGGCCATTCAAACCGGTCCTTCGTCTTTCACTCTCGTCAATGTCACCTCAGCGGTTCATCAGGATCTCAAACTGAACTTCCACGTCAAGGGCATCTTTATTCAAGAAAAGCAGTTGGTGGTCTGGAGTGACGATACCGTGAGTTCGTAGCAGGGTTTGGATATTCTG
This sequence comes from Heligmosomoides polygyrus polygyrus, assembly GCA_947396885.1. NCBI lineage: Eukaryota > Metazoa > Nematoda > Chromadorea > Rhabditida > Heligmosomidae > Heligmosomoides > Heligmosomoides polygyrus. Next base: position 57,840,518 of record OX377202.1, read on the forward strand.
TCGTGCTCCTGACAGTATCAGGCCCCGTTTCCCTTATTTTGAAGTCTGTTTTAACATCGTTCTTTACTGTTCTGCGCTACCCCTGTTCAGAAATCTTTTATCTTCTTCACCAGGCTGACAGCTCACAATTCTACGTCGCTCGTGCAAGCGGATAGAATGCTGCTGTTTGTTATTGTTAAAGGATTAGCCCACACATAGTACTAAATCAAGTTGTCGAATTTCACAAGTTTGCTTTCTAGCATTTTCGGCCAACTCCAGTGTACTAGTTCAGGTTCGAAGTTTCTTGCCTCATCCAGTTCCTGTTTCGAAGCCTACCGATTGAATAGAGAACCTTTCACGGAGACATATGTACACAATGACTTTTCTATGAGGTGCTTCCCTTGAAATATGTATAATGTGTGGCTCGTCACAAAGGTGTATTAGCTACACGAGCACGGATTAACGGAATCTCTGTTTCTGTTTTTCCGACCACTTGTGTAGTTTTTCTATTTTCTGAGAAAATGGTCGAAATTTGCCAAAAAAATTGGAAATCTACGTTGCATAGAAATTTAACTGTGGAGGTCGAACTGCTAGAATTCAAATTGTTTCCTAAAATGGTGGCCTCTACAGAGCGTAGATGGCCTTAGGGTATTCGAAAATCGAAGCGGTTGTTTGTGATGCGTTTCGTTAGAAATTGCGTAATTCACTCGTCGAGGGTGTCACGTTTTATTTGCCACCAACACTCAGTTCTTCCGGTGCACTTTGTAAATCTTTTATGGATTGGGTTTGTTGAATCTCCAATTTAAGCAGCAATATCGATCATCTAGGAAATGCCTCAGCTGGAATGCAAGTCCTTCAGCTGTCAGGAAATGGGGACCACCTTGAACAAGACTTTCTTGCTGATCGGTCATACATGCTTATCCAAGTTTTAGGTTCACCTTAAAGCATTAGTACTGGCTCAAAGCATAGTTTTAGTTAATAAAAACTATTCCATGAATAAAGGTTCAGCAAAGACCGACGCAAAACAGAAGTTTTCAACTGCGAAGCTGCAAATTGCGTTCACCCTATCATTCAAGTTATCAGCGCGACACCGGGAACAGTGCAATGCCAGTATTTCATGCATAGTATGTTTCGGCGCTTTTAAGAGCTTTCAAATCACCCGCTTCCTCCTATGCTGTTCCTCTGTCGTTTTCTGATAGGGTAACTGCAGCGCACGAACGTAACCACGTCAAGGTGGGGCGTATTACCGACGAAGATCAGAGTTCTAGGAATACCTGCCCGTGTATGAGTAGCTGACGTTAATAACTAGGGTGTTCTTGAAAATTCAATGAAGCAAACATGCGAAGGACCAGCGAAAGAGTATCCTCTGAGGGACTACAAAGGAGCTTTACGTATTTTACAAGTGCTCCTAACGGCGTGTCTCGCACTTGCGCGCTTCGCGCGAGTTTGCAGCATCACTGACCTATGGAAAGTAGTTTTTGTGAAACATAAAATTCGCTAACATCTAGGACCTGGTGCGTACATTATCGTCGGCATCAAGCCGTTCACCACTTCGGTACCTTCATCATAGACGATCTCTCCTGACCGGTCAGTAATGCCATTGGCTTCTGCTGCACAGTACTTCTGTCCCTCAGGTTGCTCCTCCGCAACCGTTCTCATGCTCAACAGCGTTAGTGAATTGGTATCAGACGTGTCTGGGAAGGATGAAGCGCTGATTTGTTCATCGACTGGCTACAACAAGTCATTGTATGGCCAAATACGCATTCATATCGCCTCCACGACATCCCGTAGAAGTAGAGTGCGCTGGCGCATCCCAAAAGGGATTGAGTAACGCCGCCCTTTATCCTTATTGGCTCCCTACTGGTCTCTTCTTGGTGGTTTCCCCGTCCTCACCGTTTCTCCAGGTTGTTATTTTCCTTCCTGGTCGCTCTCCTGGTCCACATTACGATTAGAGGTCCCCCTTACTGCCTTTTTCCACCACCCCTTACCATTCATTAGTGGCCTTCCCATGCTCACGGCAGACGTCGTTGACACGATTCAGAATGATAACGACTGTTGTGCGAAATAGTGGGCCGTGTTCTGGATCCAGAAGCTCAGAAGAACCGTCTTCCGAATCCAGAAGCTCACGATCGGAAACGCGCGTAGTCGCCGCTGTGTCGGGCATAAAGGAGCAATGCATGTAGCAGATTCCCTGTTTTCCGTATGAATTTCCTTACGGCTCTCTTCTTGTTGTTCCCCGTCCTGGTCCTGCCTCCAGGTCCCTTCTTCCAGGAAGATTCCTCTCCCCTCGGGATCCTTCCTATTATTCTATCACAATTAAGTATCCCTTCCACGACGACGGCGAACGAACGCCCATTAGGCGACATCGGTGTCACATATTCTAAATCCCGTCTCGCTTACTGGTAATGGATCCCCTTGCTGGTCCTCCTCACTCCCCCCCCCCCTCTTAGTGGTAACTGCCTACAGGTTCCTCCTTATTGCCTAAACCTTTCTTGGTGCCACCTCCTGGGCTGCTTCATTGCTCTCCGTATTGACCCCCCTCCCCATCCCGATGCCTCCTTCAGATCGCTCCCTCCTGAGTGCTGTTGTGTTAAGCAGTAAAGGACTACGTTTCCCCCACTGCAGCAACATCCCACGTTCATTAGCAATTTTTTCCCGCATTGTAGATGTTGAGGCGTATCTCACTTAGGTTGAATCACTCGACCGCCCCGTTGTGGATGATGCGGCGCATCTCACTTAGCTTAGATCACTCGACGGACAAACCGTTTTATATGTAGGTGGTGATGGCGATAGTGATAGGTGGTGATTTTATTCAGGCTAGATCATTCGACCGCCCTCACTGTGGATGATGCGGCGTATCTCCTTTAAGTTAGATCACTAGACCGCCCTCGCTGTGGATGATGAGATGTATCTCACTTAGGTTAGATCACTCGACGGACAAACTCTTTTATATATAGGTGGTGATGGTGATAGTGCCCCAGATGTAAGAGTGGGAATAGTTCAGAAGTGGAGCTAGCTGAGAACAGATGCGATGCAGCTTGTTCAACCAAGAAAATCCGCCTTGAGTAGTCACTCACTAAAGTGATTGGCTAGACATTGTACGTGATCAAAATGATGTGAGTGTACGATTAGTAGAGCCGGACCGGATGCCTATCAACAAATGCTTAACAGGAGCCTTATCGTCCTGAAGCGGTTGTGGTGACAGCTTGATTGATCACGGGCTTATCAACCAAAACCAGAAATTGCAGGTTGCTCTGTGAACAATCACGTCTAACAATGTTGCCTTGTGAAAAATATGCAATATCCAGGCTTTACTGAGAGGAACCAGAGGGTATAAGGCTGTACGGTTCTGAAATGAAGAGGTGCAGGCTGCGGTGAGGAAAAAGAAGGAGGCCTATAAGCAGTGGCAGAGTGCACCCGAGCATCTTACAGTCCATAGTAAGCTGGAGCGGCTGGCAAAAACAGCTGTAGCAAAGGCAAAGAGCGCGGAGATGGATGCCCGATACGAAAAGCTGGACGAGCCACAGGGAGAGAAGTTCGCTATTCGGCTGGCCAAGGCACGGCATAGAGCTTGCGTCGGCATTCGAGTGGTCAAAACGGTGAAGAGTGCCGACGGTAGGGTACTGCGGAAGCCAGTCAAGGTCAGAAAAAGGTGGGAGAAATACTTTAAGGAACTGCTGAATGAGGAGTTCCCGCGTCGGGAAGTCCAAGAAGAACAGCCAACGGAAGGACCCATCCCGTTCTGGACGCAGGAAGAGGTTCGCAGCGCTATAGGGAAGATGAAGCTCAGAAAGGCAGCTGGGCCTGATGCGGTGCCAGTAGAAGCTTGGAAGGTGCTTGGAAACTGTGGAGTGAATTGGCTGACACAGTTCTTCAACAGAGTCACGATAGAGAGTAAGATGCCGGATGATTAGAGGAACATCATCATAGTCCCCATCTTCAAGCATAAGGGCGACGCGTCCGAGTGCTCCAATTACCGCAGGATTAAACTGATCTCACACACGATGAAGGTCTAAAAACGACTGGTCGACTCGAGGCTGAGGGAGATGGTACCCATCTCCCAGGTGCAATGTGGCTTCATGCCCGAGAGGTCCACCGCAGACGGCACCTTCATCGCTCGTCAGGTAATGGAGAAATATCGGGAGAAACGAAAACCCTGCTACATGGCATTTCTCGACCTGGAGAAGGCCTACGACAGGCTACCCCGAGCCGTGCTCTGGAGCTCCCTTCGAGGGAGTGGTGTCCCGAAACGTCTGATCTCGAACTCCACACGGGATGACAAAGAAATGGATATCACAGTGAGGGTGCATCAAGGGTCGGCTCTGAGTCCGTTTCTCTTTGTGCTGACACTTGATTGCATAGTGAACCACCTTGAGGAAGGAGCTCTCAGGACCATCCTCTACGCGGACGATATCGCCCTAGTAGCCGACAGCCGATACGAGCTGAAGGAGAAGGTGCAGTTGTGGCAAGGAGCCCTGGCAGACAACGGCCTGCGGCTATACGTGAGGAAAACGAAGTTCATCAGCTTTAAGCAGTGCACCGAAGCGATCCTAAACTGCCAAGGGGAGGTGGTCGAAAAGGTGAAACAATTCCGCTACCTCGAAAATCCAGCCGAGGAAGGAAGCGTGGACCAGGCGATTAAGGGACGGATAAGTGCAGCATGGCTCAAGTGGAGGGAGTGCACAGGAATTCTCTGCGACCGTAGGTGCTCCAGGACACTCAAAGGCAAGCTATATAGAATAGTAGTGAGGCCGACCCTCCTCTGTGGCTGTGAGTGCTGGGCGCTAGGTAGAGCGCAGGATCTGCAACTGCACGCTGCGGAAATGAGGATGCTCAGATGGGCATGTGGATGGACCCGCCGGGACAGAGTGCGAAACGAGGATGATAGAGCAGTGGTGAAGACAGCTCCGATCCAGCTGGAGATGAGGGAGCAGCACCTAAGGTGGTACGGACACATCCTTAGAAGACCAGAGGATCATCCCACGAAGTTGGCCCTAAATTTCGGGGCACCGAGAGAACGTCCAAGAGGAGCCCCAAGGAGAAGTTAGAAGGGCGTCATTAAGAAAGATCTCGCCGAAATCGGCGCCGCGCTAGACGACGCCATTGATAGGATGAGATGGCGACGAATCACAGGAACAGCGGACCCTGCGACTGCGCGGACTAAACGCTCAGGAGAAGAAGAAGAAGACCCAGGCTTTACTGAGAGCATTGATAAGTCAACACGGAAGCCTCAAGCTATGCGAGCACTTTCGGAAAATCGACGAATTCAGCGTTAAGCAAACTCTTTTGTCCCTAGTAAAACTACACAAGTCTTTCCGCAGCTGTACAGTACCGGCTGTGCCGCTTTGTCCAACCAGCATAAGCGGTGCGAAAGATGAAGATCGGCGCCGGAGAGCGCCGTTTTCCGCTCGCCACGCGTCGCATCTGAGGCAAGTCGCGTTAGGGCGCGGCATCCTCAACTTCTGGACGTTAAGCTGATGGAAGGAGCTTATCCATGCGTTTGGATGAGGATGGCCTACTGTTATGAACTAACTGCCGGGATGGCGCGCGCTGTGAACAATGCATATAAGCCTGGCAGAATCAATCGAGTGGGCGCAAACGCTTGCAGAGTGACGTTAGTATGGTGGGCTGATGGAAGGAGCCTATCCGTGCCTTTGGACCAGCATGGCCTACTGTTTGGAACATGCTGTCAGCATGACGCGCGCTGTGAACAATGGATATAGGCACGGCAGAATCAATCGAATGGGCGTCGAGTTTGCATCGAGGCCGAGCCCGCGCGGCTCCGCTTTCGATGACGTCATCATTCCCTTAAAGTGCGCTAGAGCCTTGTATCCAAGTATCGAAATGCTTTTCCAATGCGTTTCAAATCCATCGTTGGCCTGTCATTGCTTGACAGCAAATTGCCACGCTTCCACTGAGGCTCCAGGATACTGCCAAGTTGAACGAGCGGACGTGTTTGGAGCATAATAACTCTATCATGTTCGAATCTTTCCGGCTGCAACTCGAAGATTTTATAGGCATCAAAAGGTTCATAAAGTTGGTAAAAGCACAACGGTGTAGCTTGTAAGGGAACTAAGTTACAGTGGTGCGAAACTGCAGGTTAAGCTTGTGCAACCCAATTTTTTCCGATTTCGGTCGACAATTGCGGTAAGACGAGGCGAGCTAACGGTATGCAAATCAGTGGGTGAGCAGAGATTTGAAGACGCTTTACAATGACATACTCGCAGCTCTGCGGGAGGACGCGACGAGCAAACGGCCTCAAAATGCGTGTCTTAGCAGAAGACTGAAGACGATTTACGATAACTTGCTCACAGCTATCCAGCTGCCTGAATTTCCTTAGCCTCATCTGCCATTTTAGAGCGGCGGACGGCAGCGATGAACCTTCCTCCGCCTTTAATCGCCCACATATGAGTCTTCGACACTAGCGATGGCACCATTTGTTTAGCTCGACAAGCTCTATGAAACGGTATCAATCTCGACCAATTTTGGAAATATCGAGTTTTTGACAATTTCGCATCTATGACAAGGCCACACTGGAGGGGTGATGACGCCACCAAAAATCAGTGTTCCCGAATTTGGCCAAGTTGGGTACCATTCAGTAGCGCTTTTGATGGTGAATTGAACGGTATTACTTAGAGGAGCGAGAGCTGTAATCTGAGCGAGCAAGGACGCGGAGAACATCGACCGTTGATGTGCCAAATTGCACGCGCGGGTGTGTCTGGAGAGCGATAACTCTGTCAAGTTTAAACCCTTCCGGCTGTAGCTTGTTGCTTTCGTAGCCAGTAGGAAGATCTAGCAGTTCACCGAAGCACATCGATGTAGTTTAAGAACGTACAAAGTTACAGTGGTGCGAAACTGCAGGTTAAGCTTGTGTGACACGATTTTTTCCGAGTTCAGTCGACTACTGCGCGAGGAGGCGAGCTAACTGCATAAAAGTGCGTAGGGGAGCAGAACAGTGTAAAATCTTTACCCTCACGTGCTTACCACTTCCCAGCTGTCTATACTGTTACAACTCTAGTTGCCATCTTAGGTGGCTGACCTAACGGTTGAAGTTTCCTGCACTCTTACTCGACCGTATTTGAGTTATCGACACTCCTAATTATACCATTCTGTTCACGAGGAAAATCTCTTCGAATGGTACGAATTTCTCGACCAATTTTAGAAAAACTGAAACTGAAGACAATTTCGCATCGAGGACGAGGCCGAGGCTGCGCGGCCGATGACGTCATCGAAAATCGAGATTTTCGAAATCGGCCGATTTTTTTTCGCTCAAACTTTGTACAAAATCATCTAGGAGGTTGCTTGGGGCGCTGATTACGAATCCGACGTCCGTTTTCGAAAATTCCGCCGATTTTAGTAGGTTACTTCTCGTTGAGGGTGGTCAGGTAAGGGGCACCGATCACCCTCAGTTATCGGTATAAGTTGTCTCCTGTCGTCGTCGTCTAAATGGACTTTGGCATCGTGTTCACAACTTCGAACAGTACCATCGCGAATGTCGAAAACTCAAATATGGGCAAGTAAGGGCGGAAGAAAGCTCACCGCTGCCGTTCCCCCTATAAAACGGCATCTATGATTAAGGCAGTATAAGCAGCTGGGGAGCTGTGAGCACGTCAGTGTGAAGAACCTTTACTATTCTGCTCGCTTACGCTTTTAGGCCGTTAGTTCTCCGCGTCTTATCGCAGAGGTCGACTGAAATCGGAAGATCTTCTTACTGGCTACAAATTCCACAAGCTGCAGCCGGAAGGGTTTTAACTTGACAGAGTTATCGCGATCCAAACACAGCCGCGCGTGCAATTAGGCACATCAACGATCGATGTTCTCTGCGCTGTTACTCGTTCATTTTACAGCTCTCGCTACTGTAGGTAACATCGTTCAATTCACAATCAAAAGCGCTACCGAATGGTAACCAAGCCGGCTGAATTCGAGAATACCGCTGCGGCCTTGTTGTCCTTGATGCGAGATTGTCAGAAGATCGATATTTCCGAAATTGGTTTAGATTGACATCACTCGATAAAGCTTTCTGTGTTGAACAGAACGGTATTATTGGGAGTGTCGAAAACTCAAATGTGGGCACGTAAAGGCAGAAGAATGTTCGCCGCTGCCGTTCTAAAACGCTCTTCACCCAAATTTCACCGCCGCTCTGATACTGCAGCTGTGGTTGAGGCAGTTTAGTTTAGGCAGCTGGGAAGTGGGAGCAGGTCGTCGCAAAATGCCTGCTTTGCTCGCCCACGGACTTGTATGCCGTTAGCTTGCCTCGTCTTACCGCGGTGATCGACCAAAATCGGAAAAAAATTGGGTCGCACAGCCTTAATCTGCATTGACGGCTTTGCTCTCTTGCGCCGACTGGATTGATTCTGCCGGGCCTATATGCATTGTTCACAGCGCGCGCCATGCCGGCAGTTAGTTCCACACTGTAGGCCCTGCTCGTCCAAACGCATGGGTAGGCTCCTTCCATCAGCCTAAGGCCTTGTTTAGTGTGCACGCGACGCGCGACGCGATGCATCCGTAGTGGCCAAATTGATCGAGCGACGCGATTGATCAATTCGACCGCTACAGATGGCATCGCGTCGCGGATCGCGCGCACACTCAACAAGGCCTAACATCCAGAAGTTGAGCGTTTGGCGTCCTAACGCGACTTGCCTCCGGCACACTTTTACGCCGCTTGTGCTGGCTGGACGAGGCGGCACAACCGGTTTTCATGCCCACGCAACCGCCGATCTGGCAAGTCGTCTCATTTGCAATGGGGCTTAGAATTTAGACGGCAGCATTGATCATGAAGCTGGTATACATAATTTAATCTTAGTGGAGCACGGATCTCCTTCGATAGAAAGCCTTCGAACCCCCTTGTTAAGAGGAATTTCGGCCGCTTGTCGCAGGGCCACGCGGCGCGTCCGCGTCCCCGGGTGGTGGATAGGGGAATGAATCGCGAACCAAATGTGACCGTGTACCGCCCAGAGACGCAGGTGGGATACAGGGGATGGACTCCTTCCTCCTGCTATGTCGAGTCGATGCGTTCCTTGTGCGTGGGAGCGGAATGCTCATGCACAGTGTGCGTGGATGTGTCCGTGACTGTGCGGATTGTAACTGTGGCCCGGCCAAAGGCTTGCACTCGGTAGACTGGGAGTACATCGTAAGGCGATCCGAGGCCGCCTTAAGTCTCGCGCGGTCAGTCCCTGCGGGCAGTCTGGCTGACTGCCCGGAGTTCTTCGCCCGCATGACAGAGCCTGACAAGCTACCGTGTGTATTGGAGTCAAACGCAGCAGCACTAAAGGCCTCATTCCCCTGACCCCAAAAGACACCCATTTCTGCAGCGATGGAAAGGACGACCCTACACGCTACCTGCGACTCCAGAGAAGAACTGGCTCTGGGGTTCCTCGAAACATGCGACAGCAGGGGAATATGCAGCTTTGGTGTGCCCGTCAATACGCACTTGGCCATGAAAATCGAATCGTACGAGTCTCTGACCAGCCAAATCACAGGTCTGCGACTGAAGCGATGTGGCTCCGTGCCAGCTTTGACTGTGTTCGTTGCGTATGCCCCAACATCCGACGGCGAAGAGGTTGAATCCTTCTGCGTGGGGCTGGAGAAGTTCTATAAACACACCTTTTGCAAAGTGATCGTCGTCGACTTCAACGCTAAGAACGGGCCACGATGGTCGCGGGGAGAACTTCACATCGGAATCCACGGTTTGGAGTGTAACGATCAAAGTGAAAGGCTGTGTGAGTTTATCATGCCGACCAAGACCACCCTTGGAAGCTCACAGTTTCGGAAGCCTCCTGCCCTACGATGGATTTGGAAATCCTCCGGTGGCCAGTTCCACAACGAGATCGACCACATCATCTTCAACCGCAAGTATTGCCTGACCGACGTTTCCGTTGTCCCCAAGTTCTACACGGGATCGAACCACCGCCTCCTTCGCGCGAAGCTCCGCTTTTTGCGCTAAGGAGAAAAGGCCGCGAAGTTTAAGAAGAGGAGTCTCAGAGGTACCACCAACTGGGACCTTCACACCTCTCTAGCCCGCCTTTGGGAAGATGCCGTCATGGACAACATCGACGAGGAATACGACCGCCTCGTGCACGATCTCGGCGATAGTGCTAAGGGAGCCGAGACCTTGACGACCACCAAGAGCCGTCTGTCTCCGGAAACTCTCGAGCTGATACACCAGCGTGGAGCAGTACGAGCGGCAGGCAACTACCAACTGGCGTCCGAGCTTGCGGGGCTACGCAGAGCGGCGACAAAGAAGGTCATCCACGACTTCTCTTCTATCTCTTCGACAGCCACGTCCACCTGCTTCCATGACACCTTCCGCAGGATGGATGCGTCGTCCCCTCTGTTTCCCTTCCGAGATCCGACGCGCCACCTCGTCGGTGAAGAAATGTACAGCACCCGGTCCCGACAGGATCGGACCCCAACACCTGAAGAACCTCCCTTCAGCGCTGGTCAACACTCTGGCGCGACTATTCACAAGCTACCTATCCGAGTGCAAGGTTCCATCCGGGTGCTGTACGTTTCTTCACCGACGAGATGGCGTGTCGGATCTCGGAAGGGAGAACAGAGGGAACATCGTATCCATCCTGCGGAAGATGGCGTAGGGGCAGGTGGACGTGGCTATCGAAGAGATCGGAGTAGAAGTCGTGGATGACCTTCTCCATGGTTCTTCTGGAAGAGGTGACGGTTCCGTCAGGACGTCGGAGAGCGGTCATCTTGGTCTTGAAGTTGGCGAAGTTTCGGCGAGCATTGCGGATGCTCAACCTGCCTCTGCTGCTTCAGTCAACACTTCCGCCCTTCTCTCCTTGAGATCTTCCTTTATCGCCGCTCTGCATAGCTTCGCAAGCTCGGACGTCAGCTGGTAGTTGCCTGACTCTCGTGCTGCTCCACGCTGGCGTATAAGCTTGAAAGTTTCCGGAGACAGGCGCCTCTTGGTGGTCTTCAAGCTCTCGGCTCCCTTAGCACTATCGTGGAGATGGTGCACGAAGCGGTCGTATTCCTCATCGACGTTGTCCATGACGGCATCTTTCCAAAGGCCGACAAGAGAGGTGTAGAGGTCCCAGTTGATGGTCGTTCTGGGATTCCTCTTCTTGAACTTCGCGGCCTTCTCTCCTTGATGCGAAAAGCGAAACCTCGCGCGAAGGAGGCGGTGGTCCGATCCCGTGTAGAACTTGGGGACAACGGAGACGTCGGTCAGGCAATACTTGCGATTGAAGATGATGTGGTCGATCTCGTTGTGGAATTGGCCACCGGGGGATTCCCAGGTCCATCGTAGGAAGTGAGGCTTCTGGAACTGTGAGTTTCCATGGATGGTCTTGGTCGACATGATAAACTCAGACAGCCTTTCACCTTGCTCGTTCCACTCCAAACCGTGGGTTCCGATGTGAAGTTCTTCCGGCGACCTTCGCGGTCCGATCTTGGCGTTGAAGTCGCCGACGATCACCTTGTAGAAGGTGTGATCTTCCTTATAGAACTTCTCCAGGTCCACGTAGAAGGCTTCGACCTCTTCGTCGTCGTAGTCGGATGTTGGGGCATGCGCGACGAATACAGTCAAAGCTGCCATAAGTCACATAGCTTCAGTCGCAGACGTTCGATTCGGGTTGTCAGAGACTCGTACGAATCGATGTTCATGGCCAAGTGCGTGTTGACGAGGACACCAACGCCGCCTACTCCCCTGCTGTCGCATGTTCCGAGGAACAGTTCTTCTCCGGAGTCGTAGGTGGTGTCTTCTCGTCTCGGTCAGTCCGATAACGTCGTACTTGATCTTCCTGGTTTGCATCATCAGGTCCTCGACGGATGCTTCCGATGCAAGTGTGCGGGCGTTGTAAGTACAGATCGTCATCCTAGTCCTTCTCAAATTGCGCAGCCTGGTTAGGCCCTGAGATTTTAGCAGCCTCTCCGTACTCGTCCTTCCCATCGCTGCAGAAATGGGGGCTCTTTCGGGGTCAGGGAAATGAGGTCCTTTAGTGCTGGTGTGTTTGACTTCCATACAACACGGGTAGCTAGTCAGGCTCTGTCGTGCGGGCGAAGAACTCTGTGCAGCCAGCCAGACTGCCAGAAGGGATGAGGCTAGACTTTTCAGGCGATCTCGAATTGCCTTACATGTACTCCCAGTCTACCGAGTGCAAGGGCCGGGCCGACACAGTTACAATCCGCGCAGGCGCGGACACATCCGCGCACATTGTGCATGAACATGTCGCTCCCACGCACAAGGAACGCATCGACCCGACATAGCAGGAGGAAGGAGTCCATCCCCTGTATCCCACCCGGGGACGCGCCACGTGGCCCTGCGACAAGCGGCCCGAGATCCCTCTTAACAAGAAAGCCCGAAGGCTCTCTATCGAGGGAGATCCGTGGAGCCGCGAACCACTTTTTAGTAACACCTAAAACATACCACAACACACCACCCACCTTAATTCTAAGGAATTCCATATTTTAAAATAAGAGACATACATTTGAATTCACCAGCTGACGCTCTATCTTTTGACATACAAATCTTAGTAGAGTTGCATAATGCATATAGGCCGGACAGAATCGAGTGTGTGCGACAACTTGTAAAGTCAGTTTTGCATGACGAAAGCAGCCTATTTGAATGTGCGAAAATATAGTAATCCAATTAGCTCCTTCTGTACGTCCAGCATACACGAAGTTTTGTAATTGCATCGGCTGTGGCGTAACTTCCACGAGTACTACCAAATTGGGCGCTCGTGCGTGTTCAGAGCGCGATAGCTCTGTTAGGCTTGAATTCCTCATGCTGAAACTAGTTGATTTTGTAGGCAGTAAAATGTTCTAGAAGTGAGCTAAAGCACAGTGGCGTAGCTTATGAATCTACGATGTTACAGCGGTGCTAAAATGCAGGTTAAGCTTGGGTGACACGATTTTTTCCGACTTCATCCAGATTCAGATTCCTATACTTTACGCGTTCAGATAAGGCTGTTTTCGCCAATCAAGGTTCACTCTACAAGTTGTCGCACACACTCGATTGATTCTTTACGGCCTATATGTGTTACTCAGCTTTACTAAGATTTGTATGTCAAAAGATAGAGCGTGAGCTGGTGAGTTCAAATGTATGTCTCTTATTTTAATATATGGAATTCTATAGGAGTTACTCGGAAACAGCGCATCGCGGCGCAAAAAGCGCCGCTCTTGTTTGCTGGGCGAAGCGGCGTGTGCGATATTGTACTAAGTAGGGCGGTTGGCATCTGATAAAATTCTTCAAACGCTTCCTAATAGTCGTAAAGGCCTTGCTTTTTTCAGTAAGGGAGGATAGAAGCGGAGATTACATACTTTTGCCCACTCGATTGATAGATTGGATCCCATATGCACTGTGCACGGCATACTCACGGAGCATTCCTGTATGACAAAGTACTGGCAACGTACGCCATGCTTGAGATACCCCAAAAACATGCATGTCCTGGGAAATAAGAGAGGAGTTATGATCATGCGACGGTTTTCGATGGATTAATCCGTCGCAAAGCGTTTTGTTTTTTACCGCGAGACGTGTGGAGGAAACTTATACAAACGCAAGAATGTAAAACCTAATGCGTATGGGCAAAACTACATAAATGTACTTGTTACTGAAGGAGTCTCTGACCAGCCGAATCAGACGTCTGCGACTGAAGCGATGTGGCTCCGTGCCAGCTCTGACTGTGTCCGTCGCTATGCCCTAACATCCGACTACGACGACGAAGAGGTCGAAGCCTTCTACGTTGAGCTGGAGAAGTTTCATAAAGAAGACCGCACCTTCTATAAGGTGATCGTCGGCGACTTCAACGCCAAGATCGGCCACGAAGGTCACCGGAAGAACTTCACATCGGAACCTCGGTTTGGAGTGGAACGAGCAAGGTGAAAGGCTGTCTGAGTTTATCATGTCGACCAAGAAACTCACAGTTCCAGAAGCCTCCCTCCCTACGATGGACCTGCGAATCCCCCGGTGGCCAGTTCTACAACGAGATCGATCTCATCATCTTCAATTGCAAGTATTGCCTGACCGACGTTTTCGCTGTCCCCAAGTTCTACACGGGATCGGACAACCGCCTCCTTCGCGCGAGGTTCCGCTTTTCGCGTCAAGGAGAGAAGGCCGCGAAGTTCAGGAAGAGGAATCCCAGAACGACCATCAACTGGGACCTCTACACCTCTCTTGTCGGCCTTTGGGAAGATACCGTTATGGACAACATCGACGAGGAATACGACCGCTTCGTGCATCATCTCGCGATAGTGCTAAGGGAGCCGAGAGCTTGAAGACCACCAAGAGACGTCTATGCAGAGCGGCGATAAGGGAAGATCTCAAGGAGAGAAATGCGGATGTGTTGGCTGAAGCAGCAGAGGCAAGGTTGAGCATCCGTAATGCCCGCCGGAACTTCGCCAACTTTAAGACCAAAGTGACCGCTCTCTGACAACCTGACGGAACCGTCACCTCTTCCAGAAGGACCATGGAGAAGGTCACCCACGACTTCTACTTCGATCTCTTCGGTAGCCACGTCCACCTGCTCCCATACCATCTTCCGCAGGATGGATACGTCGTTCCCTCTGTCGTTCCCTCCTTCCGAGATCCGACAGCCATCTCGTCGGTGAAGAAGCGTACAGCACCCAGTCCCGACAGGATCAGACCCGAACACCTGAAGAACCTCCCGCCAGCGCTCGTAAACACTCTGGCGCGACTCTTCACACGCTACCTGAGCATCGAAAACGTCATGCTCGAATTATGATGGAAGGACATGGGAGTGAAAGTCGACGGCCGGCAGCCGCACCATCTTCGCTCCGCTGACGACATCGTGCTCATAACACCGAGCATCAGCCAGGCGGAGCGAATGCTGGCCGACTTCGATCGTCTATGTGGGAACGTTGGACTGCAGCTGAATCTTACGAAGACGAGTTCATGAGGAACGGACAAGTTTCTGGTGCCCCATTCTCGCTCAACGGATCAAGCACCTCCGAATGCTCCAGCTACGTCTACTTGGGTCGCGAAGCCAACATGGCCAACGACCTAGCGCCAGAGCTGGGAAGGGGAGACGAGCGGCTTTGGAAACTTTCCAGGGCGTCGAAGAAGTCGTTAAGAAGACGAAGAACGTCCGGCTCCGCGCCCACCTATTCGACTCCACCGTTCTTCCTGTCCTAACGTACGCCTCAGAGACCTGGCTATACGAAAGCAGGATGAGCACGCGATCTGCGTCGCACAGTGTAGAATAGAGAGGACGATGCTCGGAGCGACACGACTCACGCAAGTGAGAGAAGGCCTCCGGAGTTCCGAGCTTCGCCGACGTTCGAAGATCAGAGACGCTGTCGCGTGGACCAAGTTGTCGAAAATTAGGTGGACCGGCCACGTAATGCGCATCGAAGACATCCGCTGGACGAGAGCCGTTACCGACTTAATTCCGCGGGATGTCAAGAGAACACCACGACGCCCACCAACGCGTTGGTGGGCGTCGTGGTGTTCGTGAAAGTCCTGAACGACCGATATGACGCTCTTCGTGTCCCTCGAGCGAGGAGGATCCATTGGTGCACTCTGGCACGCGAGAGGGACGAATGGAGACGCTGCTGGCGCCCGCTCGAGCAAGTCGATTATCAACAGGACGACAGTGATACAGGTGATACTGAAGAAAATGCATCTTTTGATATAAAACAATAGGAAACCTAAATGATGGTCTCGAAATTTTCTGTTTTCTATATGCTTTACTTACTTTGATACTTTGATGGTCCTTTGTCGGCTGGAGGTCTTCTCAGCGGGGACCACAACTCTTCCAGACCGCTCGATCTCTGGCTGCTTGCATCCAGTGAGGCAGACTCCGCTCTCTAAAAGATCTGGAGAATGAGTCTGCCCATCGCGTTGGTGGTCGTCCCAGTGGTCTCTTATGGTCTCTCGGGAGCCATTCTGTGAAACGGAGACTCCATCTATCGTCCTTTCGTCGAAGCAGGTGTCCGGCCCAGCGATATTTGGACTTCTTCATGTACTGCAGCGGGTCTTCTAATTGCGACTTCTCCCGTAGCTCCGAGCTTCGTAGCCCTTCTTGCCGTTGCCGACGAAGGCTTGTCCTTAGAAGACATCTCTCCAGTGCACGATGCGTAGTTTGCATCGCTCTGGCGATTGTCTTGTTGTCGGACCACGTTTCCGTCGCGTAACACATCGCATGCAGTACAGAGGCGTTGAATATCGAAGCCCTGAGGCCGGGATCCTTGACCTGATCGGTGACTTCGCGAATCGAACTGAAGGCTGCCCATGCTGCGCGTCTCCTGCGGGCGATTTTAGGAGCGAGGTCGTTATCCATGTTCAGCTCTCTTCCCAGATAGACGTAGGAGTCAACCTGTTGCAGAGCGACTCCATTTAACCTTACGAGTCCCGTGTCACACCACTGGTTGACCATAAATTGCGTTTTGGACATATTCATGTCCAATTCAATCTTCATACCTGCCACATTGAGCTCGTTCAGCATTTCCTCGACTTCTGCCGTGCTGGTAGAGATGAGAACAATATCGTCGGCGAAGCGAAGGTTGCTGATCCGTTTACCGTCGACAAGGTAGCCTTTATCGTCCCAGTTCAAGTCTTTTATGGCATCCTGGAGTGCCGGTGTGAATAGCTCGGGAGAAATCGTGTCTCCCTGCCGTACTCCTTTCCCGATAGGAATTTTAAGCTTTCGATCGAACAGCTGGATGGTAGTCGATGTGTTCGAGAAGCATTCGTCGAGAAGTCGGATGTAGGGCGATGGTATACCAGCGTGCACAAGTGCGTTCAAAACGGCGTTGATTTCCACAGAGTCGAACGCTTTCCGGTAATCCACGAAGACAAGGACAAGTGGGAGGTGGTATTCGCGGCTCCTCTCGATGAGCTGTGAGACAGTCTGAATATGGTCCATGCAGGAGAAATCCTTGCGAAACCCTGCTTGCTCCACTGGCTGATATTCATCCAAGCAACGCTCCATGCGATTAAGCAGTATCTTGGTGAAGATCTTGTACACAACCGAGAGAAGACTGATGGGTCGATAGTTGTTGATATCCTCCTGCTGACCTTTTTTGAAGATTAAAACTGTTTTCGACTCCTTCCATGAGTCCGGAATCCTACCAATTCGAAGGTAGTGGTTGAAGTGCTTGGCGAGAAGTGAGCAGACGGCACTGCCACCCGCACGAAGGACATCAGCAGAAATGCCGTCCGGTCCGGGAGCAGTGCCCGGCTTCATCCTTCTGATGGCATGAGCAACTTCTGATTCCAGAATGGGAGGTACTTCCTCAGCTGGTGGCATCAAGCATTTCGGGACAGTGATGGAAGAACGGAACAGATCTGTGTAGAATTCCTGAACGATGGCCTCCATCGCTCTTCGAGACGTTTGCGTTGTTCCATCCTTATCCACAAGGGCTGATATTATTGCCTTCTGATCGCAGAGATCTCGTTTGCAGCGCTTTATGCTTTAACCTTTCCCAGCCGCTTCTAACAGCTTCAATCTTCTGTAGGCTTGAATGGACTCCTTCACTGCAATTCGACAGGCCTTCGAGATGGTGACTTTTCCAGATGGGAAGCATTAGGATCCAGTTTAACAGCTCTTCTTTGCTCCAAGAGTTTAATCGCATGCGCGTTGAGTCTTGAAGCAGACGGTGGTGTGGCTTCGCAAGAGCTGCTAGCACATTTCAACAGTCCTTTGGAGAGAAGGTCGTAGTCTTCCGATGGATCTTCAAGAAGATACCAATCGTACGACTTTATTGCATATTCCAACTCCTCAGACTTGAATGTGGGGATCCTCACCGGTGCCGGTTTATGAGTGTCACGCTTGAACATCTTCTTTTTGAGAGTCAGCTTCGCACGGACAAGACGGTGATCCGAGCCGGTGTCAAATGAAGGCAGCACGG
Source organism: Heligmosomoides polygyrus polygyrus (assembly GCA_947396885.1). NCBI lineage: Eukaryota > Metazoa > Nematoda > Chromadorea > Rhabditida > Heligmosomidae > Heligmosomoides > Heligmosomoides polygyrus. The sequence continues at coordinate 57,858,320 of OX377202.1, forward strand.
AGACGTCGAACAGACTCCAGCGTCTGTTTGTAAGAACATGGTCGATCTCCGAACGTGTTTCTCCATTTGGGCTTTTCCAGGTCCATCGTCGGTTTGAAGGCTTCTTAAACATGGAATTCCCATGGTAGAGACGGCACGCGGATAGGAAGTCTATCAGGCGCTCTCCGTTTTCGTTCCTTGAGGAAGTTCCATGTGGTCCTAGCCTCCATCCGTCGTGATCATTCGTACCGACGATAGCGATAAAGTCACCAACGACAACTTTGCAGTAGCTCTTCTCGTCGTAGACAGTCCTTTCGAACAGCTTGTAGAATTCCTCCTTTTCTTCATCTGTGGCCGCAGATGTTGGAGCATATCCATTTATGATGGAGATGGTTCCTTGATCTTTGGTTTCCAGACGAAGAACAGCTACTCGCGGACTGATGATCTTATAAGAGTCTACTAAGTGGTGCACTGTCGAATTGACGAGAAATCCAACTCCGCCAATATTCTTTCTGTCCACCTTTGCTCCGATAATGAGAAGCTCGTTGTGGTCGGTCCTTATGGTTTCCGTTCTGCCTTTTGTTTCCTGCAGGGCGATAACGTCGTATTTGATGTTGCGGCTTCTGTAAAGCAGTGTCCGAAGATGCTGCTCAGATGCGATCGAACGACAGTTGTAAGTGCAGACGAATAGGCAGTTTCCGTGTCGTGGTGGGAGGGAGTTTCCGGTAGTCCGATTCCAATGACGTCCTGATAGTTTAACTCCGAGATTAGATGGCCCCTCGCCGGTGGTGGATGCAACCGACGTCGTAAAAGTCCACCTCCGGCGCGCGGAGGACTGGGGTGCGGGTTTAGTTGTTTGAGCCGTAGCGGTGGTCTGGTTACTCACATGTTCCTGGCCAGGGATACAGAAGAACCGCCCATACACGACAAAGCGTCGCGTACTGCGTGACCGTTTGTGCCGTTAGCCACCACAAAGTGATGTTCACCCCTTCACCGCGGTGAGGTGGCACATGAAGGGGTTTTCTATATTCTGAAGATTTTTCTCAAAACTTCCACCCATTCTGAGGTCCAGCACGCTTTGAATTTGCTCTTCAGTAGCTGCAAGGATGAGGCGAGGTTCTCCTATTTCAGGTCATGACGTTCGATGTGCAGTCCTCTCTGGCAACCATGCATTCGCACTCCTTCTCCTGTCGAACTGAGGACGTCGTGATCTACAACCAAACACTGTACTGCATCGAAGGTGACAAAATAAACGTCAGAACATTACAGGTGCTCACCTTGACTGTTTCGTGTTCCACGACTTTTCTGTACTGCCTAAGTAAAAGAAATTTCGGATGTTCTGCTAAAAGTTGTGTGATTTAGTCTGAAGTTTTCATCCTACGGGTCATATGTGTAACAACTTCTAACAGTGTACGGTTAAAGTTATAATAAAAATAGAGTCGTCAGAATCAACTCCCAAAGAACCTCCGCATTGTGAAGTGCTCTACGTACTGAGCTCTACACGAGGTTGGTAGACGGAATTACTGGCCAACATTTCGGCGAGAGTCTCTTCTTCTGAGCCTGAAAGGGACTAAAACGATTGGAAATTATCCCTCCAAATGTCGCCTCAACCCAACAGCGTTCAGCGCCAAATTTTTGGAAAACGTGACCAATAAAGAGGTTGTCGAAATGCTGTATCTGACCCTAGTCCATCGAAGGACCAATGGGAGCAGAACGGGGCAGACGAAAGGTACGGGACAGCAGCTACCCAGTTCAAGGTGTAAGTCTGAGCTGGGAGTTAAGCTCTTGCATTATATATTGACACTTTCCCTTCTATTTGACGTTGGGTATCTATAGGGTAAATCATGAATGCCTCAAGGGCTTTGTGCACGGATGACTGAACCCCTGACCCAAAAGTTCTCCCCTTCACGGAAATGAATTCTTTTCTAGGCTAGGGCAGTAGAAGTTCTAACAAGGGAGGCCCATGAACTTCCCCAAATATTCTCAACGTAACCTATAAGGTCCTGGTGAGCATAGGACGAGGATCACAGAACTGTGTTTCGTTTTTGCTACGGGCCACTGGTAGGTCCAAAAATGGCAAAAAATAGTATCATTTCAGGGCGGGCTGATAAGGCAAAAGTGACACTGGAATGACCCTGTCGTGATCTGAACATTTACAAAAGGTTTGGAGGTCATCTTAAAGTTTGATTATAGTAATACGATAATTTCCTAAGCTTCCTAGACGAAACTGCAGTGTGCATTCAAGTGACTCACTCGCAACGGTGTTGGCAGCGACTGCATGGCCGAGTGGATTGCGAGGCAGGCTTACGGGAGAGGGGGCGAGGGTTCGGTTCTGGGGCCGTCCATGCGATTTGCTCAGTGGAGTGCTCCCATTTTTGCAAATAAAGAGTACACTTTTACATCGGTAGGATACGTTCTTCGCTTCCTAACCCCGCTTTCATCCTGTTATCAGATGTGGAAGAAGCTAGCTTTGTCGTGTGGGTTGATGTAGAGCGTCCATTAAACCACGCTTTCTCGCTGAGGAAGCTCTCGTCAGATGCTGTCCCCATATGACCAGTTTCGAATGTTCTCTATCAGTTTAGGAAGTGTTTCTCGCTGTCGCTCCATTCGTTAACTCGTTCAACAAGTATTGATTGGACCCATCATCAAGGCACGCTCATCATTCTTCGGATTCCTTTACAGACTGTTTTTATTCTTGTCGCAATTTTCACTTTCAATTCAGCTAGCCGTTACCGAGAACAGCATATTTTATCCACCCCGTGTGATTGGACCCCTTGCTGTGTATTTTTTCTTCATCACGCTCGTATACACTTACGGGAAACGGGTCGGAGACATTGCAGATAGGAGCATTCGCATTCACTCCCTCGACTCTAGAGGTCGAAAAAAAATCGTACGAAATTCATCTCTAGGGTTATTTGGGATGCAGATCACCAAGCTAGCAACCATTTTTGGTGAAACGATGGAAGGGAGAAGGTTACGATTGGTATGTGTAAGTAAAGGGTTGTACGCAGAACGATCGGCACTTCTGCCGTTCACGACTGCAGAGGTCGAGGAAAGGACGAGGGCAAAAATTTCGCGCAAACATCGCCCACGATGGTCATTTGGGGTGCTGATCACGGATATGATGCCAATTTTCAAATTTTCGGCCGATAATGGCAGGTTGCGGTAGATATGTACGGGAGAGTAAAGCTGTCCACCGTGTAGTGGGATCGCTTCCTTCTCCAATGCGGTCAGACTTATTTTCCAACCTTATACTTTGACCTTTGAAGGAAAGTGGTGCAAACAGAGTGATAATTTAGAAAAGTGACAGATTTGTGGTCAGCAGCTTAAATATTTCCCATAGGCGAAGTCTGGGCGAAATCGGTAGTCACGACTTCGTCACCCTTATTCACCACTAGCCAATAAAACGATAACCTACCGTCCTCAAAGCAAGTAGCAGGACCACTCCTTCAACCGAACCCTAGACGCCCCCTCCGGCAAGTTGGCTTCGCAATCCACTCGGCCACCCAGTCGCTGCCGACACCGTTGCGAATGAATCACTTGAATGCACACTGCAGTTTTGTATAGCAAGCGTAGGAAATTATCGTATTACTATAATCAAACTTTAATTTGAGCTCCAAACCGTTTGTAGGTCAAGTTCTGAACATGACAGGACCATTCCAGGTGTCACTTTTGCCTTATCAGCCCGCCCTGAAGTGAAAATTTTTTGCCATTTTCGGACCAACCAGTGACCCGTAGCAAAAACGAAACAAAGATCTGTGATCTTCGTCCTATGCCCTACAAGACCATATAGGTCACGTTGAGAATCTTCGTGGGAAATTCATGGCCTTCCTTTGTAAGCTCTTTCTTCCGGCCAAGATGTTCATTGATCCTGTCCTAAAGTGGTCGTCCAGTTTTCCCGACGTAATCTGTCGCCGAATGGATTCGGCGTGATGTCAAGAGAACACCAGCACGTCCTCCGATCCATTGGTCGGGCTTCTTGGTAAAAGCGCTGAACGAACGATATGACGCTCTTCGTATCCCTCTAGCGAGGGTGATCCATTGGAGCACTATGGGATGCGACGGGGACACAATAGGGGCACTGCCAGCGTCTTGAGCAACTCGATGATCATCTAGACGGAAGGTGATACAGATGATTTTGGAAAGAAGTACACCAGATGCGGTGCAGTCGCTCCCTTACCATCTGAGCAAACCTCACATCTGAGCATCGTGCAGAAGCCATCGTGGGCGAAGTTGCGATTTAGCTGTTGTTTCTGACTGCTCGGTAGTGGATCACTACACTAACTAACTAAGCTATATGTAGCGCGAAAGCTGAAGCTGATCCTCAGGATTGCACTATGAACTGGAGTAGCTGGTGTCCCGTACGCCTCCCCTGCCCTACGCTGCTCCCTCTCGTTCTGCGGTGGAATTCGGTCAGGTGCAGTACTTGAATGGTATCTCTATTGGTCACTTCCTCCAGAATTTGACACCGGGTTTTACAGTGTTGCCGCAACATTTGGTGGGATAACTGCTAGTTGATTTGGCTCCTTTCAAGCTTAGAAGGAGGTGATCTCACCGGAGCGCAGTCCAGTGATTCCTTCTGCCAAGCTCGTGTACAGCTCAATACATAGACCAGCAATATAACGTATTTCTATAGCATTGTTCAGGGCACTATTCGACAGATTCTCTCTCTTCCCGAAATGGAGGGCGATCCCGTGCAGTTCAGCGCAAACCGCAACTGGTTGGCGGTGGCTACCTCAGCCGGTTTTCTGAGGATTTACAATATTGGCGGAAAGTGAGTAGCAGACTGCTGCCATAGATCTTCATCGGCAGATGCATTCTTTCAGAGAAGCACGGCAAGAGTATCATTCGAAGTACATAGTGGAGGCATTAGACAATTTTCACCGATTCATTTGCATGAAGATGAACGTCGCTGGAAACAGAATAGCTTGTACTTACTTCGCGGTGAGCTCCTTACTCGGATTTCTTGTTGTTATACCAATAGCATTTGATGGTTTCCTACTTTCTATTATGAAATGGACACAGAAAACAATGCCTTTCGTGCGTATCATATGTATTTATAAGCCTCACATTAAAGTTCGCCAGTACAAAGTTTTTCTTCAACCTCAAAAATCTTTGTTGGAAACCACAATACTTGTCGAGCAGAAGGAGCCCGAGTCACTTATTATGTACTTATTATGTATTATGACCATCAAGAGGCGTCTGTCTCCTGAAACTCTCGAGCTGATACTATACCTTTGTCCTTGGGAAAAAATTTCGAATTTCAAATGATCAAATAATATTCGATTTCCAAAATTTCGAATATCGAGTGATCGAATAGTATTCGAGCTTCAAAATTTCCAATTTCGAATGACCGAATAATTTTCGATTTTCAAATTTTCGAATTTCGAATGATCGAATAATATTCGATTTCCAAAATTTCGAATTTCGAATGATCGAATATTATTCGATTCTCAAAATTTCGAATTTCGAATAAACGAATTTCGAATTGTCGAATATTCGAATAATCAAATGAACATCTTACTTATTGTGATCACCCAATGATTGACATTTACTTATTTTTTATTACCACTGTAAACTGCGTTCGACAGAGCGGCATATACAAAGGCTTCAGATTTTCACCTCTCTTGTACCAGTTGGTTAATTGCGAAAAGAATCGGTAATTACCAACTGTGGTACGTCGATTTCTATCAATGGATCTCCTGTCCTATGCCCGACATACTACCGCTACTCTTACGTTAAATCAGGGCTAATGGAGCGGAGTGTGGCGAGTCCAGTGAGTGGTAAGCGCTACTGAGGCTGAAGGGGACGAGCGAGGCGAGGGCGAGTTGAGGACCGAACCGAGGCTGTGGAAGTCGGTGTCCAGGCGCAGATGCCGTTGTTCAAGCGCCGCGAAGGCTGCTCCATCCATTTCCTTCACGAGAGCAAAAGACGGGGACAAAGGTATAATGGCAATGAAGCACAATTGCTTCCCTAGGAATTCGTGCTCCGAAAAGAGAGAAACACCCTGGATAGGCAGAGCTAGATTGTTATACATCTTGCTCTATAGGTTACTGTCTCCTTAGGTTATACCGAAGCTTCCATGTGGTAAAAGAAAGGCTAGCATGGACGAGGAAGTAACACAAAGGCGATCTGGTGCAGAAGAGGCACATTGGAGGCTCATGAGTGGCATTCAACCTGGGTTCTGGCTCCGTTGAAGAGCTTCGCGTCACTTATAAGCAAACGTACCCGAAGTCCATGGTTGGAATCTAATCTGATAAGACACCACGACTTGGACAGTGTTATTGCGAAAATGTGGATGGCTCGCTTTCATAGAAAACGGAGTATGACTGGCTCTTGTACTCCATAGCCGTTGCTCTTCCTCTCTTCTTTAACGTTTTTGCTTGCACAAAGCAGGAGCTTTCCAGGCTCCAGAAAGTGCTACCTCCCTACCGCAGCTCCTTCCGGCTTTATCGTTCCGTCGTTGTACTTAGGGTAGAAATACAAAACGGAGATTCTCCCGTAGTATACCGAAGGCAAAAACGTCATTGAACAGCCATAACACGATTCATTTGTTACTCACGTCGCTGGCCGCACGACGTCGACAGCGTTCAAAGAAAGCAGGTACGCAGCGGAGGTCCGCGCTTGCCCGTGCTTACCTCGCGTCAACTAACAAGAGAAGTGTCTGAAGCGTACGTCTGAACGGGAAGAGCGAGTCATATAGGGAGAATCCCCACCCCTCCATTAATATAAAAATGTGTTTATTTTTTACCTTTTTTTTACCGTTTTTTTTAAGGTCGGTAACAATTCACCAGGCCTCACCCAGACTCGCTGCTTGGCAGGGTTAAGGTAGAAGACGTACTTCTCATCTTGCGTGAATATTGAGCCCAGGCTGCTCGGGGTTGGGAATTGGGGGAGATTTGCGCGACACAGGTCGACTCGTCAGACTGGGGTTTCGGCATGAGACAGGCTGGGGTTTTTGGCATGCTTCTGGAAAGGGTGGAAGTGGTAACTTCTCAGATGGGCTTTAGTAAGTAGCATACAATCATACAAATACGATAAGCACAAAACCGGACTCCAGCCACGAGATATATGGACACGGCATGGGGTGTCCCATTACTTTTGCCCCCCCCCCCCCTAATATTTACAGGCAGCGCAAATTCGAGCAGAAAAAAGTTGACGTGCTCAGGTGGCGCTCGATAGATCGGGCCAAATCGATTCTCTCCACAGGGAATCTCACATGTCAGACAAACTCAAGCTGGGATGACAGAAAACAGAGTACTAATGCTACCGAAACGGCAGCGAAATCAGAGAGTAGGCCAGAATCGACTGCTCAAGACGGACACAGGTGATGGAATGGTGGTGTAATATAGCCCTTGAGCAATTTGCTCACCATCAGCATGTAGCGAAACAAGTGAAGTTTTCAAAGTTGCAATACTGTGGTTTCTGTGAAGAAGGGGAATTTGGTAATTTCTAATGTATTTTTAGCGTCTTGCTGTTGTTGTTTGTTTTTGTGTGAAAGAAGTGTCTTTCAAATGAACCTACGATAATAATTAATTATAAATTATAATTGTACGACTATAAATCAAATTACGTCGTCATCACAGTTTAAGAAATGATAGAAGATTAGATTTCTGCAAAATACGTGGGAGTTTTTCTTCACGAGAAGGATGTTGTTTTGAACCAAAAGTTTTGAAAGATTAAGGGAAGTCTGATTCTGGCAAACATTGGGGTGAATCTAAATCACGCAATGTATTCCCTGCTTTGGAGGACAGACAAGCTCTTCTCGAATTGTTTTAGCTTTTTCTTTTAGCTTTTTAGTTCCTTATTATTTTTTAGTTCTGTTCGAATTATGCTAACCACTAATCCAAGTCGACAATTTAGACACCGCTGAAGATCGGCGACAGTATCGTTGTTTGGGACGCCGAAGGTGACCTGATCGTTCACTTTTCGTTTCCGTTAGGCATGACGGATCAGCAACAGTACGAGGCAGAAGCAGAATTGGCCAGTTCACATGGGCGACCCGTCACAGCAGCTGCTAGGTACTTTTCCATGAATTCGCCGCGACCAAATATAAATGAAGAGAAAGAACTTTAAAACGCGAAACAGGCAATTTAGGCAGTACCCAGTGAGAGGCAACTTTTATAAGTCCTTTTGTGCGCGATGCATTCATCTTCTCCGTGGTTTCTCACGGAGTGCCATAATGCGCCTCCTGCTTACTAATCAAGTTTCTCAGACGATAGGAAAGTCAGAACTTTACCCCTTGTAGACAGCTCTGGTGCCGATTTTCTGAATTTGCCTCCTGGTTGGGTTGGAAAACTTATTTGTTAATGTTAAAATGTATGTTTATTACGCTTGCGTAAGGTACTGCACTACAAAGGAAACAATCAGAATAGCAATCTCATGAATGATGAATCGCCTAATGAAAAGAGGAGGTGTGAAGCGGACAAAGAATGGAAGTCCATGCAGAACAATTATACTTCATTTTTCTTTCAATTTTTCTTACAACGTTAAACAGCAGACAATCAGCAGACTTCCGACCCAGCCTCTGAATTACCCGATGTTAAGGAAAAGTGAACGTGTTTAGCATTTGTCCAGCACAAACTATCAACTACACCTTCGGTGGGCGACCTTCGTGTGTGCGATTTCTTCATTTTAGAGGATGTAAAAAGGATTCTTTCGGTGTAAAAATAATATAAAATATGAAAAGCTCCCTGTTCTGAGAAGAAGCTTCCGAGCGAAGTTGTTCTTTACCTTCTCCATAACAACGATTCCATTTTTCTTATTCACTTGTGTACGAATACATTTTTCTTGTATGCCTTAAGTAGGATAGATTTGTATCCAGTGAAGGCCTTAAAGACCTTTGATGTTCGTAGTATAGCCGTATTCATCGTTTTAAAGTTTAGTTTTTGCCGTGTTAGAAACCCGAATCTTTAACACGGATTGCGATGCCCGTAGGCATATTCATCAATATTGTGTCCATGAAAACGTTTTTTCCAGAAAAAGGTGTGAGAAACAGTCGCTTGAGGAGATAAAGGTAGCTACCACATATTTGCCCAACTATGAAATTTACTGAATTTTGAAGCATACAGAAATCCTACGAGCCTGCAATAGTTCTATGGATCATTACATCACCAGCATACATTTTTGCGGTAACGCTCCGTTGCTGCATAACCAGCAGGGGAAATGTTAAAAAGTTAGGTGTGGAGGACCACCGCTCTTGTGAAACGTCACTGTCTACCCACTTCACACTTCAAAATGAATAGTCTACTTTAATCTGAAGTACTCGCTCGGCGAGATAGGAGCAATCCATTTAAGAAGGATATGCTGGAGCTCGCACTTCTCTAGTTCGAAAATGAGCTTTTTGGTGGGACACTATGCCTTGGTCAAGCCCAAGCAGACGACATCGCAACTGTATTCGCTACCATGCACCTACGTCCAATTATTGAGACATTCTCATAGATTGGTCCGAAGAGATCTTGCAGGGGCGACGCCATGTTAGTGCTGAGAGACAGTGCTATCAACAGAAATGTAAGCGGTAATATTGTTCTTCAGAATCTTTTCGAAACGCCTGCAAAAAACAAGTGTGATGCTCACCTCACGATAGTTTTCAGGATTGGTAACCGGTTCTTTATTGCATAAACAATGAAGCAGTGCTTTTACAACGTTGAAGAAGATTACCGTACATTAGTGACTTATTGAAGATGTAGGCAGGCGGCTAGCATAATGTGTATACATATATTTAGGGGTGTGAAATCAGGGAGAGCCGATGAAAAGTTTGGCCATGCAATCGTGTGTCCGGGTTACGTTTTCGTTTTATGAATAGCAATAATTCTGCTTACGTGGTTACACTCTCGTCAACAGCGAAGCAAAAAAACCTAGAAAGGGGTACATACAGGAATCTTCACTTCGCAGCTTCAAATGACACTCGAATAGAAATTGCAAACGAGTGCACGGCGCTGTCTCTTCTTGTGCTATACTAAAAATTACTTCTTTTTTGCGCCTTCAAATTAGCTTAAAGTCGTTTCTTTTCCCAAAAATTATAATTTGGTAGGTGTTCCACAAATATTTGATTTTTGGGAGAGGTAAATTGTAATTTAAGAAGAATTCTCTGTAAATTGGTCAAATCTCCGATTTGCTCTCACCTTTTAGAGAACGCCTTGTTAATTCTGGCAGATGCCCGCTTCGATCTGGAGGGTTTGACAGCATGGCTTCAGAACAGCTTGAGAGTGGTACAGTTCGATACCGATTCTACCCTTCTGGGAAATTCCAGTGGCGTCTCATGACACTCCAATTCAACCTCAAATTGGGCACAGTTCAAGCCAAATTGAACACTCTTTTAAGAGAGCACCCCCTTTTGAAATCAAGATGAACTCCTTCCAAATCAAAGCGAGCGCCTTCCAGGTTAAGCTAGTGACTCTCCAACAGAGTTAGAACAGCTTTTTGTTTAAGGAAAATATGATATGGTTTTTTTTTGAATTTTTTAATTTCATCTGTCCCTGAGTGAACACACTGTTTGAAATTTCATAATTTTTTTAGGGAAGAAATAATAAATAACTGCAAATAGATAAGGATAAAGGATAAAGGACGGCGTTACTCAATCCCTTCTGGGATGCGCCAGCGCATTCTACTTCTACGGGATGTCGTGGAGGCGACATGAATGCGTATTTGGCCATACAATGACTTGCGGTGGCCAGCCGATGAACAAGTCAGCGCTCTATCCTTCCCAGACAAGTCTGGTACCAATTCACCGACCCCGGAGGGATGGAAGGCTTGGTTGGCCTGGGCGGGAAATCCGAACCAGGAACCTGGTATCGGGTGCACGCGACAGTCGCGCCTCCTCCGACTGCGCTACACGCGCCCTGCAAATAGATAGTTGCGTTTAATGAGTTATTCATTAAACTCCATGTCCTCTTATCTTGAAGCCTCGGCATTAGTGTTATCAATGTTTATGATGTTTCTGTGCCTCGAGATTGTTAGGTGGAACTAGTTAATGGCCTGACGTTTCGACCGTCTCGTCGTCTTCAGAGGCATAAAAAAGAGGTTTTATCTTTACAACCTACCCGACCAAGCGCCTCACCCGCGCTAGCGTTTCCGACTTAAAGCCGGAAACACAACGCGAAAACCCGAAAAGTGAAGGCGAACTCAAGCGAAGTAATGTATGACGAGCGGGCAGTAGGACTTATTCGCTACTGGTCTACTAACGCCGAGTGGTAGCGAGCCGCTACACTCGAGACGGTGGAGCATCGCGTGAGTTCGCCTTCACCTTTTGGGTTTTCGCATTGTTTCCGGCTTGATGATGCAAGCCATGAATATCAAGTACGACGTCATCGGACTAACCGAGACAAGAAGACTCCACCCCCTAAAAGCCGGCTACGACTCCGTAGAAGAACTGTTCTTCGGAACATGCGACAGCAGGGGAGTAGGCGGCGTTGGTATCCTCGTCAACACGCACTTGGCCATGAAAGCAGGATGAACATTCGATCACCGTCGCGCAGGGCGAAATCGAGAGGAGGATGCTCGGAGTAACATGACTCACGCAAGTGAGAGAAGGCCTCCGGAGTTCCGAGCTTCGTCCACGTTCGAAGACCAGAGACGCTGTCGCATGGGCCAAGTCGTCGAAAATTAGCCGTCGAAAATTAGGTGGGCCGGCCACGTAATGCGATTCGCAGGCACCCGCTGGACGGAACACCAGGACGCCCACCAATGCGTTGGCACGGACTTCTTCGTGAACGCCCTGAACGACCGATATGATGCTCTTCGTGTCGCTCGCGCGAGAGGATCCATTGGATACTTTGGCACGCCACAGGGACGAATGGAGACGCTGCTGGCACCCGCGCGAGCAAGTCGATGATGAACGATCGATAAGGTGATACAAGTTTCCGGCTTTATGTCGGACACGCTAGCGCGGGTGAGGTGCTTGGTCGTAAAGATAAATTTCCAACCATTTTTTAGCCCTCTGAAGACGACGAGACGGTCGAAACCTCCGGCCAATAAATAACTCCACCTAACAACCTCGAGGCACAGAAACATCATAAACATAAATTAATCATTGTTTTAAAATGTAGAAAGGACAAAATATATTAAAAGAAGAGACAGCGCCGTGCATTCGACTAGATGTTTGCAATTTTTATTCGATTGGTAGCACAATTCTGCTTGCAAGGAGTGACACGGTTGTAAACGGTACAACAGGAGTAAAAAGGAGTAAGAAAAACTCACATATAATCATACTCACTGTTTTAAGTAAGCAGTACTTATTAATCAAATAAAAAGTCGCGACGATCTGTTCCGGTGCCTGACGCGATCTCTTGTTGTGCGTTTTGAAGCAAAATTTAATTCACTATTTATTTTTCCTTAAAAAATAAAATTTTAAGTGTTCTAGCATTGCGTTCACTTATTGGAGCAGATCAATTTAAAAATTTCAAAGGAAAGTTTGAAAACTAAATACTAAATTTTCCTTAACCAAATTTTATTGTAGCCGTCGAGAGTCTCTAGTTTAATCTGAAAGATGCTCATTTTGATTCGTACGATGTCTATCTATATTGACTTGAAAGTCGTCAAGTTTGCTTAGGAGAGTGCCCAAACTGATCTGAAAACTCCAATTTTGCGTGAAAACGTGTAACTCTCGAGCAAGTTCAGAAGAGTGATGGAGGAAGGTAACAGCGAGCACAACGGCACAAACAGGGATTCGCTCTAGTTCAAGAGTGCCCTGTTTTCTCCTAATGTCAATCATTTTCAGCAATCTTTGCTATTTTATATTTTATATTTTATTTTTTATAAAGCTTTTTCAAAATTTTGCCTTTCATATTAATAGACTGTTAACTGCAAGTTTATCAGTGGCTTCTCTATCGAATGCAAACCTTTACAAGAAATGTTGAAATTCTGTTAAAAACTTCTGAAAAATTCCGTTAAAACGGTAAAGCAGATTTTAACAGAAAATACCTCTAATTTTTTGGAATTGTTAAGTCGTTCACCGTTATGCATGGAGACAGGAACGGATGATCTGGCAGCCGATGTTTGGAAGTCGAAGCTCTGGTATCCTACTGAGTGGTTGATAAGTTCTTCGACCAGGTAGTAAGGGAGAAGAAAGTACCGGAGTGTTAGCACAACAGTACGACGATTCCGATTTGGAAGAAGAAGGGCTGTCCTGCAGACTTCTCCAATTACCGTCCGATTCGCTTGCTTTCGCACAGCATGAAGATCTTTGAACGAATTGTCGACGGACGAATTCGTGACATCGTCCAGCTTTCCAGCAATCAGTGCGGCTTCGTGGCTGGCTGTGGCACCGTTGATGCCATACACGCCGCCCGCCTCCTGATAGAGAAGCATCGCGAGAAACAGAAGTTGGTGCATATCGCCTTCCTCGACTTGGAGAAGGCCTTTGACCGCGTACCGCGTGAGGTTATATGGTACGCCTTGCGACGACACAACGTACCTGAGGAGCTCATAGAGTGGGTGCGGATGCTCTACTCTTGCCGAAAGAGTAGAGTGCAAGCAGCAGCTGGAACCTCAATGGAGTTTCCCATCTCTGTTGGGGTGCACCAAGGTTCTGCGCTTTCTCCACTCCTCTTTGTTGTCGTCGTGGATGCCATTACGAGAGATCTTCAGAAGCCTGTCCCATGTACATTGCTCTATGCTGATGACGTGATGCTCGCTTGCGAAGATAAAGATGATCTCGAGCGGCAGGTGCAAGCTTGGTGCGACCGCCTGGCGATGTTCGGACTCAAATTGAACGTCAAGAAGACCGAGTGCCTAACGACTGACGTAAACGAGTCCGGCTCCATTAAGATTAACGGTACTGAGCTTGCACGCACTTCGGTGTTTATACATATACCTGGGATCAGCAATAGCGTCTAACGGCGGTCTGATGGTTGAATTGAACTCACGCGTGAGTGCAGCTTGGTCCAAGTGGCGTTCGCCGACTGGCGTGCTCTGCGACAGGAAGATCCCAGAGCACCTGAAGTCGAAGATCTACAGAGCAGTCGTCCGGCCAGTAGCCATGTACGGCGCTGAGTGTTGGCCTGCGACCAGGGAAGTTGAAACGCGCCTCAGCGTCATGGAGACGAAGATGCTGCGCTGGACGGCTGGAGTCACACGCCTGGACCGCATACGAAACGATGTCATTCGGCAGAAGTTTGGTGTCGCGCCGATAGCGGACAAGATGCGCGAAGCTCGCTTACGATGGCACGGCCACGTTCTGCGTGCAAAGGAAGACAGCGTCCGCAATATAGGCCTTGAGTTGGAAGTGTCAGGAAAGCGGCCTAGACGACGCCCGAAGCAGCGCTGGTCGGATACGTTACGTGGACATGAAAGTAACTGGCGTCCACCCTGATCAAGCGCAGGACCGGGAAAGATTGCGTCATGACACCAGGAAGGGCGGACCCCGCGACGAAGCGGGTCAAACGCTGAAGAAGAAGAAGAAGAAGAAGAAGAAGAAGAAGAAGAAGAAGAAGAAGTTAAGTCGTTCGCCGCAGCCCTGATTCAGATCATAGATGGGCTATTGTTGTGAGAGGTTGCCAGAACCCAGTTCTATCGGTTTGTTTCGAAGAATTAGTTACAATTTCGATTGTGTTAATAGGCTGTTGGATTTCCTTGACGTCTGCTGTTTTCCTAAAACTATATACCGAGTGGTGACAGAACTAAACTTCTGCAAATTGCATTGCCTTTCAGCCAATTTCAGTGGCTAGTTTTGATCCGCAAATTTCAACCGATGTTTTTCTCCCACTGAAGAGTTTGCTTACACTACTTCGTGGCAAGGGAAGGACCTGAAACGTATGTCGGAACTAGAAAAATGAGCATAGTCATAGAAGAATCTCCACCCTTCAAATAGTTTAAAATTGTGTTTCTTTTTTGCCAAGTCGTTAAAGCAAAGTAATAGGGAGTTTCTGAATTCGCTGTGGAGTCGTGCGGCGGCGCTCACGAGCCCTTTCTTGTATGTCCGCAATTCCTCTTCCGACAAGCGGCTGGAGGCACAGTGGATAGTGGGGTTGCTCCATGAGATGGATGTCGGGAGTTCGGTTCTGGTGTCTCTCGTATTTGCATTTTCAATGATCGCCCAGATTTGAGGATGTCGGGAGTTCGGTTCTAGTGTCTCTCGTATTTGAATTTTCACTGATCGGCCAGATTTGAAAAGTCCTGACGTTCGCACAGTTTTAGGCGTTTTCTGCATATTTTTCAAGCCGCAAGCGGTGGAAAATAACTTTGTTTCGAGTTTTTTGGTACTGACCGGTTTTCCCAAGACAATGAGAATGGAATTCAAAAAAATGATGTATGAGCGTCCGACGCACAACCGCAAAGTGTTGAACAGAAGGACTGGTCACGAAACGACCAAGGTATAATAGCTACAGGCTCTTCGCAGCTTTTTAGCCTACGTGGACCAATGAATTCTATCGGTATGCGTATGCGGTGTGTATGTATTATAATTTCCAGACAAGGAATCTTCTTGTCGTGGCAGATTGCTCACATGGCATGCGACTCAAGCTATGGTCTCTTTGTCTGAGCATCCACATTCTCTTCGTCCCACATTCATGTTACCCGAAGTCGCCCATGAAGCGAAAGGAAGTGTCGAAGTGCGGGTAGCTGAGGGAGACTTGAGCTTTTATAATGATAGTGCACTCTGGCGGCGCGCGAGAAGTTGGCCTGTAGGCGGGCAGATCAGCTCTCCGTGACACGGCCCAAGAATTGCAAAAGTGGGCGTAACCACAGGCCCATCGTGCAGCACTTAGTCATCTCGGTCATCCTTTCATCCTTTTTGAGGGCAGCAGGTTTTTTCTGAGTTCGGCAGCACACTGCGGTAGTCGGGCAGCACACTGCGGGAGCTGGGCAGCACACCGCCGGAGATCGGCAGCATACTGCCGGAGCTCGTGTGAACATCTTGCAGATTTCGGGAG
The DNA here is from genome assembly GCA_947396885.1 of Heligmosomoides polygyrus polygyrus. Lineage (NCBI taxonomy): Eukaryota > Metazoa > Nematoda > Chromadorea > Rhabditida > Heligmosomidae > Heligmosomoides > Heligmosomoides polygyrus. Next base: position 57,874,168 of record OX377202.1, read on the forward strand.
CACATCCTGCTTGAGCTGGGGAGCACACCCTGGTCACTTTGAAGAGGCAACTTTCCATGTACCTCGCAGCACGTGCTGCACAAATACGCGAACCTAACTTGCGCGCGTCCTTCAGTACTTGAGCACTACCTTCACTCGAAATTAGTACCCCCACTACTGGTAGTACTCGCTCTACTACTCCTGCTCCTAACAGTACTCTCAGCACCATCTTCCATTACTTCTAGTTTTTCCACTATTTTCTACTACTTTAACTTCTGCTCCACCGACCACAACTCGAGTTATAGTGGTCGGTGGAGCGGAAGTTAAAGTAGTAGAAAATAGTGGAAAAACTAGAAGTAGTGGGAGTTGGTGCTGAGAGTGTTAGCAGCACGAGTAGTAGTGCGAGTACTACCAGTGGTGGAGATACTAATTTCGAGTGAAGATAGTGCTCAAGTACTGAAGGGTGCGCGCAAGTTCGGTTTAGCGTTACATTGATGAAAGTGTTTCTGTGGTAAGAACACGATGGAGTTATACAAATTTATTTACTACCAACTTTATTACACTCGTACAGTAAAACAAATACTACAACGGTTTCAACAAAACTACAGATCTTCATAAGTACAAATCATGCAATAAGTGAGTATCCGGAGCTTCTGTTAGTGTTTGTTTTGGTCACTACTGAGACATGGCTTCGTCTTCGCCCTCCGTACTGCTCGCACTCGTGGTAGCGACTTCTATTTCGAAGTTATAGTGTTTCTGTAAGTAAGTTATTTAGGAAAATCAGGCCAGTGGTTTAGCAGGCAGTATAAGTAGCAGTAACATTATACTTACAGGGCGTGGTGATAGAACGCCATCGACGACGTATTGACGTGTGTCGGCCCTTAAACATATACCCCTTAAGTTCATTGAATTTTTTGAGCAATCAGATTTTTTTAAATTTTCAATTCTTAACTTCCATGGCGGGCACTAGTGCGGTCCTACAGTAGGTCCCCCAGTTTGCACGCTGTTTCTTTCGAATCTCGAAGGCTTTTTTCCTTGTTTCATCTTTGCTTCCCAATCCCTTCCAGAAGCAGAATTTATAATAAAAATTCGTATAAATAAATGGCGAGCAGATTCGCTTTAGCTGATTTTACTAGAAAGACTAAGATGCCTTGTGGGGGATCGAATAATGTCCTCGACATTTAGATCTAGCTCCGCTCCGAGTCCCATACCATCCAAGCAACAGCCTGACGAAGGATGAAGTCGTGTTTCGGAAAAGGGGGCTCATGCTTATAACTCAAAGTGATGTGATGGTCAAAAACACCTACAATACCGCTCATAATTAGTGTCGCATTTCGCGTCGCCGACGCTACGTCGCGTCGGCGACGCGAAGGAGCGTCGCAAAGCGTCGGAATCGTTCACAGTGGGTTTCCTGGAAAGCTGACTACATCACCGGAATTGTCTCATCGAGGAGATCCCTAAAATCAAAACAGTGTTGACGCAGCGTTTAATCTGGCCTAGTTACGATGGCTTAAGTGGATTTTTGGTAATTTTCTTCAAAATGCTCGCTTTTTCAAACAATGCGGATATTTGGAATCCCCGCAATGTCACCTTTACGCTGATCTAAAAATTGGTTGATGTTTTCCAAAAAAAGTTGTTCGATGACCTGTATATTTGCTGCGGCGGCCGTCTTGCTTGCTTGAGATAATAGCGCCCACAGGATATAGCTCCTTAATTGCCTGGAAGCCTACACTCCCGCCGAATTTTTTCTCGGAACGTGGATTGTGTCTTTCTGATTTTAAATCCGTGTTCGTGGTGCAATATCCATCACTTTGATACGAAGTAAGACTATCCTCGATCAACTCCAGCTAACCGCCAGTTAGAATGATAACGATTTTCTTCAAAATCGCTCCCTTGTATCCTTGTTTGCAGCGCGCCACAAGGAAAGCCCATCCTACGTGGTCCATAAAGCAATCAAAGAGTACAACCTATCACAATCTCACCCTCTAAACTTTGGATAGCAAATAGATTTTTTTCCGGCCTAAATCCGCTGCATGTCATTATTATGTCTTCACCAGTGAACTTTTCTCATAATGGACGGGCGATAAAAATTTTCTAGTCGCAGCTGAGAAGTCGAGCTTGTCCAGGTGCATAGTCGAAGTACTGCACTTTATAACAAGATGAATACTGAAAATGATTGAGCTATGTTTTGATTGGAACAGGCATTCAAAGTGCGTGATTTCGACAGAAATTTAGGAGAGGGACCGTTTTCCCGAATAGCATTGTTGTGAGGTTTCTGTCTAAAAAATGGTTTACATAGTGCTCTTCTTCACAGAATGAGCTCTTGACTGATGTAAAATTATGCAGATCGAAAGCAATCGATTTTTTACCGTTTCCACCCAGCAGTCGAGCCTAGGCCACCAATGCGACCTTATTCGCCGGATGAGCGGCCCAGGCATCTCGCTGGCGCCTAGGTGCGAGGCCCACTGGCGCTGATCCATCTACCGCATACATAGGAATAGATGCAATCAATCAATTAACATATTTAGTCGATCTTGGGGCGTATTGTTGATCCTGTCAATTTTCTACACCACTCCAAGTTAATCTATTTCTGTGTTTGAGTCTTCAGAAACGCTTGCCATTAACGACCTTTTGCTGTGCTTTTGTATTAGGCCGGACTGGAAGCCTCCGCCGTTTTCAGCTTCTAATTTCAGGTGATCATAACTTCGCTTTGTTATCCATTTCAGTTAAAAAAAAAGTAAAATCAAAAAGTAAAAGTAAGTGAAGTAAAATCTATTATAATTGTCAATTTGTCAAATTTGTGCCAAAGAAATGGCGTAGTAATGAATCTTTACTTACGAACAACGTTAGAGCTCATAACGTTCATTAACCATCGGATCCACTTCTTCACGGAGGAGGATGTAGGACGGTATTCCGATGGTTAATGTGCACCTCACGTCCTATAGCCAAAACCCAATTTTTCCTACATTTGAAGCTTCTCCACTAGTAATTACCGGCATCAAATCAAAAATCCCAAATCACACTTTCGTCCGGTTCAGCTTTGTTTTACTGGGCTGACTACGAACAGCGCAACCTTTTCAAATAAGCCTTCAAAATTGCCCCGGAAAACAAAATAGACTTGTTTTGGAGACCAATTCAAATTTTTGTCCAGTCAAAAAGGTATCCCACTGGATTCTGCACTCAATTCTGCACCGATAGATATGCCGATCTTGGTTTTCAATGCATTAACTTTTCTTCCGGGTTCCAACTGCCCGACAATCCGATGGGGTGGGGCCTTGGCTTCAACAAGCGTCACAGCTATCGTCTCTATGACCTGCCGCGCCAATATCACCTAAGGACATCCACCATATCCTATATAGCATCTTCGCACTTATGATGCCACGGCGCACTGATTGATCTTGAATTTTTTACGACACAACAACGGCTAGCTGTGTCTGGTTTTAGAGACGCAGAGGAAAGTCGCAAAATACCACGTTATTTTTGTGTTATATCCAAATAGTAGAAAGGGCGCGTGTAGCGCAGTCGGAGGAGGTGCGACTGTCGCGTGCACCCGATACCAGGTTCCTGGTTCGGATCTCCCGCCCAGGCCAACCAAGCCTTCCATCCCTCCGGGGTCGGTGAATTGGTACCAGACTTGTCTGGGAAGGATAAAGCGCTGACTTGTTCATCGGCTGGCCACTGCAAGTCATTGTATGGCCAAATACGCATTCATGTCGCCTCCATGACATCTCGTAGAAGTAGAATGCGCTGGCGCATCCCAGAAGGGATTGAGTAACGCCGTCCTTTATCCTTTTTATCCTTTAGTAGAAAGGACAAAAATATAAAGAATGGCGTTAATCAATCTTTTTTGAAATCCGCCAAGCATTGTACTTGTTCGAGATGTTGTGGTGCATTTTGAATGCGTATTAGGCATACACAATGACTTGCGTTGGGCAGCCGATGGTTAAATATGCGTTTACTCCTCTGAAATAAATCTGGAAGACTTGGTTTATCTGGGGGGGGGGGGGGGGAGTAGACCCGAACCATGAACTTCGATTGGGTATGTGCGCTACAGCCGATGTTTTTATAACTCTGTTATTGAGTAAACTCATTGATATTATTAATAATTAAGGCTGTTGTGTATTGTGAGCCTTGTAACAGATGCGAAGTGCTGACCACTTAGCAAAGTTTAATTCCTTGACATAGGAAGGTTTTGTACTGACGCCCTCGGTAGGAGCCGCTTCTGCGCGACAGAAACCAATCTTAATTGACTTGCAACCCAATTTCATGGACGTTTTCCAAACCAAATTGGACACTTCTCACGTCCATTTAGACGCTATTCTAAGTTAGCCTAAGGCTTCTTTAATCAAAGCGAACTCTTCGAAATAGAAATGCTCTTCCCACAGGATGACTGCATATCCTTCAAGAAGGTTAGAGTAATTTTTCGTTCAAGGGAAATTTTGTATAATTTTCTTCGAAATATTTGAGATCAGCTGAGCCCACATAATAGTATTAATTTTCAAAAATTTTATTTTTCAAAAAAAAACAATAAAGTGAATTTCTTTTAATGCGTAACACTGCAGCAATCATACAATGCATTAAAAAACCAAATCGCGTCATGCACTCTAAAAGCTCGTCAAAATTTTTATTTGATCGATAGTGTAACTACTGATAACATAAGCATCAAAGTAAGGATATGTGTGTTCTTCAATATTGCTTTGTAAAATATTCTAGGTGTGAAGCTCCTTGCAAACAGAAATTTTGCTATCAGCTGAATAGAAATCGCAACATTTCGGACGGAGGCAGGCGCACTCTATTCTTTAGACATAAAAAATTGCTGTCTTCTTGCTATTTAATGCAAGCTTTAAACCATTGTTTTTCCTCAGAAACGAAAATTTTATAACATTTCAAAAATTAAGTTTGCATGTTGGGTTGGTGAGTTAAGGCTTCATAGAAATCATATTTGGAAAGCTTTTAAACAAAAAATTATTCTAACCTCTTCGGAGAGTCTCCAATTTAGTGGAGAAGAAGCTCACTTCGATTTGGAGGAGATCGCTGTGGTTTCAGGGGGCTTTCAAGTCTTAGGCTAGCTCAGAAGAGTGTCTAATCTGATTCGAAATGGTTCAATTCGACGTGTAAAGTGTCCAGTGCTGTCCGATTTGAGTGAAGAGTGTCCGCTTTGATTCGACGTCCATTTCGACTTCAGAATTGTCCAGTTCGTTGTAAAAGTAGTACACATGGGTTTATTTCCTCTCGCTGGTGAGAACTAGTTATTTATTGTTCAATTGTTAACCTCATAGAAAAAGGTTTGAGAGAGAAGAGATCGTGAGAAAACTCGACTAACGGGAACCCAACCTTCACCTTTCGACAGACTAAGCTGTTAAAGTCTTCGTTGCATGGAGAACACGTAACTAGGATAATTCACTTCGGTAGGATCTGCGATAATCTCTGATCACGTAGCTCGTGAGCGTTATATCTCTCACCTCTATGCTCATACAAGTTTGTTTAGTGATGCGCTAAGAATCATTTTAGGTGAACCCACGAACTACACGTTGAAGTGCATCTGAAATCTGAAATGATTCAAATGAATTGTGCGTCAATACACTGTTTAACTACATAGAACATGTCTCAGTACGCATAAATAGAACCTCAAAAGGCAAAAAGATGAACTACGCATAGCAGGATCGAAACAGCCTCAATTACTAGCTATCACTGTACGAGGATTTAAGGATTTTTGTGAATGAGGGATGTCTGGGCCCCTCATCCGGCAGATTAGGTCGCATTGGTGGCCTAGGCTCGACCACTGGGTGAAAACGGTAAAAAATCGAAACACACTAGTTTGGTGTGGCAATCTCAAGCACAACTGTTTTCGAGCACATATTACTCTAAAGCAACCCTGATTTAGGTGGGTAACATGTAATGAAATATTCTGAATAGAAAAAAGTAACAATATGAGTTAGTGGCACGAGCTTTGTAACTTAAACACAAAAATCAAAATAAGCAGAATGGTGCAGCAAAGAACAGGATAAAGAATTTGTGTCAGGAGTTGTACCTATTCCTCATCGATTGTTTCTATTCCTATGTATGCGGTAGATGGATCAGCGCCAGTGGGCCTCGCACCTAGGCGCCAGCGAGATGCCTGGGCCGCTCATCCGGCGAATAAGGTCGCATTGGTGGCCTAGGCTCGACTGCTGGGTGGAAACGGTAAAAAATCGATTGCTTTCGATCTGCATAATTTTACATCAGTCAAGAGCTCATTCTGTGAAGAAGAGCACTATGTAAACCATTTTTTAGACAGAAACCTCACAACAATGCTATTCGGGAAAACGGTCCCTCTCCTAAATTTCTGTCGAAATCACGCACTTTGAATGCCTGTTCCAATCAAAACATAGCTCAATCATTTTCAGTATTCATCTTGTTATAAAGTGCAGTACTTCGACTATGCACCTGGACAAGCTCGACTTCTCAGCTGCGACTAGAAAATTTTTATCGCCCGTCCATTATGAGAAAAGTTCACTGGTGAAGACATAATAATGACATGCAGCGGATTTAGGCCGGAAAAAAATCTATTTGCTATCCAAAGTTTAGAGGGTGAGATTGTGATAGGTTGTACTCTTTGATTGCTTTATGGACCACGTAGGATGGGCTTTCCTTGTGGCGCGCTGCAAACAAGGATACAAGGGAGCGATTTTGAAGAAAATCGTTATCATTCTAACTGGCGGTTAGCTGGAGTTGATCGAGGATAGTCTTACTTCGTATCAAAGTGATGGATATTGCACCACGAACACGGATTTAAAATCAGAAAGACACAATCCACGTTCCGAGAAAAAATTCGGCGGGAGTGTAGGCTTCCAGGCAATTAAGGAGCTATATCCTGTGGGCGCAATTATCTCAAGCAAGCAAGACGGCCGCCGCAGCAAATATACAGGTCATCGAACAACTTTTTTTGGAAAACATCAACCAATTTTTAGATCAGCGTAAAGGTGACATTGCGGGGATTCCAAATATCCGCATTGTTTGAAAAAGCGAGCATTTTGAAGAAAATTACCAAAAATCCACTTAAGCCATCGTAACTAGGCCAGATTAAACGCTGCGTCAACACTGTTTTGATTTTAGGGATCTCCTCGATGAGACAATTCCAGTGATGTAGTCAGCTTTCCAGGAAACCCACTGTGAACGATTCCGACGCTTTGCGACGCGAAATGCGACACTAGCTATGAGCGGTATTGTATGAGGGGTTCGACCACATTTTGCGGAAGGTTTCTGAGTTCTACATTTCTTGTGTAGCGCCCCGTAGTTCTATAAGTGTAGTGTTGAACTGCAGACGGTGGTTCGCAAGCCTGAAGATGTTAGGTGGTCACATGTGCATTTATTTTTTTATTCTCAGTCATTTTCATGGTACCCTACTTGTATTAGATACACCCTGAAGAAGTCGGTACACAGAGAGTTGTGGTCGTTTTTGGCGACACTTCGGCCTAGCGGTTTCCATCGCATCATGTGAGCGAGATCAGAATTTTTTTCGATCTTTTTCACCTTGAAAGGCGTGCCGCCCTCGAATCTCCACGAATTAGTCAAGTTAGTGGCGTGAATTCGGAAGCCCTCAGGAAGGGATGAAAATTCGCTTTCGTTACATGTCCCTCGCTCCGCAACATCTTGCCGCGGTTCTCTCGCGCATACTCAAACAGAGAATCCGACTGGAAATTTTATTTTAGAAGAAATGCATGCTGACCGCTGCCGATATTCCGCGTATTGCATTTGCTTGCTGCACTACTATCGCAGTAAGCGAACGGTCAACGGGATCCGATGACTCTTCCATATTCCAACACTGCGTTTGAAGCACTTTCGCCTGAGTCAAGTTGATCTTGAATTCCCACATTCTGCCGGTTATCAAGTTCTGAATCGCTGAATCGGGGTCGGATTCAACGTCATTTTCGAGCAGCATCTCGCGATTCATTATTTGGTCTGAAACTGCATTTCGTAGATGGACTGAATGGATTGCCATGGTTTCCATTTATACTTACGGGCCACATTCCGAAGTGATCGGCGTCTTCTTAGCATCTTCACAGGTGGCTCAACTGTGGCATCCGGTTGAGGGCGTCGACGACCCAGACCCACCTCAGAGAGACACATACTTCCTACCACTTATGAATAAATGATCATGATACCCATCAAAACTCACCCCATCATCCAACCATAATTAGCACTTAGCACCCTGCTGGATCTAGTATTATCCGAATAACGAATAACTTCCTTAGAAGTGAGGTAGGCCACTTCTGATGTTATTATAAATTAATGTGCTTTCCTACTAAGGCGCATAATAGAATTCATTTCTAAGTTACCCCCCACCCGACCCCATTTGCGACTATTACTTATTACTAGCTGTAGTTTCACCTAGCTGTAGCTTAGTTACAGCTAGTTGCCAGCAACAAAACAGCTAGCAGTAAGCAATACAATATCCGTCACACTATAATAGCTATCATTGAATAAAAAAGGACGCAAAGCTGATCTAGGAGGGGAGGAGGTCACTTAGGACTGAATGGTGTTATGCGCCTTAGTAGGAACGCACATTAATTCATATTAACATCAGAAGTGGCCTACCTCACTTCATCACTATTTGCTGCAAGCAAAACTGAATGTGGAACTAAACTAAGTAAACAGCAGCTTGGCAGCTCCTCACTTCGACCCACTTTCAGTTTCGCTCCTTATAAAACTCTCCTTATAAAAATTGATTTCACTGTGGTCCAAATCATCGCTCGACGATTTCGAACACAGACCCATAAGCTCCCAGCATTTAATAACATTTATTGGAGCTTGAAAAGAAGCTTTGAATTTGGAATACGCCAAGAAAAAAATTCCTCCCGGAATGTCTCTTTCGAAAAATATGACATGGAAACGTTTCGCTATTGCGGGGATTAGGGATCGAAAGGTACGGGAAGTGCCAGGAAAAAGGAAAGCTTATTGGGTATACAATCCATTCCAATAGAAATAGAACTCCGTTTGATGTGTTCCATAAGCTGAGTAGAAGTTGCACGCAAAACGTTCCATTATTATCCGAATATGCTATCAAAACAACGGACTGACTACGATACAACAGAGAAAGCGACAAAATAGGATTACAGAAACACAGCGCGATAGGCACTACTCGACATCACCGGCTGCCGCGCTACGACGCCGCGCGCGGCTCTTCCACGTTCTTTCACACAGCCCTTCTTTTTTTGTTTTTTTTTCTCCTTGTGCCGGCGCTACCCACAACGTCTTAACTGCAAGGAGCACAGCAACAGAAAAGGAAAAGCAACAGAAATCTTTTCCGAATTTGAATCAACAAGCACCACAGTCGTTTACTGACGACGACAGTCTTTTCCGCTTCCGGAAGAAAAATGATGGAACTATGTGAAAATGTGGGAAATTCATCGGAGGTGTCGTCCTGCATTTAATCCTCTTTTAATAAGCCCCCATCTCTCTCTTGATGGAACCAAAAGATCATAGGTCTACTTGGCGTCAGCTTGCCAGATCTCATAGGTGTGTGACTACATTCTGTTATACGTACATCCACTCACTACTTCATCTCATGATCTTCGTTTCGTCCTCCAACTCCGATGACTACGTCGCTGTCGAACGACTCCTTCACCTGAAAAAGAAAGGTTAAACAACTTTAGTTAACAGATGATAACCATACGGCACACACTGTTGTACGTAAACGTCATAGCATTCATCTGTAGTTTACAGTTTGCTAGAAGTCCTCTCCAATTCATTGTTGTAAGTTTCTCACAGATAGCATTATAATCAGCGATTACGTAGTCGAGGTAAATGGAGGCAGTCCTAGGCTTACTTTGCAGGAATTAAACGTAAAAGAAATTGCTCTATGATCAGAGGTTGAAAATGGGGCTAGAATTGAAGGAAAAAGTTATGCATTTACAAACTGGAAAATGTTCAACGCCAATTTCACCAAAAGGCTGATGACTAGGACTTTGACTTTCGAGTCTGAATCCATACCGAACTGTGAGGTCAGAAGCATTAATTTTAGCCTACAGGCAGTAGCGGCGAGGAGTCGGAATTTGGGCCGCACTATGATTTACATAATTCTGCCGGGGCTGACCCGTAGTTTGGCCGCGTCCTATACCGCTGACCTTATTCTTGTCATTACGTCAGGTGTGGAATTATCATCAATTGCCGAGACGTCTTCTTAGGTAGATCTGTGTCTTCCTTGGTTTTAAATCCACAAATTTTAGTGTTTTGAAGACAGATATCTATGCGGAACGCGACTTATTTCCTACCCTCCTATACGCAATCTATTTTCCTTACAGAAAAATGGAACGAGAACAATCTCGGTTCCGTCTACCGATGCACGAGCCAGGGCCGTTATTCTGGGATGATGCTGATGACCGCTTCCTCGTCTGTCATGCCCAAGCCTCATCTCAGCACGTCGTCAGTTGCAACACTCTTTTTTCCTGTGCCAGTTCCAAGGCTACTTAGTTTTGTAGGCTAAAACGTTACCAATGCAGGTGGACGACGTGATTCTGACAATGTTCGTCACTTCTGACCACGGCATTCAGATGCAGGATCTCTCCCGAAAGTCCCATGCTTCGGAGGTCTTGGTTGGCGTTTCGGTGCCACACCTCTACTTTACAAAGAAGGTTTGAATAAAGAGGGCGAGGAGAGGACTGCAGTAGGAGCGGTAAGGATCGTCGGTTTCAGATGGAATTCGAAGAGGAAGAAGTTCGTGGTGAGAAGTCAATTGGTCGCTATCTGATCGCTCGATCTCTGCGAGAGTTCTCCGGCGTGGAGAACTGCGACGAGTCGACGCGGAAGGGAATGATGGACTTCTGCTACTACCTCACCATCGGTCAGATGGACGAGGCGTTCAAGGCGATACGTTTCATCAAGAGGTCGGGCGTCGTTATGGCCAAGGCGTTTGATCCGGAGAAGGCTGGTCTTTCAGTGAGAGTGTCTGGGAGCATATGGCGTCGATGAGTGTGAAGACTCGCCGTCTGGACGTGGCCGTCGTCTGCCTCGGGAACATGCGCAACGTGCGCGGCGCCAGGGCGCTCCGCAAGTCGCAGGAGGCAGGCGACAGCGAGGCCCTGCAGTGCGCGGCTCTGGCTGTCGAGCTGGGCATGCTGGTAAGTGGACGCGCTTGTCTGCCTATCGCCACATCCACTCCTCCACCCGTCTCCGGCTCAGCTCCTTTTGGCCCGCTGTTGCGCCGCTTCCGCTGCCCAGCACCTTGCATTCTTCGCACTTCACTGCTCGCTTATTCGTTTTCTAATTGCGAGTCCCACAGAAGGTAAATCTCAAAGCAGGTCACGCGCCACGGGAGGAGAGTCTGAGAACAAACTATTAAAATCTGTGGAAGATAAGCCCTGTTCTGACAAATTAACAGTTCCTACCCATAGGAGCAGCAGATCCAAATAACGCATCGTCAAACTCATCCGTACAGAATTTGAATGCGTAGGATTTAAAGTAGTATTTCTTTCTAAATACGTAGTGTGCAAACAGATCGCTTTCACCGCGTTAATTTTTGTACTGCTTAGCAACCTTCCACAGGAGAAGTCTCACTGCATTCCAGGAAATGTCGACAATATATTCCAACAGTCTATCAGTTCTGAATGCGCAGTAGTTCACAAATGTTTAGAAAATTGTTAATTATGTCTTTATTCGGTAGTGATATGCCAAGTGTTCTGAACTGGATAACAGTGGATGCAGTTGTGATGATTTGAATTTAAAAGTTGAAAACGACGAACCTTTTCTGTACGTCCTCATACATTTCGTGCTTTTTGTTGAAGCCTAGAGTTATGGCCGTATCTTTTGATCAAATCCCGAAAAGCCGCGTTTTTCCGGCTTTTGCGTCTTTTTGATATAACTCGCCTAAATTTCATTAATTTCAAAAACAAACGATATATTTGAGCTCAGGAGTTCGAGCTCTATCGTATGGTATACATTGTTTATATGAAGCTATGGAAGTGGCCGAAATTGAAAATTTGCGCTCCATTGCGAAAGGCGGTCGCGGACGAGTTGTCGGTCGCAAGCCGTCGAAAACCGTTGCGTGCTCACAAATCCTCTAGATTGAGGTTGTTTGAAAAATGGTTGAAAGCGTTCTATTCGCCTCTTCGAGATCTACACAAGCATTTGTACAAATTCGCCGGACCACCGCGTTTTCGCAGTGGGTGGTAAAAAATGAATGGGGCAGACCTTTTGAGATTGAAGAAGCTTATTTTTCAGGACTTGTATGTTCTCGGAGTATATCAAACATGGCGTAAAGTGTTCCGTCATGCCAGGAATCCACTGGCATGACGGAACACTTTACTATGCATAGAGGATCGACCTACCAATCGAGGGGGGGGCAGCTTGTAGTGTGAGCGTTTAGGGAGTTTTATGAGAAATTCTCAGCCGCCCTATGCAGAAGTTGCTCTAAGGCTGTCCAGCTAGCCTTTGGAGTGCGTCGTGAACAGTGCATATGGAGTCGAATCTATCAGTCGAGTGGGCGCGACAGCTCGCAAACTGCTCGCGCGGGCGTGTTCGGAGCGCAGTACAATACCGGCCTTAACTTTTGGTCATTGAGCGGAAAAAGCGGAAAAAACCGCCTTTTCCGCCGCTTTTCGGTAGCTATCTTCAAATGGAGCGCATTTTGAAATGAAACACATTGTAATCAGCATCGAGCTACCTTCCCGATGAGATGAAGGGCGCCCAGTGAGCGCCTGAATTTCAGTTCTGTGACCTAATTTCTGCCTCCTGGCGCGGCTGACCCCTTCCCTCGCGGGAGCTAATTACACCCACAGCTCCTAAGTAGCAAGTGAAAGAAGAGATTCGACCTATTAAAGCGTATTTTCTACTTTATACATTGTAACACATAGTTCTCTGGTTTCCCTAGCATTTCACGATCACGATGGTGTACCTTTTTAAAGGATCCGATAGTTGAAGTGCCACTAATTCAAAAAATGTCTCCACTTTGGAGAGCTCTAATTTTGGAATGTCAAGTTTGTGTGTGCTCACAATCATTTGTTCCATTGAGCGTGACAGTTGAAATCAAGCTGCAAAGGTGGAATCCTTTTAAATTAGTGGCATTTCAACTATCGGATCCTTAGGAGCTGTGGGTGTTAGTGGTTACACGCTGGCAAAGTTGGCCACATGACACTTTTTTGCAGTAATCCGCGCAGTTTCCCCCTGATTAAGGTGACCACAGCATCATTTCTTTCAAGAAGGGAAAATAGGGATTTGGAGTCCTATGAGAACTCCTTATGCTCTTCCATGTGTGAGATTTTGATCAGGTTAGAGGATATTTTAGCCACTAAGCTATGCAGCAAACTCACTCCAAATGGGAAAAAGTATCGTTTAAAAAATGTTCAAAATGGAAAAATGGCCTACGAGTGCATTCACCAGTCAATTCTGACTTGATGGGTGGTTCAATTTTGAATTTTCATACATTTGAACCGGTTCATTACTAGTCAAATGTCTAATAGCCCAGTCCGGACACAGGATTAGTTCCGGAGCCAGTCCTCTTGTCTGCCGCTGTGACCCCTTGCGCCATCTGAGGACGCCGTAAATCGCCTAACTCGAATCTTCACACCTCCGGTGCCGCGGCGCGTATTGATCCTTTCAAAGGACGGTGAAGTAGACTACGTGGCGTACCCCAAACGAGCCTTGGATGTCTATGACCGCTCCCTTTTCATTAATTGCCTGCATTTCCTATCTCGTATTTACGCTTTCATACTGGTCAGATGCGTTAGGCATCCCAGAAAGACTACTCGAATTCTTGCTCCTTTAATGGCGCCTTCAAAGCTCAGGACTGCGACTTTTTTCACCAATGGTACATCCCAGGCCCTCACGGTTTGTTCACCGTTTGCCGGCTGTCTTCCATTAGATTTTTACAATAAACGTAAGTTTAAGTCATTCAACCGTTTTCCGTTGCAGGGGAAAGCCCTCTTCTCAACTGTTCGCGCTTTGTGACTACAATCTTAGAAATGTGTATTAAGTGACTAATAATCGATAAAAGTTGGAATATTTAATATTCTAGGGTTTTGATCAGTACTGCTTTCCTTCCCTAGGAGCGTGGTGGGGGAGTCCGACGATCACCGGTCGTCGCGTACTCTCGATTCCATTTTCCTGGTCACGATTTCCCGCCAGGCCAGTTAGGCCTCCCTTCTCTCTGGGATTGGTTGAGCTGGTACCGGATTGTGCGAGAAGGATAATACACCGGTTTGTCTATCGGTTATCCGGCGCAAGTTATTTTATAGGGAAAACTGAATTTGTATTTGGCCGATACTACGACTTGCGGTGACCATTCGATGTTCAAGTGATTGTCATTCTCGGGCAAGTCTGGTACTTTTGCTCTTCATTCGAGATCGAAATAGGGGAAACTGCTCGCCTCACAGGACAGTAATGATGTCGAGGTTTCTCACACCATCCAATTAAAATTAGTTTCACTCTTCCTTCAAATAGCCGAATATTGCGTTGGTGGAGAGTCATACGGAGGTCAAGAGTAGCACAACTCAGGCACTCATATAAACCATAGAAAGTGCTCGGATGACATGTCAAGAGATTCAGCTGAATAAATGTCGGCGTTAAATAAATCGCTTACAAGATGCGCCATGCATACCATTTCTGGTTGACATCGTGGAGGTAATTTGAATGCTTGATTACAATCTGGGAGCGCGGTAGCTCAGTCAGAGGAGGAGCTTGGCTTCCATGAACAGGACCCGAACTTGGAACAGAGCTTGGATAATCAGCGCCTCCTCCGATTGCGCTACCATTCGTCTACACGAATGAGTAAAAACTGTAGAATTTGTAGAATTATCTCTATTCGAAATGTACACGCTTTTTTAAATATCCTTCGAAATTACCCCAAATTGTCCTCTACATGGATCTCACCCATCCATTAACGGTGTTGGTCTCAATCCAATTTTTGTAATGAAGAATGATAGTTCTATCATACCATCAAGATGAGCGCTAACCAAATTCTTTGCATTTTACTACCAGTCGAACAGGAAGATATGCATGCTCTTCTCTTACTAGGAAACCTCTAAACAACCTCAGACGTTAGACTCCTTAGGTTTCTCTACAGAGGATTTTGTTGAGAAGAAAAAGTGAGAGCATTGCAAGAGTTTTGTGAGTCTTATATAATAGAGGATTTATCATTAAGAAATAAGCATAACTTGAACATAAAGGAATATATTGAAGCAGAAAATAGTACACGTAATCCTTATATTGAGATAACCAAAACAACAATCACCACATGGAAAAAGGTACATTTGTTTCACTGCGAATAATAAGACCAACGTTAATAAGAATGCTAAACCTTAGTTGCCTATGCTTTATAAAATGATTATCCAAGGTGGAACAGTTGTAGAACCTTAAACCTGTGGAAGGGTCCATATTTCCTGTGAACCTGTGGAAGGGTCCATAGTTGTTTATTCGAGACCCTTTGTTCTTTGATAGCATAATTCCTGATGCTAGATTAAGGAGCTGGTCTGTGTAGGTAAATCACACAATGATCAAGGTAGAGGTTAGCCTATCCCTTTGTGGAATATGCTATCCACTACGCATTCTACATTCTACCGTAGGAGCTAGCTGAATGATTTTTATTTCGCCCAATGAATTTTGGTTGCAACCAGCAATTTTTCTCGGAGCTTCGGAAGTTATATTTAGAGGTATCAAACCTTGGCTATTCTCAAGGTGAGCTTGTGTGTAGATGCCTTCTCCGACTTAGCTGCAAGCACACTGAACTGCATAAATAGATGTTCCTGTGTGATAAGCTCGTTTTCACCACCTTCCCCCCCCCCCCCCCCTCCCCTCCACCACCTATATGTAAGCATCAGAAAGAACACTAACACCTAAAAAACATTGTGTGACGTGCAACTTACCCGCCAAGCTCTCTCACAACCTATTTCCTTGTAAGATCCTTCGTCTGGATGGCATTCGCACATCTGAGTGATGGAGACATTTTTTAAATTAGTGGCACTTCAACTATCGGATCCTTTAAAAAGGTACACCATCGTGATCGTGAAATGCTAGGGAAACCAGAGAACTATGTGTTACAATGTATAAAGTAGAAAATACGCTTTAATAGGTCGAATCTCTTCTTTCACTTGCTACTTAGGAGCTGTGGGTGTAATTAGCTCCCGCGAGGGAAGGGGTCAGCCGCGCCAGGAGGCAGAAATTAGGTCACAGAACTGAAATTCAGGCGCTCACTGGGCGCCCTTCATCTCATCGGGAAGGTAGCTCGATGCTGATTACGAAGATGTGTTTCATTTCAAAATGCGCTCCATTTGAAGAGAGCTACGGAAAAGCGGCGGAAAAGGCGGTTTTTTCCGCTTTTTCCGCCCAATGACCAAAAGTTAAGGCCGGTATTGTAACTCTGTCGAGATCGAGGCGATCCGCCTGCCGCTCTTGAGTTTCGTAGGCAACAGAGAGCTTTAACAGTCCGCAAAACTACAGCTTTGTAGCTTCTAAAAAGGTGAAATTATAGCGGTGTGAAAATGCATGTGAGGCTTGTGTGGCCTATTTTTTCCCGAATTCAGTCGATCACTGCGGGAAGACGCGACGAGCCAACAGCCCACTAGTGCGTAGGTGAGCAGAATACTGAAGGCACTTTGCGATGGCATGTTCACAACTCCCCTGCTGCCTAAGCTACTTCGGCTCCATCTGACATTTTAGAGCGGTGGAGGGCAGTGGTGAAGTTTTCAGCGCTCTTTCTCGTCCACATTTTAGCATTCAGCACTTGCAGTGGTAACATTCTGTTTAGCTCGTAAAGCTCTATCGAACGGTACCAATCTCGTCCAACTCTGAGAACATCGATTTTTTGACAATTGACATCGACGTCGAAGACGAGGGCACTCTAGGCCGCGGCAGAGGGGCAGGGGGCAAAATCGAAAATTGGTTTTTCCGAACCGGCCCAAGTTTGGCACCATTCGGTAGAGTTTTTCATGCTGAACCGAACGATTCGGCTTACAGTAGCCCCCGTAATCTGGGCCAGTAAGAGCGGGGAGAACATCGACCGTTATTGTTCTAAATTTGACACGCGGGTGTGTTCTGAGCGCGATAACTCTGTAAATTTTGAACATTTCCGGATGCAGCTTGTGGGTTTTGTAGGCAGCAAGAAGTTCTAGTAATCGTTTAAAGCACAGTAATGTAGCTTATGATTGGACCAAGTTACAGCGCTGCGAAAATGCAGGTTAGCCTTGTGTGGCACGATTTTTTCCAATTTCAGTCGACCCCTGCGGGAAGACGCGGAGTGCTAACGGCTTATAAATGTGCTTGCTAGCAGAACACTAAAGGTGCTTTCAGGTGACATGCTCACAACTCCCTAGCTTATTAAATTGCCTTAGTCCAAGCTGCCATTTTAGGGTGGCGGGATTAGCGGTTGAAGTTTCCTGCGCTCTTACTCGCCCAGGTCACAGTTTTTCCGAAACCCAATAACAACGTTCAATTCAGAACGAAAAGCTCAATCGAATGGTATCAAACTTGGGTCGGTTAGGAAAAATCAATTTTCGATGACGTCATCATCCCTCTGCCGTGGCCTTAAGCGGCCTCGTCCTTGATGCGAAACCGTCAAAAAATCGACGTTTCCAAAATCAGCCGAAATTGATACCATTCGATAGCGGTTCTCGTGCTGAACAGAAAGGTAACATTGCGAGTGTCGAAAACTCAAATCTTGGCGAGTAAGAGCGAAAGAAACTCTAGCCGCTATCTTCCGACGCTTTAAACTGGCAGCTGAGGTTAAGGTAGTTTAGACAGGAGTTCTGAGCACGTCATCGTAAAATGCCTTTAGTGTTCTGCTAGCCTGCGCATATGCAGGCCGTTAGCTCTCTGCGTCTTACCGCAGGGGTCGACTGAAGTTGAGAATAATCGTGCCACACAAGGCTAACCTGCATCTTCGCAGCGCTGTAACTTTGTCCAATCGTTAGCTGCATTACTGTGTTTCAAAACACTACTATAACGTTTTGCTGCCTACAAAACCTACAAGCTGCAATCGGAAAGGTTCATACTTTACAGAGCTATCGCGCTCAAAACACGCCAATTTATCACAACAATGGTCGATGTTCTCTTCGCTCTTACTCGCTCACATCACAGTTTTCGCCACTTTAAGTAACACCGTTCCATTCACCATCAAAAGCGCTATCGAATGGTGCCCAAATTGGCCAGATTCGAAAGTACTGACTTTTGGTGAGGTCATCGGCCCTCCGCTGCGGCCTCACCCCGAAATCGATATCTCCAAAATTGGTCGAGATTGACACCGTTCACTGTCTTCACTGTTACCGTCCACCGCTCTAAAATGGCAGCTGTAACTAAGGCAGGTTAGGAAGCTGGTGAGCTGTGAGCGCTTCCTCGTAAAGTAGCTCAAGTGATCTGTTAGCCTATGCATTTGTAGGCTGTCAGCTCATCGCCTCTTCCCGCATTGATCGACTGAAATCGAAAAAAATGGCTTGCACAACCCTGACCTGAATTTTCGCACCATCGTAACTTTGTCCATTCATAGGCTACATCGCTGTGCTTTGGCGAACTGCTACAGCTTCTTACTGACTACAAAATTCACAAGCTGCAGCCAGAAGGGTTCACACTCGACAGAGTCATCGCGCTGCAAACACGCCCGCGCATGCAATTTGCGAGCAGTCGAGCCTCGACTGATAGGTTCGATTGTATATGCATTGTTCTCAGTGCACTCCAGATGCAAGCTGGACAGTCTTAGAGCAAGTCCTGAGTAGGGCGGCTGGGAATTTCTGATAAAACTCCCCAAACTCTCACTCTACAAGCTTTCGCGCCCATCAATTGATAGGTTCGATTCTATAAGCATTGTTCACGGCGCACTCCCGATGCAATCTGGACAGTCTTAGAGCAATTCCTGAGTAGGAAGGCTAGGCATTTCTCACAAAAGTCCCTAAACGCTCACACTACAAGCTGTCCCCCCCCTCGATTGATAGGTTGATCCTATATGATTAGTGCACGGCGCACTCTCAGTGGATTCCTGGCATGACGGAACACTCTACGTCATGTTTGATATACTCCGAGAACATGCAAGTCTTGAAAAGTAAGCTTCTCCAATCGCAAACAGCCCGTTCCAGTCATTTTTGCCCACCCACTGCGAAAACGCGGTGGTCTGACAAAGTTGTATACATGGTTGTGTAGATCTCGAAAAGACGAATCCAGAGGTGCCAACCGTTTCTCAAAAAAAAAAAAACAACAACCTAAAGCTGAAGGAATTATGAGCGTGCAACGGTCTTAGACGACTTGCTACTGACAACTCGTCCGCAGCCGCCGCTCAATGGAGCACGATTTTGAACGAAAAACTACCCTTTGAAAAAATTCGGTTGACCTTTGAAATCTTTGGCAATTTTTTAACGCTTTCTGATAGAGCTTGAGCTGCTGAACTCAAATATGTGCTTGCTTTCGCAATTGGTTAACTTTGAAGGAAGTTATTTCGAAAGGCCGAAAAAGCCGGGAAAATGCGGCTTTTTCGGCATTTTTGAAAAGGCTACGGCCACAACGGTACTTCTTTCCAATATTTCTGCTTGAGTATTGAAGATGATTATCCACAGGAACCCAATAGGTACCAATCTAAGTACATAGCTGTATGGCTTGCCAATTATTGTAACGTAATGGCCAAGCCTTATGCATTTGTGGTTCAGGACGAGGCTGAGGCGATATACCTAAGTGAGGACAGATACGACATGGTCAACAAAATTCACCAGGCTCAGAACGCATGGAACCAGGCGAGAAAAGAGCGGAATGCTATGTTTTCCGCTCATCATTGTCACAAAGCTCAATTCCAGGCGTTTGAGGTTGCTTCTCGGCACGACCGGATTCATCTGAGAAACACTCACTACAACTACGCCAAATACCTCGAAAGGGCCGGAGCTCTAGAACCGGCCATAGATAAGTACGCGAATGCAGCAGTCTATAGTATCAACACCATTATCTGCCTGTTTGCAGCTTTGAAAAGTCAGGCACTCACCACTTTGAAGTGCCGCGGATGTTTGCGGACAGCCCGAAAATTCTAGAAGGTTACGTGAGAAGGAAGAAAGAACCGTGGGTGAACGACTGCCACCTTAAATCCGAGTTTATGTTCATCTCAAAAACGGCATCCGCATCTTTAGCGAACTTCACGCGTGGTGGGCTCGGTACCTGGAGAGTATCGGAGAGCTCGATGGCGCCATGTCGTTCTACAGCGCCGCCAAGGACATCATGTCCCTCGTGCGCATCAAGTGCACGCAAGGCCACGTGGACGAGGTAGGTCCCATGCTCTACACCGGTCGCGTCACGGACTCGTTTGTGCACCTCGTAGTCGGCGCTGTAGCGCAGCCGACGCAGGTGCCGGCTGTGGCGTGCACCCGGTTCCAGGTTGTTTGCTCGGATTTCCTGCCCAGGCCAATAAGCCTTCGGGGATTGGTGAATTGGCATCAGAACTTGTCTGGGAAGGACAAAAGACTGACCTGTCGCCCACCGCTGGTCGTTGTGTAGCTATGATACCCATTCAAATTGCTTCCGCGATATCCCGTAGGAGTAGAGTGCGTTGCGCATACGGCAGTGCGATCGACTGAGGGCCGACCTTAATTCTTGATCACTTATAGGCGACCACTCTGGCTTTGGAGACGAAAGATCGAGCTGCCTGCTATCACCTCGCTCGTATCTATGAAAATGAAGAAAACTATGCCAAGGCTGTCGACTTTTACACACGTGCTCACGCCTACAACAGTGCTATCCGCCTGGTTAAGGTGGGATTCCCCTCCGATCATGGGCCTTCTTTGCTCCATTCTCCGAGAGTACTTGAGTGGATGAAAATTTAAGGAGCACGACATGAAGGACCTCCTGGCCAATCTCTGCCTTATGGCTGGCGGAAGTGAAATAGTGGAAGCAGCTCGCTACTTCGAAGACATTCCCGGATACACGCATCAGGCGGTCATGCTTTACCATAAGGTGACATCAACTGCTTCTTCATCACTGACAATAAGCAAGATTGCCGCATTCGTCCATACTAGGGGGTTTGAAGAAGTCTTGCGTTTTTGGCGTATTTTCGTGAAAATGATAGCAAAGGCTTAAAATTAAGGCTTCTTTGCATTTACTTCTTTTGGTAGTTCTACTGAACAAGCGACGCACCGAAACAATCTTTGTGAAGCTCGGCGAATCATTGGAAAGTTCCAATTAACAAATAGTAGGGAGAAAGCCTGAGATTGAGATGGATTGTCGTGCAGCTCACTTCTGACATTCGTTAATGAGTGTCTCTACCCCCTGCTTCTTTGCCCCTATAGAGAAAGCAAGAGCGGGCGAACAAGTTTTGTCAGAAGGACGACACCATAGGAGAACCGCACCAACCAGTCGCAGCTCACTTAGGCAGCTGTTATATTATTAAGGTGCGTGCAGGCGCAGTGCGTGGAGGCGCCGGCTGTCGAGTGCGTCCCGGATGAAAGTTGCTAGTTCGCATTCCGCCTTGGCAGCCAAACCTCCCATTCCTCCTTAATCGGTGAATTGTTTCCTTGTCTGGGTGGAATAATATACTGTATTGTCCATCGGCACGCTACCATAGACCAAGTAATTATTCAAAGGGCCTCCACTATATCCCTTAGAATTACAATGCGTGGCGCATCCCAAATAGGGTTGATTAACGCCGTCCTTTTACCACGCACCCTTTACCTGACTGTCAATTAGTTAAGTTGCACCTATAGAAAAGTGAAATGGATGATAGCAGTGTTTACGACATTCTGGCGAGCGGCGCTCTCCGGATGATTGTGTTGCATCCGATCTACGGTTTCCAGGCCGGAATGATTGGAAGGGCTCTCGACTTGGCGTTTCGAACTGAGCAGTTCAGCGCTCTCGATCTGGTCACCAAAGACCTCAATGCCAGCTGCGATTCGAATGTGTTGAAGGTCGGACCTTAGCATTTCAGATACGTTTTCGTTCTATTTCCTATTGTTGGATCACGAGAGGCATCATGTGGAAGCATCGCAGTTGCATCCAAGCGTTGGTTCTCTCTCGTAGTGAACTCAAGAAATTGGTGTCTATTCAATGCCGATTTTAGCGAGCTGCGGAGTTTTTCGCGAACAATCACAACTACGAGAAGGCAGTTGAGCTTCTGTGCATGGCAAAAGAGGTATGCACTTCCCATTGATCCGCTCCTCCGTAAGTGCATAAAGAAGAGCTTACGCGAGAGTTTGGAAGAAGCAATGGTTGCTTTCTTGCTCACTGAGCTAAAGAATTCGCTGAGTGTCCTTTGTGTATCTTAGGCATGACTCTTAATTTCAAGGCTTAGCAAGCATTCGAAGTCCCACCCATGGCCGACTCATCAACCGCTTATCGCCCTTCTTCTTCTTCAGCGTTTGTCCCGCATCGTAGCGGGGTCCGCTATTCTGGTGTTATAACGCCACCTTTCCCGATCCAGCGCTAGATCAGGGTAAACGCCAGTAATCTTCAAGTCCGCATGTAACGTATCTAACCAGCGCTGCTTCGGGCGCCCTCTAGGCCGCTTTCCTATTTCCTCGAAGTTAAGGCCTATCTTGCGGACGCTGTCTTCCTTTCCACGCAGAACGTGGCCGTACCATCGCAAGCGAGCTTCGCGCATCTTGTCGGCTATCGGCGCGACACCGAACTTCTGCCGAATAGCATCGTTTCGGATGCGGTCCATGCGCGTGACTCCAGCCGTCCAGCGCAGCATCTTCGTCTCCATGACGCTGAGGCGCGTTTCAACTTCCTCAGTGGCAGGCCAACACTCAGCGCCTACATATTACTGGCCGGATGACTGCCCTTTAGATCTTCGACTTCAAGCGCTCCGGTATCTTCCTATCGCAGAGCACCCCAGTCAACGAGCGCCACTTGGACCAAGCTGCACTCACGCTTGAATCCACTTCAATCATCAGTTTGCCGTCAGACGTGACTGCTGATCCCATCTACTTAAAGACCGAAGTGCGTGGGAGCTCGGTGCCGTTAACTATGATGGAGCTGGACTCAGTAACGTCCGTCGTTAGATATTCGGTCTTCTTGACGTTCAAATTGAGTCCAAACCGCTCCAAGCGATCACACCAAGCTTGCACCTCTCGCTGGAGTTCATCTTTATCTTCGCTAACGAGCATTACGTCATCAGCATAAAGCAACGTCCAAGGGGCGGGCTTCTGAAGATCTCGTGTGATGGCATCCATGACGACAACAAAGAGGAGTGGGGAAAGCGCAGAACCCTGGTGTACCCCGACAGAGATGGGGAACTCCATCGAGGCTCCAGCTGCAGCTTGAACTCGACTCTTTGGACAAGAGTAGAGAATTCGCACCCACTCTATGAGCTTTTCAGGGAACTCCATGTTGACGCAGGGCGTACCATATCACTTCACGCGGTACGCGGTCAAAGGCCTTCTCCAAGTCGAGGAAGGCGATATGCACCAACTTCTGTTTCTCGCGATGTTTCTCTATCAGGAGGCGGGCGGCGTGTGTGGCGTCAACGGTGCCACAGTCAGCCACGAAGCCGCACTGATTGCTGGAAAGCTGGACGATGTCCCGAATTCGTCCATCGACAACTCGCTCAAAGATCTTCATGCTGTGCGAAAGCAAGCGAATCGGACGGTAATTGGAGCAGTCTGCAGGACTGCCCTTCTTCTTCCAAATCGGAATCGTCGTACTTTGGCGCCAACACTCAGGCACTTTTTTCTCCGCCACAACCTGATTAAACAATTTCGCCAACCACTCAGCAGGGTACCAAAACTTCGACTTCCACAGTTCTGCTGTCATGTCGTTGGGCCCAGTCGCTTTGCCTGGCCTCATCTTCTTTAAAGCCGTTTCAATCTCCTCCACGGTGATCTTCTGAACGGGACCGTGGGTTGGAGCCGTTGACGGGATGGCTGGATGAGGAAATTCTACTGCAGAGATTTCCTCAAAGTAATCGCGCCATCGCTTCAATGCCTTCTTGCGGTCCATAAGAAGATGGCCGTTCTCATCATTGATGCCGAAGAACTTCTCGATGTCCTCGGTCTGGCGATGGCGATTCTTTGCGAGTTGGTACAGATACCGCTCACCATCGCGCGACTCGAGCTTCTCGTTGACATCTCCATAATGAGTGGCTTTTGTAACAGCCACTCATTATGGAGACAGCCCCACCCAACCGCTTATCGCCCTCTAACGGTGAAAAATCCACCAAACTACCTGATATGACATTCGTCAGTATCAGGTTTGGCGGTATGTTCACCGCTAGAGGGCGCTAAGCGATTGATGAATCAGGCCCCTGTCCTCCAATTTTACAACATCTTGCCTCAGATCATTCTTCGCCTCTAGGAGCTGTGTTTTTGGTTTGTAATGGTTTGATCTCGATGGTCTCTGTAACCTGATTCAGTTCAACGAAGCGATCGAGGTATGTCGGTCACGGAACGTGAGGCTGACTGACAAGGTTTCCGAATTGATGACCCCTACCAAGGGTGAGTATTCATTATGCCTCTTTATTGTTACTAGGAGGTTAAAATAAGGAAGGTGCAGAGATACCTCGTTACCGTCGTTGTTACCTGCATTTCGATACTTCGATTGGTGAAGGCATTTACCCAGGGTTTTGCCTTCACAGTGGAGTTGCAAGCTTTCGGTGTTGCACCAAGACAGTGGAAGAAATCACAATTTGATGCAGAGACTACTCCAAATGATGAGGAGCGGAAACGGCTGCTGGAGAACATTGCCGAACTCGGCGTGCAACAAGGGAATTACCACTTCGCTGCGAAGAAGTTCACACAGGCCGGCGACAAACTGCAGGTTGGTCTCAATGGCAAGGCAGAGCCGGTCGGGCGTTCTCGCATCGCCTTCCTGAGACACGCACCTCACTTCCACACCCTTCAGCGTTCCATCAAGGTGTTGGGCACATGTTCATCAGTTTCAGGCGATGCGCGCACTGTTGAAATCTGGCGACACTCAGAAAATCGTATTCTTCGCGAACACAGCCAGAAATAAGGACATATATATTTTGGCGGCAAATTATCTGCAGGCAAGTCATTTCAAATACCCATCAGCTTCCATTATGATCTTGTGCGGAGGCAATCAGTGCATTTAAGACGACCGACTGGCAAGGGAATGCTCAAGTGATTAGGGAGATCGAGACATTCTACACCAAGGCGCATGCTCACCTCCATTTGGCCAGCTTTTACAAGGCATGCGCATACGTGAGTTTTTCAGTTGCTTTCGCTCTTTCCATTCTAATTTTGTATCAGTTGCGATGTATCAGTGCATTTATAGACAGAAATTAATTTACTACAGTACCGGACGCGTCTTTTGAATAGACGCCGCGAAAACCGCGATCTTGCGGTTTTGCGTCTTTTTGATAAAACTCGCCAAAGGTCACCTATTTGGAAAACCAAGAGCTATTTAATCTCAGGAGCTCGAGCTCTATCCTTTGGTATACATATTTCATATGGAGCCATGAAAATGCCCGAAATTGAAAACTTGCGCTCTGCTGCGAAAGGCGACCACGGACGGATCATATTTAAAGATACAAAACGGGAGCGACGGCGGTCGCGCGCGGCGGCGCCTGGTGCGTTGCCAGCTCTGCCTGCCGATTACGGAGCTCGCCCCCGAGCATGCTGACTCATCGGAGAGGCAGATTCCAGAGAGGAAAGGGCCAATGGCGGCACCTGTACTGCTTATTTGAACTCTCGTGCATTTCGTGCGCTTGCCCAGGAAGGAAAGGCTTCGAGCGAGGCGGAAAGGAGGAGCTGAAGGGAACGTAACCGGATTTAGGGTTATGAAACTTAAGAAATTACGGTACTAAGCGGGCTGGTGCCTGCTGTACACCGGAAAGGTGGCTTAAAACGGGTAAGCTAGATCAGCCACACCTCGAAGTTTCTCCCTCCGCGTCAGCGGAGGAGAGCACAGAAACCGTGTTTATTTGAGTGTTCCATGGCGGCACCAGCCCGCTCCATTATGAGACCATGGTCGTTGAACACTCAAATAAACACGGTTTCTGTGAGCCCGCCGAGATTACTATGCTACAGCACTAGAGGAAGGCCATTTGACTCTCGATCCCCCACATTGAGCTGGATTGCAAGGTATATCCATCGACCTTTTGTCCCACCTACTAAAATCTGAAGTAGGAGATCTGCAGTGGATTATGGAGCCCGGGAGAAACTAATCCATCTCTTCGCCAAGGATGCGAGACCCCGGCATGTTTTTATGGATGAACATGGACGCACGGTCACATGTTTATTAAGGGACGGGGGCCTTGACCGGGATACCAAGGATCGATGTGGTTCAACGAATCGGAGGCGCTTCCCTAAAAAGAATGAACCTTAAATGTGATACAAGGTTCTGTAAGCGACCTTCGCCAATAGGCTACTGGCACAGAACTCTGGGGCGAGCGAGGAGGGTGACAGGTAGCTTCACAAGTCACTAATAACTACAAAATTCGTGGTTCTTGCCGGCACTGCAAAACACGTGGTGCGATCTTGGCTTCGATGGGTGTCTGATCAAAACTCGCCCTGGACAGAGGTGCGATCCAGCCTACATCATCTGCCATTCTACACTCCTATGTGTGAGTTCAAATTGGCTGCGAGTAGGATCACTTTGCTTCACCGACATTCGGACTAACATCGAGGAAGGCGACGACTGGTGATACGATCTCGTTGAAGACATCTTCTGCAGATGGTGTTCAAGTTGTGCCCTGTGTCATCAGAAAGAAGCTGCGTTTTGCGCCGAAGTTTCTTTTTAAAAAACCGATCAACAGAATTCCGAAGGAGCCGAACGTAAAGCTTGTGATATTCGAAGTGGAGCAGCTGTTGACACGAGAAGGCAGTGCTCAGAGGCGCTGCTTCGGTTTAGTTCCATAAAGAAGAAGACAATGTCGATTGACGGGCTGTCTTAGTTTTCAGTACTGGTTGTTGTCGATATGTACCTTGGACACGCGGGATGTATAAATGACTTTGTCATGTATAAAATTCGATAATATATAATAAATAGATAATAGGCGTGTAGTCAAACGCAGTAATGGAGTAGAGTGTTGTGACTTTGCAGATTTCAACATGACGTTAAGCAGGTTCGACAACGGAGGAGCGCCACGACCCAGCACATTGGGTTAGCTTCTTCGCCGTTGACCGTTGAAGAAGAAAACAAAAAAGAATTCCTGTTTTGTGAAACCATAACAGTATCCAGTGTTCCTCAACATATCTTCCTCAATTTAATGTTCTGTTAAACATACTTAACTAGCCTTTATTACATGCCACTCTAGGTCGTCACTGTATATCTTGGACACAAGTTGCACGATAATATCTCGAGTTCAACGTTCCTTCGGAAGTGAAGCGGGTTAATGGACACGAACAAAGTTTAACTTCCTTGATATGTGACATTTTGCTCAGCTAAGTCATATCACTAACGGCTTGGTCTGTTTTTAAGTGGATCGCCTGCCTTTCATGCGTTCCTACAATCCAGGTGCCTGTAGGAAGCATACTGACGTGGTCCAATGCGAAAATTTCGGCAGGCCGACAGAGCTGGCAACGCGCCAAGCACCGCCGCGCGCACCACTATCGCTCCCGTTTTGTATCTTTAAATACGATCCCACGGACGAGTTGTCGGTCGCAAACCGTCGAAAACCGTTACATGCTCACAATCCCTCTAGATTGGGGTTGTTTGAGAAATGGTTGAAACAGTTCTATTCTTCTCTTCGAGATCTACAAGGAAATGTATTCAACTTTACCAGACCACCGCGTTTTCGCAGTGGGTGGCCCAAACGAATGACTGGAGCAGGCTCTTTGCGATTGGAGCAGCTTATTTCCCAGGACTTGAATGTTTTCAGAGTTTATCAAGCATGATGTACGTCGCTGGTGTCTTGTCATGCCAGGAATCTTTCGAGAGCGCGCGGTGCACAATGTATATAGGATCGAACCTATCAATCGTATGGGCGCGACCGCTCGCAAATTGCAGCCACGGGCGTGTTCTAAGAGCATTAGCTCTGTCAAGTTCGACTCTTTCCGGCTGCAGCTTGTGGAATTTGTAGGCAGCACAAGTTTCTTGAAGCGCACGCACCAAAGCACAGCGGTGTAGCTCATGAAGAGACTAAGTCACAGCGGTGTGAAAATGCAGGTGAGGCTTGCGCGACCCAATTTTTTCCGATTTCAGTCGAACACTGGGAGGAAACGCGGTGGGCCAACGTCATGCAAAGGTGTGGGTGAACAGAAGACTGAATCTGCCATTATAGCTCATGTGGCCAGTGGTCAAGCGTCTAGTTGACGCTCATTTCTCTCAAATGTTTACACTCTGTCTTCTCTCTCTCAAGTAGATGACTTTCTCATTTCTGCTTCACCCACATTTTTGTCATAATCTATAACATGCTTCTCGTATTTTTCCACAAAATTTTATGGATGTTATACAAATATTATGGTGCAGCAATTTATGTTTAATATTTAAAAAATCAATTCTTAAGCAATGAAACAACAAACAAGGTATATTAAAAAAATGTAGCGACACAATCAATGATAACAGATAAACTAAGCGTGATCAACTTAAAATACCTAGATAAATAAAGTGCCATATACAAAATAAACTACATCAGAACTTTACTTATTTATAGTCTTACTTGCCATACGATTGTACACGATACTACCTGGTTAAAATGGTATTTTGCAATCCAATAATTGGTTAACTTGAATGCTCCTATATTAAGCTGATTTTGCCATTTAGTTTTTTGGCAGTTTTTATAACACCTTTTCATACATATGTATAACAACACTTTTAGATTAATTTTGGGAATTGAGACATCTCATATTTGAACTATCTTACCCACTCAAGAGGCCCCATCCTCTTAATAAAAAATGGGGATCCGTAAAGATGGGGTTTATAAAAGTCAAAATAGTCATGAGGGGTAATGTTTTGGCGTCTCCATTACGGGTCTATCCCGCGTGGCACTCCCACGGAACCCTTTAAGGGAGACCCCCCCCTTTGTACTTGGGTTATTGGGTTAGACCGCCCATGTACTCAGATATAGGTCTAAAGATAGTATAGCAACAAGAAAAACAAATAATTATTTTACCTCTGATGTTTTCTACAAGATTAAAAACGGGAGCAATCAGTACATGATTGAAGACTTTGGTAACCATCATAAAGGATTGCGTTGTAATGTCAACTGTACCGTATGTAATATTACTTCGTTCAATGACAACATAATTTCTAGTGTAACAAATTGCAAGATCGAAGTCGGCCAGCATTCGCTCCCCTTGGCTGATGCTCTCTGTTATGAGCACGATGTCGTCAGCGAAGCGAAGATAATGTAGTTGCCGGCCGTCGACCTTCACTCCCATGTGCTCCCATTCTAGTTCGCGCATGACGTTTTCGAGGGTGGCGCTGAAGAGCTTCGGGGATATGGTATCCCCCTGCCGAACCCCTCTCTTTACGTCGATGACGACGTCGTTGTAGAATGGTGAGATTATGTTCGTGAATCCACTGTACAGCTCTCGAAGGACTCTGATGTACTGAGTAGGAACACCCTGAGGGAGCAGGGCGTCGATGACCGCTTCAGTTTCGACGGAGTCGAATGCCTTCTTCAGGTCGATGAACGTAAGGCACAGCGGCAGCTTGTACGCTCGCGACACTTCAATGAGCTTCGTAATGGTGTGTATGTGATCGATCGTGCTGAATCCTCTCCGAAATTCTGTTTGTTCGCATAACTGTCCTTCGTCCAGCGTTCTGTTAATCCTATTCAGGATCACTCGAGTGAACAGCTTGTAGACTACGGACAACAGGCAGATCGGGCGATAGTTGCCAATGTCGGGCACGTCTGCCTTCTTGTACAGCAATACGGTCGTGATGGTGTTCCATGATGAAACCTTGTACTCCGAGAGTTAGCGCATGAAGAGTCGCGACAGGGTGTTGATGAGCGCTGGCGGGAGGTTCTTCAGGTGTTCGGGTCTGATCCTGTCGGGACCGGGTGCTGTACGTTTCTTCACCGACGAGATGGCGTGTCGGATCTCGGAAGGGAGAACAAAGGGGACGACGTATCCGTCCTGCGGAAGATGGCGTGGGGGCAGGTGGACGTGGCTATCGAAGAGATCGGAGTAGAAGTCGTGGATGACCTTCTCCGTGGCCCTTCTGGAAGAGGTGGCGGTTCCGTCAGGACGACGGAGAGCGGTCTTCTTGGTCTTGAAGGTGGCGAAGTTTTGGCGGGCATTACGGATTCTCAGACTTGCCTCTGCAGCTTCCGCCAACAATTCCGCCCTTCTCTCATTAAGATCCTCCTTTATCACCGCTTTGCATAGCTTCGCAAGCTTGGACATCAGTTGGTAGATGCCTGACGCTCGTGCTGCTCCACGCTGGCGTATCAGCTCGAGGGTTTCCGGAGACAGGCGTCTCTTGGTGGCCTTCAAGCTCTCGGCTCCTTTAGCACTATCGCTGAGATGGTGCACGAAGTGGTCGTATTCCTCTTCGATGTTGTCTATAACGGTATCTTCCCAAAGGCCGGTAAGAGAATTGTGAAGGTCCCAGTTGATGGTCGTTCTGGGACTCCTCTTCTTGAACGTCACGGCCTTCTCTCCTTGACGCAAAAAGCGGAACCTTGCTCGAAGTAGGCGGTGATCCGATCCCGTGTAGAACTTTGGGACAACGGAAACGTCGGTCAGGCAATACTTGCGGTTGAAGATGATGTGGTCGATCTCGTTGTGGAACTGGCCACCGGGGGATTCTCAGGTCCATCGTAGAGAGTGAGGCTTCTGGAACTGTGAGTTTCCATGGATGGTCTTGGTCGACATGATAAACTCAGACAGCCTTTCACCTCACTCGTTCCACTCCAAACCGTGGGTCCCGATGTGAAGTTCTTCCGGCGACCTTCGTGGCCCGATCTTGGCGTTGAAGTCGCTGACGATCACCTTGTAGAAGGTGTGATCTATCTTATAGAACTTCTCCAGCTCACGTAGAAGGCTTCGACCTCTTCGTCGTCGTAGTCGGATGTTGGAGCATACGCGACGAATACAGTCAAAGCTGGCACGGAGCAACATCGCTTCAGTCGCAGACGTCTGATTCGGGTTGTCAGAGACTCGTACGAATCGATGTTCATGGCCAACTGCGTGTTGACGAGGACACTAACGCCGCCTACTCCCCTGCTGTCGCATGTTCCGAGGAACAGTTCTTCTCCGGAGTCGTAGGCGGCGTGTAGGGTGTGGTGTCTTCTCGTCTCGGTCAGTCCGATGACGTCGTACTTGATCTTCCTGGCTTGCATCATCAGGTCCTTGACTGATGCGAGCGTGCGAGCGTTGTAAGTACAGATCGTCATCCTAGTCCTTCTCAATTTGCGCAGTCTGGTTAGGCCCTGAGATTTTAGCAGCCTCTGCGTACTCGTCCTTCCCATCGCTGCTGAAATGGGAGCTCTTTCGGGGTCTGGGGAATGAGGCCCTTTCGTGCTGCTGTGTTTGACTCCAATACATACGGTAGCTTGTCAGGCTCTGTCATGCGGGCGAAGAACTCCGGGCAGCCAGCCAGACTGCCCGAAGGGACGGGGCGAGACTTTTGAGGCGGCCTCGAATCGCCTTACGTGTACTCCAGTCTACCGAATGGAAGCTTTTGGCCGTGCCGACACAGTCACAATCCGCACAGGCGCAAACATATCCAGCACAATATGCATGAACATGCCGCTCCCACGCACAAGGAACGCGTCGACCCGACACAGCAGAAGCAAGGAGTCTATCCCCTGCATCATCTGGGCAGTACATGGTCGCATTTGGTTCGCGTTTACTACACCTATCCACCACCCGGTGATGCGCCACGTGGCCTTGCGACAAGCGGCAAGAGATCCCTCTTAACAAGAAAGCCCGAAGGCTCTCTATCGAGGGAGATCCGTGGTTGACATTTCTGGCGAGTACCTTCAGCATCCGCGACACATGTCAGGCGACACATCTGGACCCTTGTTCGCGACTCGTGGGCTGGTGTCATCTTGCGCTGCTCGCAGTTGCCGCAGCTGCTTTACGCTTTCCGCTCATTTGTGAAAAGAAGGTTCATACTCCATCTAATCAAGGGTCTGGCTAAAAAAATGCAGTGAACAAAGTGCTGAATTAAGACAGGATGAACGAAACCGATGAAAGGCTCACACTGATCCCATACTTGGCAGCCTATCCTACTAAATATATATAAGCGAGAACGGTCGTTTGTCTGTGTGTGACTGACGAGGGAGGTCAGTGAACTCGGTCCGGAGATTTTGAACGACACCTATTTGGTTTGTAGGGCATCGGACGAGGATCACATAACTGTGCTTCGTTTTTACTAAATGCCCCTGGGTGGTCCAAAAATGGCAAAAATTTTATCACTTCAAGGCGGGCTGATAAGGCAAAAGTGACACCTGGAATGGCCCTGTCGTGCTCAGAACTTAGCTTACAAAAGGTTTGGAGCTCAAATTAAAGTTAGATTATAGTAATATGATAAATTACGACGTTTCCTAGACGAAGCTGCAGAGTACATTCAAGTGATTCATTTGCAACTGTGGCGGCAGCGACTGGATGACCGAGTGCATAGCGCGGCAGACTTTCGAGAGAGGGGTCGAAGGTTCGATTCCGGGTGTGTCTGTGCAATTTGCTCTGTGGAGTGGTTCCTTTTTGGCTAATAAAGAGTACATTTTGGCTTCGGTAGGATACCTTCTTCGCTTTCCAACCACGCTTTCAACCTGTTGTCAGATGAAAAGAAGCTAGTTTTGTCGTGTGGGGTGATGCCGAGCGTCCACTAAACCACGCTTGTCTCGCTGAGGAAGCTCTCGTTAGATGCTACCCTCATATGACTTTTTGGAATGTTCTCAATTAGTTTTGGAAGTGTTGCTCGCTGTCACCTTATTTGTGAACACGATCGACAAGTATTGAGTTGACCCATCATCAAGACACGCTCATCGTTCTTCAGATTTCTTTACAGACTGCTCTTTCTTCGTCTCGCAGCTTTCACTATTTCAGTCCACTGTTACCAAGTACAGCATATTTTATCTACCTCATAATATTTATCTAGCTGTGTGTTTTTTCCTATACACTTATAGTAGACGGGTCGGGGCATTGCAGCTATGACCACTTGCACTCACTCCCTCAACTCTGGAGATCGAAAAAGATTTTTCGTCCCAAATTCATCTATAGGATTATCTGTGATGCAGATAAATCTGGCAATCATTTTCGTTGAAACAATGGATTGCAGAAGGTTACGATGGGTATGTGTAAGTAAAGGGGTGTACGCAGAATAACCGGCACTGCCACCTTTCACGACTCCAGAGCTCGAGGAAAGGACGAAAGGAAAAAATTTTGCCCAAATATCACCCATGGGAATTATCTGGGGTGTTGACTACGGATATGATACCTGTTTTTAGAATTTCAGTATGTTACGGCTGGTTACAGTAAATATGAGTGTGTAAAGCTATCTATGCTAGTGGATCGGTTTCTTTTCCAATTTGGTCAAACTTATTTTTCAACCTTCAACTTCAGCCTTCGATGGAAAGTAGTTCAAGAAACATGATAATTTAGAAGAAGAGTGGCAGATTCGTGGTTAGCAGCTTAAATAATTCCCAAATGCGGAGTCTAGGCGAAATCGGTAGTCATGACTTCGTCACCCTTATTCATCACTAGCCAATAATACGGTAACCTACCGTGGCCAAAATGTACTCTTTGTTATCAAAAAAGGGAGCACTCCACAGAGCAAATCGCATGGACACCCCCGGGGTCGAACCCTCGACCCCCTCACGTAAGTTCGCCGCGCTATCCACTCGGTCATCCAGTCGCTGTCACCACAGTTGTAAATGAACCACTTGAATGTACTCTGCAGCTTCGTCTAGGAAACGTCGTAATTTATCATATTATCATAATCTAACTTTAATTTCAGCTCCAAACCTTTTGTAAGCTAAGTTCTGAGCAGGACAGGGCCATTCCAGGTGTCACTTTTGCCTTATCAGCCCGCCCTGAAGTGATACAATATTTGCCATTTTTGGACCACCCAGAGGCATTTAGCAAAAACGAAGCACAGTTCTGTGATCCTCGTCCGATGCCCTATAAGACCATATAGGTCTCGTTCAGAATCTCTGGACCGAGTTCACTGACCTCCCCCTGAGTACGTGGGGTGTGTGTTTGTTTGCAAAGAAGTGCTGAAGGAGTGCGTT
>OX377202.1:57908358-58022657 GCA_947396885.1 Heligmosomoides polygyrus polygyrus
TTCCTGGCACTTTGATGAGGTTTTATTTCTGCGCTTGCTACAACTCTCACCACTCGAAATTGCAAGCACAGTTGAAATTGGAAGCAAGAAAGCTTATCCGCTCTGCCTCCACAGTAAATTGCTGAAAGACTCCAAGGTATTTCGATATTCAATTCTCAACATTTCCGTTTTGCCTAAACCTCCACAGCTCACATTTGTTCTTTTTGCTACATTGTTGCATTAAGCGCTCAGGTAGTGTCTAATATTGATTTTAGAAATGAAGTGGACTAAGTGTTTTGCTGAAAATAATTTTATTTATATTGTAAATAATTAATCGCAGCCTTATAACAACAAAGCATCCATTTTATCCTAGGGTGGTTACCGTATTCAGAGGAGTCATCGGCTGCCGTGTTCACTACGAGTCGAGGTCTTCGGTTCACATCGCAAGGGCCAACTATCATTTCTTGCTTGCTAGCTCGGTGAAGTGACACCGGGCTTACCGGAGAAGGACAAAACTTGGACTTTTCCAAAGGTTGGCTACCAAAAAATACTGTGCAAAACAAATGCGCAATGAAACTGCCTCCAAGGTAGAAGAAGAATCGTAGAAGGAGAATGTGTGACGAATTCCAGACATGATTCATTCACGCCGTTTTTTATTTTTTTATCCCTTAATCTGTGTTTGAAAAGTTGTTTCAACGGCTGTTATTGAATAAAATTATGCCAACTTCACAGCAAGCAAAAGCAGTACGTGGAGATAGTACTTGGCATAGTTGGAGAAACACATATAGAGGGTAGCATCAACATAACCTTTGAAGACCCTTTTCCTCATTATCGTCAGAATACATTACATGAAAAAAAAACTAGCTGAGATATCAGAGAACAGCTTATGACAGGGAAGCTTATAAACAAATTTATAGCCCATTGCAAGAACATACATACTTGGCCTCGATACAATTTCAATATTTACGAAATCTATGTGACTTGGTGGTCCGCAATTCACAAACGTAGTTTTTCTGCCCAAGAGCTTATAAGGACGACAGAAATAGAACCTCATCAAAGTGCCAGGAACATAAATTGAATACAATCGAATGGCTGCATAACTGTAAAAGGAGCAAGGAGATATTCGCTGGACAGCCAGGCGGTGTTTTTTTGGAGTGTTTCTAGAGGGCATGTCAGGTCAGCGCAATTACGGCATTGTACCTCCACTTCAGCTCTCGGGCTGCTGCAACAAATGAACATGGTCGCCACTGGTTGAACATTTTATGTGAAAAGTCATGGAATTTTATTGTTCAACATGCCGGGATTTATTCCGCGAAGACTCAGCGGCAAACGATGTGGAACGTTGTTCACAGTCCTAGAGGAAGGTGTCACTTTGAAAAGTCGAAATTCGGCCACTTGACCACCTGGCACTTTGTTGTCTTCTACTCGGTGTTTCCGCTTTGTGCCCTATGGGCTGGCTAACTTTTGCACTATAACGCTAAGCTGATGCTCAGATATCGGTGTCTGAATTTGCTAGCAGAGCATACTGCCCACTGAAGGTTTGCTTGCTTGCGAATTCGACAGTTGGCAACCGGGCGGAATGTGGATAATATGGGCTGTATACGTGTATATCTTATGTGCTCTTTTTTGCCTGCAAGCAGAATTAATTACAGACTTTGACAGCCACTGAAAGATGGATAATTTCTTCGCTGAAATGAATGAAAATGACGGTTGTGAGACACCAGCCGGTTCAAAATGGATATCTTCCTATCGAATTTGGTGTCAAATAAATCGTCGTAAGGAGACAAATCCTAAAAACGTTAAGAAAACTAAATTCAGGAACAATCTAAGATTTTAAAAATTGATTGGAGAAGTTCAGTTTTGCCTGAGGGCCCAATTAAGCGAGACGCAGCGACGCATGTCGGTCAGGTCAACCCAATTAAGTGGCTCCCTAATTTCGCTTTTGCTTTTAAGGCTTCCACCCATTTCTAAACAAAGATCACATGCCATATGATAGAACGTACTATGGTAGGAAGCGCTGTAAATTTTTGCTAGGAAATTTTTATTTTGAAAGAAGTTATCATGATGCGACGCAAAAAACGCGTTTTTGCGTCGCAAACGTCATTTGGTTGAATGTTTAGCGGCGGTACCGTATTGTTCTGACACCTCATCGTGTGATCATCATTTTTCTGATTTTATATAGAATTCCTTCTATTAAACTCGCATCTCTCACTAATTCTACTTACTGTTACCAATCATAGCATATTTATCCAACATCGATAATAAAAAAAGGAGCACACCAAACAAACAACGGATGACAGCAAAGGTATTAATGAAAATTCGACCCAGCTAACAGGTATGATAAAGGACAATAAAGCAGTTGAAACAGAAGTGTTTTTTACGCCAGCAACAACGCACAAAGGCGTGGAAGGTACAGTTATTTGCTTCTTGACACGGTCCCGGCAGTTGGTTAAATGCGTAGTCGGTTGGCGTCGAAAATGGTCCTGGGTGTGTGTCTATATGTATAACCGGCAGCAAATCATGCGTATTTAAAGCACTGGTGAAACACAGGGGCGCAAAACTGCCGATATGTTTGGCTCAACATTGGTAACGATAATTTCGATCACACCACCTCACACACGGTCGATTGTCTCCATTGCTCTCGAGCCCTCTGCGTGTCGCGGGTTTAGCAAGTGAATACGGTACCCCACCGTAGCCAAAATGTATTCTTCCTGTTGCAAAAAGAGGAGCACTCCACAGAGCAAATCGCATGGACACCCCGGAATCGAACCTACGACCCCCACCCACAAGTCCGACTTGCTATCCACTCGGCCATCCAGTCTCTGCCAACATCAATGCGAATGAATCACTTGAATGCACACTGCATCTTCGTCTAGGAAACGTCGTTAATTAGTATTTTATTATAATATAACTTTAATTTGAGCTCAAAACTATTTGTAGGCCAAGTTCTGAGCACGTCAGGGCCATTCCAGGTGTGACTTTTGCCTTATCAGCCCGCCCAGAAGCGATTCAGTTTTTTGCCATTTTTGGACCACCCAGAGGCATTTAGCAAAAACGAAACATAGTTTTGTGATCCTCGTCCGATGCCCTACAAGACCATATAGGTCTCATTCAGAAACTCCGGACCGAATTCAGTGACCTCCCTCGTTAGTGGTAATGCAGGGTCGCGCGAAGCGCCCAAGTGCGAGAGACGCCGTTAGGCATATCGCAGCACTGGTAGTGTATACTTCATAGACAGAAGTATGCCAAAGAAATGCAGGAAAGTGAAAATACTAGACAAGGAATAAGCGTTAATGATGAAACAATCGACAAAGTACGGGAACCGAACATCCGTCCTTTCACTTTCCTTGAAACAGCGCCACCCACCCTGAACCACCAAACCGCGTGCAAAATATGCTCTCGCCCCTTCTCTCATTCCAACACATAGCGTGTACGCATGTGCCTTTGGCGGCGGTGCAATTCCATAGTAAACTTCGAGGGCTTCTAGCTTTTTGGGTTCAAGGACTCAGCAAAAACGAAACTTACTTCTCTCTTAACTGAAGGGTGAAGATTCTAGCAGTTGTGTTTATTTTCGCTGCTCAGACACACGCCCAGACCCTTCCCTCGTTAGTATCTCTTCCTTCGATGCCACAAAAGTGGAACAAAGTGCTGCTGACCGTGTTCTACGTTTCTGGCACCTTTTCCTTTTTGCGTAACAGCTCCATCGAAAGCCCTGGCACTTCGGCAGCAGGGAACCATGAACAAATGGTATTTATTGGACGTAGGACGTGCTGTGGTATGACTTACTGGCAACTTTAACCGTGTTGATTTTCCGCGTCACATCGCTTCAGTTGGAAAATTTCCTAAGGCATTGTGTCATCTGCTCTTCATTTTTTGGAGTGGATGGACAATGTACCGAGGGGCATTAATGATTTGACGATGGAACGTACAGTCTTTCTGAAGATTTGGGGTGTTTGAGAGATTGCGCGGTCTCCGGCGTTAGGTTTTAGGCCATGGTGCAGTCATGGTTCTTTGGTGTAGAGCCTATCCACTCCGTGTCGACCGGAGAGCACAATGAAAGATGTGACCGAAATCATGTTGTGGATGTGAACACTCGATCGCTTAGCTCTGTAAAATATGTAGAAATAAAAGGCTGAAGATTTGTGCTTCCATTTTGGCGGGTCCCATAGACTGTGTGAGATGTAGGCCCTTCTTCGACAGTAGAGAATCTCAAGAGCGGGTGGTATTTCCTTGCACGAAAGGAGGGAAAGCTGTTCATAAGAAAAAGTTCCCGAAGCGGAGCGTGTCAGTGCGCGACGCGTTGTGGGTGTGTTTTTCTGTGAAGCTGCAGTATGGCAACACTACGGTCAGGGGCAATGTGACCTGCTAGTGCGTCCTGCACTCTGCAACAACGTGAGTGGGACCATGCTCGCGTGAGATCTATTGTCTCGCAATCGTACCGTCTCCTTTTCGTTGTCTGTTTATCGCAGGTCCTTTGTTTCAGATGGAAGTGGAAACGTTCAATGATTTCTCGAAAGCTGCTGAAGCACTGGAGCACGCGCTGAGAACTATCGGGAGGGGGCTAGAGGCAAATGCCGCAACAAAGGAGACGTCGTCTTCTGAGCTAGCTGGACTGACCGCGCTGAAAGAAGAGATCATCGGACAGCTGGCTCAGCTTGCTAAGTTCGAAAAGATCAAAGAGTAAGTGCTGCACTTCGTAGGAGTTCCTTCGTCAAAGTTTCCAGCTTAGCTTTCTCCCAGCCTGTCACAGCCTTGAGAACTTAGATCCCTTTTTACGCAAGAAGTTTCCGTTTTGAGTTAGCACGGCTTACATTCATTTGGTATTTTCGGGTTGCAACGCATTGGTGGACACGTGGCGACGCTTTTCTAGAGTGTACGCTGCCGATGAGAACGACGCCGTTCTTCAGCTCCAGGCTCTCGTTGAACACGCATCGGAGGATTCCATCATTCGTCCGAGCCACATATACGCTTTGCTCATCGCTCATCATGCCGGGAAACAGAATTACCGACCGGTAGGGAGTCAGCTCAATTTTTTGAAGCATCTCCCATCTCACGGATGGCTCCTACTCTAGGTGGGTGGGGTGCGCGGTTTGGTACGTCACGTTACGTTCAACGCGCACTCTTGTCTCTGCTCCACCAGAATACTTTTCGCGTCAACAATGCTGAGCGACGGGGAAATCGAAATTATCTATCCCCAACTACTTTGAAACTACTATTTCCAAAAACATTTTCGGGAAAATGGAATTCACAGATGTGCTATCATTTTGTGCGTTCTGTAACTACGCTGCCGGGTGAGTACTGGTGTAGGTTGTGCAATGCTGCCCAACGCTTTCGACAAGCTGATATGTAGCGCAGACGGAGTGGACGTTCGTTGACATAGTCGCCCGTTTCTCAACGAAAAGCATGGATACCGTTTGCTAGTACCTTTTGCATCTTGCAGACTCTATTATCCTTACCCTTACCCTTGATATGTATGATTTCAGTTTCACGAGCCATTAATAACTTCATTACCGAAAACCGCTCTACTTTCGTTGGCTTCAGGCGTACCGCTGCATAACTCAGCTACAGAAATTGCAAAAAAATCTGGATCTTGCAACAGTAATTGATGCTGAGCTTCTGGACAAGGTGTGTTTGAAAGGACAGATTCATTTTCCAAGAAGCACAGCACTGCAACGTTCAGATTTGTGATGAACTTCAAGTCGCTCGTGTGACCAATGTCAAACAACAACATGCTGATTCCGACAACGAGGTTGAGGATGTCGAGTACAGCCATGCCATGAAGAAGAGGGAATCGCTGTTCTAGCCGCATCCTCGAGTGCGACGTGTCGTGTTTGGAATGTACATGTCATTTAGAATCAAAATGTTCGAAATGTTACGAATCTCCTCTTCACAAGACACGGTCGATACCGGTTGAGGTTCGCAATATTCAATATACAGGGTGCGGCAAGATTACCCGTAGACTAAAAATTCAATGGCATTTTGAAATCAAACTTCGCAGATCAACTCCAACTCTCAAAATTCAAAGCATGCAAACAGTTTTCGAAATGATCGCCTTCACCCTGCACATAGTCCTTCAGACGTTCGACAAAGGCTTCGCATGTGGAACGCAGGGACGGTTAATCAATTTCGTCCCAGGATTTCAAAAGTGCTTCTTTAAGAGAGTCTAAATTAAGGAGCCTGGTAGGGCAGGCTTTTTTCTCTAAGACGTCCCACACAGAATAATCCATCGGGTTAAGGTCTGGAGAACTGCAGGGCCATTCGTTGTGTGTGATGAAGTCAGGCAGCTGCTCGGCGCA
The DNA here is from genome assembly GCA_947396885.1 of Heligmosomoides polygyrus polygyrus. Taxonomy (NCBI): domain Eukaryota; kingdom Metazoa; phylum Nematoda; class Chromadorea; order Rhabditida; family Heligmosomidae; genus Heligmosomoides; species Heligmosomoides polygyrus. Next base: position 57,914,634 of record OX377202.1, read on the forward strand.
CCAGTCCTGAACCACCTTCGCTTTGCGTGCTGGAGCAGAATCTTCTTGAAAACACCAGTAGGCTTCTCCGAAGTGGGAATCTACCCACAGCTTGAGAGCTTTTTCCAGGATATCCTTGTAAATCGCTGTGTTGATTTTCACGCCAGCTTCGACGAAACAAGTGGAGTTTTTTCCTGAAGATGTTCCTCCCCAAACCATAATGGATTGAGGCTTTCTCGCACTTTCTTAAAGTCGTCCTTTGACGGTAGCATCAGCAAGCGAGTTCCCAATAATCCTCTAATTTTGGGAGTGTAAGACTGGATTCAACGTGAAAATCTTTTCATCGCTAAAGACGATGTTTCACGCGCGTGCCAACGTGAATCGTTGCAGCAGCCTTTTGCATCCTTCCAATCTCCTCTTCTTCATAGTGTCCGTCAGGAGTTGGCATTTCGCAGACGATAAGGGAACTTCTTAAGCTTACCCCTGACTATCCTTCTTATTGACCTTTCGCTTATTCCTACGTCTTTTGCCATCTGGCACATCGACCTCCTGGCATTCATCCGGATTTTTTCTCTCACGAGTTTTACATTTCCGGTTGGTAGCTATCGGGGGACGCCCTCTTCCTTTTCTATCCTCTCCGGTCTTCAATTCCTTGTAGCGTTTTACTGTATCGTGAAGAGTTCTCCGGGGCATGGAAAGGATCTTCACAATACCTCTCGTTTGCTTGCCGTCCTTATGATGTTCGATAATAGCACCTCAGGTCGGAACGCCTTACCATTTTGTACTCAAGTACGAGTTCCATAATGTTCACTCAACATATATTAGGCGACTGAAGCAAGACAATTTTCAAGAAAATTTTAAAAAATTAAAATGTTTAGGTGCACGGGTAATTTTGCCGCACCCTGTACCATTTTCACGCCAAATCGGACATTTTTCAAAGAATTTTTTTTATTCCAAATTCTATTTTTTTATTTCAAATTCTATTGAGATATTCCAAATCAGAAAGATTTTTTTCCACAATGAGGTAGACTCTCCGGTTAGAACAATTTTCTCTTCAAGGAAAAATTAGAATGTCTTTCTTTGAAACTTTTTAATTCACATGCTTCAGTAATCGAACGCGCCGTTTGAAATTTTATAACATTTGGTTTACTTAGGAAAACTATGGAATTTCTTCAAAGCGCAACACTTCATATATTAAAAGATGAGCAGCCACGTGCACTCCACTAGGTCTTCGAGGGTTTTATTCGACACCATAATGTTTGTGGTGGACAAACACCGATATAAACGGCGCGACAAGGGTAGTTATGAAAACGCACACCCTCACATCCATGTCTCAACTAAGCACTATCAATCGATTAGTCAACGACGTATTCAGGTGCATTGCGCCGTCTCTTGTCTTAATACACTAAATGTGTTGTATTTGTGCACTTTGAAACAAAACTTCTTTTTCCTAATTCCCTTGAAAACAAAATAAAATTTTTGCAAATTTTCATGGTTCACTTACTGGTGAAGGTGAATTAAAAAATTTAAAGTAAAGAATACAAAATTTTGCCTGGTCAAAAAATTATTATAGGTTCCTCGGAGAGTCTCCAGCTTAATCTGGAAGGCGCTCGTTTAGATTTGAAAGACCTTCACTCTGATTTCAAAAGCGTCGACTGCTTGGAAGAGTGTCCAATTTGTTTTGAAAAGTGTTCAATTTGATTTGAAAGGCGTCCAGTTTAATTTTAAAACTGTGAACTTTGGATAGAAAAGTTTCCAGATTGATTTGAAAGGTGTCCAGCCCCACGTGAAGAGAGTATAATCTGCTAAACCCTCTTTAATAAACGATCCTATCCAGCGACTTTCACCTTGCATTGAAGACGTTTCGCAATGACCTTGAAACGTGTTCTGAGTTGTGCGCTGCATTGCCAGTTTGAAGAGGTGTTCTTCACTAAACGCAAGGTGGTCGCTAGCGCTGGTTCTGCTGTTGTCCTTGCATTTTGTGATCTCTTTGAGCTTCTATTCATCGTTAGTAGACTCCTCCCATGTCCGCACTCTTTCCAAGAACTACATCGCAACTTTTGTGATCCGTTTCTTTTTTTCCTCCTCATCCAATAAGCATTTATGGTAAACAATCGCTGTAACCAGTTCTTAGTTTAAGGGCATTGGAGGGCCGAGCTTTTCAGAATCCAGGAGTTTGTTTCCAAAAAAACGTAAAGTGGTAGATTCTCGTTCACTCTTGGAATGTGACTGTAGATGAAGGATGCGCTGCGAAAAAACTCATGCAATATTTTGTGCTATGTTTATTAACATCTTTTTTAAAGCTTGTAAGATTTTGAGGAATATCATTATTATGCAGTGTTGTATAGCGATATGGTGTTCCTGAAAGAATCGAGTATCACAAAAATCACGAGCCTGGAAAGTGAATAAAGTTGCAAAGTAAAGAAAAAGGAAATGCACATGACGATGATGCACCTATTTAACAAGAGGGTTTTTGTGCTCGCGTTCTCAAAAGGTGTTGTTACACACACACAGTGCACTCATTTTAGTTATTGGGTTGGCCAGAATTAAACGAGTTCAGATCCGCAGTTTGAACATCAAAAACCCTACTTCAAAATCGCTAGTCATGCAAGCCTTCGACCTCAATCGCTGAAAGAAGGGGACACACACACAAGAGGGGATTCTTGGGAGAATCGACAGTATTGGGAAGCCACAGGGGAGAGCCCTTCCTAATCTAGAGCCTTTTCCATGTTTTCTCAATCTATTTCGGTCAACACGATGAGTCATTTTAGCCGCTAGCTCAGCAACCTAGTTAAGAGTGCAATATAGAACCCGAGAAAAAGATATCGCTTTTCGAACCTAACTGTGAACAACCCTGCTGAAACTTCCGAGAATTTCAACAGATTTTGAAGTATATCATTCTCTACAAAATAGATATAATGGTGTTGCACATGAGACCTTCGGAACTGCTTTCGCTGCCAATCGAATGCCCTTTCGACTATTCTCCGGTGCGACTAGTTAGGATTATTGAACTCTACAATGTGCAACATGGTCCTTCAGCTTATTTCGCTGTATTCTATTACGTTGTTGCGAAAGTTCCCGCCATTTTTTGAATGTGCATTTTTCTCACTAACGCTACCTTATAGCAACCTATCTTTCGTTCACGTAAAGAGGTCAAGTATGTATAAGTTTACTATTACTGCTTGCTACTCACCCTCGATAACTCCTAGAAAAATGAGCTTTCAAGGGAGTACACCCGAGGCCTCTTATTGTACGACTTCAAATTTGTTGTTTTTCGCCGCCAACGACGATGGCAGGGGCGGGGCCTATTCCCAACCCACGCTAAGGCACCCTCTTTCTGGATACCAAGGAATAAACACGTTCCTCTTCTCTCTGCTTCTGCACGTTATCATATAAATCCACTGAACCGCACATTTTGGTGCATCGGCCAAATAAGCCATATTGAAAGTCTCTCGCGTACAACGCCTAGAGCCGCAAGTCGATCTATTGCAGATCGCACTCTCTATTTAAGGGAACTACTCTCGGTTAACACCTTGACACCTTGAGTTGGTCTAGTTACGACCACAGCCTCTAATTAGGGGACTGCAAGACTTCCGTATTAATTACGAGGAGCAACGAGAGAAAATTCTCACTTCGTTTCTTGAAAAAGCAAGAACGAAACCCTTTTTTGAAAACAAAATGGCGCTTAATTGTTATGAGACGCCTATTGTATTGAGACTATCGACACTCAAAAGCCTGGTTGATCGGTACAGATTAAACCGCTGTGGTAGATTTCAGTACCGTAGATGAAGAGAACTACGAAAAATGCAGGTCAGCTATAGCCCTCCTACAAAGCGGGGTCAAGCAGATCAGAGAGGGGCAAGAAAAGCTCCAAAAATTGTACAAATTCGTCAGAGAAGAGTACAACAACTGTAAAAGTAGAACAGAAAGAAGGGGCATCATGCATGAAATCGAGCAGATTGAAAATGAGTTGAAACTGCACACTACAATAGCAGAATCTGATGAGATTATGTTTAAGCTCATGAAGCGTGTTGACGAAGCCAAGTGCATGCGAGAGAGAATGGACGTCAAATTGGGCTATATTACGCAGAGAGCCCAACGAATCGAAGCGAATAGTTTGGAAAATCTTGAAAGAAACGATCGCGAGAATAGCTGCGGTCAGAGCAACTCTGACAATGCTGCAGCGGCCATACCCGCATATACTGCTATTCCTGATGCTAGTGGAAGTCTAAATCACACATCGATCCTGCAGATCTATCAAACGACGATCCTGCAGATCTATCAAACCACCTCAGCCGTCTCTACCGTCGTTGTACGGTAACGCGGAGAAATCTCCCGAGTATTGGACAGTTTTTGAATCTCTTGTCCACAAAAGCACTGAGTTGTACGTAATGGAAAAAATACTGCTGCTCAAGGAAAGCCTAAAAGGTAGGGCGCAAAATTTCATTAAAGGAGTTCGACTTGTGCCAGAAAACTACAACTGGATAGTCAAAACGTTGTGCGACAACTACAACGACAGCGCTGCAAACCGTCCTCAAATTGTTCAAAAGCTCGTGAACATGAAACCAGTGAATAGTTCAGCTGAAAGTTGCCTCTTCATATATGATGATATTCAGGTTCTAGTGAACCAACCGGTGTCTGCCGGATACGATGTCCGTAATACGTTCGATCCTATGTGGTGCGAGACAATTTTAGCGAAGTTTCCTCGGAACATTATTAAAGCAGTCCTAATCCTGTGCCGTACGCAATCTAATCAAAGTATTGAGGAGCTCATGAGCGCTCTCAAAAATGAGATAGCGGCAAAACGTTACGTCGAAAGCCGCATAGGTCACCAGACGCAAGACAGAGTCAACATAGTTGCAACAGATGAGGGAACTTACTCGTGACCTCGCGACCATAATACCGACGGCTGTGTCTTTTGCCATAGGAACAATCATCTGTCGGCGACATGTCGCACAGTATCGGATCTAAACAGCCGCCGAAAATTCATAAGGGACGACAACTGTTGCTGGAAGTGTTTCTCGCCAAGCCACAACAGCTTCGACTGTATTAAACCAGACTGTTCTCAATGTAGCCAGAAACACCACACAAGTCTGTGCTTTAAAAATGACACGCCAAATCCGAGAACACAGGAACACAGGTCAGAGAAATGCCAGGGCGAAAGATCACCCTCCCAGACCTAATGGAAATCAAAATAGAGTTCAACGAAACCGTAACGATTTCAGCGATTGTAATTGAAAGGTCGCCAACAACAACACGCATATGGAAAGTGAGTCTCTCCAATCTAACGCTTGTGCACAAAGCCAAATAGCTTCTCAGTTTGTCCTAATGACAGCGGAAGGTAATCTTTGGAACCATAATAAAAACGAGTTCGAAAAGGTCCTGTTTTTCTTCGACTCAGGTTCTCAGAAAACAGTCATTGAAGAGAACCTTGCCTATCGTTTTGGCTTACCAAAAGAGTCAACGGAAATATGCATGTCAGGAATTGGTGAGCATTTAGAAAACTTAGAGAGCCACATAGTACTGACAAGAATGAGCACGGTGTTCGGAGAACTCGATCTAAAAATACAAACGAAACCCGTCCTAACGAACGGATTCCCTAGTGTCAAGCTCAGTAAATCTGACATTATTTTCCTCAAGGAAAATGGAATTTGCCTAGCAAATTCAAAATTGCGTGGACAACACCAAACTCCAAACATTTTGGTCGGACTTGATTACTACCACGACCTAGTCTGCAGTCCAAGTCACGGTATGGCAACACCAACAAAACTTTATATCGCTAAAACAGTATTTGGCCCCACTATATACGGTAAAGGCTTCACATCAGTACAAGACGTTAGAAGCAACGTGAGCTACGCAATGACGTCAGTTCACGAGCAAGCGAGCAGGAAATGCTACGTAAAATGTTCGAGTTGGATGGGCTTGGAATTTCCGAAAATGCATGCCAAAAGGAAGGCAAGGTCTACGAATATCTAGAAAAATATTCAAAAATGATTTCCCTTGAAAACGGATACCTAACAGCTCCATTTTCATTAAAAACCAACATTGGAGAACTGGAGGACAACTTCACAGTTGCTATTCGCCGCTTAGAGTCTCTGTAAAAAAAGACTTTGCAGCAAAACAGCGAGCAACGCAGTTGGTACTGGAAAATCATTGAAAAATATGTCAGTGAAAGGATGGTTGAACCATTTTCCGATTCCGACCCAGAAGCAGTCGAAACCTACTACATGCCCCATCCAGGCGTCTGGAAAGCTAATAAAAATGTTCCCCTTAGAATAGTGTTTGACGCGTCTTCAAAACGTAAAAACCATCTGTCTCTAAACGAGGTAACCCACAAAGGCGAATCATTCGGCAATAAAATCCATGACATTCTTATGGTCTCACGATTAAAAAAGGTTCTTCTGATATGTGACATTGAAGCGGCCTTCACTCAGGTGCGCCTGGTGCACTCCCACAAAGATCTATGCAGGTTTTTGTGGATGAAAAACATCAATCTGCCTCCAACGAAGGACAACCTAATCCGCTACAGATTTAAGCGGTTGCCGTTTGGAGTCACAGCTTCCCGTAGCATATTAAACATGGCGCTACTGTCTTACCTCAATAATGAAAGGTCCTCAATTGCAATTGAAATAGCTAGCAATGTGGATAACATTATGATGGTTGCCGACACTGCAGAAGAGGCGATCATGAAATATCGAGAGTCGAAACAACTTTTCCCCAACATCGGCATGAACCTTAGGGAGTACATATCCAACTCCAACGAAGTCAAGTCTCAAATATCCTTAGAGGATAGACTAGACCCACACTCCTTAAAAATTCTAGGTGTCGCATATAACATCGAAGACGACTCATTTAGAGACAGAACTCATGTCGCTCACGCGGAGAAGCTGACGAAAAGAGATATTGTCAGTCAGATCAACTCAGTATAGACGTTATTGGTGTCGCCAGTCCACTCATAGTAAAACTAGAATCTATGATGAGGGATGTGTTCAACACTGGAACAGCATTGAAAACCGTATTATCTGAAGAACTATGCCTTCGACGGAATCGCCTATGCAAAGAGGTCGATAACGCTCGCGTATCGATTCCGCGCCGTATAACTCAACAATCCACGAACCTCTGGATATTCGCTGACGCTAGTTGCTTGGCGATTGCAACCTGTGCCTATTTGCAGTGCCAATCCTCAAGGAAGATCCTCAACGCTAATCAGTGGAAAAGCTAAGCTAACACCGAAAAATATCACCAAACAATCCCAAGACTTGAGCTTGTTAGAATCCTAATGGCTACATGCTTGTGCAAGACAATCAGGGAGACGTACAGAACCGTTCGAAACGTGTCTGTTGTATCAGATAGCAAAATAGCGCTGTATTGGTTGAACAGCTACAAAAAGGTCCCAGTTTTCGTCGCCAACCAGCGTGACCGGATCCTCGCTATTAAAACCAATTTAGAATCGCACCACGTATTGGTTAAATTTCTTCACGTTAACACAACCCACAACCCAGCTGATGCAGGGACCAGAAGTTTAAACTCTGGAGAAATCGCCAATAGAGATTGGGTGAATGAACCGCCTGGCTAGAAAACAGCCCTGACACCTGACCATTAACTGAAATCGACTGAATTAAAGTGACGGAAGAGATAGATACTGCTGATATCGTATCGCTCCCTAACATAACAAAAGCCAGCACCAACTCTTTCTGTGGAGCAGAGCTTGTCGACTTATCTCGGTTGTCAAAGCTGAACAATGCCATACAAGTGGTCGGACTCGTAGGTAAAACTTTGAAGCATTGGGTTATTACTTACTTTACTTTGATACTTTGATGGTCCTTTGTCGGCTGGAGGTCTTCTCAGCGGGGACCACAACTCTTCCAGACCGCTCGATCTCTGGCTGCTTGCATCCAGTGAGGCAGACTCCGCTCTCTGAAAGATCTTGAGAATGAGTCTGCCCATCGCGTTGGCGGTCGTCCCAGTGGTCTCTTATGGTCTCTCGGGAGCCATTCTGTGACACGGAGACTCCATCTGTCGTCCTTTCGTCGAAGCAGGTGTCCGGCCCAGCGATATTTGGACTTCTTCATGTACTGCAGCGGGTCTGCTAATTGCGACTTCTCCCGTAGCTCCGAGCTTCGTAGGCCTTCTTGCCATTGCTGACGAAGGCTTGTCCTTAGAAGACATCTCTCCAGTGCACGATGCGTAGTTTGCATCGCTCTGGCGATTGTCTTGTTGTCGGGCCAGGTTTCCGTCGCGTAACACATCGCAGGCAGTACAGAGGCGTTGAATATCGAGGCCCTGAGGCCGGGATCCTTGACCTGATCGGTGACTTCGCGAATGGAACTGAAGGCTGTCCATGCTGCGCGTCTCCTGCGGGCGATTTCAGGAGCGAGGTCGTTATCCATGTTCAGCTCTCTTCCCAGATAGACGTAGGAGTCGACCTGTTGCAGAGCGACTCCATTTAACCTTACGAGTCCCGTGTCACACCATGGTTGACCATAAATTGCGTTTTGGACATATTCATGTCCAATCCAACCTTCATACCTGCCACATTGAGCTCGTTCAGCATTTCCTCGGCTTCTGCCGTGCTGGTAGAGATCAGAACAATATCGTCGGCGAAGCGAAGGTTGCTGATCCGTTTACCGTCGACAAGGTAGCCTTTATCGTCCCAGTTCAAGTCTTTCATGGCATCCTGAAGTGCCGCTGTGAATAGCTTGGGAGAGATCGTGTCTCCCTGCCGTACTCCTTTCCCGATAGGAATCTTAAGCTTTTGATCGAACAGCTGGATGGTAGTCGATGTGTTCGAGAAGTATTCGTCGAGAAGTTGGATGTAGGGCGATGGTATACCAGCGTTCACAAGGGCGTTCAGAATGGCGTTGATTTCCACAGAGTCGAACGCTTTCCGATAATCCACGAAGACAAGAACAAGTGGGAGGTGGTATTCGCGGCTCCTTTCGATGAGCTGTGAGACAGTCTGAATATGGTCCATGCAGGAGAAACCCTTGCGAAACCCTGCTTGCTCCACTTGCTGATATTCATCCAAGCAACGCTCCATGCGGTTAAGCAGTATCTTGGTGAAGATCTTGTACACAACCGAGAGAAGACTGATGGGTCGATAGTTGTTGATATCCTCCTGCTGACCTTTTTTGAAGATTAAAACTGTTTTCGACTCCTTCCATGAGTCCGGAATCCTACCAAGTCGAAGGTAGTGGTTGAAGTGCTTGGCAAGAAGTGAGCAGATGGCACTGCCACCCGCACGAAGGAGATCAGCAGAAATGCCTTCCGGTCCGGGAGCAGTGCCCAGCTTCTTCCTTCTGATGGCATGAGCAACTTCTGATTCCAGAATGGGAGGTACTTCCTCAGCTGGTGGCATCAAGCATTTCGGGACAGTGATGGAAGAACGGAACAGATCTGTGTAGAATTCCTGAACGATGGCCTCCATCGCTCTTCGAGACGTTTGCGTTGTTCCATCCTTATCCACAAGGGCTGACATTATTGCCTTCTGATCGCAGAGATCTCGTTTGCAGCGCTTTATGCTTGAACCTTTCCCAGCCGCTTCTAACAGTTTCAATCTTCTGTAGGCTTGAATGGACTTTTCACTGCAATTCGACAGGCCTTCGAGATGGTGACTTTTTCCAGATGGGAAGCATTAGGATCCATTTTAACAGCTCTTCTTTGCTCCAAGAGTTTAATCGCATGTGCGTTGAGTCTTGAAGCAGACGGCGATGTGGCTTCGCAAGAGCTGCTAGCACATTTCAACAGTCCTTTGGAGAGAAGATCGTAGTCTTCCGATGGATCTTCAAGAAGATTCCAATCATACGACTTTATCGCATATTCCAACTCCTCAGACTTGAATGTGGGGATCCTCACCGGTGCCGGTTTATGGGTGTCACGCTTGAACATCCTCTTTTTGAGAGTCAGCTTCGCACGGACAAGACGGTGATCCGAGCCGGTGTCAAATGAAGGCAGCACGGAGACGTCGAACAGACTCCAGCGTCTGTTCGTAAGAACATGGTCGATCTCCGAACGTGTTTCTCCATTTGGGCTTTCCCAGGTCCATCGTCGGTTTGAAGGCTTCTTAAACATAGAAATTCCATGGTAGAGACGGCACGCGGATAGGAAGTCTATCAGGCGCTCTCCGTTTTCGTTCCTTCATTCCATTGGGTTATTGCGGTGAACAAGGGCCAAACGTCGCACATCAGTACCGTCATGATATCAAAATTTGACACCTCTCAAGACATCACTTCTCATGACATCGAACTTTCCGAGAATGTTCTCATAAGACAAGAGCAGAAGGGAATGATTTTGCAAGATCTCCAATGGCAGTTCCGTAACAAAAAGCTTATCTCGGTCGAAAATGATATTATTCGTCACGAGTCGCGCCTCCAGAATGCTGTGATTCCTCGTGACGCAAAATCACCCATACACATACCACAGAAGTCGGAACTAGTCCGTCTCATACTTCAACACGTTCACTAAAATAATGCTCACTGCGCCAGGACCATATGTTAGCTATCGTGCGACAGAGATTTTGGATTCCTCGTCTGACTGTTGTTATCATCCGGTACTTGAAGCACTGTTCTACGTGTAAAAGATATCAAGGACTGCCATTAGGAGCTCCTTTAATGCCTTCACTGCCGTCAGACAGGGTAGTGATTTCAAAACCGTTCGAAAACGTCGGTTGCGACTTCATTGGTCCATTTCTGTCAAAATCGCAAGAAAAAATGTACGTATGCCTCTACACTTGTCTTACAACAAGACCACTTCATTTGGAACTTGTTGAAAACCTATCATCGGGTGCATTCCTTAGCTGCTTTATCAGATTCATCTCAAGACGAGTAGTGCCAAAGCTTGTGCGCACCGATTGCAATACAAACAATTTCAAACAAGGACAGCGCATTATAGCCACTATGTTTGAAACCAATGAGCCTACGGGTACTTCTTTGATGTCGTACTGTGCAACAGAGAAAATCAAGTGGTTATTTAATCCACCAGGTGCTCCATGGATGGGAGGCTCTTGGGAAAGACTGGTAGGATCAGTCAAAAAAGCGTTCAATAAATCCATGGGACGAAAGAGCCTCAGCTTTACAGACATGTGTACAGTTCTCACGAGAATTGAAGCCATCCTCAATACAAGACCCCTCACTAAATCCAGTTCGGACGACCTATGCGTTATTCCATTGCGTCCCATTGACTCCCTTCAAGAAAATCTCAGATTTTCATTGCCAGAATCTAACGACCGTATCGATCTCCTGGACCTAACATATGATCCAGATTTCATACAGTCACTAAAGCAAGCGACAGAAGCATTACATTATTCCGAGAACATAGCTAATAAGTTCTGGGAAAACTGGAATACACTGTGTCTAACGTCTTTAAGGGAAACGCGAAAAGTGATCCTCAAACAGCCAAGACCCTTGAGCAGAACGTGTCCCTATGTAGGCGAGATAGTCATCATCGAAAAAGAGCTAATCTCTTGAGGAAATTGGCCCTATGGCAAGATTGTCGATATCATTAGTTCTGCGGACGGACACAGCGTCAGCGAAGATATTGATGCCAAACCACAATGTCATCCACCGGCCTCTTAACAAGTTATATCCTCTAGAAATCCGTGCTAATGTCGAGCCCAGCAATGAAGAAGCAGTCAGAGCTGTGAGTTCAGATACATCAGAGTCACCTGTGGTTGTTCAAAACGAGAAGCGACCAATTCTTCCTCGAAGCTCAAAATCAAGAGCCTACGACTTCTTCAGATGTATGGAGACCAGTGTACTTCACTCACGTCCAACAACAATAACTCATCATTGCTACTTGTCACCCTACTATCTATCGTGGCATCGTCAGCACTCTCGGCTCAAAATTCCTCGACATTATCGTACAGTAGAGGAATTATCAGTATTCCACCAATAAATGGTTGGTTCGAATTATGCATTGACAAACAATGCCACGCCGTGGATAACAGTACGCGTGCAGACAACTATTTCCTACCAATATCACCGACAGAGAAAAGTGTCAATGTGCGCTTTCGTTCGATGACTAATGCTCAAGAACAGGTAATGACGTGCGAACGTGCTAGATTTTGTGACCACCAGCAACTCCTATCAAAAACCTTGCTACGAAATCCTCATTGTTGTCCAGCAGGGGTCATTCCAACAACGGCCATAATCGTTTATGTAGCTATCACAGTGTGTTGGATGTAACACGGCTCATGGCAAAATTCATCAGAAACACTAGCAAGAGCACTAAAAATTCGGAACGGTTCGACAATCTCACAGCAGCTGCGGAGCAGAGTCCTCCAAGCTTCAAGCTCACGCCTCTTCCAGGGTTATTGTCAATCTCGTTGTTCCCTGTGATAAGCCTTCTATCACCGACAACAGCGTGTCAGCATGGCTTCCTACGTCATCTGCCGAGGTTGTGTGCAATGAAGGCAACCAGTGTCACCTCGAGTACAGCCGAGGGCTATTGTCCAATAGATTGCAATCAGAAATATGAATCGAAATCATACATGCAAATGAAACCGTTAGAGTTGCTAAATTCCGAAAGCAGAGAATAGACTTCAAATGCTCGAAGGCAACAAAGTTCTTAACCAGATCCACTAAAATGCAGATCTTTCACGTCAAACTTTGTGCTCAGGCAGGATCCTGTTCTGCAGACAAGTGTGAAAGAACTAGCTCGACAGAATCAATACCCGAGTTGAACCACACCAGACAATATCCCGGATATACTGGCTGCATGAACAGTTGCAAAGGAGCCTTCTGTGATTGCTTTTTGCCCAAACCTGCGTACTGGTTCTACAGAATCGCTCATAAACCGCAATCAAAGAGAAGCCTCGAGGTCGTCTGGTGTCTGCACTGGACTCCAGCTATAAGGTTGGAAATCGAAATTACCACAGCCAACAAGACAGTCGTTTTTTCACAAGGCTTTCATCCGTACACAATGGAAGAAATAGCAAGCTTCAACCTAACAGTAGCTTCTATCCAAAAGCTTGCCGCTTCTCTTGAAAGCAAACGGTTTGTTATATCGACCAACACGTCGTGTATGCTTCCAACTAACTTTCGAATTCAGAGGCGTGCAACAATCCTATGCAAGCTCTTAATGGCTTTGCCACCTGTTCTAACCGTATGCGCTGCAACTGCGGAACCTCGATGCACACCTGCGATTGTCCAGAGGATTCGTTATCCACGCTGTATCGGACAGAAAACAGGTTACCCTTGGTAACGCCTTACGGGACCATTTCCACTGTCGAAAGTGAGATCATCGCCACATCAAGCGAAGAAGAAATGGTGCTACGCAAAGAATCTAAAACGCTTAAAGGCTCAGCCGCATTTGTCTTTACTCAAAACTGTGCAGTCGAAAAATCCATCCTATATGGTTGTTACGAGTGCTCCCTTGGTGCCCATTTCACAGCGACCTGTAAGGCGACTTCACTCGCTACGGTCACAGTGACATGTGACTCTTAATAGTTTCCACTTACATGTGGACGATCAGGTGTGGAGAACACAGTAGTTCTTCACTTTGACCATCCTTTAGTATACGAGCAATGCCAAGCGCACTGCTCAACGAAACCCTCAAAGTTTATCTTGAATGGCACTCTGTATTATCATGTAGAGACTCCATATGCCGCCTTTGAAGCAAGGTCACATAGCGTACCCCTACGACATCTATGGTTTTCTGATATCACTCTACCAGACATCGACCCACTAGTGCAGGTTATTCGCAGTTGCTGGAAACTAACTCTTGGAGCACTGAGCTCCATACTACTACTTACTGCCCTCACTCACACAATGGGCCTATGCATTCTTGTAGCCATGCTATCCTCGATAAGGTGGTGCTGCAGCTCTACTAAAACTTATGTGGAAACGCATAAACTGTTGCAAGCAGAATATGAATATTCCGGCCTAAAATGCTGTCATTAAACCACCATATACTAATCACTACATAGTCTTTTGAATGTAAAACAGTAATGTCATCTTAAAAGCATCTTCCCATATGCATCAGCGAGTCATTCATTGTACATATTGCGTGCATGTGTACATGCATACGAGGCTCTGCCTCCCCACCCGCTCCCTAGCGGCGGCATAGCCCCCAGGCTCTGTCGCCGTATGGCGCAGAGCGGGTGCTCGCCGATATCAGGCGAGGCCCGCGAGACCGCGTTCCGAGTTCGAACCCGGCCTCCGACCCCTTTGGGGCCCCGCCAGCCGAGTAAGGCTCGTGGGCCCGTGGGGCGTTCTGTGCCCATCACGGCAGACACTTGGTTCTTTATATGACACCCTGGCCCCCTCCCAAGTCGCGCGTGCGTGGGTGGGCCACTCAGTTCCCCCGGAGAGCTGAGTGGCCCTTGCCGCGGCGCATTTTAGTGCTGAGTGGCACTTGCCACGGCATCGTAGAATGCGGAGCTACCCCGTCATCCGCGAGGTAATGCACCCGGCGCACGCCCGTAGAGGTAGCTCCCCACACGCGCCAGGCTGCGGCGGTACAGCGGACCGTGTCCCATATATGCCGCGGGCGCCCACGCAACACCCGCGGCGATGGAGTGCGCGAGAGAAGCAAAGAACGACGGCCTGCATATTAGCGCGCTTAGCAACGATCATCCGCCGATTCCATCTCTGAAGTCCGACTCCAAGCCGCCGCCGACTCCACCGCCCGTTTGACTCTCAACCTGCCGCCGACTCCATCTCCTGTTCTACTCACAACCTGCCGCCGACTCCATCGTCCGTCTGACTCTCAACCCGCCGCGGTCTACACCGCTCGACCACGATCACGCCGATCTTCAGCTTCTACATGACATGATCTATTATTTTGTATACACTGCATGTATTTATGTCGCGCCGCGCTGGCAGTATCGCCGCCAACGACGATGACAGGGGCGGGGCCTATTCCCAACCCACGCTAGGGCACTCTCTTTCTGGATACCAAGGAATAAACACGTTCCTCTTCTCTCTGCTTCTGTACGTTATCATATAAATCCACTGAACCGCACATTGTTGTTGTTGTTCCGTGAACTCTAGGCGAGGTTGGTAACAGCCAGGGATGTGCGGAATTTCCGTTTCCGTGTTCCGAATTCCGGTTTCCGGCCATTTTGAGATCTTCCGTTCCGTTCCGTGTTCCGCCTGTTTTGGACCGGAGGGCGGAAACGGAAATGGGCACAGTTCGACGCTAGATTTCTATTGAACACAATCAGCTTATCAATGAAAAAGGGTTCTTCCTCATATAATTGTGAGAGAAATACTGTTTGACAGCTCTAGTAATATTATTCTTGAAATTGGTTAGACTACCAAAAAAACTCAAAACTGGGAACGGCTGAGTGCAGGGCAAAATTAATGGGCCAGCAAAGGCTATGTGTGGATTGTACGCTAAGAATGTGCACTCAACATTTTAATGATCATAAAATTCTTGATCCATTGGTTACAAACAGCTACGAAAACTTAGTGAGCATATAGCTCACAAGGGAACTGTCTGAACGGTACGCCGGAACGGCAAGAACGAGTACTATAGGGAGAATCCCCGTCCTCCAAATAATAACAGAACATGTTTTGTTTTTGCCGAATCCTTGAGGCAAACGAGTACAAGGGTGTAATGGTTAAGGGTCCGCAGAGCGAGCTCTTCACGGTAGCGCAAGGTCCCGCTGTCGTGGACTAGATGGCACAGAAGTAGAGGGCACGCCTCATGTTCGTGAGGTCTAGGGTTCGATTCCCATGCAACGTCGGGTTTTTGCACTTTTACCATAGTATCGGATCTCCATAGAGATTTCTATATCTGAACTTGTTTTTGGAGTTTGCTACGGTAAGATGTTTTTATTGCTTATTATTTGTCGACATCTCGTAATTCACTAGCAATGTCCGAAATATGCCAAATGCGATTTTGTATGAAACTTTTACTCCAATAACTTGCTCTCGTTGTCAGTGTAAGAAATTTTGATACAGGAACAACATGAAACTGCGGCAAAAAGCTAGAAAAATGCTTCAAATGCAATTTATTAGTGTCGGTGAGGTGCGTACTCACAGTGTAGGAGGGGGCCACATGATCTTCAACTTGACCTACCACCTCAATCAATATTGCCGCCTCTGTTATGCGTACAAAGTCGCGCGGTCATGACAAGCTGCTGCCGCCAGCACCGAATCTATAACGTCTGCTAACCCTCAAGTGGTCATTCACCTACTGATACTGAAGTGCGGATCTCCACTGGATGCTGTCCCTTCGAGAGACGAGATGAAGCTGACGGAAAGGATAGCAAGTATCCTACAGGATTTCGAACTGCGACAGCTGGAAATCGACGAAGTGGAGAAGTTGGAGGTAGTGGAAGAAGAGGACCAAGAGTTTCAACCAGAAGAGGATTGTGCCGGAGTCACGACACCACTTACCAGTGAAGGCCCTATCACGTTCACTATCACGGAGGATAGATCGTTTCGGAGGATTCTATACAATTTTGAGAACTGGGGAAAGTGGACTGGATCGCGATTCCAGGCTTGGGCTGCAGCGGAGTACCACTGGGCAGGAACTGTGAAGCCAAACACAAGTTCAGATATGGAAATCTCTATGAAAATCCGATACTATGGTGAAAGTGTAAAAACACGTCTTAGCATGGGAACCGAACCCTAGACTCCACGAACATGAAGCGCGCCCCCTACCACTGCGCCACCCAGTCCTCGACGCCGGGATCTTGCGCTGCCGTGAAGAGCTCGCTCTGCGGACCCTTAACCATTACACCCTCGTACTCGTTTGCCTCAAGGATTCGGCAAAAACAAGACATATTCTGTTACTATTTGGAGAAAGGGGATTTCCCTATAGTACTCATTCTTGCCGTTCCGGCGTACCGTCAGGCAGTTCCCTTGTCAGCGTCACGAAACAAAGGGTTCAGTAGAAATGCGGTTGTCTTTCCCAAGGTTACATCAGTGTTCCTGATTGAAGGTGTAAATTTCAACTTTTAATTTCGTTAGGTTTGATATTCATCCATATGGAGTTATGCAATTCATTTCTTATAAATCATCACGACTATCTACCAGGAGAAGTTATTTTGTTTGACTAGGGTGACTTGTTGAATTCTGACACAAAACTATTGCTTCGAGAACCACCTATGAACTGCCTAGCTGTGTCATCTTGGGCGTAGGAATTCTAGACTGACACAGACTGAATATTTTTGTGGAAGTGTGGACCCATCATGACTAATCAGTCATCCAGTTATCGTCTTATTGTCAAATCCCAGAATGAATTCTGAGTTCTAGCTTTGGTGACTGTTATGTAACTGCTAATGTTGAGTAAAGTGTGCAGTCACCTTGTCGTCCATGATGCCACAGGTTTCCAGAAATGTTGAATCTCTTTCCTGGTTGGAAAATGATGTAGTTGGCCACTCCAGTTTTAGACTTCTCCTGAGTTAGTTTTTTTTATACGGGTCTGTAAGTAGCCTCAACTGGTTAATTCAGTTATGGTTCAGAAAATTGCAGCATCAAAAAAGTCAGCGAAAAACCCGTCGCAGGAACTAGCTATGGAAACAGCTGAGAGACTGCTGAAATAGTAAGATAAGACTCTAAATTTGTTTTCGACTATTGCTCTAGCCATGCTAAAAGGTTGTCAACAGTATTATGAAATCATGCTTCGTTATACTATGTTATGATGAGAATAAGCATTAATCTGTGGAAGATTCTGCTGCACGAAAAGTTCTGAGCAAGAAAGGCGCAGTGGAAGCAGCCTCTGACGCCGTTTCAGATGCACTTCTGAAAAAATGTCGAATATGTGTCATTTCCGTTTCCGCGTTCGGTATTCCGGTTTCCGGCCATTTTGAGCATTTCCGTTCCGCCATTCGTGTTTTGCTTTTTCCGGTAAAATCTTCGCACATCCCTGGTAACAGCGTTTAAGCAAAGTCACGGGTTTCCACTGCGCTAGGTCAACACAGGGTCAACGCCCACAACGGCGAGGATTTTGGGGTCACATTCAAAATTTTAGCGCGTGAGCCCCAAACGTCTGCGCGGAAGTCCTTGAGGCATTTTGGATACAGGCTACTGACCCAAAAATCAACCGAAAGGGGAGTGCATATATATAACCCGGGAGAAGCCTTACCTCCGACTACAATATCGCCCGCTTCGCGCGGTCAAAAAGACGGTTTGCGACGGAAAAATCCGTCGCAAACCGCCGCATTCTCATAACTCCTTTAATTAGGAGTTGTTTCAGAAACTGTTGGCACCGTTCGATTCGTCTCCTCAAGATCTTCGCAAACTTGTAAAAAAATTTACCAGACCACCGGTTTTCGCCGTGGGTGGCCTAAAAAATAGCTGCAGCAGGCTCTTGCGATTAGAACCCCTTATTCTCCAGGATGTGCATGTGACATGCAGTTTTTCGGAGTATCTCAAGCATGGTGTACGTTTTCAGTACTCTGTCATGCCTGGAATGCTTCGAGAGTGCTCCGTGCGCAATGCATATAGGATCAAACCTATCAATCAGATGGGTGGGTTTGCCCACTGGGTTTCTATCTTCGCTTAATGGAAAATGTAAAGCCTTCAAAACTATCTTGCACCATTCGTGGAATTTCGTAAAGAAATTTCCTGCCGTTCTGCTTAGGATTTGCTCCAGTCAGTCCGACGAGCCTTTGGAGTGCGCCGTACACAATGCATATAGAATCGAACATATCAATAGAGTGAGTGGAAGCGGTTCAAATGTCGTGCTAAACAACAATGTTTACCCTCTTTAGGTGCTTTTAGGCACGCACTGACAGCAGCTTATACAAATGAAGAGCTTCTATGAAGCGAGAAGGGATAGTGCACAATTCGTATGCGATAGAACCGTTCGAAATTAAATTAGATTAGAAATTTCCGCCCCCCCCCTACTCAGGAATTGCTGTACCCTGTCTCGGCGAGACTTGAATACGCCGTGAACAACGCATATATTTAGAAGCGAACCTATCAACTGAGTGCACGCGACAGCTTGTAGAGTGAGCGCTAGGGGAGTTTTGTCAGAAATTTTCGACCACCCTACTCAGGAATTGCTGTACTCTGTTTGAGGAAGGCGTTAGAGTGCGCTGTGAACAATACTTATAAAACAGAACCTATCAATCGAGGGGGCGACCGCTAGCAAATGCACGCGCGGGCGAGTTCGTAGCGCAATAACTCTAACAAGTTCGAATCTTTCCGGTCGCAACTCGAGAACTTTGTAGGCAGTAAAAGGTCTTGACGTGCTTTAAAACACAACGTTGTGCACGAGAATATGTGCACGACAATGCTCCTCCACACATTGCAGGAATGACTCGCCAAAGGCTTCTCGACCTCGCATGGGAAGTGCTGCCTCACCCACCGTACAGTCCAAATATTGCACCAACAGACTACCACCTTTTCCTGTCTTTTTCCAATGCCATGCAAGGAAAAACGTTCGATGACGAAGAGGACGTGGAACGCTGGCTGGCTGGCTTTTTCGAATCAAAGTCAGAAAAGTTCTACGCTGACGGGATCGGGAGTGTGAAAGGTGGAGAAGAGCGGTAGAACATGATGGCGGTTACTTCGTTTCTTGACGTGTTTCGCTTTTTTGTAAAACTAAAAAAATTTGGTGTCTTGAAATTGGCGAGAATTTCTGCAACAACCTAATTGTTTTGTTTATTTCCAGCTGCGCCTTGATCACCCAACCATAAGCTCCTTTTTCTGTGAGAAACTCTTTCGAGTGTCAGAGACGAGATCGCTTAGATCGTTCTACTCCTGAAAGTTCTGAAATTCTAGAAAAAAACTTGGCATTTGCAACACATATTTATGTGCAGTCCACAACTGCAGATTAATCTTTGCATGGATTCTTAAGCACATCTTGATTCCTATTGAAGGAACGCAACTTATCTTCAAGAGCGTTCTACTACAGTAGCTACCAGGTCTCCGATCGCATTCAAGGTAGACCCCTTATCACGTTGTTCGAAGCCATTGCTTCTTAGTGTCCAGCATGCTCAGCTTGCCTTCCGAGGCCATCGTAAAGTTGCCTTGATTGCTCCAGGTATCGCTACGCTACTCTGGCAGCACCCACAGGTGGGCTCTCGCGTTCCTCGAAGAAAATGTATGATACTTCCTTGGAATCGCACTCTGAAGGCGTGCGCTATAACCAAAGCATACCCACGGTCGACCATGGCTTTGTGCGAATATAACGCCCTCAACGGTGGCTATGTGGTTCAAAAAGAATTCTTATAGAAATTGGAGTTTTGTAGAGGGCGATATCAATGGGAAAATCTCGACGAAAACACAGCTGAAGCACAAAGCAATGAACTGGAGAGCCAATTCATACACACGCTTCAAGAGAACCATAATGACCCCTCAAACTGAGGAATGATCGAAAGCGACCTCTCAGTTGGCAGAGAAACACTTTTGGATTTTATTTCAAAAAATCCTGAAGCAATCGCACTTAGCAAGCGATAGGTATAAGTCAACAATGCGTTAAATCGATTTGTGTTATCTACTGTGAAACTTATAGTTTTCTTAAGCTGTAAGAATTTTACATCTTACCTGAGTTTACAACGAAGTTTAATACTGGTAGTCGCATAGTAGTGATCACCATTAAGCTGTTTCGTAGAGAACGATACACTTTAGAACACCCCAAGAATTCCTGGTGTTATTTTGTTATAGCTTCCCAGAGCTGTGTAGAGAATGAGAAGAGTGACCTCTCTTTGACTTGCGCTCTATGTTTTCTTATGGTAGAGAGCATATCATTCGAACATGTTGTCAGAATGAGGACCTGATCCTAAAAACTGGGCTTCCGTATACACAAGCTGCCCCCCCCCCTCAATAATTTTTGCCCTTCAAGGCACCTTAATATTATGTTCAATGGAATCAACGACCAAAATGACTGCGTTTACCATTTGTTCTGATGCGTAGCTTTAAGGTCCTGAAATACAACTGAAGCTCTCCTTCCAAATTTCCCAGTAGAGGGAATAATGATGATGAAAGGCGAAAGAATGACGCCTCTCATCTTGCATCAATGCTTATCCACCCGTTCAGCGTGGTGAGGGAGGCGTCAAATTGCTGGATTACTACTATTCGGCACTAGGTAGCCGTGTATGCTCTGTGGAGGAGGGGAAGGAGGCCCATCTTTATCGGAATGTTGGGGCATTGTGGGGCATTGGTGAATCCCAGGGCGTAGCTGATTTCGATGCAGGTGCGTTGTTAGACCGTCCACATCTCGGACTTCACGACAAACCAAGGTTCACTATTTCCTATTTAATTCCTGCCAACATTTCGAATTCAAAAAGCCTGGAGGGTGTAAGCCAAACGAGAATAGTGCGTCCTATTAGCATGCGTCATTAAGATTACGTAGCATATGCATATTTTGTTACCCGTCAAATTAGTAATCTGTCGTTCACGGCTTTTTCTGGATCACCACGTCACAGTCATCATACAGATTTTTTGCAGGGGTTCTGCCCTGAAAACAAGAGGATATTTTCGCATACATTTCCAGGGACGAGCTCTACGAAAAATTCAAAGAACACAGTCGATCTATGATTCTCAGGTTTGTTCAGATTTTTCGTTTTCCTGTTTTAATTAAAAAGTGCACGAATAGGGGGGCCGATAGGCAAATCTTAAATCGTGGAAACAATACTCAAACGCCGGAGAGTACCACACGAGCAAAGAATCATGATGTCGACGGGTTTCACAACCTTTTTGACTACCTACCACAATAGACTTCTGGAGCGAAGCCACAGCCTATTATTAGTCCATACAACGTATGCAGACTGCCGGTCCAAAATAAAAATGTTCAATCTAACAGCTTTCGATGGAAACAAAGGTTCTACAGCGTTATTCAATGACACTTGTGCACTTCTGCTTTCCACGTTTTTCGTCTTTTCATGACGAATAAATGAACAGCTAATCTTCTGTAGTCAATGGTTTAGGACGTGTAGTAATGCAGTCGGAGTTGCCTGCGATTGATTGCATTCGATTCCAGATTCTTTGTTCGGACTTCGCCCAGGCTCACCAAGCATTCCATCACCCAGGATCCGCGAATTGGCACCAGACTCGTCTGGACAAGACGCTGAGTTGCCCGTAGACTGGCTACCGGTAGGTAGTCGTTGCACAAGCCAAATACGCATTCAAAGTACCTCAACGGTATTCCGTAGAGCTGGAAGGCTGGAGCGCCCAAAAGAAATTGATTAACGTCGTCATGTATCCTTTCATCCTTTAGTCATTCGTTTCAGAATCCTATTTGGCTTCTCAGCCTTTTTCATTTTCTTTTCATTTACTTAAGAACATAAGCATCATTCGTTTCGTTCTACGAACAGGCTTATTACACAAACGATCATTTTGTTTATTGCATGTGATTGCAGCGCTGTTCTATTTGGTACTGCAATGAATTTTAAACTTACCAGGGAAGGGTCTCAGGCGTAGGTCTGAACGGGGGAAATGGGTAGTACTGCGAGAATCTCCACCCTTCATATAGTAGAAAGGCATGTTTCGTTTTTGCTGAGTCTTTGAAACAAAAGGGCTACGGGCCCTCGAAGGCGGTGGTACAGTAGAGTGCTATCAGCACGTGCCCACGTTGTGAGGTCACTGTTTAATATTCGCTGAAAAACACATAACGTTGTATAATTCAGAAACTGGGAAAAGTGATTGAACAACAGCTCATAGTAAACCCTTACTTGACAATTTAGGATGAAATAACTGTGTAGGAGATGTGTAGGAAGTAAGCTGATTTAAACCATCACCAAGGCATTATTTTACTTTCACGACCCCAAAGATCGAGGAGAGGTTGAAAAAAATTTTTTTTGGGGGGGGGGGGGCAAACCTCTCCGAGGGACTACTTGGGTTGCTGATTACGAATCTGGCATCCATTTTTGAAATTTATGCCGATTACGACAGATTACAGTAGGTACGGGTACCTAGGGCTGTTGAGGTCATGGAATGTTAATCACGTATCTGGGGTGTTGGTCACGAGTCTGATCCTTTCGACAATTTGGAGTGAAATAAGTGTGTAGGAGATGTGTAGGAAGCAAACTGATGAAGGAGGCAGCGGTTATGAAAAAATACAAAAATAGTGCATAGCACGGGAGTCGAACACCTGGTCCAGCACTTTCTCCACTTTCAAGGGCTCGTAGCTCTTCTGGTTCAGGTACTCACCAAAAACAAAACATGTTTTTCTACTATATCAAGGGTTGAGATTCTTGCAGTATTATCCATTTTCTCCGTTCAGACCTACGGCTGAGACCCTTCCCTGGTTAGCTTTGTTTGACGTGAACTAGGCGTATTTATTTATTTATTTATTTATTTATTTATTTATTGAATACGTCATAAGACGCGCCATATAAAAAAAGCCGAAGAACATTCTCAAGCAATCTAGGCAGATTTTCCATGCAAGCAAGCGTCGTCCACATATCAGTATTGTAAACACTGACAACAAAACTCCAAAAGACGAGGAAAAAACGGGTGAGTACGAGGTGCCTAGTGCGGAAGGATGGATATGTAGGAGTTTAAGAAAAAAAACCTAATTTTCGAAAGACTTGACGGTGGATTTAAGGCCACCGTTAAAAATTTGCAGACTGCTGGTTTAAATAGATTAGGCAAACCAGCCTACACGGGCAGCGTACATGTCGGCGAGGGCCAACGAAGAGCATGTCCCCTAGATACTCCTATAGAAAGGGCTTCTAATGGTATGTGAACGATTCCAAGCGGACTATAGAATATATTGGAACATGACACCTGTGGCCCCATGGAGCGCCGTATGTAATTTACCTAGCACGTGGGTTCAAAATAATTCATAAGCCAAGAGATTCATCGACGCCAGGTAGACAGCTGCCATAGGAAGCGTAACAAAATAGAAATAGGATAATATAACTCAATAAAAAACTAATATATTAGATAACAGGTCTTCAGCACTAAACACCCCTGAGAATAAACATTCTGAGCATAGCAACACTAGATTACATTGATAAAAAAGGCCTGGAACGCTTGAATCCATGGAAAATTTGCGGATGTCCCAATGATTCAATTCAGTTCAACACAATTCAATTGTGCCTAGTACAATGCGCCTATATCACAACATCTAAAGACCAACAATGCAGATAAACTAGGTAAAACAGGGAAACCTAAAATAAATAGAAACTAACTGGGGTTAGGAAGAAGAACAAACAAACAAACAGAACAAACTAGAGTTACCTTGCTGCTAGACATATCACAACAGTATAACTACATAACACAGCATCATTTCTGAACACAATTTTCCCTAAGGTCCCAAGCAGTAGAGGGAAGCAGATTTATAAAGCCGCCAAAAGATCAAGTGCGTAACTGCTAATGGTTGTCCTGGAATTGCCATCTAATGTGCATATGCGTATGCGTATGCGTATGTGCTGTAGTGGGTGAAGACATTGGGCTGGCTGTAAAGTCTTGAAACAAAAAATATTTCTTTATTCAATCACAGTTTTCTAAATTTAAACTAGGAATCAACAGTATCTTCAAGATAGAGTGATATAACATTCTCCCATCTGCTCGGCAAATCGCTGATTCCTTTCGTCAAGAAGTCCAGAATTCATCTGATTTCGGCTTCAAGAAGTTGTCGACTACCATGTTGAGGTCATAATAGCTTTCAAATTTTTCCCCTCTCAAATGATGCTCCAGTGGTCCAAACAGATGTGTAGAGAAGTCAATAACAGATGGAAGGTGATTTCTTTAGAAAGTCCAATACCCACGTTTTCACACAGATCTGCCCATGCTCCGTGGTCAATAACATCGACAGCTGTGATCGGCAATGGTTATAAAAGAAGGATCAAGCTGAACCTAGGCTGCTTGCATCCGCCTCCCGCCGACCCGCCTCGGACGTGCGGCTCCCGCCTGATCGTGAGTCAGGCGGCGCCCCAACCGTTCCTCCCTGGGCTGGCCTTAAGCGATTCCTGCCACCCACCCTCCGTTCCCTACCCATCCATCTACCTTAAATTGCACACCATGTCTGATAAATATGCTGATAAAAATATGATCATCAATGTGTTTCTTGTAGTGTTCAAACGACCCAAAAAAATCATGATGGAGAACTATTTCTGTTGGTCGGGTACATCTTCTAAGCATGTGTGAACGGATGTTAATACCGGTCGCGTAACTAGTGAGTCGTCCGTTACAGATGGTGATCCGATGCTTCAGGTTCCGGCAAATACGGTGGATGGGCTACCGGATACAAGCCAAGTCCGGCTATTTTCTCACAGGTTGCCGATGCAACGTGTGGGCGCGCGTTGTCGTGCAACAGGTGGACATTTGATCTTTTTAGCCTTTTTCTCGCATAGCATCAGCCAATTTTTGAAGCTTATTAACATTTATGGAAGCGGTGACCCTCTTGCCAGCAGCCAGCAGCTCAATGTAGGTAGGCTCTTTCGCATCCCACCAAACGCAGAGTAATGCTTGCGCTGGGTGGGTTTGGCTTCGGTTGGAGTGGTGGTTCTGCGTCGCGTTGGAGTCACACGGCATGATGTGCGCTGCTGTCGTAAACTATCCAGCTCTCATCTCCAGTCACTAGATCCTCAAGAAATTCCTTACGATGCGGTTGCGCGAGGAGTGACTGGCATATGTCATTCGCACTTGGTTTTATCTTGTTGATTCCTAGCCGAGGGTTGTTGCCAGTTCCCGCGTAGTTGTTCCTGGATTGGATTTGATGTTGATATCGAGGTGCAATCCTTCATCATCGATAGCAGAAGGTCGACCGCTGTGCTCTTCGTCTTCAAAGTTCATATCCCCTGAATCGAAGCGAGTGAACCATCGGTGCACTGTGGTGCGGCTTACAGTCCATTCTCAAAATGCGTTGGTGATATTAGAAACCGTTGGGCTTGCGTTGGAGCCTTGGCATCATTTGTAGATGACCAGTCAAAGCTGTTGTTGGCTAACCATGTTCGACATGTCACCAAAATGAGCCGGGGCCCTTATACTCATACAGCGGAAGCTTATGGAACCGTTTACATGATCCTTTTTCCCGATCCTGCGCTTGATCAGGGTGGACGCTGTTACTTTCATATCCATGTGTAATGTATCGGACCAACGCTGCTTTGGGCGTCCTTTAAACCGCTTTCCTAACACTTCCAACTCAAGGCCTATCTTGCGGGCGCTGTCTTCGTTTCCACGCAGAACGTGGCCGTACAACAGCTTAGCGCATCTTGTGCGCTATCGGAGCGACACCGGCGCAGCATCTTCATTTCCATGACGCTGAAGCGCATTTTAACTTCCTCAGTCGCAGGCCAACACTCAGCGTCGTACAATACTGGCCGCACAACTGCTCTGTAGATCTCCGACTTCAGGTGCTCTGGTATCTTTCTATCCCAGAGCACGCCAATCAACGCTACTTGGACCAAGCACCACTCACTCGTGAGTTCACTTCAATCATCAGACCGCCGTCAGACGCTATTGCTGATCCCAGGTATTTGAACACCGAAGTGCGTGCAAGCTACCGTTAATCTTAATGGAGCCGGACTCGTTTACGTCAGGTAGATAGGTACTCGGACTTCTTGACGTTCAATCTGAGTGATCACCAGGCGGTCGCACCAAGCTTGCACCTGCCGCTTGAGATCACTTTTATCATCGCAAACGAGCATCACATCATCACCATGAAGCAGCGGCTGCTGAAGATCTCGCGTAATGACATCCATGGTGACCACAAAGAGGAGTGGAGAAAGCGCAGAACCTGGTGCACCCCAAAAGAGATGGGAAACTCCATTGAGGTTGCAGCTGCAGCTTGCACTCTACCTTCTGGGCAAGAGTAGAGTATCCGCACCCACTCTATGAGCTTCTCAGGAACTCCATGGTGTCGCGATGTCTACCATATCACTTCACGCGGTACGCAGTCAAAGGCCTTCTCCAAGTGGAGGAAGGCGAAGAGATTGCTGGAAAGTTCATCGATTTCACGAATTCGTCTATCGATGATCGAAGATCTTCATGCTGTGCGAAAGCAGACGAATCGAGCGGTAATTGGAGCAGTCTGCAGGACTGCCTTTCCTTTTCCAAATCGGAATTGTCGTACTTCGGCACCAACACGCCGGCACTTTCTTCTCCTTTACTAACTGGTTGAAGAACTCAGTCAACCACTCAGCAGGATACCAGTGCTTCGACTTCCAAACATCGGCTGCCAGATCATCCGGCCCTGTCGCCTTGCAGGGCTTCATCCTCTTCAAAGCCGCTTCTGTTTCCTCCACGGTGATCATGTGAACGGGATCGTGGAGAGAAGCCACAGAAAGGATAGCCGGATGAAAAACTTCCATAGTGGAAGTTTCCTCAAGTTAATAATCCGACCCTATCGCCTTCAGCGCTTTTTTGCAGTCTGTCAGAAGATGGCCGCTTTCATCATTGATGTCAAGGAACATTTCAATATCCTCGGCTTGGCGATGGCGCGTCTTAGAAAGTCGGTACAAATACCGCTCGCCATCCCGGGACTCGAGCTTTCGGTACACATCACCATAATGAATGGTTTTCGCAACAGTCACGGCTTTCTTTGCAGACTTCTTCGCCTTCTGATATCTGTCGGTTTTAGGCTGTTTTGTCGTCGAGAAACACATGATACAGCAACTTCTTCTCTCGAACTTTTTCCGTCACGTCGTCTGCCCACAGCCGTGTCTGCTTTTAGACCTTGCGTGGTCCAGGCTTTCTAATCCCGAGCTCAGCTTCGCGTATCGCGTCGGCACCCAAGTGTCATCGACAGTCATTACTGTCGGTAACCGGACGCAAGAAATCATGCTCGCTTCCTTCTCTTTCATTCGCCACCACTTAATTCATGCAGCACCGCATCGCCCAACCTGCGGCAGCCTCGGAGAGTGATCGTAAAGGTGCAGATCAGTGGTTGATGCTGTGGGATGACGGTCTCATACGGCACGATCTTCGCGTCTGGGACAATAATTCGGTCGCGATCCTACACAATGACGAAATCTATCTAAGACTTGGTATGAGATGAGGTGGGAGTCGCGTTTACGAAATACGGTTTTCACTATGGTGAGGTTATGTGATTCCGCATATTCAAGGATACACTCACCATCGGCGTTGCGCGACCCGTAATCGAATCCACCATGAGAGCTGTACCCGTCTTTCGCAGCACCTACGTGCCCGTTAAGGTCACCAGCGACTATGATTACAACCTTCGTCGGTACCTCTGCTGTCTTCTCTTCAAGCAGGCTCTAAAGCACTTGCTTGGCTTGCTCTGAGCAGCCGGTCTGCTTAGCATACGCAGAGAAGTGATAAAGGCTCTCCTTAGCGGCGACAATGATCTTCATCAACCGATCGTCAAACGTTCGACGCTTACAATCGAGTCACGAAATCTTTCGGAGACGATTATTCCGACATCACTGGTGGTCTTGGGACCTCCACATAGAACGGCCTTGAAGCCACGTTCGATGTCCCTTGACTTGCAGCAGGACCACATCGTCTCCCACGTCAAACAGAAATCAACACTTCTACGCTCCAGTGCTTCAACAAACTCGCCCGTGTGGCCCGTCAACGTACCCACATTCAGCGTTGCCACGCGGATCCTGCTAACGTTACGGGACTTTCGGACTAGCTCACTTGCCCTTCCCCCATGCCTTCCTCGCATCAGGGATCCTCGCATACTTCTCACGCTCGCCGGGTTTTGCGATCACGCGACGGTTCCCGCGGACACAATCTCGAGAAGTATGCCTCATAAAACACCATGTGATGTGACATGGGTCTTCGTAGGCCGGCCTGTCACATGGGCCTGTCGCCCGTAATCCACTGTCCGTGATTAGCTTAGCTCGCAAAACAAGCAGTTTCCAGTGGCACCATGTGAAGGAACGGGGGTCGCCACCGTCGACGTCAACCTCAATTTTTAAAAATGGCTTCCCACACGAAAAAAGTGTGGAAGAATAATGAACACTGGAAGGTGCAGCACACCGTCACCGAACGCCTAGGTGACAATGGTAGCCTTCACTAACTATAGAGGTGGGAGTCTGAGGTTTACTTACCGAAAAAAACAGCTGTCCAACGAGCATGACAATATAGCGCCACCTTTTTTGAATCCAACCCCAGTATTTCGGAGCAAATGGGAATTCAGGTAGAAAGGCGATACTAAGAGCTAGAACAGGTAGCGGTTTTTCGTGCATCTGCCCACATTGAACGTGTTAGGGTTCAGCCATGAAATTCCTACAACCTTTGCTTTAACACATTTGCTTAAGAATTCCTACAACTTTGCTTCATAGTCTATTCTCCATTAGCATTTTAAAGAAATAAAAACAGCGCCACACATAATTAATTAGCAAAGCATGCTGTCGTGAGGGAAGTGGACTAGAATTCCGTAAGACGTGCTACGATGCGGCTTGCAAGCATTTGATCTGAAGGGCTTGGTTAGACCACATGTTGATCGTTATGAGCAATACTGCTCTCGAATGGTGCTTTAAGTTTTGTCAAATTCTAAGCATCTACTCTGAACATTCTTATCAGACTAGTTTGATGTTATGGGTCACCCAGCAGGGCTGCTGAATGTACGAATGTACTATTTGATAGGGGGTGGGTGGCTTAAGGATACTTTTATTAGGGGGGAGGGCCAAAAGTAATGAGACACCCCATGCCGTGTCCATATATCTCGTGGCTGGAGTCTGGATTCGTACTTGTTGTATTTGTATGTTTGTATGCTACTTACTGAAGCCCATCTGAGAAGTTACCACTTCCGCCCTTTCCAGAAGCATGCCAAAAACCATAGCCTGTCTCATGCCGAAACCCCAGTCTGACGAGTCGACCTGTGTCGCGCAAATCTCCCCCAATTCCCAACCCCGAGCAGCCTGGGCTCAATATTCACGCAGGATGAGAAGTACGTCTTCTACCTTAACCCTGCCAAGCAGCGAGTCTGGGTGAGGCCTGGTGAATTGTTACCGACCTTCGTTCGGCGAGATGTTCACGGCGAGAAGCATCTTTCGAGCTTTTGGGTCTGCGCCCATGGATCGGTTTACCGGAGGCTGTTTCCCAAGAGCACCGCGATGAACTCCAAGGCCATGGTGAACGAAATAGAGGAGATGGACCGGCGACTCTCTTATTCATTCGCAGCGCTTCAAGAAGGTTCTCCTCTTCGACAACGTCGCACCCCATCGGGAACAAGTAAGCACTGATAAGCTTGGCCAGCTGGGCTACGTTCACATGCCTCACCCACCGTATTCGCTGGACATCTCTCCATGCAACTACCACTACTTCTTGAGCCTACAGGACTTCCTAGTCGGAAGGGACACAAGAACCCAAGCAGTCCTTGACAACCATATCGAGCAGTTGATCAACACCAGGCTCAAGCAATTCTGGAAGGTTGGGATCAGAAAGTTGGCTGAGCGATGGCAGCAAGGTTCTTGCCCTTAATGGCAAATACACTCCTCAGCATCGTTGAGTTGTAATTGAGTTATAAAGAGATAAATATTTTTTTCATTTTGTCTCATTACTTTTGCCCCCCCCCCCCCCTAATAAAAAGTGGACCTCAAGTTCTGGAGGCAGCGATTTCAAAGAAGTTTTTTGGGCATAATTACGTGAATTGTACAGTAGTCTGGGAACCATACACAAACCAAACACTATATGCCGAGACTCCAGCATATGCAACACCAAATAATTTTTCTCTATAGAACCATTAGAAATGTTTGAATGAAAAAACCGCCAATCCTTTCAAGTAGCTTGTAATTATTCCAAGCCTTTTCAACAGCACCTATGTATGTATTTTTTGTGTTGTGCAGAATACGTGGAACTACTAGATACTACTACAGACCGAATATAAGTTTCGCATCCTTTAACGAAAGGAGATTTATTCCTAAGCGAAAGTGCTTTTAGAATTTGAGGAAAATAAAAAATAAAGTATCAGCAATAAATAATGCAAAGTATTAGGATATACAGAAGAACCTGGCAATACAGTGAGATTGAGAGATAAGAAGATCTGTCCAAGAGAGAGATTCGGTCGGCGGAAAATTCAAACTCCGTACCCATGCCATTTGCAAGTGAAGCTATCAATGTCGCCAATGTAATGGTGTCAAAATGTTGGACTGCTGTAGGGTTCGTTTGTGGACTCAATTTTTCATCAACTGCAAGCGGTGTGTGAATAGCGGAAGGTGTACGACGAACACGGTGTTTATTCATTAAAAGAATTTTTCATCTAAGAGCTCGTGTCTCGATCGGCAGCCTTCATGAAGCCTGCCGAGAGATACGTTCGGAAGACCAAGAGCGCATATAGATTCTCTCGCTATCAAACATGTAATCTACCATCTACCAGAACTGGACATCTGAACTTTATAGAATATTACATCTACCAGCGCTCTCAGTATTCAAAACAGCGTTGGTGATCACGAAGCTGGACTAATCATTACCACATTCCTGCTACTTTTACCATATGGTACCTTTGGGTTCATCTCTTAAGGCATGGTTAGAAAGAAGTATCACAATGACAAATAAAGTTGTCACTTCGTAGAACGAATTTTGCTCATCCGATGTCGTTCGCTAAGTTGGGACCCGTATTGAAGGGGACCCGTATCAGTAAGGAGTGTTGTTATGGAATTGGGGATAGTAGCCCCGTTGTCATTTTTCTATTTCATGCATAGAACGTACTTTTTTCAGTTACACAGTACCACGTATGTCCTTTGGTCAATTGCCGAAAGAGCCGCTTTGGAGCGTTCCAAAGCGGCTTTTTCAAATAACTTTTAAAAAAATCGAGTACTTGTGAAAATGACCATATATCTGTGATCAGCTGCTCGAGCTCTATCTTCTGACGTATAAATCTCAGTAGAGTTGAACACATCGACCACCATCCAGTTGTTCGATCGAAAGCTTAAGATTCCTATCGGGAAAGGAGTACGGCAGGGAGACACGATTTCTCCTAAGCTATTCACAGCGGCACTCCAGGATGCCACGAAGGACTTGAACTGGGACGATAAAGGCTATCTTGTCGACGGTAAACGGATCAGCAACCTTCGCTTCGCCGAGGCTATTGTCCTCATCTCTACCAGCACGGCAGAAGGCAAGGAAATGCTGAACGAGCTCAATGTGGCAGGTATAAAGATTGGATTGGACATGAATATGTCCAAAGCGCAATTTATAGTCAACCAGTGGTGTGACACGGGACTCGTAAGGTTAAATGGAGTCGCTATACAACACGTCGACTCCTACGTCTATCTGGGAAGGACACATGGATAACGACCTCGCTCCTGAAATCGTCGCCCGCAGGAGACGCGCAGCATGGGCAGTCTTCAGTTCGATTCGCGAAGTCACCGATCAGGTTAACGACGCTGACCTCAGGGCCTCGATATTCAACGGCTCTGTACTGCCTGCGATGTGTTGCGCGACGAAACCTGGCCCGACAAGAAGACAATCGCCAGAGCGATGCAAACTACGCATCGTGCACTGGAGAGATGTCTTCTGATGACAAGCCTTCGTCAGCAATGGCAAGAAGGCCTACGAAGCTCGGAGCTGCGGAAGAAGTTGCAATTAGCAGACCCGCTGCAGTACATGAAGTCCAAATATCGCTGGGCCGGACACCTGCTTTGACGAAAGGACGATAGAGGAGTCTACGTGTCACAGAATGGCTCCCAAGAGACCATAAGAGACCACTGGGACGACCGCCAACGCAATGGGCAGACTCATTCTCAAGATCTTTCAGAGAGCGGAGTCTGCCTCACTGGATGCAAGCAGCCAGAGATCGAGCGGTCCGGAAGAGTTGTGGTCTCCGCTGAGAAGACCTCCAACCGACAAAAGGGCCATCAAAGTATCAAAGTAAGTAAGTACGAGTTGAGCAATGCAGATAGGCCCGTCACTATCAATCGAGTAGGCGAGACTACCTGTAGAGTGAGCAACAGATTGTAGAGGTCTGATCGCGGTAACTCTGCCATTTTTTCCAGTTGCAGCTTGTGGGTTTTGTAGGACGCAGCACGCGCTAGCAGCACCCGGAAACACAGAAAGCTAGCCTATGACTGGACAAAGTTACAGCGGTGCGAAAAGACATGTTAGCCTTGTGTGACACGATTTTTTCCGATTTCAGTCGTCCTCTGCGGGAAGGCGCGGAGAGCTAACGGCCTACAAATGTGCACGCGAGCAGAACGCTTTATGTGCTTCAAGATGATTTGCCTACAGCTTCGTAGCTGTTTGAACTGCCTTAGCCCCAGCTGCCATTTTAGGGCGACGGACATAGCGGTTGAAGTTTCGTGCGCTCTTACTCACCCACATTTCAGTTTTCGACACTCGCAATAACACCGTTAGCTTCAACACGAAAAGCTTTATCGAACGATGTCAATCTCGACCAATTTCAGACAAATTGATTTTTTTTTACAATTTCCCGTCGAGGACAGGGGCGAGCCTGCGCGGACGATGACGGCACCGAAAATCGATATTTTCGAAATTGGCCCAATTTCTTCGTGCAAAATCATCTAGAGGTTATTTAGGGCGCTAATTACGAACCCGACGTCCGTTTTTGAAAATTCCGCACACAAGGCTAACCTGTCTTTTCGCACAGCTGTAACTTTGTCCGGTCATAAGCTAGATTGCTGTGTTTCAGCGTGCTGCTAGCGCGTTTTATGTCCTACAAAATCCACAAACTGCAATTAGAAAGATTCACAATTGACAGAGTTACCGAAATCAGAACACGCCCGCGTGTGCAATTTAGCGCAATCAAGGTCGATGCTCTCCTCGCTCTTACTCGCCCTGATTACATCTTTTCCTACTGTCGATAACACCTTTCAATTCAGCATAGAAGCTCTATCGAACGGTGGTCCAATTCCAAGGTATTGATTTTCGATGACGTCATCTACCCCGGCCTCGAGCAGCCTCGTCCCCGATGCGAAATTGTCACAAAATAGATTTTTCTGAAATTGGTCGATATTGAAACCGTTCGATAGAGCTCTTCGAGATGTACAGAACGGTAGCATTGTTAGTGTCGAAAACGCAAACATGGGCGAGTAAGAGCCGAAGAAACTCTACAGCTCCCGTCCACTGCTCTAAAATAGCAGATGGGGCTAAGGCATTTAGGCAGCTGGGCAGCTGTGAGCAAGTTATCGTAAAGCGTCTTTAGTCTTCTGCTAGGACACGCATTTTGAGGCCGTTAATTTGCGCGTCCTCCCGCAGTGGTCCACTGAAATCGGAAAAAAAAATGCGTCACACAAGCCTCACCGGCATCTTCGCAGCGCTGTAACTTAGTCCATTCACCAGCTACACGGTTGTGCGTTAGATCACGCAAAGAAACTTGTGCTGCCTACAATGTCCTCGAGTTGTAGTCAGAAAGATTCGACCTTAATAGAGATATTACGTTACGTACTTGCCCGCGCGTGTACTTGCGAGCGGTCGCCCCACTCGATTGATAGGTCTTCTTCTGTATGTATTGTTTACGGCGTAGTCCAAAGACAAGCTGGACAGTCTTAGAACAATTCCTGAGAAGGGCGGCTAGGAATTTCCGATAAAACTCCTCAAGCGGTCACCCTACAGGCTGCCGCGCCCATCCGATTGATAGGTCCGACTCTGTATGCATTGCTCACGGCGCACTCCACAGGCAAGCTGGAAGTTTTAGAACAATTTCTGATTAGGACAGCTAGAAATTTCCGATAAATCTGTTCAAACGGTCACTCTACAATCTGTTGCTCCCTCTACAGGTTGTCTCGCCCACTCGATTGATTGTGACCGGCCTATATACATTGTTCAACTCTACTGAGATTTATATGTCAGAAGAGAGAGCTCGAGCTGCTGAGCACAAATGTTTATTTTCACAAGTACTCGATATTTTAAAAAGTATTTAAGAAAGCCGCTTTGGTACGCTCCAAAGCGGCTTTTTCGGCAATTGACCAAAGGACATACGTGGTACTGTAGTAGTGCAGTTGTTACAGGGTGCTCCAAAATAACGTGATGGAGGTTTGACGTTCTCCCAAGCGAACGTACTGATCTTCGGCACGACGTCAATAGCGCCATTTTTTTTGTGCGTATCTTTCCGCTCGTCTTATAACCTTTCGAGATCGATTTTGTCCCAGTTACGGCTTTTCTCATATAAGCACGTCAAACCATCGCGCTGCGATTTCGGAGATCATCGTCAAGGAAAAAATGCGACATCATTAACCTGTTCGGTCGACTGTCTCCACAGAGACTCGTATATATAAGGAGCTTGGCCATGAATGTGATTGTTCAGGAGAAGGGAGAAATCGCATTGCCAATACGCCGCAGATCTGGAAAATCATGGAAAAGCAAAGAATCCCAAATCCGAGGAGAAAAATCGCCCGTGATATCGGTGTCAGTCTCACATCAGTCGGTCGCGGGAAGGGGCGAACACTTCTCAAGGGCGAGAAGCTGTTCACCCTGGAGTAGGCTCGCAACGGCAAAACGGCTGTATCCGTTCTGTAGAGGTTCTGTTTGTTAAGGACCGTAGGCGCTCACAGTTTGGGGAGGAATCTACACCACCGGAAAGATTCCCTGGTTTTTGTGGACGAAGGAGTAAAAATATCAAGAAATTTCTAAAAATAAAAATATCAGGAAATTTTCTTGGCGGTTGCACTCTTCTAACAACGCGTACTGGGCGTTTCATCGACAATCAATTCCCGCACACAGGGTGAAAAGCACGCAAGCATGGTGCAAGGCCAATTTTCCGGACTTCATCATGTCTGCTGAATGGCCACCGCACTCCCCGGATCAGAATCCGACGGACTACAGCGCGTGGTCCATTTTGAAGACCAGGGTCCGTGCCAAGCCCCACCACAGTCTGGAGGCCCAGAAGGAATGTCTGCGCTGGGAGTGGGGAGTTGCGCTGGGAGTTTACCAAGCGTTTTGACTTCTTTATTCGGTCAAGTGGGGAACTTCGAATCCGGTCGAATATAGTCCTGCCTAGTGTCTATGTTGTCGTTATTTATGTATTGTTTTGTAAACTTGTCAGTTGTTTCATAGTTATAACTAAGAACTTTCATCACGTTATTTTGGAACACCCTGCATTATGTTTTTCAGTTCTTCCGTAGACTCGATAACAACCTTCAATTCGAAATCTTTTCAAAAAAAAAAACTCAAAACTTAACAACTCGTGCTCTAGATTCGCTAGCTGATAAAGAGTTCTCATTTGAAGTCTGGAACAAAAAATTCCTTTGATCGCGTTGCAGACGTGAAATATCGAGTGCGATGTGCACCACTCAAGCACGTTTTTTATATGGTGTTAACCACTAGCACTAGTTACGATATTTCTTTTCGATGTTTTTGGAGGTGATCGTACATAGCATACCTCATCCGGGGTTAAAAGGTTTGAAGCAGCAACAAGACCGTTATTCGATATTCAAGGTAAACGTCTAAACTCACTTCAAAGTAAACATCTGAGCTGCTTGATTCGTATGTAGTAATACGGTCTATTTGGTCCGAGTCAGGTGCAGCTACCGATTTCTCCTACAAAGGACTTTCGTTTCGCTTTCCACAATAGACGTGAAAACCTTGAACCGAAATTGAAAAATGTAGTACCTTTCCATTTTTCTTATGAGACTTTTTAGCCTTCTTTTCAGCAACCTCTTCTTCTGTCCCATCCTTTAAGACCTATAGTAGGCAGTTTATAGCATATGAAAAAAGGAGGTCAAACTATGCTCGAGTATTTGTTGTAAATGGCGGACGTCGTCACCATGGCTTAGCGTTTCGCGAATATGACCCACTATCGGTTAGTCCGAAGCTCTGTCTAATGCCCTTAGGCTTCTGGGAATCTTCTCCCAGGATCTCGGCCCGCTTCTACAGGGCCGCGTGGGGCGTCTGTGCGGGGAGGATAGTGAATGACTCGCGAACCAAAGGCAGCCGTATTTGCCCAGAGGTGCATGTGGATGCAGGGGATGAGCTCCTTGCTCCTGCTGTGGGCGTCGCATGCTCATGTATAGAGTGCGTGGGTGTGTTCGTGTCTGGGCACATTGTATCCAGCACGTCACCCCCGCCGAACCGCAGCTTGAACTTGGTAGACTGGAAGTATATCGAAAGGCGATTCGAGACCGTCAAGTCTCGCCGTGCTCTTCGGGCAGACCGGCTGGACCCGAAGTTTCCCGCCCCCACGAAAAAGGTGCTGCACTTCAGGCAAACAAAGCAGCACTAAAAGTCCTGACCCGAAAAGACCCCATTTCTGCAGCGATGGGAGGGGGGAGGAGTACCGAGAGGCTGCTGAAATCTGAAATGAAATGCCCAACCGGACTGTGCAAATTGAGAAGAACTGGGATGACGATCTGTGACAGGATAACACCAGCACCAACACGCTTGCATCAGAAACATCCATTGAAGATCTGAAGATGCAAGCCAGGAAGACAAAGAACGCCGATAAAGGACTGAGCAAGATGAAAAGAAACCACCCCTCCCCCCCCCCCCCCCTCCTACTCGCCACCTAGGATCCGGAGAAGAACTGTTCTTCGGAAAATGCGACAGCAGGAGAGTAGACGGCGATGAGTCCTTTCAACGTTAACTACCATAAACTGATACCTATAACTCTGCTGGAATTCGGCAAGTAATACACTTTCGGGCTTATACGTTTTCTGCGCTCACAGAACGCATGTGAGTGGAAAGGAGAAAAACTCATAAATTGAGCGCCAGTTGCCTGTCGAACGAGCAGATTAAGAAGTCAGGTAAGGAATTGGAATAGGAATCCAACTTCTTCTCAGCTGCAGTGACACCGTCAATATAAATTGGGCTTCCACAACAAAAAAACCATCTGCACATTTCGTAGCCAAATTTGCACCTAGATGTGAATTTGGAACAAATTTTTGAATGACCCATATTTGACTTTAGCAGAAAGTTGGATGCATATTTAAACAGCAGAAATCTGTTGTTATCTAGCCGAAGTTTCTCATGTGAAAAGCTGTAAGAAGTTTTAATTGGCCTCCAAATCTCCAAATGTCCTTCTTCAAGGAAATTATTCTGTGGCTTCTGTCACTTCAATAATGGCAAAAATGTGCGGATCGCTGCCGAAAAGTGTCACGTGGACAATTTTTGACTGTGCCCAAGACTGAATTTCCACGCTAAAGGACTTCCTCTCACAATGACGTTCTATCTAAAGCGTTAAGCCAAACGAGCAAGTGCAAACGTCCATAGCGTCCATAAACTTCATACTCTAAAATTGGACTTTCCCAATATCAAGAGAATTCCTAAATTAGAGGCATGTAGAGTAACGGATTCTTTAGAAATTTATACCACAGTGATCGCATTAAAACTAAGGGTTTCTAAAATGTACGTGTGTACTAGAGTTGAGCTTTTCGCATTTTTTTTTTCGAAAGTCGAACAATCGAATAACTCGATTTTTTGAGATTTTCGAAAATCGAGCAAACGAATAACTTGATGTTTCGCTGTCGTCGAAAACCGAACAATCGAATAACTCGATTTTTTAAAATTTTCGAAAATCGAACAATCGAATAACTCAATTTTTTGAAATTTTCGAAAGTCGAAGAATCGAATAACTCGATTTTTTCAAATTTTCGAAAGTCGAACAATCGAGCAGCTCGATTTTTCGCCGTCTTCGAAAGTCGAACAATCGAATAACTCAATTTTTTGAAATTTTCGAAAGTCGAAGAATCGAATAACTCGATTTTTTCAAATTTTCGAAAGTCGAACAATCGAGCAGCTCGATTTTTCGCCGTCTTCGAAAGTCGAACAATCGAATAACTCGATTTTTCGCCGTCTTCGAAAGTCGAACAATCGAATAACTCGATTTTTTGCCGTCTTCAAAAGTCGAACATTTGAATAACTCGATTTCGAAGGCACGTTTCATAGAGAACCGAAAGAAGACAGAACAAAACCACAATTGTGGATGAAAAGAGTTGAATTTAGGAAGACAACTGAATAATCGTTTACAATCCAATTAGAAGACCGGAATAACAAGATACTTGATCATTTCTTTCGCAAGTAATGGACATTCCCTAGGGATGAGGTGCCACCAAAGGTAAGGATTTTCCTCACTTCTACGCGTAATTTGCTATCTGCCACCTGTTCTTTATTTGCGAGTCGATGTAACTAACTTCTCGCAGTATCATATTACCAGCGTCGGTCGCCGGCTTCGCCTGCTTCGGAAAGGACGAGCACGCCGGGATCGTAGCCTAAACCTAGTTAGTGATGCTTCCTCAGCCAACTTCCTTCGACGTACGCAGGACGTGCGGGCCACGCCAGGCGTCGGGTATGGTGGGCCACGCTGGGAACGTAGCCCAAACCTAGCTAGGAATGCTTCCTCAGCCAGTGTCCCTCGCCTGTTTCGCCGGTGCCGTACGCTGGACGTGAGGGCCACGCCAGGCTTGTCGACTTCGGGTATAACATATTTTCTTCAGCACACAAATAAAGCCGTAAGGTTTGTAAGTTAGCTTTTATCCTATTGTTCAAGAGTCAGCTCTTTGCTCCTGTTCAGCTTTTTCCAGCTCGGACAAGAAAAGGATACGGATAAAGGACGGTAATAGTCAGTAAATTGGTGGAGGAGGCCACCTTTTAGTATGTGGTTTTCCCTCTTCGTGAGAAGGCCCATGAATGTAGATTTACATCAAAAATGGAACAGCACAATTCAATGGAACAACGACGGGTACGACACTGTAGTGTTGAATGATAGCTCCACTTTCGCGCAACGCAAAATGCATTATGGGGTGCCTTGCATGGTGAGCCCATTTGCACGATGTTAATAAAAAAAGCTTGCTTCGCATAGTCACTGTACGCGGTTTGAAATTCGTGAGTGGCTTGGTTTTGAAAAGAATGACGATTTTGACGTTCATAGAGCGCGTTTTCTGATGGCGACAGTTCGTCCGCAGTTTCAATGCACGTTTAATGAGGAATTGCTCTGACCTGCACGTGGTAAAGCAGAACATTTTCTAATGCATTACGCCCGCGGCGGACGCAATGCTTGACGAGCTTGTGTTTAGAGGCGCGCCGGCCTACACACAGACTCTAGCATACGATTACAATAGGCAATAACTACCGAAACTGACGTAGCAAAAGGACTGCTGGAATGCGCAGGCACATAGACTCGTTATAATTAGGACGCCGTGTTCCCATCGGAGCACGCAATAAGAAAGGGCTCTCAACGTTGCCCAAACTGCTTGAAATGGCTCACAGAAATAGTTTAACTTAGCATTTCACTGATACATGTAGTTTGTAAAACATCATCACCTTTACAAAAAAATTGTATTTTATCACTTGAAGACGTTTATCAGCTTTTCTTTATTAAAATCGTAGTTTGTTATCACTTATTACTATCAGTTGAAACAACCACTATAGGATAAACTATACGCACTGTTCGAACAGGTTAATCGAACCAAACTACACACAACACTAGTTGAGATAATACCCAAAACCATAATATCGCCACCAGAATCGACCTGACAGCTGTTTCGTGACGCTGCTTAATGCTCATGAGATTTTCGAGATTTCTCAGGGAATGCAATAACCATGAAAAATTGGACTCTTACATCCTAGGTATGTTCTACAGCAACGAACAAAATACCGCATTACCTCTAGTTAACTGCCACCTCTATTTGAACTCCCTCTCTATTCACTATGACGAATCCCTCGCTCTCAAGCATTGTTCAATTTCGAACTACGTTCGAGCAAAACTTTGCGACTTTCAAATTCGAACCCTCCTAATGAAATCGCAGATTGATGATCGCGAAAAAGCATTGTTGGAATATTGCTCGAAACCGAACAATGTCAAGAGTCGGCCGCCAGAATCCTCGAAAGGAAATCGCAAATCGTTCCCGCCGACGACGCAGAAGTGAAGCGAGTTTGAACATGGGTTTTTCGAGGAACGGAGACGATGCGTACTCAGGCGGCCTACTCTTGATATTATTCGAACATTATTCGACTTCGAACATATCCGAATAAAAAATTTTCGCAAAATTCGATTACGAACAATATTCGAACATTGCCTTTCCCCCTCTTCGATGTCGAACAATGTTCGAATAACGGTTCTCCGCGAAAGTCGATTTCGAGCAATGTTCGAATAATGTTTTTTTTTTCGCGAAAGTCGATTTCGAACAACGTTCGATCAATGGTTTTCCGCGAAAGTCGATTTCCAACAACGTTCGATCAATGGTTTTCCGGGAAAGTCGATTTCGAACAATGTTCGATCAATGGTTTTTCGCGAAAGTCGATTTCGAACAATGTTTGAATAATGGTTTTCCGTGAAAGTCGATTTCGAACAATGTTCGAATAATGGTTTTTCGCGAAAGTCGATTTCGAGTATTGTTCGAACAACAACGATTTATGATTTTCGGGTAATCGAGCGATTATTTGTTCGAAATCGCTCGAACAATTATTCGGCCTGATTAATCGAGCTCAGGCCTAGTGTGTAGCGTTAGATGCAAAGTAGACAATAAGCCAGGAGTTGAACCAAATCTTCATGTTGTCTTGCTAAATAGAAGCATATATCCTGTGGTTTAATTATCTCCAACGAGCGAATGGTCCGTGGGTCAAAAATGAAGATCTCTGAACAA
This sequence comes from Heligmosomoides polygyrus polygyrus, assembly GCA_947396885.1. Classification (NCBI taxonomy): domain Eukaryota; kingdom Metazoa; phylum Nematoda; class Chromadorea; order Rhabditida; family Heligmosomidae; genus Heligmosomoides; species Heligmosomoides polygyrus. The sequence continues at coordinate 57,955,903 of OX377202.1, forward strand.
ATTTTTAAGTATTCACGGAGAGTTGCTCCTCATCTCGAAGACATGTATCTCGAAGCTGATCACGAATGTGGTTTTCATTTTCCAAAAGATTTCATTTGAAGAGGGAAGAAAAGCATAACAAGGGTTGTGCAGGAGAAGGGACGATATGCGCCTGAGGCACTTGCGGGATGTGTTAAACGTTGATATTAGTCATTCAAAAACAGATGTGCTTCGCTTATTTGTCTGTTATTGCTTCACAGGTATACTACTGAAACATTGAAACGTTAGCAACAAATTACGGAAATGCACAGGCATCTCTGGCTGGACAAATTTGTGTATTTTGCACCTGACTCAGGTGACATGAGTGATAACGCGACGGAGCTCAGATGCGATATCGCAGTGAGGTGTAAAGACGGAAAACTGTTCAGTCGATGATGTCTAAAGGCTCATGCCCTTGCATACCTGACTCGTGTTGTCTGGCAGCAGCCTAAATTGAAACAGACGTCTCGTTCTCTGAAATGGGGTAGTGCCATGAAATTCAGGTATCTACATGACTAGCGTACAATACCGCTTACGTCGCGCAGTCAAAACGGCGGTTTGCGACGGAAAAATTCGTCGCAAACGGTCGCATATTCATAACCCCTTCAGTTTTATGTTTTTTGAAAATTGGCTGGAACCATTCGATTTTTCTCTTTGAGATCTACAAAATCATGTACACAGCCTTACCAGAACACCGCATTTTCGCCGTGATTGGCCCAAAAATGACTGGAGCAGGCTTTCGCGATTGGAGCAGCCTATTTTCCAGGGTGTGCGTGCTTTCGGAGTATCTTAAGCATGGCGCACGTTGTCAGTGCTCTGTCGTGCCAGTAATGCTCCGAGAGTCGCAAGAAAGGTACGTTCCACAGGTACAGCTGGAAAAATGCACAGAAGACGTCTGAGAATGTTATAGACGTAAGAATTCCTCAAACTCAACCAGTCAGTCGAAATGAAAAAATGCAGCAGCGCAGAAGAACTGAACCCCCGACCTTCTCCGCATGAAGTAACCCCACTTCCGCTGCGCTCCGAGCAACTTGCTTGCAGAAGCATCGCGGGCGTACAAGACCCTCAAACTCGTAATGCGCCGTATTCCACCGTGACTTCAAGGACCCTCTACTCCCTGGGTTTAACGACTTGACAAAAAATAAACACATTTTTATACAAATTGAGGGGTGAGGATTTGCCTATATGATTCGTTCCCCCAGTTCAGACATACGCTTCAGACCCTTTCCTTGTAAGTCACAGCGGTGCAAAAATGCAGGTGAGGCTTGTGCGACCCATTTTCTTCAGATTTCGGTCGACCACTACGGGAAGACGCGGCAAGCTAACGGCATGAAAATGCGTGGTCGAGCAGAGCACTGAAGGCACTTTACAATGACCCGCTCACTACTCCCCGGCTGCCTATGCTGCCTTAATCACAGATCCCGTTTTATAGGGGGAACGTCAGCGGTGAGCTTTCTCCCGCCCTTACTCGCCCATATTTGAACTCTCGACACTATCAATGGTACCATTCTGTTCAGCTCCAAAAGCTCTATCTATCGAATGGTGTCAATCTAGTCCAATCTTGGAAACATCAATTTTTGAAAAATTCACATCGAGGACGCAAGACGGGCGATGACGTCAACGAAAGTTGATGTTTTCGAGTTTGGCCATGTGTGATGCCGTTCGATAGATCTTTTGGTGCTGAACACAGCGGCGTTATTGGGAGCGTCAAAATCTCAAAAACTGGTAATAGCGCAAGAAACTTCAACCACTAAAAGTCCGCCGCTCTAAAATATCAGCTGGGGCTAAGAAAGTTGAGGCAGCTGCGGAGCAGTGAGGACGAGCTCGTAAAGTACTTTAAGTGTTCTACTCGCCTACTCACTTTTAAGCCGTTAGCTCTCCATGCCTTCCGCAGGTGACGACTGAAATCGGAAAAATTGTATCACACAGGGCTAACTCGCATTTTCACATCGCTGTAATTTTGTCCAAACATAAGCTACATTGGTGCACTTCAGCGCACTACTAGAATTTTTGTTACTACCTACAATAAAAGCTGCAGCCGGAAAGGATCACACCTCACAGTGATATCAGAACACACCCGCGCACCCAATTTAGCACAACAACGATCGAGTTCTCCCCGCTCTTACTCGCCCAGATTACAGTTCTTGCTGTTCTCATTAGCACCATTCAATTCAACACGAAAAGCTCTATCAAATGATGCCAAAGATGGGCAAATTTGAAAATATCTGTTCTCGATGACGTTATCGTCCGTCTTGCCGCGGCTTTGAGCGCCCTCGCCCTCGCAAGAAAATCGCAAAAATCGATATTTCCAAAATTGGTCGAGTTTGACACCAATCGATAGAGGCTTTCGAGATAAACAGAAGGGATTGAGAGTGCCAAGTACTCAAACATTGGCGAGTAAGGGCGGAAGAAACTTCACCGCTGCCGTCCGCCGCACTAAAATAGCAAGTGACGCTACGGTAGTTTAGGCAGTTGGGGAGTAGTGAGCAGATCATCGTAAAGTGCCTTAAGTGCTCTGATCGCCCACGCATTTTCATGCTGTTAGCTTGCCGCGTCTTCCCGTAGTGGTCGACCGAAGTCGGAAAAAATGAGTCTCACAAGTCTCACCTGCACCGCTGTGACTTACAACGGAAGGGTCTGATGCGTATGTCTGAACTGGGAGAGCGAATCATATAGGGAGAATCCTCACCCCTCAGTTAGTATAAAAACGTGTTTATTTTTTGTGAAGTCGTTGAACCCAGGGAGTAGGAGGTCCTTGAAGTCACGGTGGAATATGGCGCATTACGAGTTTGAGGGCCTTGTACGCCTCTGCCGGCAAGCGGCTCGGAGCGCAGTGGAAGTGGGGTTACTTCATGCGGAGAAGGTTGGGGGTTCAGTTCTTCTGCGCTGCTGCATTTTTTCATTTCGAATGACTGGTTGAGTTTGAGCGATTCTGACGTCTATACCATTCTCAGACGTTTTCTGTGCATTTTTCCAGCTGTACGCTGTGGAAAGCACCTTTCTTGCGACTTGTTTATTACTGACCGGATATTTAACCACAACGTCTTCATCAACTTCAAGGTGGCGATGTCCGTTCCTCCACGTGGTGCCACTGGAAGCTGCCCGCTTTGGCGAGCCGAGAACACGGGCACTCGTTTGCAGGCGACAGGCCCTTGTGACAGGCCGGCCTACGAAGACCCATGTCACATCACATGGTGCATGTTGTAGTTATGTTGTTATGTTATGGTGTAGTTATGTTTTTCGAGATAGTGCTATGGCGAGAGCCGACGCGCACTCGCAGAGCCCGGCGAGTGTGAGAAGTATGCGAGGGTCCCTGATGCGAGGACGGCATCGGGGGGCAACTGAGCTAGTCCGAAAGTCTCGTAACGTAAGCAGGACCCGCGTGGCTACGCTGAATGCGGGTACGTTGACGGGCCGCTCATGCGAGTTGGTTGAAGCACTGTAGCGTAGAAGAGTTGATTTCTGCGCGCTGCAGGAGACGAGATGGTCCTGCCGCAAGTCAAGGGACATAGGACGTGGCTTCAAGGCCGTTCTATTTGGAAGTCCCAGGACCACCAGTGGTGTAGGAATAATCGTCTCCGAACGATTTCGTGACTCGATTGTAAGCGTCGAACGCTTTGACGATCGGTTGATGAAGATCATTGTCGCCGCTAAGGAGGGACTTCATCACTTCTTCTCTGCATATGCTCCACAGACCGGCTGCTCAGAGCAAGCCAAAGATGAGTTTTGGAGCCTCCTTGATGAGAAGACGGCAGAGGTACCGTCGGAAGATCTCATCATAGTCGCTGGTGACCTTAATGGGCACGTAGGTGCAAAAGACGGGTACAGCTGTCATGGTGGTTTCGGACACGGATCACGTGGCGCCGATGGTGAGCGCACTCTTGATTACGCGGAATCGCATAGCCTCACCATTGTGAACACCGTCTTCCGAAAACGCGACTCCTACCTCATCTCATACTATAGTGGGAGCTCGAAATCTCAGATAGACTTTGTCCTTGTGAGAGATCGCGACAGGAGTCTTGTCGCAGACGCGAAGATCGTGCCGTATGAGACGGTCGCCCCACAGCACCGACCGCTGATCTGCACTCTGAAGATTGTCCCTATAAGGCTGAAGCAGGTCGAGCGATGCGGTGCACCGAGAATCAAGTGGTGGCGATTACCGAGGGCCACAACTGTCGACTTCGAAGAAGACGACCAACGCGATTCGTCAAGCTGCGCAGTCGTAACTCGGCATTACGAAGCCTGGGCGACGGAAGGTCGACAAGCAGGCATGGCTGTGGACAGATGACGTGAAAGCAAAAGGGCGAGAGAAGAAGTCGCTCTATCACGTGTTTCTCGGCGAAAAGACCGCCGATAACTGGCGGAAGTACAAAGAAGCGAAGAAAGCTGCAAAGAAGGCCTTGGCTGTTGCAAAAGCCACTCATTATGGAGATGTTAACGAGAAGCTCGAGCGATGGCGCGCGGTATCTGTACCGGCTTGCTAAGAATCGCCATCGGCAGACCGAGGACATTGAAAAGTTTTTCGGCATCAAGGATGAGAATGGCCGTCTTCTTATGGACCGCAAGAAAGCATTGAAGTGATGGCGCGATTACATCGAGGAAATCTCTACGGTAGAATTTCCTCATCCAGCCATCCCTTCAACGGCTCCAACCCACAGCCCCGTCCAGAAGATCACCGTGGAGGAGACAGAAGCAACTCTGAAGAAGATGAGGGCAGGCAAAGCGACTGGGCCCGACGACGTGGCGGCTGACCTGTGGAGGTCAAAATTTTCGTACCCGGCTAAGTGGTTGGCAAAGTTCTTTAATCAGGTCGTAGCAGAGAAGAAAATACCTGACTGTTGGAGCCACGATTCCGATTTGGATGAAGAAGGGCAGTCCTGCCGACTGCTCCAATTACCGTCCGATTCGCTTGCTCTCACACAGCATGAAGATCTTTGAGCGAATTGTCGATGGACGAATTCGTGACATCGTCCAGCTTCCCAGCAATCAGTTAGGCTTCGTGGCTGGCTGTGGCACTGTTGATGCCATTCACGCTGCCCGCCTCCTGATAGAGAAGCGCCGCGAGAAACAGAAACCAGTGCATATCGCCTTCCTCGACTTGGAGAAGGCCTTTGACCGTGTACCGCGTGAAGTGATACGCTATGCCACACGACATCATGGAGTTCCTGAATAGCTTATAGAGTGAGTGCGAATTTTTTACTCTTGTCCAAAGTGTCGATTTCAAGCTGCAGCTTGAACCTCGATGGTTTCCCATATCTGTCGTATTGCACCAGGGCTCTGTGCTTTCGCCACTCCTATTTGTTGTCGTAATGGGTGCCATCACCCAAGATCTTCGGAAGCCCGTCCTTTATACGTTGATTTATGCTGATGACGTAATGCTCGCTAGCGAAGATAAAGGTGAACTCGAGCGAGAGGTGCAAGCTTGGTGTGATCGCCTGGAGTATTTTGGACTCAGATTGAACGTGAAGAAGACCGAGTAACTAACAACGGACGTTAATGAGTGCAGCTCCATTAAGGTTAGCGGCATCGAGCTCCCACGCACTTCGGTTTTTAAGTACTTGGGATCAGCACTAGCGTCTGATGGCAATCTGACGATTGAAGAGAACCCACGCGTGAGTGCAGCTCGGTCCAAGTGGCGCTCCCTGACTGGTGTGCTCTGCGATAGGAAGATACCAGAGCACTTGAAGTCAAAAATATATAGAACTGTCGTCCGGCCGGTAGCGATGTACGGCGCTGAATGTTGGCCTGCGACCAGGGAAGTTGAAACGCGCCTCATCGTCATGGATACGAAGATGCTGCGCTGGACGGCTGGAGTCACGCGCCTGGACCGCATCTGAAACGATGTCATTCGGCTGAAGTTTAGTGTCGCGCCGATAGCGGACAAGATGCGCGAAGCTCGCTTACGATGGTACGCCACGTTCTGCGTGGAAAGGAAGATAGCTTCCGCAAGATAGGCCTATGTTCGAGGTGGTAGGAAAGCGGCCTAGAGGGCGTCCAAAGCAGCACTGGTCTGACACGTTACATATGGACTTGAAGGTTGCTGGTGCCCACCCTGATCTAGCGCTGGATCGGGAGAGGTGGCATCATCACACCAGAATAGCGGATACAGCTACGAAGCGGAACAGACGCTGAAGAAGAAGAAGAAGAAGAAGAAGAAGAAGAAGAAGAAGAAGAAGAAGAAGAAGAAGAAGAAGAAGTCTTCGTCAACTTCAAGTTGATGTGCTTCGAAGTCCTTTAGTATGCTGACCTTCCTTCGGTCACTTGATTTCTTCTCTCGTAGGTTCCTTGTCTAAAAGTGAGCCACACTTCAGCGGAAGCAGGTGGATCACCACTCGGGCATCTTCAGACATTGTTATAGTTAAGTTTTAGAAAATCTTCAGAAGACCTCTGATTTCCAGGTGACAGGAAAAATGAGGGAAACAGTGTATCGATGCCGTTTAGGTTGATTTGCGGTATCCATAGACCGCGTTTCTCATTTGAACCACCTCCGACGTCACATCCTGGTGTTTTTTGAAAATCGGAGCAGGATGGCTCTTCCCGAGGTCATTAATCCATGTATGGAAACAGATTATGAGGAGCCTGTAGCCTTCATACGTTGCCCGTATTGTGCCCAGTGGTGCTTCATCCACTTCGTACCTGTGAATCACTGATGTTGAACATCATGTTGAATACCACAGCATTCAGCTGGAAAATCCTTCTATATATAAAGGAGTAAGCGGTTGTGTATGTCCTTCCGTCTGTCCGTCCGTCTGTCCATCTGGCCTTGCGTAATCGTCGAGTAGTTCGGGTTCCGGGTTCAGGCAAGATGTCACCTGCGTCGTGTGAGAGGGGTCAGAAGACGTGTCACCAATGTCACGCAAAGAGCGTCCGAGTCCCATACATGTGTCATCGACGTCGTGAAGGCGAGCGTCCGAGTTCAGAAGAGATGTCACCGACGTCGATCAACAGGCGTCTGGGTTCACACGACATTTCAGAAGACATGTCACCAATGCCGCGCAAAGGAAGTCCGGGTTGAGAAGAGGTGTCACCGACCGTGCCAGGGTTCCGGATTCACACGACGTGTGAAAGATGTCGCGCAAAGCACGTCCGGCTTGAGAAGACATGTCACCGACGTCGTTCATCAGGTGTCTCGGTCAGAAGAGGTGTCACCGATGTCGCGAAGGGCCTGTCCGGATTCAGACGACGTGTCACGAGTGAAGGGGGACCGTTAGAAGGTTGACCAGTGAAGGAGACCAGGTGAAGGGGGACCGGTGAGGAAGGGACTAGTAATGGAGACCGGTGAGGGGGTGGGGGTTCAGTAAAGGGGAGACCGGTAGAAGGTTGACCAGTGAAGAGAGACCAGGTGAAAGGTGGGGGAGGGGGTCGAGTGAAGAGGTGGGGGAGGGGTCGAGTGAAGGGGGCCGTTAGAAGGTTGACAAGTGAAGGGAGGGGGTAGGAAGAATGAGTAAAGGAATCGGAGTAATGTTATTCCCGTCGGAGACTGTGAACGGTGTCGAGCGGTCTACCAATGCCAATTGATTTCATTTGTGTTTCTGCAGAATAAGCACTTCAGATTAAGGCTCTCTATCTGTTCCTCGCCATGTATAGAACGAGTACTTCAGAGAATGAATCGCGTACGTGCGGTAGAGGGTGGGTTGGCCCCATAGGAGCAGCTCTAAAGATTCTATCCTACCGTATCTCGCTATACTACTCTATACAGCAAAAACAGATTTTTTTACTTTACTTTTTTACTTTACTGTATGAGAGAAGGCCTAAAGAGGACAAAAAGACGGTCGGGGATCCGAACTCGGGATGTTCTATTCTCCGGGTTTGGGGGCGAAGTCGTCTGAACGTCTGGTTGAGACGGCTTCCGTCTGAACGTCTGAACATCTGGTTGGGCATAAAAACGTCTGAGAATGGTATAGACGTCAGAATGCTTCAAATCTCAACCAGTCAAAAAAGAAAATATAAGAAAATGCGTGCTCTGATGAAGCTGTGTGTATGCTTGTGTACATCTCAAATGGTTCCAACCAATTTCCAAAAAAAAATTTAAAACCGAAGGAGTTATGGGCATGCGACCGTTTGCGTCGGATTTTTCCGTCGCAAACCGCCGTTTTGACTGCGCGACGTGAGCGGTACTGTATGAACTCGGTATGCATCTTCATTCGTGGTTTTCTTTCAATAATCCTATCATTGCGAAAATATTCCAATAGAAAAATGCAGCAGGCCATAATAGTACCTGGTCTGACCCTGTTGGTGGAGAGGGAGCAAATTCCTTTAACACGTTGTCTCCCAGGGCTGTAATATTTCCATTAATGCTCGGCCATTCGCTCATTGTGGCGAACACGTTTCAAATAATGAGTTCACTGCTTCATTCATGGTGAAATTCTTGTTCTTCAAGCTACAGAAATGACTCGCAGTTTTTATGAGAAAACGGAAAGGTGAAGATATTGTCGTCTTTCGCTGAGATTGCGAAACTTGTTCGCCCAGCGTCTCGCAACGTTTTCTTCATTCATACCATAAGTACATATAGCATAAGAATTAAGCTTAAGCATCATATGCATGTCTGCATCATCTACTTGCAGATTCACAACGCAGTGTTGTAAGGATCTTTGTGCTCTGTTTTGTAGAATTTTCGGTTTAGTCCACAATTCTGACAGCCCAAGATTACTTATAAAATGTTCGGCTTGAATTGGTCATCAAAAAATCGAATAGCACTGTTAATCCGCTATGGAAAGAAGTTTCATGTGTGAAACGTATTCTGAATTTTCGTGCTTGGATTCACGACTTGTCATAGAAAAGTCTACTGAAGTTGGGTGCACTGAGCTTCCGCGCACTGCGGTTTTCAACTAAAATGCCTGGGATCACGTTAGTCCTTGATGACATTCTGATGATGCAGGATGCAGGTGAGCTCAATCTCACTCATGATGTAGCTTGGTCAAATGGCGCTCGTTGACTGGAATGCTGTTCGAGAAGAAGATTCAAGAGCGCCTAAAGTCGGAGATCTACGGAACCATCGTCCAGTCGGTGGCGATATATGTCGCCGAATATAGGTCTGCGACAATGAAAGTCTAGTCCTGGCTAAGCGTCATGGAAACAAAAATGCTGCGCAAAACGGGTGGTGTTATGAGCAGGTCCGACAGGATGTCATCCGCAAAGGTTCGGTGTCGCTCTGATGAACTGCGCGAGGCTTGACTACCTCGTTACGAACGGGAACATTTGGCGTGGGAAGGAAGACAGTTAGAATTCTTCATAGGATTCAGTTCCATATTGGTTGCATGCTTCCTTGAGCAAACAAAGCTGCGCGTGACTCTCAACACTGCCGAATTCACAACTAGCAAGGCAATTTCTTAAAGACACAAGTACCACCTAAAAGCTGAAAATGACGATCTTCTCCCAAACCAGGTACAAGCACGACTGATCTTCCTCAAATCGACCTCCCAGTAGGAGCCGTTCGATCCTTGAGCTTGATTGTGGCTCAGGCAGTGTAAGGCTCAACATGAATAGCACAGATCGATAAATATCTTCTATGACGTTGAAATTTCAGAAACCGAATGTACTGCTCGACTTACGCTGCTTCTGCCGTTCTCGACGGCGACGCTCTTCGTTCTTGGCGTGTTGCATTTCATTGTACAGAGCGCACATAAGAAGCAGGAAAAGGACCAGAAAAAGGCACACTCCCGCCAAGAGTGCGAGATCTCGTTCTGGTGTGTCACCGCCGTCTCTAAAAGCAGCACAGTGCTGAGCCGCAGACCAACAGATGCTGTTTGGTGGCTTCTATACTATTGAATTGTACTGAATTTAGTTTCACGCAAAAATAGATAAAACTAGAAAAATTAGTCATATAAAAATTAATATTAGCAAAAGTTGCTTAACGAGTTGATTCTCAAGGACTTTTGCTTTTATGATAAAAGTTCCATATACAGTCCCATCTCGTTATAGCGCGTTGGAAGGGACCATAGCAAATCCGCGTTATAACGGGAGTCGCGTCCTCAGCGTAGCTGACATCTTTTATACTCATTTACGCGTAGATTTATTCAGAAATGCATACATGGCTATAGTGATGAAAGATGTATGTGACTATGAGGAGAGTATGAAGACAAATAACATCTTTAGATTATTAACGAAACCCTGTCCTCAGAGGTACACTCTGCTACATATATGCATAAGTATGACAGATAAGTGTGAGGAACAATGAGTACCAGAGGAAAGTTAGAAGTGATCAACAACAAAACTTTATAGCCTGATGTTACAACATCTTTTCCCCTCCATCAAACCTCTTGCATCAGAGGGATGTCGAACCAGGTCTCTACCTTCCAGGCATGAACTTAGCCCATTACGCTACCAGGGCTGTTAAATCGTGCATCGCACCCGCCATATCCTCGTTACAGTGGCCTTTCAGCACTTCCCCATGATATCGGGAAGTTGCATGTGATCAACCAGTGCTGTTAGTAGAATCCTCTCCGGGAAGCATAGGCTGCAGATACAAGTCCCGCACGACGCGAGAGTCGCAACAAACCATCATGGGATTGCTTGCAGCCTCTATAGCTGCTGCTGTAGGCTTAGAATAGATGTGTAGCATATTGCTTTGAATAATCGGCGTTCTAGTCCACATATTTTGTCGTTCTCATAGAGGAAAGCTTCCGATTTACGACCGCTTCTCACAAATGCTATGAGTGTTATATTGTGTTCGACATAATGCTATGAATCATGAACACTTTTATGGGCTGCGCACGCGTGAAATACGTCTATATGTGTCTAGTGCATTCCATGTTTGACTCTCTTGAACCTTGGCATGATATTGATCAGTATTAATACCCAAGGATGGAGCAGGTGAACCGAGATTGGAATGTATCCTTTATTCCGGCTGACGTTTCGGCGCAACGGCCTCTTCTACAGCCTGGAAGAATCAAATAGAGTTTGAAAAATAACATGCCCAAGAACCATTTCAGGCCACAGCGGTGAATCAAAGGTTGGCAGGAGAGGGAGACGAAGCACGAGGAGGTAACGCAGACACTCCAGCGCAGTTGGGCGAAAACTGCTCTATTTAAGGCGACAAATGAGGAGATGAGGTCACCTTCGGCTCCCCCTCCTAGCGCGCCTCTGGCAGACTGTCCTCCGGTTCAAAACCGCAAACGTCAACGTTCCTGTATCACCGCTACGCGCTCCTCCTTCCCGTTGATTGTGGAGTTGCTAGCGGCAATCCACAGCGCTTCTAGTGTTGTCCGCGCCGAGATCTCGAGCTCTCGTGCCGATGTCGTCAACGCCACGTCAACCGCCGCGCCACTGTGACATCGCAGCCTGTGCCTACCCAGTGGACCGGAGATATCGCACCTATGAAGCATGCCCAGATGCTCTTTAATGCGCTCCCCAAGGGGTCTACCCGTCTCGTCGATATGCTCGCCGTGGCAACCCGCACACTTTATAAGGTATACCACACCTGAGACCACGCACTCTCCCTCCTTACTGGGCAAATAATGCACTGGCGAGTCTTGCAGCTGGAATCGTATAGTCGATTCCTTACCACACGTGCCTTGAGATTGGCCGGCGGAACCTCGATCATGCGGACCATGCTATCGAGACCAGCTTTTCGAATGCAATTTCGCGCTTCGGTACTAAAATCATACGAGACAAAAGGCACCTTGAAAGGAATTTTATTGCCACTTTGACGTCTCGGTGCCGTTGGCGGTGCTCAGTCAGGTTCTGTTCGGGGAACCCATTGGACACCGCGACTGGAGATGCCATTTGCAATGATATCGACTAATACGTTAATTCTACGTCATATGGAGAGTCGCGTCTTATCCAGAAGCGTTATAACGTGAAGGGACTGTATACGTAGTTCTATCTTGTTGACACTATACTTGTGCTCGAACAATCGAATTCGAATAATTTATTCGAATTCGATTTTCGATTATTTGATTATTCGAGTTTCGCAAATTCGAATAATTATTCGAATTCGATTATTCGAGTTTCGCAAATTCGAATAGTTATTCGAATTCGATTATTCGAGGTTCGAAAAATTCGAATTCGGTTATTCGAGGGTCGAGAATTCGAATAATTATTCGAATTCGATTATTCGGGGTTCGAAAATTCGAATAATATTCGAATTTCGATTTTCGAATGTAACATAATGATGATCTTTGTAAGCGACGTTCATTCCGGTGACGACTGTTTTCGATAGCACACCGTCGAGGATCTCGCCGGTACGAAAACGAGTACTAGTGTATTTAGTGTACCGCACTAGATCTTGTTCAAAATAGGTCCACTAGGGGTAATCTGCCATGGGAAGAACGAATATCATAGTCCTTTTTTGCGGAAATGCTTTATAGGCCAATTATATCAAGTTCAAATCGCCCTAGGCCTTGCGAAATAGCGCGCGCTGGTAGGAGACGCAGAAACCGCCCCATACACTAGTGCCCGAAAACGCATCCAAATATTTATTTATTTATTTATTTTTATACGCGGGTATAAGTATAGAATATATATATGTATATATACAGTACCGGACATGCCGCTGCGTCCAACAAGCACAAGCGGCGCAAAAGATGAGAAGCGGCACAAAAGGGCGCCGGAGAGCGCCGTTTTCCGCTCGCCACCCGCCGCGTCTGAGGCAAGTCGCGTTAGTGCGCGGCGTCCTCAATTTCTGGACGTTAGACTGAATGAAGGAGCTTATCCTTGCGTTCGGACGAGCATGGCCTACTGTTTGGAACTAACCTCCGGCATGGCGCGCGCTCTGAACAATGCATGTGAATCAATCGAGTGGGCGCGACCGCTCGCAGAGTGACGTTAGGCTGATGGGCTGATGGAGGGAGCCTATCCATGCGTTCGGACGAGCATGGCCTACTGTTTGGAACTAACTGCCAGCATGGTGCCCGCTTTGAACAATGCATATAGGCCCGGCAGAATCAATCGAGTGGGAGCTACAACCTGTAGAGCGAGCGACAGCTTGAACAGTGAGCGCATGAGGAGTTTTAACGGCTATTCCTAGCCTTCCTACTCAGGCATTGCTCTAGGACTGTCCAGCTTGCATCTGGAGTGCGCAGTGATCAATGCATATAGAATAGAACCTATCAATCGAGTGGGCGCGACCGCTGGCAAATTGCACGCGCGGGCGTGTTTGGAGCGCGATAACTCTGTCAAGTGTGAACCCTTCCGGCTGCAGCTTGTGGATTTCGTAGTCAGTAAAAAGGTCTAGCAGCTCGCCAAAGCACAGCGATGTAGCCTAAGAGCTGACAAAGTTACGGTGGTGCAAATATGCAAGTCAGGCTTGTACAACCATTTTTTTCGATTTCAGGCGATCACTGCGGGAAGAGGCGATGAGCTGACGGCCTACAAATGCATAGGCTAACAGACCACTTAACGTACTTTGCAAAAAGGCGCTTACAGCTCTCCAGCTGCCTAACCTGCCTTAGTAACAGCTGCCGCTTTAGAGCGGTGGACGGCAACAGTAAAGATTCGTCCGCCCTTACTCCTTCCGGTTTTGAGTTTTTGGCACTCGCAATAACATTGTTCTGTTTAGCTCGATGAGCTCTATCAAACGGTGTCAATCTCGGCCAGTTTTGGAAAAATCGATTTTTTGATAAATTTGCATCGGGGGTGAGGCCGCAGCGGAGGGCCAATGACGTCACCGAAAGCCAATATTTTGGAATCTGGCCAAGTTGAACACCATTTGATGGTGAATGGAACGTTTTTACGTAGAGTGGCTAGAACTGTATGTGAGCGAGTAAGAGCGAGGAGAGCATGACCATTGTTGTGCTAAATTGTGCGCGCGGCGTCTTCTGAGCGCAATAGCTCTGTAAAGTGTGAACTTTTCCGGTTGCAGCTTGTGGGTTTTGTAGGCAGCAAAATGTTCTAGTAGCGTGCCAAAAGACAGTAATGTAGCTTACGATAGGACAAAATTACAGCGCTGCGTAAATGCAGGTTAGCCTTGTGTGACACGATTTTTTCCAAATTCAGTCGACGCCTGCGGAAAGACGCGGAGAGCTAGCATCTTACAAATACGCAGGCGAGCAGAACGCTTAAGGTTCTTTACGAAAACGTGCTTACAACTCCCTAGCTTATTAATTTGCCTTAGTACCAGCTGCCGTTTTATGGCGGCGGACTTAGCGGTTGAAGATTCCTGCCCTCTTACTCACCAATATTTGGGTTTTCGATACCCCCAATAACACCATTAGCTTCACAGCGAAAAGCTCTATCGAATGGTAACCAATTTGGCCCCGTTCGGAAATATCGATTTTCGATGACGTCATCGTCCCTCTGCCGCGGCCTTGAGTGGCCTTGTTCTCGGTGCGAAACCGCCAAAAAATCGATTTTTCCAAAATCGGTCGTAATTGATACCATTCGATAGCGCTTTTCATGCTGAACAAAAAAGTACCATTGCGAGTGTTGAAAACTCAAACCTTGGCGAGTAAGAGCGCAAGAAACTCTAACCGCTATTTTCCGACGCTTTAAACTGGCAGCTGTGGCTAAGACAGTTTAGGCAGCTGAGGCGTTCTGAGCACGTCATCGTAAGGTATCTTAAGCGTCCTGTTAGCCCACGCATTTTAAGCGCGTTAGCTAGCTGCGTCTTCCCGCAGTGGTTCACCGAAGTCGAAAAAAATGCGTCACACAACCCGCATCTGCATCTTCGCAGCGCTGTAACTTTGTGCTATCGTATGCTACATTACTGTCTTTTGGCGTACTACTAGAACATTTCACTGCCTATAAGACCCACGAGTTGCAGCCGAAACGACTCGAACCTGACTGAGCTACTGCGCTCTGAACACGCCCGCGTGTGCAGTTTAACACAATAACGGTCGATGTTCTCCCTGCTCTTACTCGCCCAGATTACGGTATTCGCTACTCGTAGCAGCACTGTTCAATTCAGCACGAAAAGTTCTATCGAATCTTAACCAATTTGGCCCGGTTCGGAAATATCGATTTTCGATGACGTCATCACCCTCCGCCGCGACCCACAGCGGCGCACTCTTCTTCGACGCGAAATTGTCAAAAAATCGATTTCTCCAAAACTGGCCGTGATTGACACTGTTCGATAGTGCTCATCGAGCTAAACAGAACAGTGTCATTGCGAGTGCCGAAAACTCAAAACCGGAAGGAGTAAAGGCGGAAGAATCTTTGCTGTTGCCGTCCACCGCTCTAAATCGGCAGCTGTAACTAAGGCAGTTTAGGCAACTAGAGAGCTGTAAGCGCCTTCTTGTAAAGTACGTTAAGTGATCTGTTAGCTTGCGTATTTGTAAGATGCTAGCTCTCCGCGTCTTTCCGCAGGGGTCGACTGAATTTGGAAAAAATCGTATCACACAAGGCTAACCTGCATCTACGCTGCGCTGTAACTTTGTAGAATCATAAGCTACATTACCGTGTTTTGGCGTACTAATAGAACATTTTGCTGCCTACAAAACCCACAAACTGCAACCGGAAAGGTTCACACTTTACAGAGCTAAAGCGCTCAGAAAACGCCGCGCGCACAATTTAGCACAACAATGGTCATGCTCTCCTCGCTCTTACTCGCTCATATCACAGTTCTCGCCACTCTACGTAAAAATGTTCCATTCACCATCAAAAGCGCTATCGAATGGTGTCCAACTTGGCCAGATTCCAAAATATTGGCTTTCGGTGACGTCATCGGCCCTCCGCTGCGGCCTCACCCCCGATGCAAATTTATCAAAGGATCAATTTTTCCAAAACTGGCCGAGATTGACACCGTTCGATAGAGCTCATCGAGCTAAACAGAACAGTGTCATTGCGAGTGCCAAAAACTCAAAACCGGAAGGAGTAAGGGCGGAAGAATCTTTACTGTTGCCGTCCACCGCTCTAAAGCGGCAGCTGTAACTAAGGCAGTTTAGGCAGCTGGAGAGCTGTAAGCGCCTTCTTGCAAAGTACGTTAAGTGGCCTGTTAGCCTATGCACTTGTAGGCCGTCAGCTCATCGCCTCTTCTCGCAGTGATCGCCTGAAATCGAAAAAAATTGGTTGTACAAGCCTGACTTGCATTTTTGCACCACCGTAACTTTGTCAGTTCTTAGGCTACATCGCTGTGCTTTGGCGAGCTGCTAGACCTTTTTACTGACTACGAAATCCACAAGCTGCAGCCGGAAGGGTTTACACTTGACAGAGTTATCGCGCTCCAAACACGCCCGCGCGTGCAATTTGCGAGCGGTCGCGCCCACTCGATTGATAGGTTCAATTCTATATGCATTGATCACTGCGCACTCCAGATGCAAGCTGGACAGCCCTAGAGCAATGCCTGAGTAGGAAGGCTAGGAATTTTCGTTAAAACTCCTCATGCGCTCACTGTTCAAGCTGTCGCTCGCTTTACAGGTTGTCGCTCCCACTCGATTGATTGTGCCTGGCCTATATGCATTGTTCAGAGCGCGCGCCATGCCGGCAGTTAGTTCCAAACAGTAGGCCATGCTCGTCCGAACGCATGGATAGGCTCCTTCCATCAGCCCATCAGCCTAACGTCATTCTGCGAGCGGTCGCGCCCACTCGATTGATTCTGCCGGCCTACATGCATTGTTCAGAGCGCGCGCCATGCCGGAGGTTAGTTCCAAACAGTAGGCCATGCTCGTCCGAACGCATGAATAAGCTCCTTCATTCAGTCTATCGTCCAAAAGTTGAGGACGCCGCGCACTAACGCGACTTGCCTCAGACGCGGCGCGTGGCGAGCGGAAAACGGCGCTCTGCGGCGCCCTTTTGTGCCGCTTCTCATCTTTTGCGCCGCTTGTGCTTGTTGGACGCAGCGGCATGTCCGGTACTGTATATATATAAGTTTGGGGGTATATATATATATATATATATATATATATATATATATATATATATATATATATATATAAGTTCACATATGATTCAAACACAAGATAACAGGTGACTAAATAAGTGACTTGTGGCTTGCACGATAACGCAATACCTCCAAAACAACATCAAACTACAAAGTTTTCTGGTGATACCCGTCAACCACTCTTTCAAATTGCCTTTGGGTGTTTGGTATATTGTTTTTCTCTAAAGGCTTCAAAAATTCAACCCCTGCTCCATATGTGAAAAATGCGGATCTTACCTTGCTTCTGCTCTGGGAAGTTGAATTTTCCATTGAGCACCTCTTGTAGGAGAAGAAGAGGCCGAATAAAACCAGAGGGACCATACCATTTATCAACTTGTAAATCATGACTAGATCATATTTTTTCTATTATACGATACGCAAGAGCACGTTAGTTAAGGATCATGTTCCTGGGCAATGTCAAAGGTGCCGTGGTATGCTGTTGTAATTGTAATATATCCGTGAACTCCTATCCAAAATTTCCCAGTGAAGCTGATCCGCACCAATTCAATTCTAGCTACTTCTCTTTTGCATTGAGACTAAACACAGCGGTACCGTAGTGCAGGTGTAATATAAGTTCTAGTTCAGTGCTAGTACACAGTACAAGTGCTCAGTCACGCACTTGCTGTTGATGTTGCAGTATCACTAAGCCAAGAACAATCAATTCAAGCTGCTTGCTATACCAACTCAGCCTTCTTCACTCCCTAGCAGTACAGATGGCAATATTTGAGAACCCTATTGTGCTAACCTTACTGGGTGCGTGTAGCGCAGTCGGAGAAGGTGCCAGCTGTTGCGTGCACCCGATACCAGGTTCCTGGTTTGGATTTCCCGCCCAGGCCAACCAAGCCTTCCATCTTTCCGGGGTCAGTGAACTGGTACCAGACTTATCTAGAAAGGAGAGAGCGCAGAGTTGTTCATCGGCTGGCCACGGCAAGTCATGTATGGCCAGATACGCATTCAGATCGCCTCCACGATATCCCATAGTAGTAGAATGCTTGGCGCATCCCTTCTACTAAGTATGTATTAGGCTGTCCGAAAAGCTTTCAGCGTTTTGAGTGAACTACCATAACTTTCTCAAATCTTATCGGGTTTAGTCAAATCAGCACACTGTTATCAACGAGCCAACATCGACTTATTCCATCAGCGAAAAAATTATGTGGTGAGATTGAGATTTTTGTGATGAGATTCGACAAAATCCATGAATGCTGTTTTGGCTTGGTCCTGATTGGTGAAGGTTTTACAGCGAGAAAGTTCTGAAAGTGTTTGAAGGGGTGGTAGTCGGTTGGTGACAGGTCTGGAGAATACGGCGGGTAAGGCAGAACTTCAACAATTAATTCGTTCAATTTTCGAGTAGCGATTTGTGAAACGTGTGGACGGGCGTTATCGTGCCAAAGAATCGGGCCTCTTCTGTTGACCAATGCTAACTGAAGTTAACGCAGTTTTCGGTGCATTTTGTCGATTTCCTTCCAGTTGGTGTCTGCCGTGATCGCTTGGCCTATTGCCAAAAAGTTGTAATGGATCACACTAGCCGCCGACCACCACACGGTCACCATCACCTTTCTTTGATGGAGGCTCGCCTTTGGAAAATGTCTATGGAATACATCGGAGTCCAACCACTGCCCGGAACGTTTTCTGTTATCATACAAAAACCACTTTTCATCACAAGTGATGATTCGATCCCGAAACGGGTCAGTTTTGTTGCGTAAAAGTAGAGAAGAACAAACCTCGAAACGTGACTATTTTTGCCGCTCACTCAACTCGTGGGCATCCACTTTTCGAGCTTTTTCACCTTCCCAAGGCGTTTCAAAGTATCTTCAAGGCTGAAATCTCCGGTCCAAGATTCACTGAACCACTGGCATACAGTGCTTTCTTCAGAACTATTAGGCCCCCACACTTGGTTGATTTGTCGGGCTGTCTCGGCTGCGGATTGTCCCAATTTGAAGTTAAAATTAAATATCTTTCGGAATTACTCATTCGACATCCTTCGAAAAGCCCTTCAAGAACAAAATTGTAATAAAACGTTGAAGCATAATTTATTTAGCCAGATAGAGCAAAAAATTCTGTACAGAAAGTAGCATTAATGCGCAATGCAAGTTGAATTTTTACTTAATAATAGACGATGAAGAACAAACAGTAACAAGAACAAACAGTAGTAACACAAAACGCTGAAAACTTTCCGAACAACATAATATATGGAACTTGATTTAAGTCGGTTGTTTAAAAATAATTTGGTTTTTATTTTTAGATGTCCAAACGCGATTTTCGTAAAATTTTCCGGCTTTGGCTAATGTCGGGGAACTTCTTTTTGATTCAGCCACTAGGCAAACGCGCCTGTTGTCATGAAGTATTCATCTCTCATCGGATTGGGCAAAAAATGGGCCAACGATATCTCAAGACGACGATTTTTCTGACTTTCGGTCAATTTAGTTCCTTGGTCTTCCCAGTTTGCTTCAAATGGCGAACAACTGTAGTGTGATCGACGTCGAGATTCTCAGCAATATCTCGCGTGGTTTGCGCGGATCAGCCTCGACTGACGCCTTCTATGGATCATTATCAACGGCTCTCATGTGGTTCGTCTTCGAGGCTGGTGTTGCCGGCACGAAACTTTTGGAACCATTTCGTACTGTGCATTCGTTAATCCTTCCCTGGTCCCATACTTCGTTTATATTTTGAGCGGTCTGAGCGGAAGTCCGGCCCAGTTTCAACTCGCAGAAGTAAATTTGACGAAAATCGCGTTTAGACATCTGAAAATAAAACCCAAATTATCTTTTTAAATAAGAGATTTGAGTTATATTCCATATACATACATAGAAATCGCATATAATGAGCTTTCCGACAATGTATAACACCTTATGAAAAGTCTTATGGTTAGTTTATTGAAAAATAGTGTTAAAACCAATAAGACAGAAAACCTGCATTTCTTTTGCACCAATCTAATAATGCTAAGTTGAACAGAAAATTTTTCCACACGGGACCTCTACGGCAGGGACGGGCTGCCTAACTGTCATTGACATACAAACAAAGAAACTTCAGTTTCAAGCTACAATCAACAATATCGATCGATATTGACCTCTCGATCAAAACCTTTCACTCGCTATAAAGCACACGTTTTTTGCATTCCTCCGTCATTACTCAAGAAGGATGTTGCATCATTAGCTATATTTACCAGTTGGTTAGTACATTTTTGATTCCATTCGTGTAAAGAATATAATTTGTCTACAACACCTCTTCATTTTGAAACAGCTTGGCTGTTCGAAAATAAAAAGGGCCCATGCACTGTACTACCGAGGTCCAAAAAAATAGTTATTCATACTTCGCTACGAATTGGGTTGCTCATCACGAATCTGACATCGGTTTCTGAATTTCCGGTTTCTTATGGCAGGTTAACTCTTTCACGACACGCGTATTTTTGCCGCGCGCCGAGTGAATACGGTTTTTGGCTTGCTTAATGGGGAAATCAAAAATGCTCACCTTTCCACTTACAAGGAGCTCGAAGAACGTAAATGACATTTGTTGCCATGCTTTTGTTCAAAAATGCGTTGGAAATGGCGATAAAAGCTCTCACTGACGATAAATCGCAAAACGCAATAACAATGGTGTGTGCGGGAATCGAACCCATGACCACTCTCTGTGAAGCGAGAACACTTCCGCTGCGCCGCCTAAGGTGGCCAGCCCGCTAACGACAATGCTGATTGCGCAACACTGCGTCCACGCTGCATCAACGCACGCGGCACACATTCCGCAGACTTTGGGCAGCTAGTGCTTGCTTATGAAATCCATTTGGCAAATTTGGTCTAAATATTTGTAATCAGCGTTTCGATCTCTTTCACAAGACGTAGGTATGTCCGAAGTTCCATGGGAAGCTGAAGGCATTCCGCGGTTAATGATTCCTCCTTTACGGGTCTCTCTTACTATTCCAAATTGCCAAGCACGTTGGACGACGTCTTCGGCACGTCAGCTGAACTCCGACCAACTTTGGACGACGTTTTCGGCATGTCTGTTGAACACTCACCCACGCTGGACGACGTCTTAGTTAAAGGAAAAATCTCACTGTCCTTATTATGTGTGAAGTTTATTCGATTATTCGATTTATTCGGATATCCGATTATTCGTTCATTCGAATTTTGGAAAAATGGAGTTATTCGATTATTCGGAAATTCGAATAACCGAAAAATGTGGTTATTCGATTATTCGTTCATTCGAAAAATTTTGGAAAAGCACAAGTATAGTTGACACGAAGACGGATAGCAAGGTTTGACAAATACTTTCGACCACCTCACAAATACTTTCGACGTTTAGAATTTTACAAATTCACTCATGTTGAAAGATATAATCGACAAATAGTTTTTTCCTCGAAATGTTGTTAGCGAACTTTTCAAGCGGGGTTCAAACTCCCGAAGAATTAGTCGCAAAAACTTTGTTTTACGTAAAGGACATGAAAAAAGGGAATACATCGAACTCACACATCCCAATAGTAGACAAGGGTGTCGTTCATAGTAAAATTTCTGAAAACAGTTTAATAAATGAAAAATGTCCAACTGACACCTCGGGGTGGAAACAAGTCTAGAAAGATCCAAAAAGGTTAAACATCTGCACGATGAAAGGTGTGATGAGCTTCGGTAACAGCTCTAATGAGCCTCTAATTTAATCGCAAGTACTGTTGGGTGGTTCGATAATTAATGTCGTTTTTGTATTTTTCAAAGTGAGTTTATTTATTTTAACAGCAAACAAGAATCAATGATATAGCTAAGGAATGCAAGGCTACCAAAGTTGCCACAGATGATGAGAGTCAAGGAGGAAAAAGCGGAAAATCCGTGTCCTCCGAATCAGTGTGTCAAGGCTTGTGTTTACAACAGGAATCCGATAATCATCGGTATATGATGAGTGGACACATTCCCAACGTAAACATGGTGGGAAGTACGCGCTTTCTCGGATTCAGGAAGTCTTGCAATGCTTGTGGTGTGTACACTTCAGAAACATCTTGCACGGACGTTCGGGCTCGCACGACCATTGCACCTACAGATGACGAAAACGACATCATAGAGAGAAGTGGAACCAGTCGCCTCAAGATCCTAGAGGCGAGCTGAATATGCAACAACATGGACCTCGTATCGACACACTCTCCGAGGACGCCGAGTTCTAATGCGTTATGCAACAATATCAAACCACCTAAATCGCCTGTGTTGGCACGTTATTAATAAGAGGAATAATTCTAGAAATCTCAAACAGAGTTCCTATTGAAATTGTGGGGTAAATATGGTGATTAACCTCGTTTCCGTTTCCGCCTTTCGCTCCAAAACAAGTAGAACAGGATAAAACTGAACGGCTGAAAACGACCGGAAACCGGAATTCGGAACACGGAAACGGAAATTCCGGGCTTAATCCGTTTGGACACCAACATCCAAACTGGAGACTTTCCTGGCATGTTGGATCCATGTGAAACACACAATCTCAAGCACAAGGTCCATTATGTCACTGACGCTGCACTGGTGAAACCCATGTCCTCAGCAGGTCTTTACAGGTCCGATAGATGGTGCACTGTCATTTTCAGTTGCAAACCTAGAGAGGGGGTTCAACCTGTTCCTCTCTATTTCTGACAGCTTTACTCCAAGCAAGCAAAGTTAGATATCCTCCTAGGTCTATGCTGATTAGATAAACGTGTATAGCGTTTCGTTCTACAGTTTCTTAGGCAAACTGGGGTCAGATTCGACAGCGACTTTCAGCAGTCTAAAGTCGTAGTCGTTGATGAATCTGGCCTCTGGATGTTGCAAAGGAGCATGATGGTGAACCCGCTGCTATAGACTCACTCCCATCTTCGGAACCTTAATGATACACTGGAGATTTCGCTCACTTCTTTTTAAAAAATTTCACACGAGTGCTCTAAGAACAATGAGGCGTTTTTGACAGACAGTTTTGGCAATGCCAGAAGTCGGGGCTGACAGAACTATAAGAGGAGCTGCGATCGAAGGATCTGCAAAGTCATCACAGAACAGTGCACAAACGGACTGCTGAGTGAGTGGATCGAAAAAACTGGAAGTGAATCGCCTGGTTGCGATAGCTATTGTATCCGACGTCAAACGTATTGTATGTACCACGTGTACAACGTATTGTATGTATCGAAAGCGCTTCCATTCTAACGAGCTTTCTGGGCTACATACTTGATATTCTTAATGTCTTCTTCACCGTGTCTAACAGCACGGTGAAGATGACATTAAGAATATCAAGTATGTAGCCCAGAAAATGGAGGTGTTGGCACGGGTAGAAATGGGATTTAGCACATTCACGGTTTCCGGCTTCCTGACAAGAATTTTCAGAACACAATGTCGATTGCATCGGCGGAGCTTGTAGGTTGATATATGTCCATCTACAAGAGGAGAAAACTGAATGCCCCTCTACACTAGGACTGCTTCAGTATTATCCAGCTCAAGAGTGCTCCACAGCACAATATAAATTGCTGGATTTCGCGGCATTTTTTGCACCGCATTGGGGGATTCTGCCCCCTTCCCCGTTCCTTCTGGTATAGATTCGAGCTCAGCCAACTTCGTGAAGTCCACTTCTTAGCAGGTCACGACCGCTAGTTTTGCAGCTAGCCGCCGTCTACAAGAGATGTAGACGACGTGACGTGTTACACGAGTGCAGCATCGCTGACGTGATGAGGTTTGCGCGTAAAAACGCGTGTTGGATGTCGATTCAACACGCCAGAAAGTCTCCAGTTTGGAAGTTGGTGTCCAAACGGATTTAGCCGAAATTCCGCAAACCCCTGATAAACACTGATAGCAGATACTTGTCATCGAATGCGATTCCGACACAATGAAATAGTGGACATTGAGGTGAGACTAATAGGTGACAGTTGTGGGAGGAGGTCGCTGGACTTTTCTTCGGCTCGGTTATTCAGAGCATTACTTGAGTGGCGTGAGCATTTCTCCACTATAGCTAACAATGAGCTCTGAGTTTAAGTGTATTGTAAAGTACTAACAAGATTTAGTGCAACCTTCTTCAGAAAGTGCAACAGAAGGTCTCGTCCTAAGTGATGCAATGAGAGTTCGGCCACTTCGTTAAGGCGAAAGGGTTACCATCAGCGTGAAACTATTTGCAAGAACCATTATGAGATAAACTGAGAAGGCAGACAACTGAACAAGATTGTCAGAGACTCGGCTGTAAACTTGTGCTAAGATTTCAACAAAGATCTGGCAAAGGAGACAGACTCTTTTTTCTCGACATTACGTAGAGTGAATTCTATGGATCGGTGAAGTGTTGATGTCTGCAGTTACCTTCCTTCGGAATTGAGGGCGACATGAAGCACAGTCTTCACAGAAATCCTTCACTAAGGCTCTGTTGTTAGTTATTCCGAAAACGATTTTGTGGGAATGCATTTATCGTGGAAGCGAAAGCGCTTTTCTGAAATTCGCTGTAACTCCATCGAAGCGGGCAGGTGCGAGACACATCGGAGGTGCGTTGCAGCGCTTGTAACATTACAACTGGATTCACCCATACGTGCACATATAAGCTGGCAGAACCTAGCGACACCTAACAGATTCAGGCTCTCAATCTCGCTCTTATCAGCCTATCTAGTAGGCTATTTTGCTGCCAGAAGCTCCTGAAGTAGATCCATTTACGCTGTGCTTCAGCGGGACGCATCTGGCGGAATGACGTTCTACCCTCCGCCCTTTAAACGGAGGCGTGACAAATGTCTGCGTCTCCACTATCTCGTAAGGCAGCCACTGGACTCTCGAGCAAGCCCAGGGGGTTGGGGGTGGGCGGGCAAGGGGGATGAGGGGGTAGAACGCTCGACCCCCGACGCATCTGTTTTCTGCGCAGGACCTCGGTCAGATGCTTGTATTTTGTCATTGGCAGTGGCAGTGGCATTTCTATCCACGTACACCATTTTCAATGTTCAAGCCTTCAAGTAATCCTGTTGAAAAGGCAGCTATGAGCTTGAATAGCTTTAAAACTTACTTCAATTCTTCGATGCTAGTAATAACTCTGACTGGAAACGGCTTTCCCTTTCCTTTACTTATTAAGGATACAGATTCAATTGCTGAAATTATGAATATCATGGCTGATCCTTTAATTGGGGAATAGATTATGACCTTATTACTCTATTCAAATGAAAACCAATAAAAGTAACTAGTATTTGTATGATGGGAAATCACGCCAGATTCGCTGGAAATATAACACATGATGAAAAAAGAGAAGAAAACCATTTGGAGGATACTCCACAGCCAGTATTAAACTGTTACTTAGGATGGACACTTTTTCGGGCCAGTATCTTCGTGATATGGCACGATACGAAAGATCGTTTGAGAAGGCATCTAAACACCTGTCTTACTGTAGAGCACATTTTCATTGTTAAGTTGCTTCTGCAGCAAACGAACAACGTAGGGCATAGTTTGCAACAAAGTCATTGAGGCATAGTTTATACTTGCGCAGCCTGCAGCGCGGCTCCATAGTCGGTGTAGATATCGGCCTTGCGCCGCCCGGCTACCGCTCTCCACATGTATACCTCGCCGACGCAAGGCACCTCATTTGAGGGAATTTTCGGGCGCTCTGGGGCCATATGCTATTCTCTCCCCAACCGTCCCCGGCCGGGTATGAGACGGTCTCCGGCCACCTCCCCGGTATGCACATCTCTCCCCGAGCACTCTCAGGGACGGGTGACGTCATCAAAACCGGGGGACGGCATCCCCTAGGCATATTGTAACTCACTTCAGTAAACATACGGTAAACATCAACAATCCTGTGATTTCTGAGCCGTTTGCAGACGATAAAGTACTAGAAAGTACCGTTGGCGAAGCTCTATGACAGATCTGGTACGGTCCCCCAGCCCAGCTCCTCTATTTTTTCGTGAATTGATTCTGCTACATGGGGTCTGGTGGTGTAATTATCATGAAGATGGTGCACTAAAGGCCGTCTCGGTCGCTTCTCCGAAACACCTTCCCGCGAGTTTCCGGAGATAAGTGGCGTAAGCCAGAGCGGTGACGGTGTGCCCTTGCGGGAGCAGCTCGTACACTCCCTTCCCTTCAAGTCCCAGAAGCAGTAGAGAGGAACATTCTTGAGGTGCACATTCGACTTCGCAGCGTAGGCGGCTCTTCTCTTCGTCTTCAAACGGCACCGTGTGCGTTGGAGTCGTAACATCACCTGTAGCCAGCTCTTCCAGAAACGCCTTGCGAGGCGAGCGAAGAGGGAGGGGCGAATATGCGGGTGAACAGCATGCTATCAGGCAAAGCAGTGCAGGATCGGGATCCACTGAGTCAGCAGTAGCCCAGGATTGGAGGCCGCTGGCAACTTTCGATTGGGTACATACGAGCCTTGTCGCGAGACTTCGGGTGGTAGCCGCCGGATCCTCCTTGACTGCGTTGAAAATGGCGGGGTCTTCCACTGCTTGGGGACTTCCCGACCGAGGTCTGCGTTTGCAGTCCGTGTTCCTTTTGCGAACCGAGCAAACCAGCGGTGGGTGGTGTTAATGGCAGTGCCCCCCCCCCCCAATGCGCTGTTGTTGCTGCGGATTGTTGCCGTTGCCGCAGTGCCGCCGCGCCACTCGTAGATGATGATTGCTCGGAGATGATCTTATGGAGATGATCTTGTCCCACCACGACACGGAAACTGCCTATTCGTCTGCATTTACAACCGTCGTACGATCGCATCTGAGATCTTCGGACACTGCTTTAAAGAAGTCGCAACATCATATACGACGTTATCGCCCTACAGGAAATGAAAGGCAGAACGGAAACCATAAGAAGGACCGACCACAACGGCTTCTCATTATCAGAGCAAAGGTGGACAGAAAGAATATTGGCACAGTTGGATTTCTCACCAATTCGACTGTGGAACACCTAGTAGATTCTTACAAGATCATCAGTCCGCGAGTGGCTGTTCTTCGTCCGGAAACCAAAGACCAAGGAACCATCTCCATCATAAATGGATATGCTCTAACATCTGCGGCCACAGACGAAGAAAAGGAGGAATTCTACAAGCTATTTGAAAGGACTGTCAACGACGAGAAGAGCTACTACAAAGTTGTCGTTAGGACTTTAACGCTACCATCGGTACGAATGATCACGACGAATGGAGGCTAGGACCACATGGAACTTCCTCAAGGAACGAAAACGGAGAGCGCCTAATAGACTTCCTATCCGCGTGCCGTCTCTACCATGGAAATTCTATGTTTAAGAAGCCTTCACGGCGGTGCACCAGAGAATGCCCAAATGGAGAAACGCGTTCGGAGATTGACCATGTTCTTATAAACAGACGCTGGAGTCTGTTCGACGTCTCCGTGCTGCCTTCATTTGACACCGGCTCGGATCACCGTCTTGTCCGTTCGAAGCTGACTCTCAAAAAGAGGATGTTCAAACGTGACACTCATAAACCGGCACCGGTGAGAATCCCCACATTCAAGTCTGAGGAGTTGGAATATGCAATAAAGTCGTACGATTGGAATCTTTTTGAAGATCCATCGGAAGACTACGACATTCTCTCCAAAAGACTGTTGAAATGTGCTAGCAGAAGTTGAAGCTGTTAGAAGCCGCTAGGAAAGGTTCAAGCATTAAGCGCTGCAAACGAGATCTCGGCGACCAGAAGGCAATAATGTCAGCCCTTGTGGATAAGGATGGAACAACGCAAACGTCTCGAAGAGCGATGGAGGCCATCGTTCAAGAATTCTACACAGTTCTGTTTCGTTCTTCCAGCACTGTCCCGAAATGCTTGATGCCACCAGCTGAGGAAGGGCTGAATCCGTTTGGACACCAACTTCCAAACTGGAGACTTTCCTGGCGTGTTGGATCCACGTCCACACACGTTCTCAAGCGCAAGGCCCATTCTGTCACTGACGGTGCACTGGTGAAACCCACGTCCTCAACAGGCCTTTACAGGTCCGATAGATGGTGCACTTTCATTTTCGGCTGCAAACCTAGGGAGGGGGGTCCAACCTGTTCCTCTCTATTTCTGCCAAACAAGCAAAGTCAGATATCCTTCTAGGTCTATGCTGATTAGATAAACGTGTATAGCGTTTCGTTCTACAGTTTCTTAGGCAATCTGGGGTCAGGTGCGTCAACGACTTACAGTAATCTAAAGTCGTAGTCGTTGATGAATCTAGCCCTGCATACACGCTGAAGATTTCGCTCACTTCTTTAAAAAAATCTTCACACGAGAGTTTTCGCAGATAAGAATTATGAGGCGTTTTTGACAGACAGTTTTGGCAATGCGTGGAAGTCGGAGCAGACAGAACTCTAATCGTAAGAGGGGACTACGATCGATGGATCTGCAAAGTCATCACAGAACAGTGCAGAAACGCACTACTGAGTGAGTGGATCGAAAAAAAACGGGAAGTGAATCGCCTGGTTGCGATAGCTATTGTATCCGACGTCGAACGTATTGTATCTACAATCTATCGAAAGCGCTTCCATTTTAACGAGCTTTTTGCCTAACAGCACGGTGAAAAAGACATTAAGAATATCAAGTATGTATGTAGCCCAGAAGATGGAGGAGTTGGTACGGGTAGAAAATGGGATTTAGCACATCCACGGTTTCCGGCTTTCTGACAAGAATTTTCAAAACACAATGTCGATTGCACCGGCGGAGTTTGTAGGTTGATATATGTCCACCTACATGAGGAGAAAACTGAATGCCCCTCTATACTAGGACTGCTTCAGTATCATGCAGCTCAAGAGTGCTCCACAGCACAATATAAATTGCTGGATTTCGCGGCATTTTTTGCACCGCATGGGGGGATTCTGCCCCTTCCCCGTTCCTTCTGGTAGAGATTCGAGCTCAGCCAACATCGTGAAGTCCACATCTAAGCAGGTCACGACCGCTAGTTTTGCAGCTAGCCGCCGTCTACAAGACGTGTGGACGACGTGACGTGGTGGGGTTTGCGCGTAAAGACGCGTGTTGAAAGTCGATCCAACACCCCAGAAAAGTCTCCAGTTTGGAAGTTGGTGTCCAAACGGATTTAGCCCTGAGGAAGTACCCCCATTCTGGAATCAGAAGTTGCTCATGCCATCAAAAGGATGAAGCCAGGCACTGCTCCCAGACTGGACGGCATTTCTGCTGAACTCCTGCGTGCAGGTGGCAGTGCCCTTTGCTCACTTTTTGCTAACCACTTCAACCACTACCTTCGACTTGGTAGGATTCCGGACTCATCGAATGAGTCGAAAACAGTTCTTATCTTCAAAAAAGATCAGCAGGAGGATATCAGCAACTATCGACTCATCAGTCTTCTCTCGGTTGTGAACAAGATCTTCACCAAGATACTGCTCAATCGTATGGAGCGTTGCTTGGATGAGTATGCGAGATAGTGGAGACGCAGACATTTGTCACGCCTCCGTTTAAAGGGCGGAGGGTAGAACGCCATTCCGCCAGATGCGTCCCGCTGAAGCACAGCGTAAATGGATCTACTTCAGGAGCTTCTGGCAGCAAAATAGCCTACTAGATAGGCTGATAAGAGCGAGATTGAGAGCCTGAATCTGTTAGGTGTCGCTAGGTTCTGCCAGCTTATATGTGCACGTATGGGTGAATCCAGTTGTAATGTTACAAGCGCTGCAACGCACCTCCGATGTGTCTCGCACCTGCCCGCTTCGATGGAGTTACAGCGAATTTCAGAAAAGCGCTTTCGCTTCCACGATAAATGCATTCCCACAAAATTGTTTTCGGAATAACTAACAACAGAGCCTTAGTGAAGGATTTCTGTGAAGACTGTGCTTGATGTCGCCCTCAATTCCGAAGGAAGGTAACTGCTGACATCAACACTTCACCGATCCATAGAATTCACTCTACGTAATGTGTTCTGAAAATTCTTGTCAGGAAGCCGGAAACCGTGAATGTGCTAAATCCCATTTCTACCCGTGCCAACACCTCCATTTTCTGGGCTACATACTTGATATTCTTAATATCTTCTTCACCGTGCTGTTAGACACGGTGAAGAAGACATTAAGAATATCAAGTATGTAGCCCAGAAAGCTCGTTAGAATGGAAGCGCTTTCGATACATACAATACGTTGTACACGTGGTACATACAATACGTTTGACGTCGGATACAATAGCTATCGCAACCAGGCGATTCACTTCCAGTTTTTTCGATCCACTCACTCAGCAGTCCGTTTGTGCACTGTTCTGTGATGACTTTGCAGATCCTTCGATCGCAGCTCCTCTTAGAGTTCTGTAAGCCCCGACTTCTGGCATTGCCAAAACTGTCTGTCAAAAACGCCTCATTGTTCTTAGAGCACTCGTGTGAAATTTTTTAAAAAGAAGTGAGCGAAATCTCCAGTGTATCATTAAGGTTCCGAAGATGGGAGTGAGTCTATAGCAGCGGGTTCACCATCACGCTCCTTTGCAACATCCAGAGGCCAGATTCATCAACGACTACGACTTTAGACTGCTGAAAGTCGCTGTCGAATCTGACCCCAGTTTGCCTAAGAAACTGTGGAACGAAACGCTATACACGTTTATCTAATCAGCATAGACCTAGGAGGATATCTAACTTTGCTTGCTTGGAGTAAAGCTGTCAGAAATAGAGAGGAACAGGTTGAACCCCCTCTCTAGGTTTGCAACTGAAAATGAAAGTGCACCATCTATCGGACCTGTAAAGACCTGCTGAGGACATGGGTTTCACCAGTGCAGCGTCAGTGACATAATGGACCTTGCGCTTGAGAACGTGTCTTGGACGTGGATCCAACACGCCAAGTAGGTCTCCAGTTTGGATGTTGGTGTCCAAACGGATTAAGCCCGGAATTTCCGTTTCCGTGTTCCGAATTCCGGTTTCCGGTCGTTTTCAGCCGTTCAGTTTTATCCTGTTCTACTTGTTTTGGAGCGAAAGGCGGAAACGGAAACGAGGTTAATCACCATATTTACCCCACATTTTCAATAGGAACTCTGTTTGTGATTTCTAGAATTATTCCTCTTATTAATAACGTGCCAACACGGGCGATTTAGGTGGTTTGATATTGTTCGGATCAGCAACCTTCGCTTCGCCGACGATATTGTACTCATCTCTACCAGTACGGCAGAAGTCGAGGAAATGCTGAACGATGTCAACCAGTGGTGTGACACGGGACTCGTAAGGTTAAATGGAGTCGCTTTACAACAGGTCGACTCCTACATCTATCTGGGAAGAGAGCTGAACATGGATAACGACCTCGCTTTTGAAATCGCCCGCAGGAGACGCGCAGCATGGGCAGCCTTTAGTTTGGTTCGCGATGTTACCGATCAGGGCAAGGATTGTTACCGATCAGGGCAAGGATGTCTCGATATCCAACACCTCTGTACTGCCTGCGATGTGTTACGCGACGGAAACCTGGCCCGACAACAAGACAATCGCCAGAGCAATGCAAACTACGCATCGTACACTGGAGAGATGTCTACTGAGAACAAGCCTTCGTCAGCAATGGCAAGAAGGCCTACGAAGCTCGGAGCTACGGGAGAAGTCGCAATTAGCAGACTCGCTGCAGTACATGAAGAAGTCCAAATATCACTGGGTCGGACACCAACAAAAGGACAGTAGAGGGAGTTTCCGTGTCACAGAATGGCAGACTCATTCTCAAGATCTTTCAGAGAGCGGAGTCTGCCTCACTGGATGCAAGCAGCCAGAGATCGAGCGGTCTGTAAGAGTTGTGGTCCCCGCTGAGAAGACCTCCAGCCGACAAAGGACCATCAAAGTAAGTGTAGGTTGGTAAGACATGAACGTGGGAGTTTCCGTAAGCTGAAAGTTGTATTGCCCACAAAGTCTTTTTACCTTCCACCCTAGGAGTGTAAGGAACGAAAGAGGCAGTTAGTAGGGTATGGGTGGTACATTGAGACTGGTCAAAGACCTGCTGTGAGATCTAGCACGTCAAAGACAGTATCTGGTCTAGGGTTCCGATGATGGACAGCTGCTTTGCTTAGCTGGACAAGGCGCGCCGTCCACAAATGTTAAATGACGTTTGTTTCAGCCTTGAGCCGCTGTTGACGATCATACCACCTTCACTTGTTTTTGTGGTGACCCTGCACCAGAGATAAAGCCAAAATTCTTCGGAAGCCCAATAGTCTCTCCGCTTTCACCTGCACCGTCCAAGTCCATTAACCATTCACGGCAGTCGCTGTTCCGCCCTCAAGGAGGCGGCTATAAAAGAGGAGGCCGGAAAAACGCCTGGAGGTCTCCTCTCTCGTAGACGAGCTCGGGCAGCCCTCTTCCCCTCTATCCTCTCTACCGTAGGTTGTATATGTACCTGTATCACACTCGTTGTAATTGTTTAAGACAAACCCTGTCCTATTTTCTCATACATATTGTTCCTGTACAATCCACACTATATATCTACCTTTGCATGTTACCCGCATGTATTGAATACTGTTTGTATGTGTAAAAAGATATACTACATGAAAGAAGTATGGTATTTGTTATCTCCGCTACGAGATCGTTCCTTCTGGCACTCTTATAACACGTTAATAAACCGAACCGCTGGTTTATTACATTTTTAATGACATATGACCCATATCTGGTAATTGGACCGAGACATGGCTCTCGGAGAAGATATCGAATATAGAAATACTGACTAGTTTTATACAAAGGATTTTTGGAGAGGATCGTAAGAATCGACTAAATGATGTTGCCTAACTAGGAGTTCAATCAGTCCGACTGCTGTTAGTGTTTCTGCCTGCGCCTTTAATTCAAGTTGCTCAGTTTGATTTGGAGTTGCCTTATTGCTCCGTGCAGCTAACCGTCCAGTGCGTACAATGATGTCTCCATCATTGACGTAATGATAGAACTGGGTCTTTCGATTAAACGCCTAGTTGTGCTCGGGAACTTGATCACGATGAGGAATGGAATCCGCTATGTAAGAGGGTATGTCACAAATTGAACGACTATTTTGGGTTTTCATCGTACAAGGAAAAAGGTTCTTAAAAAATAAGGAGATGTTGTTTTATCTAATTCGGAACAAACTGAAACCGCTGAGTGATCCTTATTTAAAGATGCTACTTTTGTAATGCATATGGGCGATCAATAGAAAAGTGCAGGCGCTGGTGGATTTTTCTGCCTATGCTTTTAATTCGCGATCTCAAAGTACTTCATATGCAAAAAAGTACCAAAACTATGTTACTTCTCTTTATAAACCTCTATTAATATTTTTATTTGTCATCAAGCCACTGGGAGGTTTCTTCAAATTGAAGAAGATACTTTATTACGACTCTTCAAAAACGTCCAAAATTAGCACTGCTCTCTTCCATACCTAAAAGCCCAAACGCTACAAAACGTGTGCAGCAGGCTTTACGGCACGTGCCTCTATTTCTACTCAGTGGATAGATTTTTAACTGCAATGTGGCTTTGAATTACAGATTCCGTCGAGGAATTGCCACAGGATTCAAATTGAGCGGGACTGCTCGCAGCTATGGAAGAAATCCGTGCTGTCCTAGACAGGACAGGAAACGTGTCGAATCATATTTATGTTATTTTCTATTAATTCACTATTTTTATTGGTAGAAATATGAGAGCTGACCGCAGCTCGATTTTGGTTAGCGTGTATGAGACATAAGTATTTCCAATGTGAGTAAATATTCCCAAGCCTGGATCCGCTGCACAAGAAATCAGAATTGAAAGTTTTAAAGCACATTCACAAAAACTCTAACCTATAAGTGTTCCTCCATCCCACAAATACTCGAGTAATTTCAGGATACCACGAAAGTCTCAAAATCTTTAATCTCAGACCTTTTATAGACGTGCACTCAATGATTTTTTTCTTTTTTAAAATCCTCAAGAGTAAGTCGAAACTGAAAACTACCAAGTGTTGGGTTTTCCTTCCATAGCAACGTCGTCATAATATGCATAGGTTTCAATCCGCAAGACAAAGAAGAAACTGTGAAAAAGATTTTCAAATCCATTTTTGCCGTAGAGTTCATTGCCTTCAAATACTGGCCCCCACCGATTTTTTGAAGCATTGGAAGAAGTAGACTTCCTTCGTCTCTTCGTATCCTTGACATTGGGTAGACGCGTTGTGAGGATCATGCGCTTTTCTTTCAAATTTATTTTCCTATGACGCGCTCCTTTTCGTTGATTAATATTGCCTGCGTATTTTTAGTCTGTTAACATTCTTAGCTAGCCAGTTTATGTTCTATGATTTGTTCAATGTTTGTAAGTTTGAACTTGCAGCCAGCCGTTCAGCGGCCTATCGGCCGACTCTATGCTCTTAATACTGAGGGAGGTCACCACTTAAGGAGGACTGCCCCTATCGTAAAACAATGCCGACGCCACCAATCCAATCAACATAAGGGTTTCCCCACAAGTCATGTGTGGCCAAACGCGCCTGCAGTGCTCTAGGAAATCAACTCTAGTGAATCACTCCTCCAGCACTGCGTCTGCGTTTGGCGACGTGTTCGGCACGTCTACTGAGTCGCCAGGCACGTTGCACAACTATAACCCCCCCCCCCCCGCCGTCCCCACACTTCCCCCAACACACTCCTCCAGCACACCTGTGCAAACAAAAAAACAAACAAACAAACAGACAGACAAAGGTCGGTTCTCGCTTAATTATAGTAGGATACTTCACGTTCTCCTGCAATTGCAGGCGAGAGGCCCTTGTGACAGGCCGGCCTACGAGGACCCATGTCACATCACATGGTTCATGGTAGCGCAAGTTTTTCGAGATAGTGCTACGGCGTTCACGGGAGCCAACTCGCAGAGCCCGGCGCAGGCTCAAGCATGGCTGCGATTTCTGGCAAAAATTTGCGACCCCCCCCTCCAGAACGGTCTTGGTACGACCCCCCTCCCCTCATCGAGAAAATTTATGGATTTCAATGTTAGCTTGCCTCTTATGTTGCAAACAATTTTAGAAAATGTGAAAGAAAGAAAAAATAATTAATAAAAATCAATTAATGAAGTTATGACGTAAATAATTCAAAAAAAAGAAGTTTTTTTAGGCATGGCAACGATATGGCAACACCCTGAGCACCGCTTCTTCTACGGAAAGACGACGTCATTTGGATATGAACGCAAAGAGGACGTCATTAAGATTTGCATCTAATAAAAATTGAATTTGTTATTGTTTGTGGATAATAAATTTTTAAAGCATTTTGCAAAACAGCTGAAATGCATCGATTGCTGCTCAATTTTCGCAGTGACGGCGCAACAGATTTTTTAGTTGAGAGATGTAACTGCTGAAGCTGAAAATGGATCTTGCCGAAATTTAACCTTCAATTTGTAGCAGCTAAAAAAATCAGCTTTCTCCAAAGCCACCATTCATCCGACCAGGTGGAGAGATTTTCCTATCCTGGATTTTTCCAAAAACATAATATTTTCTGAGCAGGCTACCACTGGAGCTGAAACTGGAGTTGACAGCAGCACAGCTTTTATTTAGTTACTCGTTCAAAAAATCAAGACTTTCCTAAGCGATCCTCCTTGCGATCAGGTGAGGTCATTCACAAAATTTTTCTTTTTTCAAAAATAAACATTTTTCTACCTGAACGGAACGATGCCTAAAGCTGAAGTGTAGCGTTAGAAAAGCACAATCTTTGATTAATACATAACAAAAAACGCAACTCATCAGCAGCTATTTTCGATGTGATCAAGAAGGATTGATCACTGGTCGATCGCCCGTCGATGTGACTGGAAGGTGCTATACTTGTACTTTGTTCAACCGATCCTAACTTGTTCAGTTTTAAGGGTCATGCAAATGCAGTTGGCATGCAAAATACTAGGAAAAATTCTCTTTCTTATGAGTATAAAACCAGCTTTTAAAAAGGAATCTTTATGCGCGGCAGGGAGGGTGCGATTTTTGCTCGGAAAAGTTTTACAAAAATGGACGTAACTCTCTTACTTTTGAGAGCTATGTAAAAGCGGCTGGCATTTGAAGAATTAGAAAAGATGGTCTTTCTGATGATGTTAAAACTGTTAAAAAAAGGCATCTCAGGTGGATCAGGAACTGTCACATTTTCTGGTGGCCTCCAAGTTCCGGAGGATAAGGTACGTTCTTGTACTGATGGTGTAAAGGAAAGGTCCGCTAATGTAAATGCTTTCCGACTAAAAAGATAATCTATAGGTTTGGGATGCGGCAGAATACCATTGGTCCACGTCAAGGAAATCATGTCGCAGCAGGAAGAGCACATGCCACTCGTTTGCGTTTCTTCGTAGCGAACGCGATTAGGTTAAGCTAAAGCGGCTCTATGAAGAAGGTAAAGCTCAAGTTTCAAAAGCGACATTGAAAGCTAACTTCCCATTTTCATTTTCCCTCCTGAAAGGGCTTGCAAAGAGGAACGAAAGACACAAGATGAGGCTGAACCTGGAAGCTCTTTAGAAGAAAGTGGTGCAAAAAATCAACCTAGGTAAATTATTTGCAAATAGAAAGGGTAATGCTATAAAGATTAGAAATACTGCTGCTTTTAGGAGTGTCCATCCATGAGAGATCTCATGCAGTTTGCTTTGGCCATCAACCGCAACATGCCAGATCCTTTGGCGAACTTTTGCGCCTCTCCCAGTTGGCTCAATAGTTTTAAGAAACACGCCCGTCTTATAAATCGCAGAGTTACTCGATTTGTGCAGAAGAGAAGCTTTTTTGACCAAGGAAGAATTGAAGAGGCAACAAATAATTTCGTTGAAGAGATACGGCATGAGATGGAAAAAGTTTCTTTGGAATGCGTTATAAATGTCGATCAGTCAGCCTTGGCCAAAGAAACCACGGTTAGTTAGACACTAGAAGAAATCTCAAGAAGCTTATTTTCTTTAGCAGTGTATTACACAGGTGCCGAGATCTCTGTCATTTAAAGGAGGGAAAGAAACAATACGGATAGTGCAGTCGTCATCTGCCACCACACATAGCCTGACAGTGATGCCATTCGTGTTTGCTTCCGGAAAGCTCGGCGAGACACTGTTCGTGCAACTGCAAGAGCCAGACGGTACCTGTCCTAGAAAGGGTATCTTTCAGACGAAAAATCCTTTCGTCACTGCGGGATTCACGCACATGATGAGCTCGACCACCACTCTATCATTCTTTGAGAACGTCTTCCTTCGATGCCTGACCAATGCATCCTTCTTCTCGACTCCTGGGCAGATTTCTCCAACTACGACGCTATCGCAGCTCTTGTACCGGTCGAGAAGAATCTGACTATACGAACAATTCCCTCTGGAACAACGAGTCGAATTCAACCAGCCGATGTAGGATTTTTCCAATACTTCAAATCACTCCTTAAGCGATTCCACTCGCACGTCATTGTCTACGATCTTCTGCTCGATGTTCAAAAAAGAAATAATATATTGAAGGCAAGTTTTCATCTCCCGTGAAATCCTTAAGCGTTACTTTCAAGCAACAGCAAATCCATACAATCGTTTAAGGTCATTTCACTGATTCACCGTTTGCTGTGCCATACCAGCATCAGGAATCTTATTATGTTTGCGTGGTACAAGGCCGGGTACCTTGCCGAACATCCTGGGTCTTTTGATAGCCCAGCTCAATGTGTATTCCCCAGGGACATTGGATGATGTGATGAACAAGGCTGCAGTGAACCTGTAGCTTTTATTCGCTGTTTGTTCTGCAGTCGTTGCTATTGTTTCATGCACTACGTTGCATTGTACCATTGGTGCTAGGAATTGCGATAATTTAACATATTATTTTGTACAAAGTTCTGTTTTGAATGAAGCGTGCAGTTTGAAAAAAATTGTCAGTGTAGATTCTACTAGGTCTGTACATACAGGCTTGAGCAGCATATCTTGTGCGGAGCAGGTCACGTTCTACGTGAGAGACGTGTAGAGACTTGAGAATAACTAGTGAGAGACTGTAGAGTAAGAAAAATAAGGAAAAATTTGGTGAAAGTTAATGTTCTATGTTATGTGTATATATAGCGGTGAATACTATGCAAACTGGCTTCTTGCCTGCATCGTTGTCACAGCCTGCGCAACTCTCATCCAAAACATGAGATTCGCAAAAATGCAGAAGACAAGCCTCACCCAGGATCCAAACCCCCAACGTTTCACTCGCAAGTCTGCCACGCTATCCACTCGGCCGTCCGGTCGACACTCACCATCGGAAAAGCAATGAACTCGAGAGTGATAAGACACCAGCCGTCTTGCTTGCTTCACCACTCAATTGTAATGGTGCGGCTTCCAGGGGCCGTAACTCTGCTCAAAGTTGTACTCGGGTCAAGATACTTGCATATTCTTACTTCTCAGAGGGAGGCGCTCCTGCCCATATGCACCGCATCGCTGGCTCAGACCTACACTTCAGGTAGTTCCCTGTTGAGTTCTGATATTCCCATTTACTTAGAACGAGATGAGGTGGGTCACGTTTGCGAAATACGGTGTTCAACATGGTGAGGTTATGCGATTCCGCATACGGAAGAATACGCTCAACATTTGTGTTACGCGACCCGTAACCGAATCCACCATGATAGCTGTACCCGTCTTTCGTCGCGCCCACGTGCCCATTAAGGCCACCTGCGACAACGATGACATCTTTCGACGGTTCTTCTGCTGTCTTCTCATCAACCATGCTCCAAAACTCATCCTTGGCTTAATCGAAGCAGTCAGTCTGTATAGCAGAGATGAAGTGATAGTGCCGGTCCTTAGCAGCGACAACGATTAATCGATCGTTAAAGCAGTCGACGCTTATAATCGAATTACGAAGTGGCTCGGAGACGATTATTCCGACACCACTGGTGGTCCTGGGAGTTCCACATAGGACGGCTTAAAGCCACGTCCTATGTCCCTTGACTTGCAGCAGGACCACCTCGTCTCCTGCACCGCACAAGAAATCAACTCTTCTGCGCTCCAGTGCTTCAACCAACTCGCACGAGCGGCCCGTCAACGTACCCACATTTAGCGTTGCC
The DNA here is from genome assembly GCA_947396885.1 of Heligmosomoides polygyrus polygyrus. NCBI lineage: Eukaryota > Metazoa > Nematoda > Chromadorea > Rhabditida > Heligmosomidae > Heligmosomoides > Heligmosomoides polygyrus. The sequence goes on from OX377202.1 coordinate 57,994,490, forward strand.
ACGCGGGTCCTGCTTACGTTACGGGACTTTCGGACTAGCTCAGTTCCCCACCCCCCTGATGCCGTCCTCGCATCAGGGACCCTCGCATACTTCTCACACTCGCCGTGGTCTGCGAGTGCGCGTCGGCTCCCGGGGACGGCGTGGCGCTATCTCGAAAAACTTGCACTGTCATGAACTATGTAATGTGACATGGTCTTCGTAGGCCAGCCTGTCACAAGAGCCTGTCGCCTGCAATCGAGTGTCCGTGCTTAGTTTAGCTCCCAGAGCGAGCGGTTTCCAGTGGCACCACGTGGAGGAACGAACATCGCCACCATGTATTGATGCATAGCTATCATTAACAATTCATAATGGACTGCTCCCCCCCTCCCGATTGGAATTGCATCTGCAAATCTAGTAAGTGGTCCTACTTTACTAGAATTGCACCGAGAATGGTCCTTTTCAGGTTGCCCTCTCCCGACTAGGAACTCGGAAATTGTTTCTATCTTAGCAATCAGGTTTGGCGTAGTTTACTTATTTCTGCACGTTGTTCCCATTTATTGTTTTTTCGTAATGTCTTTTTCGTAACGTCGGGGAATCGTTTAAAAGCAGTCACCACCACCAGCCGCCCTAGGATTGCACCCCTATCTCCTCTTTTCGATTGTGGATCCGCGTTTTATCTGCATCCGAATTAGGCAAAGGAAGGAACTCCAGTAGCCGTATTCATGAAGCGGCGGGCTCCAGCCGCATCCCGTCCCCGGCTTCCCGCAGCTCATTCGGTATTCATGAATCATCGGGAAGCAGGGACGACCGCGATGCGCGAGATAGATTCGCAGCGGAGGCGAGAATTGCAAGATTTTAAAAACTAATTTCTCAAATTACCGGTTCTTCAACTGGATCGCAGAGGTCTCGGATGTTAGTGAAGGCGAGTCGGACTCGACGAGAGATCCGCTGTGTCAGCTGGGACTTTGCTCAGTCGCTCTCGGCTTGTGCCCATGTTTATCTGGTGCTGCTCCTTTCCATATTGAAGGGATAAACGTCATAGGGCGACGCTGACCTTTATTTTTTTGGGGGGGGGGGGAGGATGAGTCGTGCATTTTACTTCTGCGGGATCTCACGGATGTATGGAATTCTCGGTGTCGCTGAACGACGAGTTACGAATTTTAGTGACAATTTTTTTCGGATTTTTCTAAAACAAAAAACATTTTCTATGTGGTTTCATTATTTTTTGTTACTCTGGTGTTTCTTACCTTTCACTGTTGCTCTGTATTTGCTTATTAAATGCTTCGAAGTTGAGCGATAAAGACATCCCCTGGCCTTGATTTTAACCAATCGCGCTTACAAACTATTGCCTGTGTAAACTCATCTGTATTGACTTCGATTCTTAGCCTAAAAAAAGTGACTTGGTCGACTATACCCCTACATTCTCCTCTTCAAAATGTAGGCATTCATTTTTCACTCATATTTATATTCTATTTTTATATTATTTATATATTTTATTTATATTATATCATATATTATATTATATTTATTTGTATTTTTATTTGTATCTGTATTTAGTTTGATTTTTTCATATACGGGGCGCGTGTGGCGCAGTCCGAGGAAGTGCCAGTTGTCGTGTGCATCTGATACCAGGTTCCTGGTTCGGATTTCCCGCCCAAGCCAGCCAAGCCTTCCATCCTTCCGAGGTCAGTTAATTAGCATCAGGTTTGCTTGGGAAGGATAAAGCGCTAACTTGCTCATCAGCTGGCCATTGCATGGCACTCAAATCGCCTCCACGACATCCATGGAAGTAGAATGTGTGGTTCATCCCAAAAGGGATTGAGTATCGTATTTGTTAGGGTTTTGATAACAGTTTGCAGACTTTTCCGAATTTGGAACCACTTAAGTATTGAAGAATTAATTTTTAATTTTATACGTATCTTTATTTTTATCTTGTTAGGCGCAAATAGGGTCGGGGTGGGGGTCACCCATACCCAGAGGTTGCCCGCTTTGGTAAGAATGCACTTGTGTGTGTATTTACTTCAGAAATGGCCTACCTCAGTTCACTGTAGGGGTAGAACACACCATTGCTGCAATTCCGGTGTCAAAAAAGCGTTGTGTATGGGGTGACCCCCACCCTAATTGCGCCTTTGTTGTTTACTCCGAAGTTCAATTCCATCTTGCTGACAATGTCATTTTTTTCACGGAGAACGTTCTCTTAAAATGCCCAACGACTGGCAAGGGAATGGATAAGAAGTGGTACCGCGATATCCCGCAAAAATGGAGTGCGTGGCGCATCCGACGAAAGAACTATTCACCGTCAATGTTTCAGATCAATTATGTGATTTTTTCACCTGAAGTAGGTGACAGAAGCTAAACCCTGACCTTATCTCTTTATTTCATAACGCGCCTCCTCCCTCTCTCCCCCCCCCCCCTGAAGATGGTCCACAAAGACGTTGCGAGACACATGGCGAAGATAACCTCCTGTGAAGACAATTGCGATGTCAAAACAGCCATCGAAATCCCATTGTGTGCAATTGCTCACACCACTTCATCGACGGCTCCCGGCGTTCCCGACCAATTGCGTGCGGGTAGGCCGGTAGCCTCCAGTCGCGTTCCGGCATGTTCATGAATACGAACTTTTGCTTCCCGCCCCGGTCGCTTCCCGTGGGAAGCCTTGAACGTTTCCGGGAAGATTCATGAATATTGCCACAGGATGTAGGCAATTTTAACACGGGTGCATCACTCGAGCCACTCCCTGGAGTCTCTCCCCTGCCCAAAACAAACAAACAGAGCTATAGCATTGTTTTTTGTTTTCTTTACTTCTTGTGTGTCACTGTTTCTTTTCTTACATGTTAGTGGCACTTATTATAAGGTGCCCCCAACTATCGCAGCGCCTGAATTTCTATCCTAACATCTTATTCAGAAAATTTTCTTAGTTAGGCAGCCAGTTAGTTTTAGTTTGCGTTGTTGATTGCTTTTATTCTTTCTTTGCTATTCTTATTTCCTCCCTTATTTCTTCTGCAATTTGACGTGGAAGAAATGATTTCGCCATACGGCCACAATTTTTACACCGGAATCTCCTGCTGTCTGCGCCCTCCTAGCTTAGAGATCGCGCGTCGGCGTCCGCGTTGAAATTCGTTCGATGTCTTGTGTGCGCGCTATGGCTCCCTGCAGACTAAATCCGGTTGGACACCAACTTCCAAACTGGAGACTTTTCTGGCGTGTTGGATCGACTTTCAACACGCGTCTTTACGCGCAAACCCCACCACGTCAGCGGCGCTGCACTGGTGTAACACGTCACGTCATCCACACGTCTTCTAGACGGCGGCTAGCTGCAAAACTAGCGGTCGTGACCTGCTTAGAAGTAGACTTCACGATGTTGGCTGAGCTCGACTCTCTACCAGAAGGAACGGGGAAGGGGCAGAATCCCCAATGCGGGCCATGCCGCGAAAAAGCACTCTTGAGCTGGATAATACTGAAGCAGTCCTAGTGTAGAGGGGCATTCAGTTTTCTCCTCATGTAGGTGGACATATATCAACCTACAAGCTCCGCCGGTGCAACGTTGTTTTGAAAATTCTTGTCAGGAAGCCGGAAACCGTGGATGTGCTAAATCCCATTTTCTACCCATGCCAACCCCTCCATCCAACGGGATACATACTTGATATTCTTGTCTTCTTCACCATGCTGTCAAGCGAGAAGCTCGTTAGAATGGAAGCGCTCCCCATAGATTGTACATAAATTACGTTCAATGTCGGATACCATAGCTATCGCAACCAGGCGACTCACTTCAAGTTTTTTCCGATCCACTCACTCAGCAGTGCGTTTGTGCACTGTTCTGTGATGACTTTGCAGACCTTCGATCGCAGTCCCGTCTTACAGTTCTATCAGCTCCGACTTCCAGGCATTGCCACAAAACTGTCTGTTAAAAACGCCTCATACGTCTTATCTGCGAGAGCACTCGTGTGAAAAGATTTTTTAAAGTGAACGAAATCTCCAGCGTGTATGATTAAGATTCCAAAGGTGGAAGCAAGTCTATAGCTGCGGGTTCACCATCATGCTTCTTCGCAACATCCAGGGGCCAGATTCATCAACGACTACGACTTTAGATCGCTGTAAGTCGCTGACGAATCTGACCCCAGTTTGCTTAAGAAACTGTGGAACGAAACGCTATACACGTTTATCTAATCAGCATAGACCTAGGAGGATATCTAACTTTGCTTGTTTGGGGTAAAGCTGTCAGAAATAGAGAGGCACAGGTTGGACCCCCCCCCCCCTCTCTAGGTTTGCAACCGAAAATGAAAGTGCACCATCTATCGGATCTGTAAGGGCCTGCTGAGCACATAGGTTTCACTAGTGCAGCGTCAGCGACATAATGGACCTTGCGCTTGAGAACGTGTGTTGGACCTGGTATACGGTCTTACTTAGATCTAACCAGATTCTCCTGATGTCGCGTCATATCGACGTGGCCATTTTCGATATCCGCCGAAACCATGGTCAGTCGATATGGAGGAGGGTCGTTGAGTGGTCGGTGGCGGATCGCGGCTCTTCCACCGCCGCTACAGGAGAGCATTGGGAGACGGGAGCAGTTCCTGCACGAGCACCTTGGACGCACTACACACTGGAGTCCCTTCCCTAGCCGAGTTGTGCGCTCGAGGAGCGCACAACCCATCTCCGATGTCTCCCTCAGCGACGAAAGCATTCTTGGCACGAGCCGCCTGGATGGCCCACACCCCGGAGTCCCTTCCCTAGCCGAGTTGTGCGCTCGAAGAGCGCACAACCCATCTCCGATGTCCCCCTCAGCGACGAAAGCAGTCTCGGCACGGATTGATTGCAAGTTTGCGTGGTACTCCAGCAGGAGCTGGCATATTGCCAGCGGAGCAAGTGGTTAGTTCTAATAGCTATCCCTGGCATACTTGCATTACAGGAGACTACATAGGATTTGGGGGTCTTGACGAGCACGTCTTGGTGCGTTTTTTGCAAATTTTCCAGCCGTATGCGCATCGCCTCACGAAGAGCGCAGAACCCAGAAGCCTACTCCTCCTGAGAGACGAAAGCAGTCTCCACACCGGCAGCTTGGATGGCACCCACCCTGGAGTCCCTTCCCTAGCTTGATTCTGCGCTCGAAGAGTGCAGAATCCAGCCGCGGACTCCCCCTGAGCGACGAAAGCAGTCTCTACACCGGCAGCTCGGATTGCACACGCCCTGGAGTCACTTCCCTGGCCTGGTTCCCAGCCGCCGACTCCCCCTGAGCGATGAAAGCGGTCTCTTCTGCGATTGCACAGAGCACACCTCACCCCACGCCTAAAGTTACGGTGTAGATTTTGTGGCCGTATGGCGGAATCGTGCTTGTTTTGACGTGTCGATATTGTATTTCTATTGGATGCATTATGTTGCGCAACTAGATAAAAAGGGAATAAATATAACAGGAACCTGAAGAGTTCTGAAGCTTTTGAGCTTTCTCCATGGTTGAGGAACCTAGAAGTTGAATTCTTCGTTTCCCATGAAATTCATAAAAAATCATTACTACGGAAACCTCACTTGGAAAAGGAGCGAACTCACTTCAAATTATGTGTATTTTTATGAACCTAGTGGAAATATGCAAACTAGACGTCGTCTCACAAAAGCTAGAAATGGCCACCTAGACTTCCCAATCACTCCATTAGCTTATCATATCACACTCTTCTCAGAGTCGGTAAACAAGAAATGAAATTTCATATGTTCCTTCATGAGCTAGTGGTTGCTTATAGTCCCTGTTTACTGACTGATTTGATATGCGTGCTGCATGCAAATTTGCTTTCGAGCGTCGTTCTGTGCCATCCTACCAAACGAAGAGTGGCGGTTCTAGACCACATAAAGCGATACCGGTGTGTCAAAAGGAGGTGCGATCTCAAGGCGGTAGGGACACTACATAGTCAGTTGTAAATAGAAATATCGATATCAAACGAGTACAAAATTGAACGTGCTTCCCGTGCCTTTTTCCCTACCTAGATTAAGAGATTAAGAGATATTAAGAATAAGAAATTACATAATATCAATAAAAATACCCTGAAAAAGGGCAAGTGCACCGCAGGCGTATGAAGTTCATCTTTGAGTATTGTACCACGGTCTACCAGTCGACGCGCACACATTCGGTAGCGCTGGAATTTCAAACGGGAATTAACCGCTGGAGCCTTCACAATTTTCATAACTAGGTTTTTTCCATCCTCCAGCGTCGGGTTGCGTTGTTCTCACTGGAGGACATTACGTAAGAACAGTTATATATTATGTTGCATGTGTCTTACTTTAGTTCCTATTTAAAACTGACTATGGAGTGCCCCTCCGCCTTGGGATTACACCCAACGGTCGGATTCATCAACGACTTATATAACTTTAACAGAGAATGCACAGCGGAAAACTCAGACAACGCGGCTTATCGCTCACCATATCGCTTGACAAGCCGCGCTATCAGGGACTTCGGCTGTAATTTTCTCTGTTAAATTGTTGTGAGTCGTTGATGAATCCGGCCCCAAAAGAATAGTGATAATTGCAAAATCCTTACAAATCTGCGTATACTATCACCATATTATTAAGCTAGCCGTCGATCACGTTTGAGTGAGCTCTATAGTGCTACATTTTCCATTCGTTGTGGCGTGCTGGTGCGGCAGAAGCGCGGGTACTTTCTCCTTTCACAGCTGCGCGCGTTTCTGAGCGTTCTGGGTCAGGAGACGTACTACCCACGTCGAGCGTCTAAATCCAGAAGATGCTTCACCAATGTGCACTACTACTATTAGTTATTAGAGCACTAGACCTTCAAAAGCTATTTCGCCCTTCTCTGTGCATTCATTCTCCTCAGAATCTTAAGGATGCTCAGCAATAGATGGAGGAGCAACATGCTCAACAAGCTGATCTTTGACTCGACGAACCTTCTTTTTTTTGAATTTCGCATTGAAGTTCGTCCTATAGAAGCAAACAACACGTTTTGACCCTCATAATGTATTGCAGCTGGTCAGCGAGTTACTGGCATTAAATACGTGGCCAGCGGAATGATAGTGCACAAGAGGAAGCGAATAATGTCACAGCAAGAAAGAGCGAACCCTTGAATGGGTCAACGTGGCTGTTACAATATACACTGTGAAAGAGGTACATTGTTATCTGGGCTGAAGAGCGTACAGTACAGCGCACGATACGCAAAGGAACAGAAGCACTTGTGGCTTGTGCCCTTTCATACTTCGCGAAAAGAGCGACTTGTCGCCCGTGCAAAACGTGCACATCGCTTAAAACCGAGCGCGCCGCCGAAAAGTGTTCACACTCGAGCGCCGGCGTTGTCGCTCCAGCCGCTGCTGTCGCCCATTCATACTTCCGCGCGCTGCGCTCTTATCGCTGCTGTCGCGAAGTATGAACAGGCCCTTAGCTACCGTGAAATTTGTAGGCATAACAACTATGTACGGATCTAACAACAGAGCCATCAACAGTGAGAAACAAATGGAACAATTCAACCTTCTCTGGTCGGCTGCACCAGGAATAACCATAATAGACATTAAGGAGGACACATCGGGCCTATCAACGGAAATACGCTACAGGCAAAATTAAACAACAAGCAGATATTACGAACAAAATTTTTATTTATTTTTGTATTGGAGACGTCATAATGTCACTTAAACCTTACATAAGAGGAGCAGTAAAATACAGCACAACTTTAATACCGTACAATTTTAAAAGAAGGTAAAAAGTGTGACCAATCAGACTAAGATAAGTTGAACAAAGCAAAACAACAGCAGTGTAATCGCTCCTGTAAGAAGTAAACTAAATGATGAATTTCATAAAAAAGTGAATGATCTCAATTGAGTCGACGGTCAAGAAAACTTTTGAAACCTTTGAGCGACATTTGAAGGGTGTTCTCTTTTAGAAGGGGAAGGAAGAGTCCAATAGTTCTGTTAGAAAATATGCTGATCCTAGTTTTCAAGGATCGAGCGAATATAGATTTTGCAGATTTGATCGAAATATTTGGATGGAAGATCTTCTCAAAGAGAGCAGTAAATGATCTCTGAGCATTCTCCTCGCTGTTCACCCTGCACGGCATGGACTCTAATGCAGTGAAGGTTAATGTTAGGCCACCAAGTCCAGCCACGCATCCAGCATATAGTGTTTTATCACTCACTCACGATGCAGGTAGTGTTGCACGTAGCGGTGCAATAGTAGTGGAAAATCTGTCTCAGTTGGAGATGGCATCATATGACCAACACTCGCAACGATAATAAAAGCACAGCTATCAATCTAATCTACACCATATAATTTTATTTATCTATCCTTCCTGAAATTGTCTTGAAGAGCGAGGGTAAATTGAGACGCAGCATTTGCAATGATGACCGTTCTAACAACATTAACTTTTAGATTTTCGTTCTGCTTTTGTTTATTCGATACCATTTTCCACCATAATGGATCTGTAGTTCGCTTGTTGTTCACGTCGCCCGATATGTACCTTAGACGGCTACTTGTGTACCTAGTAGTTGTGTTTTTGCTAAAGGTGATTTAAGACACCACCCGTCGCCCATCGTTCATCCAGTTGCTCGAGCGGGCGCTGGTCGTTCTGAAGGACTGATCTCGTGTTCATTCTGCTTTTGTATTGCCCAGGTCTTTGAAGGCATGAAAAACAGTAGGGTCCGAGCAAAGAGTAGAATGCTCTTCGCCTTCTTCACGAATTCTTTGACCATTTTGAAAGCTCCCCAAGCCGTTCGTTTCTTCCTGCCCAGCTCCGCCTCTTGATTCTCGGCCATGTTAAGTTCGCGACGCAGATACACTTAGCTGGAGCAATGAGACATGTTCGTTCCGTTAAGCGAAAAGTGGCATCAGATACTCGCCTGTTTCTCGTGAACATCGTCATCGTATTCAATCGCAATCGAACGTTCATATACTGTAAGCAAAGGAGGCTGAGCGTTTTGTGACTTTCACACCTCCTCTGATCGGATTGATTCCAGCGAGCCGAGGCGGAGAACGATCGTGGAGAGGCGACGACGCGGCCGGCGGCATCGAGGACCCAAAGAACGACGAGCTGAAGAACGACTCTGGCAGCAGCTCGACGCACGCCTCATCCCGAAGCTCTGTATTCTGTTCGCCTTACTATGAGCACGCCTTATTCCGAATCCAGTGCTTTCGCCCCTCACACTTACCGATAGCAGCGAGTGAGGGATCACGACTGAGGAAGTTGAGGTGAGAAATTTTCAGCCTTCAAGTGTTTCCTTTGGTTTCGCCGCCTCGTAGAAGCATGAACAGATCTGGCCAATCTGATTTTGCCAAGTGCTGCCTGGTCAGCCGAATCCCCTCCTTGACGATTTTTTCGATGAGGTAGCACATTAGATTAGAAATCCGATATCGGTTAGTTTGTAAAAGCTATTTAGAAGAGATCTCTTTTAGACGTGCGTGATTTTAGGCATCGTTAGCATGGCTAAGCAGCTCAGAGTAGCGTCAAACGCAGTGGTACCGCAAGTAACAGCGATTTTGCAGCGAAGTGCGATGGTTAGTTTTCAGTACTGACAGAATCAACGTGTACGGACATTTTGGTTAAAGTCGTACGCCAGGATTAGTGCGATATGAAGCCAATAGTTATCCTACGGTGAGTAAAAGTAAAGTTTTTTTGCTGTTTACAGTGGCCTTTGGGCATTAAGTAGGCCTACGCCCAAATTCGATTCCAGCTTAAGCTTAAGTTCGGAATGTAATTTCCGTTATTGTAACCAATGCCTCTACTTCGTTTTGTGACGTTAAGGCCTTTGGTATACTCCCATCCGCAGCAGCGACGCAGGAGTGCACAGCGACGCGACGGCTCGCGATGAACGTCGCGAGCCGTCGCCATCGCTGAGGCTGATATAGTTCAGGTAGTTCTTCAGGCGGAGACTTGCAGAATTTTATCGAATCAGCTGATTCAGTGCATTCTTTCTTGGGTTCCTTGTTTTCTCGACCGTTTCGCTAGTGATTTCGAGTTTTTTCCATTTTATCGCCTTCTGATCCATATGCCGTTGTAGGATGGTTGTTTTCAAAGGTATTTTGTCGATGTCGTGTTCTGCTAGGGGGGTTTCCGCCATGTACTCATGCATTTATTTCGTTTCTCAACCAAAGGCACGGAAACCGACGTTTCTGTGCTCGACACGACACGAGAGGGTTTCTCGCGACGTGTACAGCTTGGAATCGTCCCAGTTGAGGCACTATTTTTGAAAGTTATGTTTTCCTGAGGGGGGGGGGGGGTTCGTGTATGCGGTGATTCGCTTTGGCCTCGGTACCTATAATATTATGTATATATATATATATATATACTTGCTTTTTAGAAACAGTGCGATGAGAGTGGCGGTCATCATCATGCTCGAGGGCATCCATCTCCGTCGTGAACGCGCATAACTCGGAGAAATCAGTGATTTCAATCTAACCCAACGGCCCTCTTTAGGGCCACATTTGTGACATATACGAATATCAAAAAACTCATTCCGAGTGCAAGAGTGGACTGACAATAGTGGTCTGAATAAATCTGTGCCTCAATTGAATTGTTCCTCATTATGATAGTGGGGATAATGCAGGAAGAAGAAGAAAGGGAAGATGCACTGTGGAGAACTCCCTGACCGCAGATAACGTGATACTGAAGTGTGGATGTTGTGGTGTGATTTATTACAAAGGATCAAAATTGGTAGATATTTAAAGTGATTGCAAACGCATAGACGATGGATGCACCTGTGCTACGACTTGTGGTCTCTTTTCGTAGAGTAGTGTGGACGCGCACTTCTCATACGTTTTAATTGTTGGAGCGAAATTAAACGCAGTACTTTTGGTTCACGTTGGAAGACATGTAACACTAAGCAGATATTTTCATTTTGTTAAATCTACGTTGAGTGAGTCAATCTCGGCCTGGGAAGACATTTTTAGACGCCATCTTGAGAATTTTGTGTGCACATGCACGTCGTAGAGGTTTAAGCCAAAGCATTCTTTGCGTTCCGCCTTTGCAAAATATGAATGACGGTACTAAGGGAAAAGCCATTCGCCTAAAGCTATTCGCCTAAACCTTATTTCAGAAATTTGGTTGGCTGGTGAAGCCACGTATTTCCGTTTCAGCCGCTAAATCTTCATGCCACGACACACGCCATCAAACCAATTTCGTCGACATTGCAATTCGCATGTGTCGCAATAATAGCTTGCAATTATCTGTTTATTATTCAACCAATCAATCAGATCTCATATTCGTGTAGTGCACATATGTGGCCCTAAAGAGGGCGGATGTGCTAGATGAGAAAGCACGAGAGTGCATTTTTCCTTGCCACCGGCGATCTTCTTGGCATCGAATACCGTTATTGAAGAGTCGGGCCCTCCTTCTCCTTTTCCATCACCTCAACTTTAGTACGCTTAGGGAGCATGATCCTGCAATAGTAAGCGTTTCCCCTTGTTTGAAAGGAAATGCCGAAGAGAGCGCGACATGAAAAAAAACCCAGTTCAAAAACATTATTTTTAAAAACTTGGAGCTGAAAATGCAGATTTCTGTGATCAACGCGTCACGATAACCCTCTAATGACCTGACAAGCACAAAACTGCGCGTCTTCGTGCATATGTGGAGCCTGAGAATCAAAAGAAATACTGCAGTCAGCGAAGACGCGGAAAAAACGCTGCTAGAAAAACATGACTTCGAAAAAATTGGCGTTCAATTGGCACATTTCTGTGCCGGATATGTCAACAGAACCTCTCTGTGACTTGTCCGGCACAGAAATGTGGGGTTCGGTGCCGGCGAGGAAGTTCACATGAGAAAGAAAGCCGAAATAAGCCTAGCCACGAAGAAACACCCCACGAGGAAAACAAAAAACATCAGATGACCAGGAAGACATCACCAGGTGTGTTGAAATCAGTGTAGAACGGTCACGACTGAAGAGAGTGTCGAGATAAGTGAAGGGAAGTACATAGAATAGGGCACGACAAGCACTTTATTATGATGTGCGTTCCTATATAAATTCTTCTCTTCCTCTCGCTCTTGCTTTTTTCCTCACAGCTTAACGTCAGACATGAGTAATCGCCCACGCTGATGTGGTAGGAGGCGCGCTCCGTCGCAGTGGATGCGCAACCGCCCGTTTGAGTTGTATGACTCACTATAGGCTACTCACTGACGCCGGATTCACCCTCTTTATCCCCAGGTCGGCTGCTCCTTTACGATTGTCTTTCCTTTTTCGTCATTACTTTGATATCGCGCTTTATAGTCGTAACTCCCTTGTTTTACTTTTCAGGGCGGTTGGAGCGTCGTCGCGGCACCATCTTCCTCGACCGATTGCATGGGACGTCGTCACCGTCGTTCGGGACGATCGCACATACGTGGGTTCCTAGTTTCGATTCTATCTTTTTACTTGACCCCTTTGTGTACATTTCGGGTGTAACCACCAACGCGTTCCTCTTCTGCTGGAGTCTTGGATCCCGGGGTTGTGCTTATATGCTCTCGATTTCGCCGTTAGCTCGCTCCAAATTAGGAGTTATGCAGGACGCGTTTCGCTAGTAACTGGGTGCATCCCACGCCAGCTGCATCACTTCCCCAGGTTTTTTCTTCCTTTGCGTCCATATCACTTTCTTAGGGCCTCTACAGAGTCTCGCGGCAACACCGCGAGAACTCGTCCAAATCGCTCCCGCCGCAGTGGGACCCGCGCTGCCACTGTGGTGGAAGCCGCGGCGCGGACGAGTTGTCGCGGAGCCGCCGCACGCAAGGGTCCTCGAAGGCTACCGCGGTTCCCGGCGGCTCTCACCCGCAGCGCCAGGAGCTGCGGGTGAGACCCGCTGGAGGGCGTGTCCAGATAGGAAGCATGTAGGGAGGGGAGTTTTCTTTTGTTCCCGACCGTTGGAATCTTCATTAAATGGGATACAATGAAGTGTCAACTTGAATTCGTATCTGGCTCATGCAAGACACGCTGGGGTCAGTCGATGGAGCAATCAGTGCTCTATCATTCCCAGACAAATCCGGCGCCTATTTACCGATCCCTGTGGGGTGAAAGGCTTGGCTAGCCTCGGTGGGACCCGAACTAATAGGTCTGATTTGAGGTGCACACGAGAGTTAGCGCCTTCTCCAATCGACTACGTGGCATGTGCAAATTTATTTAATTAAAAATAATTTAATTGACTATTTAATTTAATTTTTTTCTGATATCTACCTTATGTAGCTTATTGAATAAATAAATAAATACACGAAGTAACGTTTAACACAAACCATTTGCCTAGATCAATGACAGCCGGCACCTCCTCCGACTGCGCTAATGGGGATCCTAACACGTCGCGAACATAAAAGTTAGATACAGAATCTAAAAGGAGCGTGAAAGATGGACGGAAAGAAGGCCAAGGCTCAGCGTCATTGTGCAAATATCGTCAATTCTAAGCAGGATACATTGGATCCGAATCAAACATTTTCGGATACCCCGTTCCGAATCTCCAAAAACTTATGGCCCGCGAAATTGCTCGTTTCTGAAATATTCAAAAGACCGGCCCCACGGAATTTCCGTTGTCAAATTCAATCAGAAATCCGTGGTTCGAGGAATTTGCGTTATCCGAACTTTTTGATCGGATGCAATGTATACTAACGAATCATAATCGTAAGCCGTTGACCTACAAATGTTAGGGGCAACAACAGCACTCAGCTTGCAACTTACAACCCTCCCCCCTTCCCTCTAGTCTTACCCTGAAAATGCATTTCTTCGTTTCTTTCTCCATTTCTTCGTTCCTCCCGGCAAAAGTACGCAGTATTGCGGGCCGCGGCACCCGCAAGAGTCTGCTGCTGGCCTTAGGTTATGACTATGGAAGACCCGCTCAGAGTACGGTACATGACCAACTCTCATAGAACTTTCCGTGAACATAAAAATTCACAACATCGTTCTGCCGTTCCCACACCCATGGTATCTCCGACAGATAACATTCTCAGATACAACATATCTCCATTTCACAGCAGGCTTTGTTTATTTCACAACAGTAAGGCGACATATCACCCAATGTAAGCGACGCAGGGAATGTGGTGTTGATCTTCTGCTAGGCTCCCATCTTGAAACGGAGTGAGAATGCTCCTGACCAGGCCCAGTAGAATCAATCGAGGGGCGCGACCGTGAGCAGAGTGAGGTTAGGATGATGGGCTGATGGAAGGAGCCTATCCATGCGTCTGGACGATAATGACCTACCGTTTGGAACTAACTACCGGCATTGCGCGCGCTGTGAACGATGCATATAGGCCCGGCAGAATCAATCGAGGGGGCGCGACCGTCCGCAGAGTGAGGTTAGGATGATGGGCTGATGGAAGGAGCCTATCCATGCGTCTGGACGATAATGACCTACCGTTTGGAACTAACTACCGGCATTGCGCGCGCTGTGAACGATGCATATAGGCCCGGCAGAATGAATCGAGTGGGCACGAGAGAGTGGAGCCGCTAATGCGGTTAGGCTTGTGCGACCCAATTTTTCCCGAATTTGGTCGACCACTGCGGCAAGACGAGGAGAGCTAACGGCATGCAATTCCGTAGGCCAGCAGATCACTGAAGGCACTTTACCATGATCTGCTCACGACTTCCCAGCTGCCTAAACTGCCTTATCCAGAGCTGCTGTTTCAAAGCGACGGACGGCAGCGGTGAATTTTCTACCGGCCTTAATCGCCCAAATTTGAATTTTCCACACTCGCAATGGTAACGTTCTATTCAACTCGAAAACTTCTATTGAATCGTCTTAAACCCCACCAATTCCGAAAAAAACGATTTTTTGACAATTTCGCATCGAGGACGAGGGCGCCCTAGCCCGAGCTTGCGCTTTTGATGACGTCATCGAAAAAAGCGTCATCGGCATTTTCGAAATTGGCCAAATTTTTTCATCCAAAATCATCTAGGGGTTATTTGGGGCGCTGATTACGAATCCGGCGTCCGTTTTTGAAAATTCCGCTGATTTCTGTAGGTTTTGGATTTTCTTCTGGATATCTCACGGTGGTCAGGTATGGATCACTGATTTTGCTCAAATTTTATATGGTGACTGGGTGTTACTCGGGTGCCGAACACGATGCTGAAGTCCTCTTGAGCGATTGCGGCATGAGACCACCCATACCGATAACTGAGGCTGATCGGTGATCCTGACCAGACCACCCTTAAACGGGAAGCAACCTACCGAAATCGGCGGAATTTTCAAAAGCGGACGACGGATTCGTAATTAGCGCCCCAATTAACTGCGAAATTGTCCAAAAATCGATTTTTCTGAAATTCCTCGACATTGAGACCATTCGATAGAACTTTTCGAGTTGAACGAAATGGTGTTATTCGAGTGTCGAACACTCAATTGTGGCGAGTGCAGGAAACTTAACCCGCTAAGTCCATCGCCCTAAAATGGCAGCTGTGGGCACTTCGTCTCAAAACACCTTAAGTGATCTGCTTGCCTACACGTTTGCAACTCGTTAGCTCTCTGCGTCTTCTCGCAGCGGTCCTCTGGATTCGGAAAAAAAATTGTGTCACACAAGCCTAACCTGCATTTTCGCACCGCTGTAACTTTGCCAGTGCACAAGCCACATCGCTATTCTTTAGCGCTCTAATATAACTTTTTACTGCCTACAAAAGCCATAAGCTGCAGCCGGAAGGGTTCAAACATTAGAGAGTTATTGCGCTCCGAACACGCCTGCACGTGCAATTTGGCACATCAACGGTCGATGTTCTCCGCGCCCTCACTCGCTACAGATTACATCGTCCGTTCGCTCGCCCTCGATGCAAAATTGTCGAAGGATCGAAGTTTCCAAAATTGATCGAGATTGGCATCGTTCGATAGACCTTTTCGAGCTGAACAGAATGGTACCATTGCGATTGTCGAAAACTCAAATGTGGGTGAGTAAGCTAGGAAGAAATTTCACAGCTGCCTCCGCCGCTCTGAAACGGCAGCTGTGGTTAAGGCAGTTTAAGCAGCTGGGAAGCTATGAGCAGATCATCATAAAGTACTTTCAGTGGTGTGCTCGCCCACGGGTTTGCATGCCGGTTGCTCGCCTCGTCTTGCCGCAGTAGTCGACCAAATTCGGAAATTTGGTCGCATAAGCCTAACCTGCGTTGGCCGCTCCGTTCTCTCTCTCTCGCCCACTCGATTGATTCTACCGGGCCTATATGCATTGTTTACAGCGTGCGCCATGTCGGCAGTTAGTTCCAAACAGTAGGCCATGCTCGTCCAAACGCATGGATAGGCCTTTGCCGTCGGCCTAACGTCACTCTGCGAGAGGCCGCGCCCACTCGATTGATTCTGCCGTGCCTATATGCATTGTTCACAGCCCGTCTGTCGGCAATTAGTTCCAAGCAGTAGGCCATGCTCGGCCATAGGCTCCCTCCATCAGCTGAACGTCCAGGTCTTGAGGATGCCGCGCCCTAACGCGACTTGCCTCAGACGCAACGCGTGGCGAGCGGAAAAGGCCCAGTTTAGCTTGCGCCGCCATGCGGCGCGGCACCATGACCGCCATAGATATCGATTTTTCGCGCCGCCCGGTCGATATCTATCTCGACCGTCGCGCCGCAAGTATAAACTAGGGCAAACGGCGCTCTCCGCCGCCCTTTTGCGCCGCTCTTCATCTTTCGCGCCGCCTATGTTGGTTGGACGAAGCGGCACGGCCAGTTCTGTATCGTTACTGTTCCAATGGAAAACGTGAGAAATTGTGGTCCTACATTGCTGCCTTCCTTTTCCAAGTTCGCAAGGACATTCCGAGATTAGCGAGAAGAAGAGAAAATGTTTTGGAAGGCTTCTAGCTTCTTTGCTTCTCAGTTTCCAGTAATTATTCGCTTTTGTTCTATTTTCTCTTTTTTCTGCCAGCTTGAAGCAGCTTCGAAGCAGCATTTCTTTTTGTATCAAAAAAGAGGAAAAGAAAAAACAATAAATGGATGAGAATTTTTTCGTTATCGCAATTCCTTAAAAAATTCGTTCTTGTGTTCATTGGTTTCAATTTTTCTTTATAGTTAATATATACCATTTTCCTCACTCAGTTCTCCAATCGCCACCTCGTCCCTTGTCATAAAGTATAAGTATAGCAGTATTATAAAGAGGCTCCTGAAACACGGAACCCGCCCAGGTACTTATGCACAGGATGTTCTGAATTTCTTTTATCCATGGATCAACATGGCATGATTTTAAAGCATTCCGATGACTGGACTAACTTCAAAAGGTTCCCCGTTTCGATAGTATATCCCGGAGATCTTCCCAATGGGTGCCAACTAACAGTTTTTTGGCGAACATGTTATTATTCTTGGATATTTTTTTATATGGCGGCAAATACTACTTTGGGCAACTTAAAGACAGGGCTGGTATGAAGTAAGGTGTTTTTCAAAACCTCTTCTTGATCTGCTGTCCATCTATTGTTTCGTCGTAGACTACTGTTGGTGTTCCATTTGGTTTGATTGAATTCTGGTTTATGCATGGTTGCTTACATCGGACTAGTATTTTGCCCAGTTCCAGAGCTTTTTTCTTTTTCTTTTTTTTTTCGTTCACGCGATTTTCTGTTTCGCTTGTTTGTTTTTCCGTGTGAGCACTTTTTCGGTACGTAATAAATAAATGCAGTAGCGCGCATGTCTTTTGATCGATTCCCGAAAAAGCGTTTCACGGAGCGTTCCAAAGCGGTTTTTTTATATATCTTTCTTTAAAATCAAGCACTTGTGAAAAAAACATATTGAGCTCAGCAGGCCGAGCTCTATCTTTTGACATATAAATTAATAGAGTTGAACAATGCATATAGGCCGGGCATAATCAATCGAGTAAGCGCGAGAACCTGTAGAGTGACCGTTTGGGAAGTTTTATCGGAAATTCCCAGCAGCCCTACTCAGAAATTGCTTTAGAACTGTGAAGCTTGCCTTTGAGGTGCGCCGTGAACAATGCATACAGAATCGAACCCATCAACCGAGTATGCGCGACCACTCGCAAATTGCACGCGCGAGTGTGTTCGGAGCGCAATAACTCTGTCGAGATCGAATCGTTCCGGCTGGGCTTGTGAATTTTGTAGGTAGTAGAAAGCTTTAGTAGTCCGCGAACGTGCAGCTTCATAGCTTCTAAACAAGCGAAATTATGACGACGCGAAAATGCAGGTTAGCCGTGTGTGGCACGATTTTTTCCGAATTCAGTCGACCCCTGCAGGAAGACGCGGCGTGCTAACGGCATGCAGACGCGTATGCTAGCAGAACACTGATGGCACTTTACGATGACGTGCTCACCACTCCTCAGCTGCCTGAACTGCCTTGGCCTCATCTGCCAGTTTAGAGCGGCGTAAGAAAGCGGTTAGAGTTTCTTGCGTTCTTACTCACCCAGATTTGAGCTTTCGAATCTCACAATGGTACCGTTATCTGCAGCTCGAAGAGCTCTATCGAACGGTGGGACTCTCGACCAATTTCGGAAAAATGGATGTTTCGACGATTTCCCATCGAGGACGTGGGCGCCCGAGCCGAGCCTGCGCGGACGATGACGTCATAGAAAATCGATATCTTACTATTGGGCCATGCTAGTTACCATTCGGTCCAACTTTTCATGCTGAATTGAATGGTGTTATTGTGAGAAGGGAAAACTGTAATCTGGGCGAGTAAGAGCGAGGAGAACATGGACCGTTGTTCTATTGCATTGCACGCGCGGCCGTGTTCTGAGCGCGATAACTCTGTCATGTGTGAACCTGTGCGGTTGCAGCTTGTGTGTTTTGTAGGCAGTAAAATATTCTAATAGAGCGCTGAAACAGAGCAATGTGGCTTATGATTGGACTTAGTTACGGCGCTGCGAAAATGCAGGTTAGCCTTGTGTGACACGATTTCTTCCAATTTCAGTCGACCCCTGCGGCAAGAAGCGGAGAGATACCGGCCTACAAATGCATGGGCAAGCAGAACGCTTAAGGTACTTTACGACGACATGCTCACAACTCCTCAGCTGCCTAAACCGTCTTAGCCCCAGCTGCCATTTCAGGGCGGTGGACTTAGCGTTGAAGTTTCCTGCATCCTTACTCACCCATATTTGAATTTTCGACACTCGCAATAACACCGTTAGCTTCAGCACGGAAAGCTCTATCGAATGGTATCACTCTCGACCAATTCTGGAGAAAGGGATTTTTTGACAGTTTCCCATCGAGGACGTTGGCCGAGCCTGCGCGGACGATGACGTCATAGAAAATCGATATTTTCGAAATTATCCAAATTTTCTCGTTCAAGACCATCTAGTGGTTATTTTGTGCGCTGATTACGAATCCGACGTCCGTTTCTGAAAAATTCGTCGATTTCGGTAGGTAACCTGCCGTTTGAGAGTGGTCGGGTCAGGATCACCGATCACCCTCAGTCATCAGTATAGGTGTCTTCTGCCATAATCAGCCAAATGGACTTCTTCATCGTGTTAGATATTCCGAATAACCCTTGCCCTTAGATGAAGTTTGAGCAAAATTGGTCACCCTGACACGACCACCCTCAGTTATCCACAAGAAAATCCAAAACTTACCGAAATCGGCGAATTTTTCAAAAAAAACGGACGTTGGATTTGTAATCAGCGCACAAAATAACCACTAGATGATTTTGAACGAGAAAATTTGGATAATTTCGAAAATATCGATTTTCTATGACGTCATCGTCCGCGCAGGCTCGGCCCACGTCCTCGATGGGAAATTGTCAAAAAATCGCTATCTCCAGAATTGGTCGAGAGTGACACCATTCGATAGAGCTTTCCGTGCTGAAGCTAACAGTGTTATTGCGAGTGTCGAAAATTCAAATATGGGTGAGAAAGGGTGCAGGAAACTCTAACCGCTTTCTTACGCCGCTCTAAACTGGCAGATGAGGCCAAGGCAGCTCAGGCAGCTGAGGAGTGGGGAGCATGTCGTCGTAAAGTACCTTAAACGTTCTGCACGCCCATGCATTTGTTGGCCGGTATCTCTCCGCGTCTTCCCGCAGGGGTCGACTGAAATTGGAAGAAATCGTGTCACACACGGCTAACCTGCATTTTCGCGTCGCCATAATTTCGCTTTTTAGAAGCTATAAAGCTGCACGTTCGCGGACTACTAAAGCCTTCTACTACCTACAAAATCCACAAGCCGCAGCCGGAATGATTCGATCTCGACAGAGTTATTGCGCTCCGAACACACCCGCGCGTGCAATTTGCGAGTGGTCGCGCCTACTCGATTGATAGGTTCGATTCTGTATGAATTGTTCACGGCGCACTCCAAAGGCAAGCTGGACAGGCTAGGAGCATTTCTAAGTAGAACGGCTGGAAATTTCGACAAAACTTCTCAAACGGTCACTCTACAAGTTTTCGCGCCCATTCGACCTCACTCTGCGAGTGGTCGCGCCCACTCGATTGGTTGGTTCGATTCTATATGCATTGTTCACGGCGCAGTGCACAGGCAAGCTGGACAGTCTTAAAGCAATTTCTGAGTAGGGCGGCTGGGAATTTCCGATAAAACTCCCGAAACGGTCACTCTACAGGCTCTCGCGCCCACTCGATTGATAGGTTCGATTCTGAATGCATTGTTACGGCGCACTCCAAAGGCAAGCTCAGGCTAGGAGCATTTCCTAAGTAGAGCAACTGGGAATTTCGATAAAACTCCCCAAACGGTCACTCTACAGGCTCTCGGGACCACTCGTCCTCACTCTGCGAGTGGGCGCGCCCACTCGATTGATAGGTTCGATTCTATATGCATTGTTCACGGCGCACTGCAAAGGCAAGCTGGACAGTCTTAAAGCAATTTCTGAGTAGGGCGGCTGGGAATTTTCGATAAAACTCCCTAAACGGTCACTCTACAGGCTCTCGCGCCCACTCGATTGATAGGTTCGATTCTGTATTCATTGTTACGGCGCACTCCAAAGGCAAGCTCAGGCTAGGAGCATTTCCTAAGTAGATCAACTGGGAATTTCGATAAAACTCCCCAAACCGTCACTCTACAGGCTCTCGGGACCACTCGTCCTCACTCTGCGAGTGGGCGCGCCCACTCGATTGATAGGTTCGATTCTATATGCATTGTTCACGGCGCACTGCAAAGGCAAGCTGGACAGTCTTAAGGCAATTTCTGAGTAGGGCGGCTGGGAATTTCCGATAAAACTCCCGAAACGGTCACTCTACAGGCTCTCGCGCCCACTCGATTGATTATGCCCGGCCTATATGCATTGTTCAACTCTATTGATTTATATGTCAAAAGATAGAGCTCGGCCTTCTGAGCTCAAATATATGTTCACAAGTCCTTGATTTTAGAGAAAGTTATATACAAAAGCCGCTTTGGAACGCTCCCAAACGGCTTTTTCGGGAATTGACCAAAAGACATGCGCGGTACTGTAACTAAATACGACATTTAAACTGCCTCAACTATTATTTTTCGTTCTTTTCTGCTAAAACGTGTTTGTAATGAACGTTTCGAATTAGCAATTCTTGCAGGGAAGGATCGACAATTGGCACAAAATGTACAGAGCGTTAAAGTACTCTACGGGTTCCCCACAAGCGTCTGGCCCAGCGAGCAGCCATATTCTTCATCAGTTGAAGAACACCATAAAATAAAGTAAGCCAGTGGTATCCAGTAGGTTTCTGAAAGTTTTCATGAAAGGTGTATATTCTGAGTCGGTCACCTGCAACTCAGTAGTTGTGGAAAATATGACCCACTTTTCCTGATGCAGAACGTATAAATCTGCATTCTTTTCGAGGTTGGTCGCTTTCACCCTCTGCCATCAAATCAGTAGAGGCTGCCTCGTCCTTGATGTAATTCTCGAAAGCCACCCAAGACTACACGTCTCACTCGATTAGGGCGGGCAATTTATGGCTTCGCTAGATAAGACAAACGTGTCATCATTGCATTCGTTAACGACAAGCGACAAGTTTTGGATTTTCATCGAAACACGACGCTGTGAACTGCAGTTCACAGCGCATGTCAAATTGGGAGCAAAGATCTCTACGGCTTTTGGCGGATTTTCGCTCGAGTCTTTCGCACTTTGGCGATAAACGAAGGGTGTTGTTATCGCTTCTACTAGCAAGCTGATAAAAGTGGCGACATTTGGTAGTCGTCCATGAAGCGACCGGAACTGTGGTCACTACTGGTATTCGTTATTGGACTCACCATTGGTATTACGGGAACTATTCTTGCTATCGTGTTCGGAGTTGAAAGTGAGCATTTTGTTTCCGATGTTGGCATTGCCCGTAGCGTGATTTGAGCTGTTTCCCACATGCTTTTGCCTTCACATGTGAAGCGCCGATCTCAAAAATTGACGGTCCGGCATATAATGACAGGATTTTCAAAGCTTCTCGCTCCACATATAATGGTGTGCCAGCATGTTTTTGTAAAAAATGAGTGAGTACGGATAGTGCAACTACTAAGAATGCAATACTCATGTGATCGGCAAACATTTCAAAGCAGTTTAATTTGTGCCCTCCTACTCTTCTTCGACAGAAGCAAGAAAAACTGAATGGACTATTAAATTAATGAACAATCAGTTTCCTGATTTATTAGATCTCGCGGTTTTAATGTCGACACCAAACCTACCAAAACTGCTACTATATGGACCAAGTGCTAAAGGGTAGAGGATAAAGGACGGCACTAATAAATCCCTTTTGAGATGCGATACGCACTCTACAATACCGGCCTTATCTTTTGGTCTTTGGGCGGAAAAAGCGAAAAAAACCGCCTTTTCCGCCGCTTTTCTGTAGCGCTCTTCAAATTGAGCGCATTGCAAATTGAATGACATATTCGTGATCAGCACCGAGCTTTCTTCCCGATGAGCTGAAAATCGCATAGCGAGCGTCTGAAATGTAGTTCAGTGACCTAATTTCTGCCCGGCGCGGCTGACCCCTGTGCTCGCGGCAGATAATTACACCCACAGCTCCCAAGTGGCTAATGAAGGAAGAGATTCGGCCCTTTAAAGCCTAGTTTCTGCATTATATACATAGTCACACATAGTTCTCTGGATTCCCTAGTATTTCACGATCACAATGATCTACTTCCTTATAGGATCCGACAATTTAAGTGTTGCTATTTTCAGAAAATGCCTCCGCTTTGGAGGACTCTAATTTCGTCATATCAAGATTGTATGTGCTTATACTCGTTTGTCACGTTGGAGGCGAGAGTGAAAATCAAGCTGCGAAGTTGGAACCTTCAAGGTTGAAATCGTTAGCGATTGTACGCTGCCAAAGTTGCCCATATGACACTTCTTCGTAGTTAGCCGTACACTTTTCGTATCATTAAAGTGGGCACAAAATGGTTTCCTTGAAGACAGGAACGTAGATATCTGGAGGCCTATGAAAACACCTTATAGTCTTCTACAGGTGGGATTTCGACTGGCCCGGAGGACATTTTGGTCACCCAGTTACATAGCAAACTCCCCTCAAATGCTAACTGAGTGTCATTTTAAAAAATGTCTAAAAACTGAAAAATTGTCTACGAGGCCATTCCCTAGTTAGTTCTGAGTCGAAGGATAGTTCGATTTCAAATTTACGTTCATTTGTACCGGTTTTTCACGAGTCAAATGTGCCATAGCCCTGGTCGGGACCCAGATTAGTTCCGGAGCCAGTCCACTCTCCTGCCTCTGTGACCCCTCGCGCCACCTGAGACCGCCGTAAATCGCCTAACTACAGTTTTCACACTTCCGGTGCCGCGGCGCCATATTGATCCTTCCAAACGAGGGTGGAGTAGAATAGTACACCAAACAAGGTTTGGACAACTACGACCTCACCCTTATACTTATACGCTTGTGTTTTTCATTTCGCATTTACGCTTTAACAATGTTTAGATGCGTGACGCATCCCAGAAAGACTGCTCGAACTCGCTTCACTTTCACAACGCTCAGTCTACAAGCTGTCCCTCTCGCTCGATTGAAAGATTCGATTCTGTATGCATTGTTCACGGCGCACTCCAAACGCTAGCTGGACAGCCTTAGAGCAACTCCTGAATAGGGCGGCTGCAAATTTCTGACAAAACTCCCCAAACGCTCAGTCTATAAGCTGTCCCTCCCCCTCGATTGAAAGGTTCGATTCTGTATGCATTGTTCACAGCGCACTCCAAAGGCTAGCTGGACAGCCCTAGAGCAACTCCTGACTAGGGCGGCTGCAAATTTCTGATAAAACTCCCTAACCGCTCAGTCTACAAGCTGTCGCGCCCACTCGATTGAAAGGTACGAGTCTGTATGCATTGTTCACGGCGCACTCCAAACGCTAGCTGGACAGCCTTAGAGCAACTCCTGAATAGGGCGGCTGCAAATTTATGACAAAACTCCCCAAACGCTCAGTCTATAAGCTGTCCCTCCCCCCTCGATTGAAAGGTTCGATTCTGTATGCATTGTTCACAGCGCACTCCAAAGGCTAGCTGGACAGCCTTGGAGCGACTCCTGACTAGGGTGGCTGCATATTTCTGATAAAACTCCCTAACCGCTCAGTCCACAAGCTGTCCCTCCCCCCTCGATTGAAAGGTTCGATTCTGTATGCATTGTTCACAGCGCACTCCAAAGGCTAGCTGGACAGCCTTGGAGCGACTCCTGACTAGGGTGGCTGCATATTTCTGATAAAACTCCCTAACCGCTCAGTCTACAAGCTGTCGCGCCCACTCGATTGAAAGGTTCGATACTGTATGCATTGTTCACGGCGCACTCCAAACGCTAGCTGGACAGCCTTAAAGCAACTCCTGAGTAAGGCGGTAGGAAACTTCTGGTAAAACTCCCCAAACGCTCAGTCCACAAGCTGTCCCTCCCACCTCGATTGAAAGGTTCGATTCTGTATGCATTGTTCACAGCGCAGTCCAAAGGCTAGCTGGACAGCCCTAGAGCAACTCCTGACTAGGGCGGCTGCAAATTTCTGACAAAACTCCCCACTGAAACCATGCAAATCAAGGGTGAGCAGACCAAATGGTTCACAGCTCCACACAGCTGGACCAAAGCTCGGCCTTTTAACGAATACTAATCAATGTTAGAAGCTTTATGGAAAGCAATTTCATCTTGTGACGTTGTCCCTAGTTTTCAACAATTATTTCGTGATAAGTCAATTCTTCGCATATGACCGACAAAACTCATAAACGCAGTTGCCGGCATATAGACTCGGAGAGTTTTTGAAATCTTTGAAAAGCCTTTGGAGTGCGCCGTAAACAATGCATACAGAATGGAACCTTTCAATCGAGGGGGGAGGGACAGCTTGTGGACTGAGCGTTTGGGAAGTTCTACCAGAAGTTTCCACCGCCTTACTCAAGAGTTGCTCTAGGGCTGTCCAGCTAGCCTTTGGAGTGCGCTGTGAACAATGCATACAGAATAGAACCTTTCAATCGAGGGGAGGGACAGCTTGTAGACTGAGCGTTTGGGGAGTTTTGTCAGAAGTTTACAGCCGCCCTAGTCAGGAGTTGCTCTAGGGCTGTCCAGCTGGCCTTTGGAGTGCGCCGTGAACAATGCATACAGACTCGAACCTTTCAATCGAGTGGGCGCGACAGCTTGTAGACTGAGCCTTTGGGGAGTTCTACCAGAAGTTTTCTACCGCCTTACTCAGGAGTTGCTTTAAGGCTGCCCAGCTGGCCTTTGGAGTGCGCCGTGTACAATGCATACAGAATCGAATCTTTCAATCGAGGGAGAGGGACAGCTTGTAGACTGAACGTTGTGAAAGTGAAGCGAGTTCGAGCAGCCTTTCTGGGATGCGCCACGCATCTAAGCATTGTTAAAGCGTAAATGCGAAATGAAAAACACAAGCGTATAAGTATAAGGGAGAGGTCGTAGTTGTCCAAACCTTGTTTGGTGTACTATTCTACTCCACCCTCGTTTGGAAGGATCAATATGGCGCCGCGGCACCGGAAGTGTGAAAACTGTAGTTAGGCGATTTACGGCGCTCTCAGATGGCGCGAGGGGTCACAGAGGCAGGAGAGTGGACTGGCTTCGGAACTAATCTGGGTCCCGACCAGGGCTATGGTATATTTGACTCGTGAAAAACCGGTACAAATGAACGTAAATTTGAAATCGAACTATCCTTCGAGTCAGAATTAAGTAGGGAATGGCCTCGTAGACAATTTTTCAGTTTTTGGGCATTTTTTAAAATGACACTCAGTTAGCATTTGAAGTGAGTTTGCTCTGTAACTGGGTGACCAAAATGTCCTCCGGGCCAGTCGAAATCCCACCTGTAGAAGACTATAAGGTGTTTTCATAGGCCTCCAGATATCTACGTTCCTGTCTTCAAGGAAACCATTTTGTGCCCACTTTAATGATACGAAAAGTGTACGGCTAACTACGAAGAAGTGTCATATGGGCAACTTTGGCAGCGTACAATCGCTAAAGATTTCAACCTTGAAGGTTCCAACTTCGCAGCTTGATTTTCACTCTCGCCTCCAACGTGACAAACGAGTATAAGCACATACAATCTTGATATGACGAAATTAGAGTCCTCCAAAGCGGAGGCATTTTCTGAAAATAACAACACTTAAATTGTCGGATCCTTTAAGGAAGTAGATCATTGTGATAGTGACATACTAGGGAATCCAGAGAACTATGTGTGACTATGTATATAATGCAGAAACTAGGCTTTAAAGGGCCGAATCTTTTCCTTCATTAGCCACTTGGGAGCTGTGGGTGTAATTATCTCCCGCGAGCACAGGGGTCAGCCGCGCCGGGCAGAAATTAGGTCACTGAACTACATTTCAGACGCTCGCTATGCGATTTTTAGCTCATCGGGAAGAGAGCTCGGTGCTGATCACGAATATGCCATTCAATTTGCAATGCGCTCAATTTGAAGAGCGCTACAGAAAAGCGGCGGAAAAGGCGGTTTTTTTTTCGCTTTTTCCGCCCAAAGACCAAAAGATAAGGCCGGTATTGTACTGTCACCATTACTTTCTTTTGGTGCAATTCCGGCTTCGCAAAAACCTTGGGGCTCTCATCGCTGTCCACCTACTGTGCCGATCGTCGCCTGTTGTCGTACGTTATCCATTTCTCGTCACAGGTTACGATGCGATCAAGGAATGGGTCCGTTTCGTTCCGTAGAAGCAGTGCGGACGAGATCTCATATCGTCGGTTTCTTTGCTCCTCAGACAGCTCGTGAGGCACCCATCCTTCCAGCTTTTTGGTCTTTCCAATTTCCTTCAGATGCTGGGCAGCTGTGATGTGACTGACGCCAAGAACCTTCGCTATCTCCCTGGTACCTTTGTGTGGATCCTCCTCTACCACATCTCTCAGCTTGTCCTCATCAACCTCACTATGCCTCCCACGACCTTCATGTTCTCCCAAGCTCTCATCTCCATTCCGGAACTTCGATACCAACGATACGCCGTCCGAATTGTGGAACATCCTTGACCGAATGCGGCGTTGGTCATCTCGTCCGCCTCCTTAGCTGTAGTGCCCAGCTTGAATTCATACAAGTAAATACCTCGGATTACCCTTTTGTCCATCTGCAAAAAAGTCAATAAAACTCTAAAGTTTCCCACTTTTACATAGAAAATTTGGTACTTTCCTGTAGAGCAAAGTTTGCGCTTCTAAATGATATGCCACACGTTACGGTTTGTTCTTGATCAAACGCGTAAAGACGCGCCAAACAATGGCGCGAGCCAGTGCCATTTAATTCGTTACAACCTAATAGTTATATCCCGTTAAGACATTACAAGTAACATATCAAAAAGTAAAAACAGGATCTATCCTAGTCTGGGGGGCCACACAACTAAAAAGTATTATTGTAACAAATTCACTTGAGACATACCGAGGGTCTCCTACAGATCAACATAGGACCCTAAACAAGAAAAATCAAAAAGAAAAAAAACGAAGAATTGCATTTCTTGCGGTTGTAAGTCGGCAAATTTGTGTGCCCTCCTCACCATGTTTGGTCTTGGTTACAACATGTCAGGAGGCAGTTAGCAGGCGATATACGGCTTCATGCGCCTTATTCACCATGTTAGATCCTGGTCATAACATGTCAGCCGGCGGTCAGCACGCGGCATGCCTCCATTCCGCCGCTCTTTGCCTGCCGAGACGTTTGTAAACCGCGGCGATTTTTTATTTTTTGGTTTGTTCGTTCGTTTTTGGTTTCTTTTAGGCTCCAACTCGTTCTCTAGGAGCCGAACGGTAAGTCAAATTCATTTTGTTACCTGCTTTTTATTTGTGCGGCCTCCCCCCCTCCCCCCCCCAGACTAGAATAAAGGATAAAGGATAAAGGACGGCGTTACTCAATCCCTTCTGGGATGCGCCAGCGCATTCTACTTCTACGGGATGTCATGGAGGCGACATGAATGCGTATTTGGCCATGCAATGACTTGCGGTGGCCAGCCGATGGACAAGTCAGCGCTTTATCCTTCCCAGACAAGTCTGGT
>OX377202.1:58022857-58218486 GCA_947396885.1 Heligmosomoides polygyrus polygyrus
CCATCTAGTGGTTATTTTGTGCGCTGATTACGAATCCGACGTCCGTTTTTGAAAAATTCGTCGATTTCGGTAGGTAACCTGCCGTTTGAGAGTGGTCGGGTCAGGATCACCGATCACCCTCAGTCATCAGTATAGGTGTCTTCTGCCATAATCAGCCAAATGGACTTCTTCATCGTGTTAGATATTCCGAATAACCCTTGCCCTTAGATGAAGTTTGAGCAAAATTGGTGACCCTGACACGACCACCCTCAGTTATCCACAAGAAAATCCAAAACTTACCGAAATCGGCGAATTTTTCAACAAAAAAAAAAACGGACGTTGGATTTGTAATCAGCGCACAAAATAACCACTAGATGATCTTGAACGAGAAAATTTGGATAATTTCGAAAATATCGATTTTCTATGACGTCATCGTCCGCGCAGGCTCGGCCCACGTCCTCGATGGGAAATGTCAAAAAATCGCTATCTCCAGAATTGGTCGAGAGTGACACCATTCGATAGAGCTTTCCGTGCTGAAGCTAACGGTGTTATTGCGAGTGTCGAAAATTCAAATATGGGTGAGTAAGGGTGCAGGAAACTCTAACCGCTTTCTTACGCCGCTCTAAACTGGCAGATGAGGCCAAGGCAGTTCAGGCAGCTGAGGAGTGATGAGCACGTCATCGTAAAGTGCCTTCAGTGTTCTGCTAGCATACGCGTTTGCATCGTGTCACACACGGCTAACCTGCATTTTCGCTTCGCCATAATTTCGCTTTTTAGAAGCTATAAAGCTGCACGTTCGCGGACTACTAAAGCTTTCTACTACCTACAAAATCCACAAGCCGCAGCCGGAACGATTCGATCTCGACAGAGTTATTGCGTTCCGAACACACTCGCGCGTGCAATTTGCGAGTGGTCGCGCCTACTCGATTGATCGGTTCGATTCTGTATGCATTGTTCACGGCGCACTCCAAAGACAAGCTCAGGCTAGGAGCATTTCCTAAGTAGAGCAACTGGGAATTTCGATAAAACTCCCCAAACGGTCACTCTACAGGCTCTCGGGACCACTCGTCCTTACTCTGCGAATGGTCGCGCCCACTCGATTGATAGGTTCGATTCTGTATTCATTGTTACGGCGCACTCCAAAGGCGAGCTTAGGCTAGGAGCATTTCCTAAGTAGAGCAACTGGGAATTTCGATAAAACTCCCCAAACTGTCACTCTACAGGCTCTCGGGACCACTCGTCCTTACTCTGCGAATGGTCGCGCCCACTCGATTGATAGGTTCGATTCTGTATGCATTGTTTGCGGCGCACTACAAAAGCAAGCTTCATAGTCCTAAGGCAATTTCTGAGTAGGGCGGCTGGGAATTTCCGACAAAACTCCCGAAACGGTCACTCTACAGGCTCTCGCGCCCACTCGATTGATAGGTTCGATTCTGTATTCATTGTTACGGCGCACTCCAAAGGCAAGCTCAGGCTAGGAGCATTTCCTAAGTAGAGCAACTGGGAATTTCGATAAAACTTCCCAAACGGTCACTCTACAGGCTCTCGGGACCACTCGTCCTCACTCTGCGAGTGGGCGCGCCCACTCGATTGATAGGTTCGATTCTATATGCATTGTTCACGGCGCACTGCAAAGACAAGCTGGACAGTTTTAAAGCAATTTCTGAGTAGGGCGGCTGGGAATTTCCGATAAAACTCCCGAAACGGTCACTCTACAGGCTCTCGCGCCCACTCGATTGATTATGCCCGGCCTATATGCATTGTTCAACTCTATTGATTTATATGTCAAAAGATAGAGCTCGGCCTTCTGAGCTCAAATATATGTTTCTTTTCACAAGTCCTTGATTTTAGAGAAAGTTATATACAAAAGCCGCTTTGGAACGCTCCTAAACGGCTTTTTCGGGAATTGACCAAAAGACATGCGCGGTACTGTAACTAAATACGGCATTTAAACTGCCTCAACTATTATTTTTCGTTCTTTTCTGCTAAAACGTGTTTGTAATGAACGTTTCGAATTAGCAATTCTTGCAGGGAAGGATCGACAAAATGTACAGAGCGTTAAGGTACTCTACGGTTCCCCACAAGCGTCTGGCCCAGCGAGCAGCCATATTCTTCATCAGTTGAAGAACACCATAAAATAAAGTAAGCCAGTAGTATCCAGTAGGTTTCTGAAAGTTTTCATGAAAGGTGTATATTCTGAGTCGGTCACCTGCAACTCAGTAGTTGTGGAAAATATGACCCACTTTTCCTGATGCAGAACGTATAAATCTGCATTCTTTTCGAGGTTTGTCGCTTTCACTCTCTGCCATCAAATCAGTAGAGGCTGCCTCGTCCTTGATGTAATTCTCGAAAGCCACCCAAGACTACACGTCTCACTCGATTAGGGCGGGCAATTTATGGCTTCGCTAGATAAGACAAACGTGTCATCATTGCATTCGTTAACGACAAGCGACAAGTTTTGGATTTTCATCGAAACACGACGCTGTGAACTGCAGTTCACAGCGCATGTCAAGTTGGGAGCAAAGATCTCTACGGCTTTTGGCGGATCTTCGCTCGAGTCTTTCGCACTTTGGCGATAAATGAAGGGTGTTGTTATCGCTTCTACTAGCAAGCTGATAAAAGTGGCGACATTTGGTAGTCGTCCATGAAGCGACCGGAACTGTGGTCACTACTGGTATTCGTTATTGGACTCACCATTGGTATTACGGGAACTATTCTTGCTATCGTGTTCGGAGTTGAAAGTGAGCATTTTGTTTCCGATGTTGGCATTGCCCGTAGCGTGATTTGAGCTGCTTCCCACATGCTTTTGCCTTCACATGTGAAGCGCCGATCTCAAAAATTGACGGTCCGGCATATAATGACAGGATTTTCAAAACTTCTCGCTCCACGTATAATGGTGTGCCAGCATGTTTTTGTAAAAAATGAGTGAGTACGGATAGTGCAACTACTAAGAATGCAATACCCATGTGATCGGCAAACATTTCAAAGCAGTTTAATTTGTGCCCTCCTACTCTTCTTCGACAGAAGCAAGAAAAACTAAATGGACTATTAAATTAATAAAAAAATCATTTTCCTGATTTATTAGATCTCGCGGTTTTAATGTCGACACCAAACCTACCAAAACTGCTACTATATGGACCAAGTGCTAAAGGGTAGAGGATAAAGGACGGCACTAATAAATCCCTTTTGAGATGCGATACGCACTCTACCTCTACGTGATGTCGTAGGTGTTGCTTGAATGCGCATTTATACCATTTTTACGTCGAATAGGACACTTTTTAAATAAGATTTGACACTCTTCTAAGCTAGCCTAAGACTTCTGAAATCAAAGCGAACTCTCTCAAATTGAGATGTGCTTCTTCTACATTAAACTAGAAACCGTCCGAAAGGGTTAGGATAATTTTTGTTCAAGGAAAATTTCAGTATAACTTTCCGCTGCGCAATAGGTAAACACATTATTCGAAATTTTATTTGAAAATTTATTTTTTAAAGGAAAATAATGGATTAAACTTTCTTTTAAAGAGCAGGAAGGCAATAATTTTTTAGTGCCAAAAAAAGATTGTGCCATGCCTTTTTCCAAGACTAACCGATTTTTATTGGATTGATAGCAAAATTTCGGGTTGCATGAGTTTCACACTTAGAAACGATGCAACATAAGCAATTATAAAAAACACACATATCCTCCCACGGATCTCCCTCGATAGAGAGCCTTCGGGCTCTCTTGTTAAGAGGGATCTCGGGCCGCTTGTCGCAGGGCCACGTGGCGCGTCCCCGGGTGGTGGATAGGGGAATTAAACGCGAACCAAATGCGACCGTGTACTGCCCAGAGACGCAGGTGGGATGCAGGGGATGGACTCCTTGCTCCTGCTGTGTCGGGTCGATGCGTTCCTTGTGCGTGGGAGCGGCATGTTCGTGCACAGTGTGCGTGGATGTGTCCGTGACTGTGCGGATTGTAACTGTGTCGGCTCGGCCAAAAGCTTGCACTCGGTAGACTGGGAGTACATGTAAGGCGATTCGAGGCCGCCTTAAGTCTCGCCCCGTCCCTTCGGGCAGTCTGGCTGGCTGCCCGGAGTACCCCGCCCGCACGACAGAGCCTGACTAGCTACCCGTGTGGTATTCCAGTCAAACACAGCAGCACTAAAGGGCCTCATTCCCCTGACCCCGAAAGAGCCCCCATTTCTGCAGCGATGGGAAGGACGAGTACGGAGAGGCTGCTAAAATCTCAGGGCCTAACCAGGCTGCGCAAACTGAGAAGGACTAGGATGACGATCTGTACTTACAACGCCCGCACGCTTGCGTCCGAAGCATCCGTCGAGGACCTGATGATGCAAGCCAGGAAGATCAAGTACGACGTCATCGGACTGACCGAGACGAGAAGACACCACCCCCTACACGCCGCCTACGACTCCGGAGAAGAACTGTTCCTCGGAACATGCGACAGCAGGGGAGTAGGCGGCGTTGGTGTCCTCGTCAACACGCACTTGGCCATGAACATCGATTCGTACGAGTCTCTGACTAGCCGAATCGGACGTCTGCGACTGAAGCGATGTGGCTCCGTGCCAGCCTTGACTGTGTTCGTCGCGTATGCCCCAACATCCGACTACGACGACGAAGACGTCGAGGCCTTCTACGTGGAGCTGGAGAAGTTCTATAAGGAAGATCACACCTTCTACAAGGTGATCGTCGGCGACTTCAACGCCAAGATCGGGCCACGAAGGTCGCCGGAAGAACTTCACATCGGAACCCACGGTTTGGAGTGGAACGAGCAAGGTGAAAGGCTGTCTGAGTTTATCATGTCGACCAAGACCATCCATGGAAACTCGCAGTTCCAGAAGCCTCCCTCCCTACGATGGACCTGGGAATCCCCCGGTGGCCAGTTCCACAACGAGATCGACCACATCATCTTCAATCGCAAGTATTGCCTGACCGATGTCTCCGTTGTCCCCAAGTTTTACACGGGATCGGACCACCGCCTCCTTCGCGCGAGGTTCCGCTTTTCGCGTCAAGGAGAGAAGGCCGCGAAGTTCAAGAAGAGGAATCCCAGAACGACCATCAACTGGGAGCTTTACACCTCTCTTGTCGGCCTTTGGGAAGATGCCGTCATGGACAACGTCGACGAGGAATACGATCGCTTCGTGCACCATCTCCACGATAGTGCTAAGGGAGCCGAGAGCTTGAAGACCACCAAGAGACGCCTGTCTCCGGAAACTCTCGAGCTGATACGCCAGCGTGGAGCAGCACGAGCGTCAGGCAACTACCAACTGACGTCCGAGCTTGCAAAGCTATGCAGAGCGGCGATAAAGGAAGATCTCAAGGAGAGAAGGGCGGAAGTGTTGGCTGAAGCAGCAGAGGCAGGGCTGAGCATTCGCAATGCCCGCCGGAACTTCGCCAACTTCAAGACCAAGATGACCGCTCTCCGACGTCCTGACGGAACCATCACCTCTTCCAGAAGGACCATGGAGAAAGTCATCCACGACTTCTACTCCGATCTCTTCGATAGCCACGTCCACCTGCCCCCATGCCATCTTCCGCAGGATGGATACGTCGTTCCCTCTGTTCTCCCTTCCGAGATCCGACACGCCATCTCGTCGGTGAAGAAACGTACAGCACCCGGTTCTGACAGGATCAGAGCTGAACACCTGAAGAACCTCCCGCCAGCGCTCATCAACACCCTGGCGCGGCTCTTCACACGCTACCTGTCCGAATGCAAGGTTCCATCTCAGTGGAAGACCAGCAAGACCGTTTTGCTGTACAAGAAGGGAGTCGTGCACGACATTGGCAACTATCGCCCGATCTGCCTGTTGTCCGTAGTCTACAAGCTGTTCACTCGAGTCATCCTGAATAGGATTAGTAGAACGCTGGACGAAGGACAGCCATGCGAACAAGCAGGATTTCGGAGAGGATTCAGCACGATCGACCACATACACACCATTACGAAGCTCATCGAAGTGTCGCGAGAGTACAAGCTGCCGCTGTGCCTTACGTTCATTGACCTGAAGAAGGCATTCGACTCCGTCGAGACTGAAGCGGTCATGGAAGCCCTGCTCACCCAGGGCGTTCCTACTCAGTACATCAGAGTTCTTCGAGAGTTGTACAGTGGATTCACGACCAAGATCTCACCATTCTACAACGACGTCGTCATTGACGTGAAGAGAGGGGTTCGACAAGGGGATACCATATCCCCGAAGCTCTTCAGCGCCACCCTCGAAAACGTCATGCGCGAACTAGAATGGGAAGACATGGGAGTGAAGGTCGACGGCCGGCAACTGCACCATCTTCGCTTCGCTGACGACATCGTGCTCATAACCCCGAACATCAGTCAGGCGGAACGAATGCTGGCCGACTTCGATCGTGTATGTGGAAGCGTTGGACTGCAGCTGAATCTTACGAAGACGATGTTCATGAAGAACGGATGGGTTTCTGATGCCCCATTCTCGCTCAACGGAACGAACATCTCCGAATGCTCCAGCTACGTGTATCTGGGTCGCGAAGTCAACATGACCAACGACCTAGCACCAGAGCTGAGCAGAAGGAAACGAGCGGCTTGGGGAGCTTTCAAGAGCGTCGAAGAAGTCGTGAAGAAAACGAAGAACGTCCGACTCCGTGCCCACCTATTCGACTCCACTGTTCTTCCTGCCCTAACATACGCCTCAGAGACCTGGGCTATACGAAAGCAGGATGAACACGCGATCAGCGTCGCGCAGCGTGGAATCGAGAGGACGATGCTCGGAGTGACAC
This sequence comes from Heligmosomoides polygyrus polygyrus, assembly GCA_947396885.1. Taxonomy (NCBI): domain Eukaryota; kingdom Metazoa; phylum Nematoda; class Chromadorea; order Rhabditida; family Heligmosomidae; genus Heligmosomoides; species Heligmosomoides polygyrus. The sequence continues at coordinate 58,029,575 of OX377202.1, forward strand.
GACTCACGCAAGTGAGAGAAGGTCTCCGGAGTTCCGAGCTTCGCCGACGTTCGAAGATCAGAGACGCTGTCGCATGGGCCAAGTCGTCGAAAATTAGGTGGGCCGGCCACGTAATGCGATTCGCAGACACCCGCTGGACGAGAGCCGTCACAGATTGGATTCCGCGGGATGTCAAAAGAACACCAGGACGCCCACCAACGCGTTGGTCGGACTTCTTCGTGAAAGCCCTGAACGACCGATATGACGCTCTTCGTGTCCCTCGAGCGAGGAGGATCCATTGGACCACTCTGGCACGCGACAGGGACGAATGGAGACGCTGCTGGCGCCCGCTCGAGCAAGTCGATGATCAACGGGACGACAGGTGATACAGGTGATACACATATCCTCACTTTGTGGTTTCATGTGGAGCATTTACACTAACAGCAAAATAAACATCCCGACGAGCTTTTCGAGTGCATGGAGCGCTCAAGTCTTTTAATGCACCACTTCATTGCTGCATTGTTGCTCTTCAAGACAAAATTAAAACTATTTTTTTTTCAAAAAAATATAAGATTATTACGCCTATTGGGACAGGTGAACTAAAAAATTCAAAGAAAGTTATGTCTAATTTTTCTTGAAAAAAATTATTCTGATTGAGATCTGTATGGAGACTGTAGTTTAACCTGCCAAAGGCCATTCCGATTTGGAAGAGTTTGCTTTGCTCAAAAAGCCTTGTCCCTAGGGAATGCAACGCTTGGTTGGCCTGCGCTGGAGACTCGAACCAAACCCCTGGAATCGGGTGCACGCAACATACGGCGCCTCCTCCGGCTTCGTTATCACGCACTCGAGCATAGCATAATAAAAAATTTAGGTACATGCACTTGTGGTCTTTTGTAGAGAGCTGCAGGGAAACTTAGTGAACGATATTAGAATCTTAATTTGCTTTGGAGATCTTAGTTTTCTATATAAAGCATGTATTTCAGCGTTGTATCACAGAAAGCTAGGGCAGAGAAGTAGCTTTAGCAGCATGCAAAGTTGACGCAAGAAAGCGAAGAAATCTGCAGTGGAGAGAACTCCAAACTTCGTTCACAATCGCCTAGCCGCAGTGACAGCTTCACTAACTATGCGTGGGATTTCACTATTAGTGTGCGTTTGCTATCGAATGGGTGCTCGTCCTTTGTTATTCTCCAACCTTACTGATCTCGTCTTTCCCACCAGAAACTGTATTATATGTATATAAAAGGTTTTCCAGCTTATTCGATTGGGTACGAAAGCAATTCCTGCGAGGTCATAGACTTGATCACTAAACTGAATGCTCTCAATTCTAACGAAACATCTCATGCATCTCACTGTCGAAGCTGCGCGTTGGTTTCCCGACCCCTCGTTTGAAACGGTCTTAAGAATCTTTCTTCTCGAAGCAGCTTTCGTGACAGTTTGATGCCAGGAAACTGCTCTTGAGCTTTCTCCACATGCTGGGCATCCCTAATTAGAGTTTAGCAATCCTCGCTCTCTTTAATACAACGATGACAATACGCAGCATTTATGCTGCTTTAGAAGGCGGTCGCGTGGGACGACTCGCATCATTTTTGATGGGGAACTTTCAACTCGTTCAAAGTCAGGCAGCAAAAAGCGATGCTGCAGAATACTGTCGGATACAATACACAGCATAAATGATGGGCACGCGGCAGCTAGCTTAAAAATCAACTGTCCCTCGCGAAGACCCGTGTCATATCACATGGTGTATGTATGAGAGCTGTATGAGAGCTCAGGTGTTTCGACATAGTGCTACGGCGTCCCCGGGAGCTGACGCGCTCTCGCAGAACCCGGTGAGTGTGAGAAGTATGCGAGAGTCCCTGACGCGAGACTGCATCGGGGAGGGGGGGGGGGGCAACGAGCTAGTCCGCAAATTCCGTAATGTAAGCAGGATCCGCGTGGCAACTCTAAATCTGGGTACGTTGACGGGCCGCTCGTGCGAGATGGTTGAAGCACTGGAGCCTAGAAGAGTTGACTTTGGTGCGGTGTAGGAGACGAGGCGGTCCTGCCGCAAGTCAAGGGACATAGGACAAGGCTTCAAGGCCGTTCTATGTGGAAGTCCCAGGACCACCAGTGGAGTTGGAGTCATCGTTTCTGAACGATTTCGTGACTCGATTGTAAGCGTCGAGCGCTTTGACGATCGATTGATGAAGGTCGTTGTCGCCGTTAAGAAGCGACTCTATACATTCTTCTCTACGTATGCTCCGCAGACTGGCTGCTCCGATCAAGCCAAGAATGAGTTTTGAATACTGCTTGATGAGAAGACGGCAGAGGTACCGTCGAATGATGTTATCATAGTCGCTGGTGACCTTAATGCGCACGTAGGTGCGGTTACTGCTATCATGATGGTTTCGGATACGGGTCACGTAACGCCGATGATGAGCCGTATGCTTGATTACGCAGAATCGCATAATCTCACCTTATCTCATGCTATAGTGGGAGTTACAAGACTCAGATAAATTTCGTCTTTGTGATGGATCGCGACCGAAGTATGGCCACAGACCAGAAGGCAATGCAGAATGGGACAGTCGCAGCATAGCATCGGCAGCATGATCTGCACCTTTAAGGTCACCCTCCAAAGCTGAAGCAGGTTGAGAAATGCAGCGCACCAACAATCAAGTGGTGGCGAATGAAAGAGAAGGAAGCAGCTGTGTTAGCAGGTCCGGTTAGCGACAGTCACGACTGTCGATGACACTTGGAGGAAGGCTGCCGACGCAGTACGCGATGCTAAGCTCGGATATCACGGTGCCTGGACGATGCAAGGTCGGCGGACATGGCTGTGGACAGACGGCGTGAAAGCAAAAGCACGACAGAAGAAGTCGCTCTATCACGTGTTTCTCTGCGAAATAACAGCCGATAACTGGCGGAAGTAACAAGAAGCGCAGAGAGCTGCAAAGAAGGCGGTGGCTGTTGCAAAAGCCACTCATTATGGAGATGTCAACGAGAAGCTCGAGTCACGCGATGGTGAGCGATATCTGTACCGACTTGCAAAGTTTCGCCATCGGCAGACGGAGGATATAGAAAAGCTTTTGGCATCAATGAGAGAACGGCCTCCTTCTTACGGACCGCAAGAAAGCGTTCATTTACTTCGAGGAAATCTCGACGGTAGAATTTCCCCATCCAGCATCCCTTCAGGCAGCGCGCCAGGATGTACACCTGCCTCGTGCTTTGGCGTGGCGTCAGGAGGTACAGCCGCTGTTCTACGGATCAAGAAATTTTATTTTGCGTCTCAAAGGTTCCGTAAGGCAGCCGTTAGACTCTCGGTAAAGCCTAGGGGGTTGGGGGTGGGTGAGCAGGAGGGATGAAAGGCAGATAACATGCTCCACGGCAAGGGGCGTGTCTTATTTCGTACACTGACCGTCTCCCTTCCCTTCAACGGCTCCTACCCGCGGTCCTGTTCAGAAGATCACCGTGGAGGAGACAGAAGCGGCTCTGAAGATGGTGAGGCCAGGCAAAGCGACTGGGCCCCACGACGTGGACTTGTGAAAATCAGCGTTTTGGTTCCTGGCTGAGTGGTTGGTGAATTTCTTTAAACAGGTTGTAGCGCAAGAGAGAGTGCTTGAGTGTTGGCGCCAAAGTACGGCGATTCCAATCTGGAAGAAGAAGAGCTTTCCTGCTGACTGCTCCAATGACCGTCCGATTCGCTTGCTTTCGCACATCATGAAGATCTTTGACCAAATTGTCAGTGGGAGGATTCGTGACATCGTTCAACTTCTCAGGAATCAGTGCGGGGTCGTGGCTGGCTGTGGCACCATTGGTGCCACACGCCGACCGCCTCCTGATAGAGAAGCACCACAAAAGACAGAAGTCAGTGCATATCGCCTTCCTCGGGGGGCAGTCGTTCGGTACACTGTGCTTCCCGCCGCCCACTTCCCGTCCTGCCCGCGTCGCTCTATTTAGACAAGTTTACTGCGCGCGAAAACGTCTTAATTGATGTGACGTCGTCCAAAATCCTGACACCTGATAGGAGACGATTGGGAAGTGCATCTCGGGGAGCTCTGAAGTCATTTTCCAGTCGGTTCGGTTATGGAGGCAGTTGAGAAAAGGAAAACGTCGCTCTTCTCTCTAGATTCTTTCAATTTTCGCCACAATTCTATAAATTTTCACCTCAAGTAGAAACTATGGGTGATACTGGTCAGGAGTTCTATATTGAAGGCTTATCCGTAATTGTGTGCAAAACCGGCTCACAGTCCTCTCTTTCCAAGTATCAGACAATTCTCCTTGTATTGAAGAACTTTCTAGTGGATAGTCGCGTTGTTGTCGTGACATATCTCGCTAAGATTTTGCTGTACTTATCGGAAAATGTGGATGACGCCTTAGTACTGAGCAACGTGGCGGGACCTGAAGAAAGCCTTGGCGCTACGTGAAAACTCTTTTCCTCCAAATATGGTAGCAAGATTCTGACGCTTGTCTCAAGAGCGAAATCAATTCAGGATAGAGTTGCAGAGCCAAGGGAAGTGATTAGAAATGCGATGCCTCCATGTGATGGCAGGGACCCGGACATCTTGTCCTTGGCGTGCCCCCGCCCCACACCTTTATGAAGGCCGTGTATCCAACGACTCTCCACCGCCTACCTCGACTTGGAGAAGGCCTTTGACCGCGTACCGCGTGAAAGGATATGGTAAGCCTTGTAACATCATGGAGTTCCTGAAAAGCTCTAGAGTGTACGAATTCTCTACTTTTGTCCAAACAGTATAGTTCAAGCTGTAGCTGAAACTACGATGGCGTTCATGATTTCTACTCCTCTTTGTTGTCGTGATGGGCACCATTACACGGGATCTTCAGATGCCAGTCCCATGAACATTGCTTTACGCTGATGACGTAGTGCTCGCTTGCGAAGATAACGGTGAACTCGGGCGAGAGGTACAAGCTTAATCGCTTGGAGCGGTTTGGACTTAAATTAAACGTGAAGAAGACCGAATATCTAACGGCGGACGTGAGCGAGTACAGCTTCATTAAGGTTAATGACATCGAGCTCCTACTCACTTCTGTTTTAATGTACCTGGGATCAGCAGTGGCATCTGATGGCAATGTGATATTGAAGTGAACTCATATGGGAGTGCAGCTTGGTCCAAGGGTCGCTCGTTGACTGATGATGGTACTCTGTAACATGAAGATACGAGAGCGCTTTAAGTCAAAAATCTATAGAGCCGTCGTCCGGCCGGTGGCGATGTACGGCGCTGAGTGTTGGTTTGGAATAACCAGGATACTATCTCGAGGGTAGATCGGAACGGCGCAAGTGCTGTATATGGGCAGAGCCGCCTCTCCCTTGAAAGTAACAAACTGCAGGTATCTCGACCCCAATACAACTCTGCGCAGAGTTAGGGGCGACGGAAGTCGCCTGTTGGCGCCCTGTTGATTCACGTGCTCCACAGCTGACGGGCACGCGCGGGATGAGGGCTCGTATCGCGACCCGGCGCAGTGCACAGGTGGCGTAGGAAGGAAGAGCTCGGGCTCGTGAACGAGGGGTCGGGGTTTGGATCCTGCATAATGCGCTTCTCTTGCACTTTTTCAAAATCCATGCTTATCATATAGGTAATCCACCAGGGGTATTATAGTGTGTTATAGCGCATGTTTACATATAACATACCACTCATACCGTTAACAAGGGTGGTCCAGGCAGGGTCACCGATTTCGCTAAAACTTCGTATAGAGGGGTTATTTGAGGTGCTGATCACAAATCTGACACCCGTTTTTCATGACTCGGTCGGAGGTCACACACCGTTAACAAGGGTGGTCCAGGCAGGGTCACCGATTTCGCTGAAACTTCGTCTAGGGGGGGGGGGGTTATTTGGGGTGATGATCACGAATCTGACATCCGTTTTTCACGATTCTTTCTCTACCTGCCGTCACCGGCAGCAACTTCAAGAATGTAATCCTATACCTTCCTGTATCTATATTATCCAGCGGAATCGTGAAAAGCGGGTGTCAGATTCGTGATCAGCACCCCAAATGACCCCTAGACGAAGTTTCAGCGAAGTCGATGACCTTGCCTGGACCACCCTTGTTAACGGTATGAGTGTATGTTATATGTAAACATGCTCTATAACACCCTATAATACCCTTAGGTGGTATAGTTGTGCTCTCCCAAAAATTTCGAATAACCGAATATATTCGAATTGAAACCGAATTCAACTCGTGGGTCTTGTAGGCAGTAAAACGTTGTAATAGCACACTAAAGTAGAACGCTGTAGCTTGAGAAGAGGCAATGTTACAGGGGTGCGAAAATGCGGGTGAGGCTTGCGTGACGCATTTTTTTCCGATTTCGGTGGACCACTGCCGGAAGATCCGACGAGCAAACGGCCTTAAAACGCGCATGCGCATACAAACAGAGAGCTTAAGGTGCTTCACTACGACGTGCTCAGAACTCCTCAGCTTCCTAAACTGTCTTAGCCTCAGCTGCCAGTTTTAAGCGGCGGAAGATAACGGTCAGAGTTTTTTGCGCTCTTACTCGCCCAGATATGAGTGTTCGACAGGAACGATAGCACTATTCTGTTCAGAATGAAAAGCGCTACAGAACGGTATAAATTTCGACCGATTCTGGAAATATCGATTTTTTGACAGTTTCGCATCGAGGGCGAGGCCGCTCGAGGCTGCGACAGACGGGCGATGACGTCAACGAGAACTGATGTTTTCGAAATGGGTCATGCTTGGTACCGTTCGCTAGAGCTTTTCATGCTGAATTGAAGTGTGTTGTTGATAGTAGAGAAAACTGTATTCTGAGAGAGTGAGAGCGAGGACATCGACCGTTGTTGTGCTAAATTGCACGCGCGGGCCTGTTCTGAGCGCAATAACTCTGTCATTTGTAAACCTTTCCGGTTGCAGCTTGTCGGCTTTGTAGGCAGTAAAATGTAGAGCGCCAAAATACAGCGATGTAGCTCATGATTGGACAATGTTACAGCGGTGCGAAAATGCAGGTTAGCCTTCCGTGGCACGATTTTTTCCAAATTCAGTCGACCCCTGCGGGAAGGCGCAGAGAGCTAATGGCCTACAAATGCACAGGAGAGCAGAACGCTTAAGGTTCTTTACGACGGCATGCTCGCAACTCTTTAGCTGATTAAACTGCCTTATCACCAGCTGCCATTTTAGGGCGGCGGAGTTTTGGTGTGGAAGTTTCCTGCGTCATTATTCGCCCAGGTTTGAGTGTTTGACGCTCGCAGTTTTAGCGTTCTGTTCGGCATGGAAAGCGCTATCGAATGGTACCAATTTCGACCGATTTTGAAAATGCCGATTTTTTGACAATTTCCCATCGAGGACGGGGCGCTCCAGGCCGAGCCTGCGCGAACGATGATGTCATCGAAAATCGATGTTTTCGAAAATGGCCGAATTTTCTCGTCCGAAATCATCTAGGGGTTATTTGGGGCGCTGATTACAAACCCGACGTCCATCTTTGAAAATTTCCCCAATTTCGGTAGGTTTTGGATATTCTTCAGGATAATTGGAGGTGGTCGGGTCAGGATCGCCGATTTTACTCAAATTTCGTATAGGGGCGACTACTTATTCGGGGTGCCGAACACGATGCCGAAGTTCATTCGGACGCTCACGGCAGGAGACCGCCCATACCGATAACTGAGGGTGATCGGTGGTGCTGACACGACCACCCTCAAACGAAAAGTAACCTACTGAAATCGGCGGAATTTTCAAAAACGGGCGTCGGATTCGTAATCAGCTCCCCAAATTGGACGACGTTTGCAAGAGGGAATTTGGCCAATTTCGAAAATATCGGTTTTCGATGACGTCATGGTTAGCGCCGGCTTGGCCAGTGACGCCCACGTCCTCGATGGGAAATTGTCAAAAAATCGATTTCTTTAAAATTGGTCGAGAGTGACACCATTCGATAGAGCTTTTCGTGGTGAACAAAATGGTGTTACTGCGCTTATCGAAAACCCAAATATGGGCGGGTAAGAGGGCAGGAAAATTCAACCGCTAACCAAGATACTATCTCAACGGTAGGTCGGAACGGCGCAAGTGTTGTATATGGGCAGAACCGCCTGTCCCTGGGAAGTAACAAACTGCAGGTATCTCGACCCCAGTACAACTCTGCGCACAGTTAGGGGCGACGGAAGTCGCGTATTGGCGCCTTGTTGATTCACGTGCTCCACAGCTGACGGGCGCGAGCGGGATGAGGGCTCGTATCCCGACCAGGCGCAGTGCACAGGTGGCGTAGTAGGGAATCGCTCGGGCTCTTAAGGGAGGGGTCGGGGTTTGGATACCGCAGACTGCGTTTGTTTTGCACTTTTGCAAAATTCATGTTTATCATATAGGTAATCCACTTAGGGGTATTATACTGTGTTATATAGCATGTTTACATATAACGTATGCTCCAAACTACAGATTAGCTAAAATATTCACTTTTGTGTGTCACTTATTTTAAGCCTATTTTATGTGAAGCTGTAGTCATGTAACGATAGATATTTTGTGGCACTAGTTAAAAGTTCCGACTCCACCGACAAGACTTCGGTCAAAAAAAATCGCTGAAACTTCGTCTACGGGGGTTATTTGGGGTGCTGATCACGAATCTGACATCCGTTACATCCGCTTTTCACGATTCTGTCTCTACCTGCCGTCACCGGCAAAAACTTTAAGAATGTAATCCCGTGCCTCCCTGTATCTAAATTATCCACCCGAATCGTGAAAGACGGATGTCAGATTCGTGATCAGCACCCCAAATACCCCAGTAGACAAAGTTTCAGCGAAATCGGTGACCCTGCTTGGACCACCCTTGTTAATGGTGTGAGTGGTATGTTATATGTTAACATGATCTATAACACCTATAATACCCCCAGGTGGACCACCTATATGATAAATATGGATTTTGCAAAAGTGCAAAACAAACGCAGTTTGCGGGAACCAACCCCCCCCCCCCTCAGGAGCCCGAGCGCTTCCCTACTACGCCACCTGTGCACCGCGCCTAGTCGCGATACGAGCCCTCATCTAGCGCGTGCCCCTCAGCTGTGGAGCACGTGAATCAACAGGGCGCCAACAGGCGATATCCGTCGCCCCTAACTCTGCGCAGAGTTGTATTGGGGTCGAGATACCTGCAGTTTGTTACTTCCCAGGGGGTGGCGGTTCTACCCATATTCAGCACTTGCGCCTTCCGATCTACCGTTGAGATAGTATCCTGGTAAGGAAGCTGAAACGCACCTCAGCGTTATAAAGACGAAGATGCTGCGCAGGACAGCTGAAGTCACACGCATGGACCGCTTCCGAAATGATGCTATTGGGCAGAACTTTGATGTCTCGCCAATAGCGGACAAGATGCGCTTGCCGTGGTACGGCCACGTTCTGTGTGGGAAAGAACACAGCGTCCGCAAGGTGATAGGAAAATGGCCTAAAGGGCGCCGAAGCAGCGCTGATCTGATACGTGACATATGGGCTTAAGTTTGCTGGTGTTCACCCCGATCTAGCGTTGGATCGGGAAAGGTGGCATCACGACACCAGAATAGCGGACCCCGCTACGAAGCGGGACAGACGCTGAAGAGGAAGAAGAAGAACTGCCACTTGCGCGTTTGACTTCCTTGCCGTTGATCTGCCACGCCGAATCAGCATCCATAGCGGCCATCGTCGGAAAACGAACACAGAGGCGAATGGTGATGACGAATCCGCGCACGAATAGCGAAAGTACTTGACGATGACGACATTCGGCATGTGAGGACCCTAGCAGTAGAGGGGGAGTAGATACGAGTCAAAGTTAGGGGTGGTAGAAGCATCTTACGAGGATCATGTGAAGGTGACGAATATGAAGAACAGCATCTGACGACAAGCAGCAGTAAATTGAGTGACGGCGACGAATGGTTGCAATGAACGAGCGGCAGACGAGTCTAGGTCTTTCGATTCTTGATGATAACCTGCACACAACACGGTGTTGTGAGGGCCACGACAGTTGTTGCACCTGACCGTGCTGATCGCTGCACCGTGCTCTTGGCGTAGGGAGCACTCGCACAAATGGAGCTCTCATAGTACGGCTGATGGCACGGGGTAGCGATGATAGCGCGAAGCCAAATGATTGTCAACATTGTCGTTGACAGAGCAGAACACACAGGAGGACCGTGGAGCAGTACGGTCTAGTAGAATATGGACGTCTTCTTTCACCTCTCCCACGACTGCAAATAAGCTGTAGAGCCGTAATGGTTTGAAGAATATAAACGAATGGCGTCCATAGAGGCCTATCGCTCTAGCTCCAGCAGCTCGATCTCGCGATCGAGGTCGTCTGACATCTGTGGATGTAGGCCATGAATAAAACAGCAATAGCGTGATCTTTCTCATATTTATCGAGCTGTGTTCTCGCTATGGCATCTTAGTATTTATGTATGTTGTGCCGGCTTTTAGCGCTATCCATTCCGCTTTGATGAGCAAAAGGGTGATCGAGACTGCGAGCTTCGTCGAGCTCAGAATGAATTTCGGTCCAAATAGGTAAGATGAACTAGGACCAAAATCGCGGTTCTTCTTTAGGCGTTGTCCTTGCATCGCACCTTCTCGTTTTGAATTGTGTTTTCTGTACATCTCCCAACATCGTTAGGTATTCTGTGTTCCCAATACTCCGGAACTTGTCTGAGACACGCTGTGAGAACTCTAAGCTTCCGTTGCTTCAACTGCGGTCTGCAAGCTCTCGGGGTCGTACTCTGAATCATCGTTCTCTGCGTCGTCTCGCTGCGCATAGGGCAACGAGAAGCGAATGTTTCTTTGGAGAAAGTCAACAGGCAGCAAAGGGATCGCGCTTTTATCAGTTGTGGTGATCGCTGTAAGCGGTCTGTTGTTAATGATTGCCTCATTTCGAGTCACAACTGTAATCGTGTCTGAGAGCGACAATCTCTTTGTTCACACACTTTTTTGGAACGCCATTTTCACTGATCCGACTAATCTCTCCCAAACGCCGCCCATCCACGGGACACCGGGGGATTGAAGAACCGCGTGATCCTCTTTTCAGCACAGTAGCTCATCACCGTAGTATCTCCACTCGTTTTGTTGATGAAGAATGAGTCGATGACCCAGTGTAAAATTTAAGCGGTTACGGACACACCTCTTTGCGAGATAAAGCGGATGAAGCTACTGCGGAATGCTGCTACAAATAGATTCTTCACAACCTCTAGGTGAACTACTCTCGTCATGCATGTGCATGTGAAAACGCATGACATACAGCTTTACTGATATTTGAGCGTGAAAATTCCGATAAAGCCACAACCTGATCGTGTGCTTTGAAATGGCTTTGTCAGTCGGATTCTGTTGGATAGTGTGTATGCATTTTGCAAGCGGGATCCACAACGCAATATGCCATCATCGTCTCTGAATACTCTTCTTTAAGGGTAGCGCTTTTTGCAGTTCTTCCAGGTCAATCATTTCGTGTTCTAGTCTGATAAGGACCTTCTCGGCTAGGTTCATGCCGCAAGCTGTGGTTCCATTCTTCGTGGGGAATCTTGTCGGGTATTGCTCTGGAGTCAATTGATTTCTCTTTTCTAGCACTTTCATTCGCAACTGGCCTATGAATTTTCTAACGTAAGCAGTTGCTTGTAGTGCCTTCGTAAGAGTGAGTTGTTCGAAGCAATCACTTATTTCGTGTTAGTTCATGTCTCAGAGCTATTGCGAGATGCGCTTTGGCTTCAGGTTCTTCAGCATCGTCCTCTGTCCCCATTGATTCTATGTAGTCAATGCTTGTAAGAGACCCACGTCCTACCCCATGCAGGTCCTCTCACCCAATCACGTTCTGCGAATTGTTTATTGGAGATTCCACTCGTTCCCAGCCAAGTTTTTATCTCCTGCTTTTCTCTGCCAAGTTTTTATCTCCTGCTACGTGATATAGACGACAAGTGCATCTAAGTGTTACCAGTTTGCTGATCCGTGTTCCTATGCGATTCTCTGATTTGCCGCAAAAAGTGGCAGCTTTCGAGGGGACCGAAGTCAACTTAGGGCTATCAAGCTGTCGCTCACAATGTGTATCTGGGCAGCTTTTTCGCTTATCGCTGATACTGCTATTTCTGCTAATCTGAACGCAAGTAATATCGCGAAAAGCTCTGGCTTAGACGTTGTTAGTGCATGTTTCTTGGGAGCAAGCATTGTCTTCCAACTTATAAAGTGAGACACTTTTTTTGGAATTACCTATTTTTCATATACGCACGAACAGCCATTGCTTGACTACTCCCGTAAGCGAAGATCCATAAGTTTGGATTGATGCAGCACTCTGGGAACAGAACAACTGGCGTGCAACTCGGACGCGGAAATTATCGATAGAAGCGGTAATTTTGTTCCACTCTTCTATACTTTGCAATTGTTTCATTTATGGACAAGCACCCATGAAAACATTGTCGTCGTAAAGTTTGGTCTGATTTCGTTCGCAAACGTTTCTGAAGGTACGCTGGGAAAACCATGTTCAACATACTGGGTGACGATATTATTCTCTTTTCCACCTGTACTCGATAGATTATCTTGCACAGTAGCTTGTCAGAATCACGTATCTAGATAAATCTGCACAGATCACGGTGGAATTTGTGGATGCGGATCTGCATAATCGCTGCATGTATGTCGGCGATGAGAATTGTTGGTTTTTCTCTACTTGCCACTGAAATATCGTAAATTTTGTTCACAAAAGATGCACCTGTGTGAACACCGTCAATCCGAGATATTCGATCCTTTTACAGTGAGGAGGCATCAAAGACAATCCTCAAACGAGTAAGTTTACTTTCCTTCCATACTACCAAATGTAATACGTGCCTACCGAACTTGGTACTGGTGCGATGACCTCCTCAATCATATCGTGTTCTAGGGACTGATTGATTATTTTGATACACCATTCATTTTGTAATTTCCCCAGATGCCTCAGTAGGGCGATAATCCTTCGATGTGCTAGGCAGTAGTTGTCGCTAAGATCTAATGCATTTGCTTTCAGTGGAAGCGGTGCGCTTAGGCTTTCTTCCTCGTTTCGGATCAGTTTGGCGTACCGAAACAGATAAGCGTAACCATCTTCATCTTCCTCACCTTCCTTACTGGAGGTTGCTATTCCCTCCAGCTCAAACCTGTTTTTGAGGATGTCGGATTCCGAAACAAGTGTTTTGCATGACACGTGAGTGCAGTTGGTGTTCGCTTCAACCTTTCCTCTGCGGTAAATCCAGAGACAGTGCGCGTTACTCGGAGTCTTGTTGGCTGCGTATTGAAGCAACGTACTCGTGAAAGAAAGAGCTGTACAAGTCAAGCCCTATAAGTATACGAGGAATTTGATGCTCCCCTCGCATCCGTTTGCTTGTAAGGAAGATATTGTTTTCTTCCATGAACTTTGTACCACGTTTAGTAAGGTACAATGACGGAAACCCAGTAGTCAATGTGGGCTTTGTCTTCATAAGGAACTCCAGCTTTCTCTATTTCACAGTTTGGATTCGTAAAGCTACAAGTCGTGAGAGCAAGCTCTCCGATATTCCCCATCCCACACAGTGAGCATTGTTTTGCCGTGAAAGCAGACAAACCGTGATATTCAGCTGATTTTTCTAGAATCAGCCTCACTTGAGCACCTGTATCGAAGAAGAACAAGGTTCGATGGTATGATTTGGAGTTGTTGTTCCAGACCATTCCTTCAGCCGTCATAAGAACGATTTGTTGTTCTGCGCTCTGAGATCACCTGAATCGCTATTGCTTGTTTGGGTATGGTGCTGCCGCACGATTGATCGTGACGTAACGAAACGGTTATCTACTTGCGAGTGTTCGAGTAAAATGGCCATTGTGCTCGCTGCGATGGATTGCAACTGCAAGTAGCTCTGCACAATCGGCTTTTTGCTTTCGGCAGTTTTTCCTGAGGTAGTGCTACCAGTCTTTTGTAATCATAACGGTTCGCTGTCAAGCTTCTCGCAGCGCCTACAGTTTGGCTGTTTTCAATCAGAGCTTTTATCATCTTGCGGGTAACATTTTCAACAAAGAGATTTGTCCATCACTACCTTTCTGCGCTCCGTTGGATCCTTTACTGTTCGACACTGGTACGATTTGTAGTTTGTCTTTTTCAAAGAAATGATAGACAAAGCCTTCTTGACTATCGTTTGCGCGTACATTTAGAGCACCGAAGGTTGCGTTTGGTTGACCTAGACGCTCCGCAATGCATCACGTATGATTACCGTCCGTCAAGTGTTTCTCCAACTGTGAATGACTCACCATTTTTGTTCTCTTTAAGGTAGTCTTCCACTATATGGCGAGGGAATTTTTCAAAATGGCTGGAGTCCACAAAGGATCTTGAAGTTCAGACCCCTATAATCTGATAGCTTCATTTAATTTATCAGGGATCGTATGCTGTCAAACATTGCTTCGCACGACTTTGCAATGTCCTTGGCCGGAGTTAGAGAAACTAGGCGCCTTGTGACGTTCGCACGCGCTTACCGTTTATCACTTTTATTCCTTTGACTGTGGTGGCTGCTCTACCTGTGAGGCTTTTTATGTGTCATTTTCTGTCATTTTCTCAGTTTCGTTGAGTGACGCGTTATCATACATGATCAGCTGCTAATTATCGCATTCGGTTACCGACGGCAACAACTGTCGACGAAAACCGAAAAGGGCTACCGAAGCGATAATTCGAGCTGCACGCTTCGAACGCGGCACAAAGAAGCCTGGACGACGCTGGGTCGACAAGTAGGCATGGCTGTGGAATGACGATGTCAGAGAGAAAACCCGAGAAAACAAGCGGATTTATCACGTATTTATCGGTGACAAAACAGTCTGTAATTGACGCATTTATCAAGAAGCGAGGAATACGACAAAAAACGCAGTGGCCACTGCCAAAGCCGCGCACTGTGACAATGTGAGCGAAAAACTGGAGACCCGCGATGATGAGTGTTCTCTTTGTCGACTTGTCTAAGCTCGCTGCCGCCAAGCAGAAGACATCGAGAAGTCTTTTCCTATTAACGACGAGAACGGCCATCTTCTGATGGATCATAAGAGGGATGTGAAGCGATAACAGTGAGCGAAACCGAAGCAGCCCTGAGGAAGATGAATTCAGACACTGGTCCGTGTGGGCTGCCGACCGACTTGTGAAAGTCGAAGGGCTGGTGCCCTGCTGACGCTAACAGAGTTTTTCAATCAGGATGTTTTTCTGAGAAGGAAATGCCTGAAAGCTGGCAGCAAAGCACGACTGTCCCGATTTAGAAGAAGAGGGCAGTCCTGCGGACTGCGCTAGTTACCGTCCAACTCGCATTCTTTCGCGCACCATGAAAGCAATTAAGCGAATTTTCGATGGACGTATCCAGAATGTCATCCAGCTCTCCGCTAATCAAAAAAGGTTGCGGCAACATGGTATCCCTGAAGAGCTTATTGAGCATGTGCGCATTCTGTACTCTTGTCCAAGGAGTCGAATGCAAGCGCCAGCGGGAACCTTGATGGAGTTTCCAATCTCTGTCGGGGTGCACCAGGGATCTGCGCCATCCCCACTTCTCTTTGTGGTCATCATGAATGCAATCTCACGAGATCTCGAAATGGCGGCACCTTGAATGCTGCTGTATGTTGATACCGTCATGCTAGCATGAGAAGAGAAAAAACGGACTCGAGCGACAGGCACAGGAGTGGTGCGATCGCTTGGCATTGTTCGGACTCAAGCTAAACGTAAAAAAAAAACGGAGTACTTGACGACGGATGTGAACGAGCACAAATTTATTAAGATCAACGGGTACTGAGCTTTCACGAGTAACATCTTTAAAGTATTTTGGATCAGCAGTCACGTCCGATGTCAGCCTAAAGTCGTACGTGAATGCTCGAGTGATGCCTGGTCCAAATTTTGCTCGTTGACTGGGATGCTCTGCGACAGGACAACCCTGAGCACCTCAGATCAAAGGTGTATAGAACAGTCGTCCGCCTAGTAGCGACGCCGTGCTGAGTGTTGGTCTGTGACGAAGGAAATTGAAAGCCGCTTTACTGTAATGGACACGAAAATGCTACGGTAACGGCCGAAGTTACGCGTTTGGACCGCATTCGCAACCATATCATACGACAGAGTTTCGTTGTCGCCCCGATATCCGACAATCCGACAAGCTGTGAAAAGCTTGTCTACAATGTTGCGGCCACGTCCCTCGTGCTAACGACTACACCGTCCGTAAGATTGGCCTGAACCTTGAGGTACGTTGAAAGCGGCCTAGAGGAGTCCCGAGCCAACGTCGGCTAAATACATTGCACCAAACTTAATCAGGCATTTGATTGGAAGAATTGGCGTCACCACACCAGAAGAGCGGACCCTGCCGCCAAGCGGGACGAACGCTAATGAAAATGATGATGATGAACTGTGCCGCAATTTTAATGCTCTTACCACGCGCCTATTGATATATTTTATTAGGACTGTATCCCACTATGATTGTCTTACTACAAGTGCGAATAAGAAAGCACAGAAAGAGTGCGACTAGCTGCACACCTCTATAATATTCTCGAACCCCCGATGTTTAATTTAGTGCAGCGGTTGGGGCGTCCGAGAACATTACGTATGAATGTGTAATTTATTCTCTATTCTCTATTTTTGAGGTCGTGAATTTTGTTATATGGATACATAACAGAATTCAAGACCTCTCATAAGTTTATTACCATAAATAAATAAATAAATATATATAAGAGAAAAAAGGCCCGGAGAAGGGAAACAGTCACCAGCCTGCCGGGCCGGACCGGCACAACTAAACTCTCTCTCTCGATCCGAAGGCGGGGCTCTAAGCTAACAGCTAGATGTAGGCCATGCCCGCCATCTCGCTGGCCGTTTGAATAGCCGATATTTGAACAGACAATGGCCAGCTTCTTACGGAGGGTCGAAAGGGACGCCAGGAGCGGACTAGATCATGCACCATTGTCCTACGACCACCTGTCTCCCGATCTACCCCAGCTATCCCGCGGCTACCTGTCTCTCAATCTAGAAGCTACAGTAACCCAGGTCTTACATCCTTTTCGTCTCGATTATTTCTTACAAGTGCTCCGACACGCCTAACGGCGCGCCGGCACTTCCGCGCTTCGCGAGACTTTGCAGCATCACCGATCTATGGAAAATAGTTTTGTAGAACATAAAATTGCTAATATCTAGGATCTGCTGCGTACTTCATTGGCATCAAGCCGTTCACCACTTCCGTGCCATAGACATTCTCTCCGTACCGGCCATTAACGTCATTGGTTTGCGCTGCGCAGTACTTCTGTCCCTCAGGTTGCTCCTCCGCAACCGTTCTCATGCTCAAGAGCTAGCATTCCCAGATGTCGCTGACTTGTCTTCCGAAGATAGGTTCCACCTCACTCGTTTCTTCTTACTGGATCTAATTGCTGGTCCGCCTTTACTGGTCTCCCCTCCCCTCTTTAGTTCCCCATCTTTCTGTTCCCAGCTCCTGCCCACTTCTTTGTATCCACTATTGAGCCCCTACCTGACTCTTCTTGCTGGTTTCCCCGTCCTGGCCCCTCCTCCATGTTGTTCCTTTCCTTCCTGGTCGCTCTACTGGTCCACTTTAGAGGTCCCCCTTACTGCCCTTCTCGACCACCTCCTTAGTGGTCCTCCCATGCTCGCGGCAGACCTCGGTGACACGTATTCAGAATCAGGACGCTTGTTGAGCGACGTGGCGGGCCGTCTTTTGGATCCAGAAGCTCAAAAGACCCGTCTTCGGAATCCAGAAGCTCGAAAGCGTTCGCAGTCGCCGCTGTGTCGAGCATGAAGAGGCTATGCATATGGCAGATTCGCTGTTCTCCGTATGAATTCCCTCACGGGTCCCTTCTTGTTGGTTCCCCGTCCTAGTCCCGCCTCCAGTCCCTTCTTACAGGTAGATTCCTCCCCCTTCCCCCCCCCCCCTCCCTCCACCCCTCCACCCCCGGCATCCTCCTTACTATTCTACCCAATTAAGTAGCCCTCCCACGGCCTTTGATCGGCCTGATAAACCAGGTTGGAGAACGAATTCTGGATCTGGCTATCGACGACGACCTGGCTCTCTGTAGCGCCTTCTTCGCGAAGAGGGAGAGCCAGAAGGCGACCTATGCTAGCGGAGGAAGAAGGACGGAAGTCGACCACATCCTGCTTCGAAGGTCTGCCCTGAAAACAGTCCGGGATGTGAAGGTCATTCCGGGAGAAGACGTGGCATCACAGCATAGACTCTTGGTAGCCGACCTTAGCATACCTCTACCCACCAGGCCCAAAGTGAGGACGGAACCCAGGAACCGATGGTGGAGACTGCGGGGTTCAGAGCGGAACGAGCTACGAAGGGCAGTGCTCGAAGCAGGCCTTCCAGATCCAGCTGGTCCCGTGAATGAGACCTGGAGGAGGGTAGCCCAAGCAATCCTGAGATGTGCCAAGGAAACCCTGGGAGGAACCAGAGGGGATAAATCGGCATGGTTCTGGAACGAAGAGGTACAGGTTGCGGTGAAGAGGAAGAAGGAGGCCTACAAGCTGTGGCAGGAGACGAGGGCAGTCGAGCATCTCACAGCCTACAGGAAGCTGAAGAGGCTGGCAAAAACAGCTGTAGCGAAGGCAAAGAACGCGGAAATGGATGCCCTGTACGAGAAAATAGACGGGCCAGAGGGAGAGAAGTTCGCCATCCGCCTGGCCAAGGCGCGTCATAGAGCTAGCCTCGACATTCGAGTAGCGAATACTGTGAAGAATGCTGAGGGTAGGGTGTTACGGAAGCCGGTCGAGGTCAGAGAAAGATGAGAGGAGTACTTTAAGGAACTCCTGAACGAGGAGTTCCCTCGTCGGAAGGCCGAGGAAGAACAACCAACGGAAGGACCCATCCCACCCTGGACGCAAGAAGAGGTTCGCAAGGCCATAGGGAAGATGAAACTCGGAAAGGCAGCAGGGTCTGACGGTGTGCCAGTAGAGGCTTGGAAGGTGCTCGAGGACCTCGGAATCAACTGGCTGACGCAGTTCCTCAACAGAATCACGAAAGAAGGTAAGATGCCGGATGACTGGAGGAACAGCACCATAGTCCCTATCTTCAAGCAGAAGGGAGACGCTTCCGAATGCTCCAACTACCGAGGGATCAAACTGATCTCACACACGATGAAGATCTACGAGCGACTGGACGATTTAAGGCTGAGGGAAACGGTACCCATTTCCCAGGTGCAGAGGGGCTTCATGCCTGAGAAGTCCACCACAGACGCCATCTTCATCGCTCGTCAGGTGATGGAGAAATATCGGGAGAAACGAAAACCCTGCTACCTGGCATTCCTGGACCTAGAGAAGGCCTACGACAGGCTAGCTCGGGCCGTAATCTGGAATGCTCTTCGAGGGAGGGGTGTCCCGGACCGTCTGATCACGGTCATAAGGGACATGTACGAGGGCTCGAAAGCAGCGATACGAACTCCACACGGGGTGACAAGGAAAGTGGACATCACAGTGGGGTACACCAAGGGTCGGCTCTGAGCCCGTTCCTCTTCCTGCTGACGCTTGACTCTATAGTAAACCACCTTGAGGAAGGCCCTCTCAGAACGATCCTCTACGCGGACGATATCGCCCTAGTAGCCGACAACCAAAAGGAGTTGGAAGAGAAGGTGCAGCTGTGGCAGAGAGCCCTCGCAGACAACGGCCTACGGCTGAACGTGAAGAAGACGAAGTTCATCAGCTCTGAGCAGTGTGCTGGATCGATCCTAGACTGCCAAGGGGAACGATCGAGAAAGTGGAAGAACCTTCCGCTACCTCGGAAGTGACCTATCCGAGGAAGGAAGTGTGGACCAGGCGGTCAGGGGACGGATAAGCGCAGCCTGGCTCAAGAGGAGAGGGTGCACAGGCATCCTCTGCGACCGTAGATGCTCCAGGACGCTCAAAGGCAAGCTCTATAGAACAGTTGTGAGACCTGCCCTCCTCTACGGCAGTGAGTGCTGGACCCTGGGTAAGGCGCAGGAGCGGCAACTGCACGCGGCGGAGATGAGGATGCTGAGGTGGGCATGTGGATGGACCCGCAGGGACAGGGTGCGAAACGAGGATGTTAGGGTAGTGATGAAGACAGCATCGATCCAGCTGAAGATGAGAGAGCAGCGTCTGAGGTGGTATGGATACGTCCTCAGAAGACCAGAGGATCACCCCACAAGGTTGGCCCTAGATTTCGAGGCACCCGGAAAGCGTCCGAGAGGAGCCCCAATGAAAAGATGGAAGGACGTCAGAGAGATCTCGCCGAAGTCGGCGCCACGGCAGATGGTGCCCTTGATAGGATGAGGTGGCGACAGATCAGAAGAACAGCGGACCCTGCGACTGCGCGGGACTAAACCCTCAGGAGAAGAAGAAGAAGAAGTAGCCCTCCCACGCTCATGACACGACGACGGCGAGCGAACGCCCATTGTGCGAAATCGGTGTCACATCTTTTTAATCCGGTCTCACTTACTGATAATGGATCTCCTTGCTGATCCTCCTTACCGCCCCCCCCCCCCTGATTGGTAACTCCCTACTGGTCCCTGCTTATTGCCTAAACCATTCTTGGTGCCACCTCCTGGCCTGCTTCGTTGGTCCCCTTATCGACCCTCCCTCCATCCCGATGCCTCCTCCACGTCGCTCCCTACTGATCGCTATCGGTTCTCAACCCTCGAAGTCTCCCTTCTACCCTTACCGCTTTAATGGTCTTCTTATGCTAATGGCACGAAGTGGGCTTCCGAACCTGGACACTCAGAAAGGCTCGAGGTGCTGCCTGTTAAGCAGTAAAGGGCGGCGCTTCCCCTGCTGCAGCAACATCCCACCTTCAATAGCAAAACTTGCCCACTGTGTAATTGATGCGGCGTATCTCAATTAGGTTAGATCACTCGACCGCCCTCGCTGTGGATGATGCGGCGTACCTCACTTAGGTTAGATCACTCAAACGTCATCGACCGCTAACTTAATTATATAGTGGTAGAGTAGATAGATAGATCGCTCGTCGTAGGACGATGTCTCCTCTTCTGACTTCCGACGCTTATTACGTGACGTAGGGGACCCGGCTTCTGGATCCACGCGCTCAAAAACGCGCGCCGACGCCGTTGTGACAAGCAGGAGGCTGCGCTTTGCTGCAACTACATCCATGTTGGACGACAAACGTTGCAGAGGCGTACCTCGCACGGGTAAAGTTTTCCGTTCAACATGGGATAATGCTGAGTTCTGAATGCGACCGGTCGTCGTACGACGAGGTGTGACCTCTGCTTCCCTCCTTGTCGCTTCATCTGACTCCAGACGGTTGTGGTGCGACGAAGTGGACCCGCCTTCTGCATTTAAGCGCTCAGTAACGCGCGCAGACGCCGTTGTGTCAAGCAGGAGGAGACTGCGATTCCTCTGGTGCAGCAGAATCTCATGTTCAATTCTGAATGCGATCGCTCGTCGCAGGACGACGTTGTCTCCTCTTCTGACTTCCGATGGATTCAGGCGCTAAGAAACGCGCACAGACTCCGTTGTGTCAAGCAGGAGGAGGCTACGCATCCTCTGTCGCAACATCCCATGTTGAACGGCAGACGTTGCCCGCTCGAGATACGCAGAGGCGTCGCAAGGGGTTCCATGAGATTGCGGGGTTTCATTTTCGGCCCTGGTTTTTAACCTGCGTGAGATACGCCTCATCATCTACAGGACGGGCAGCCTCCTCGGTTATATAGTGGTAGATTTTTCCAATATGCAGTAATTCAGAGTCAGAGCCGTGTGACTGCAATGGCGCCAGTGCGGAACTATTCAGCGTCAGAACTGGGATACAGGTGAAAGCTGATGCCGCTATTTTCTTGCCTGTCCAAACAGCCTACAGTTCTGTGTTTCAGAAAAGCTTCTTGCCCTGGAGCGACCAGTTTTCCAACACTTCTTCACCTCAGTACGAGGCAGCCGTTCTCAGTATTTCGCAAGAGGTGCGACCTTTCACCAGCTGTTCCGACATGGGCACTCAGTGCTCCTTAACGATTTCAGCTAACGTCTGCCTTGCTTACAAACGGCGCAAATAAGAGGTTGTCAAACCTGGCTGCGCTCTCACGGGGAACTATGGCATCCGTCCAGGTGGCACAGTTGAGGTACTTTCAATTAGGGCATTGCAATTGTTCTGTCGAGGCAACAACCGCTTTGTATTGCAGGAAGGGCTGCAACGATACTGTGGTTTGCTTTGCATATGGAGTAGTCTATCAAAGTGGAGCTGTCGCTTCATTACCCTCACTCAGCGACATTCAGGGTCAGCTCGACAATGACATCAATGTTGTCGATGAAGCATTTGTCGATGACGTTTCCAGTCAGTATTTTCTATTTGTTGACTCCGTGTGATGGCTTTCAAAACATACTTTTCTTTAGATCCAGATGCGAATCCGTGCTTGTACTACGAACCCACTTCTAATTCCCCGACATCGAAAGGGACAACTCCAAGGAATAGGTTGCCAACAAGCGAGCTCTCCTCGAGCTCTACCTTCTCCACAGTTCGGCCAGAAGACAGCTCTACACAAGTTTCCACCACTTCGCATGCTGCGACTTCTCCAGGAATTACATCCACTGCTAAAGGGCAGGATCCCACCACGAGCCAACACTCAACTTCCCCTTCTTCCCATGCTACGTCTTCACCTGGTCCTGTACCTACAGCACGAAGCGCCAGCACCTTAGCATCTTCAGCTGTGACGTCAACGTACTTGCCGACTATAGCGGGTACGACAACTGCGTCGTCAATTTCCACTGAACCATCACCGAGCTCCTTCACCTCCAACTTCCAAACAACTAGGACGTCATCCACTTCGTCTCCGATCCCACCCAATACAGCAGCTATTTCACCCGTGTCCACTCTGCCTTCGACACCATCCACACCTAATTCGCAAACGGCTACCAGAACAGTTGCTCAATCGTCCGCATCGAGTACAATAACAGTTAGTTCGATGTCCACTCCATCTCCAACAGCCTCTGCTACCTCATCTCAAACAACTACTAAAAGTGTCCCTTCATCTCCGACCCCTGTCAACATAATAACTGCTAGCTCAATACCTACTCAGTCGTCAAGCATCTCTAGCATCACCATTTCTGGCACCATCAGCACACCTGGCGCGTCATCGTCATCGTCTCCTAAACCAACAGAATCGAAATCGTCCACTTCTACTACCAGGCGGTCATCTGCCGCCACGACGCCGACAGCTTATATTTCCGCTTCAACGACGGCTGCTCTCAATACAGTGCCACACACCTCCGTTTGGCCAAGCTCAACCAGTCTTCCAGATCAAGGTTCTTCAGCCTCTTTACCTAGCCGAACATCAACGCAACAAGCGCCCACATCCTCAACTGCACCGAGTGAGTCAACATCTGCTCAGCTGTTCTCCTCCAGTTCGCCTCCTCCTTCACAGTCTCCTACTTCAACGTCCCGCTGGACTACCACAGCGTCTTGTACGGGAGATCAAAAGTACAGCGGTGATATTGCTGTCGCTTTCGAACTCACCACCAATACGGACACGGCTGTGAGTTCTTGGCTCCCACAAATACGTAAGGCATAGCGAATAGTAGAGGTAAATTAGGCGCGATGAGTATAAAAACTGAGAGGTCTGAGTGTAGTCATACCCTAAACCGCGTCACTTGAGATAACAAGCTGTTTGGTTACATAAGCAGACAAACTAGTCGGACTTTCAAAAACAAGAGAATGGCAGCCTCGTGGAGAGCCATTCCGTGCCCGCATTAAGACTGGGCGTTTTCCTTGTAGTGGCATCACGAATGCTGCTTTCCAAGAGAAGACGTTTTCATATGAATTATTATGCAGTTATCGATGTCTAAGAACCAATAGACATATGCATGGAATTCTCTTATTCCCGAGACGCTGCCGCTATTCAGCGTCGTTGTTTTGTACACGCGGCTGCACGGAACTTTCCAAATAGCATCTTAATGAAATACAGATTAGTTTGGTGACATCCATAAGCTTTCGAGTATTATTCTATTATTATAGCCATCCGCACATTCCGACATCACTCGAAAAGTTACACTTTTAAAATACCTCCGCGCATCATTTTAGATAGATCCTGGCAGTGTGGTCCTTATGGCTTCATTCTCACTCGAAAAAATCCACTCTGCAGAAAATACACTTCCAGTAAAGTCGAGGAAAGACATTTGGAATACGGGGCTTGGTTGAATGTTTATTACGCAGCCATGAAAATGAGCTGAGCAATGAAATCTAGAAATCTATGAACAGCATTGAGCAGTATCTCCTTCAAAAGTTCGAAGATGGGAAACGGAAGTCATGTAAGCCTTTAATGAGTGCATTGTTTGCTCGACCTGCAAATTAATCACTTTCTTCACTGCTGCTTTACGCAATCTTCTTTTAGTCTTTGCTTTATAGTGTAGTTATATGGTGTCACCTACGTCGGTAAAGAGGGGTCAGAAGACATTTCGCCAATGTCACGCAAAGGGCGTCCGAGTTCCGAACATGTGTCATCGATGTCGTGAAAGCGAGCGTCCGAGTTCAGAAGAGAAGTTATCGACGTCGTTCAACAGGCGTCTTGGTTTAGAAAACATGTCACCAATGTCGCGCAAAGGACGTCCAGGTTGAGAAGAGGTAGCACCAGCGTCGTTCATCAGATGCCTGGGTTCAGAGGAGGTGTCACTTATCTCGCCTAATGGGTGTATGGGTTAAGAAGACGTGTCACCGATGTCGTGCCAGGGGTTCCAAATTCACACGACGTGTCAACGATGTCGTTCTGTCCGGATAGAGAACATATATCACCGACCTTGTTCATCAGGTGCCTGGGTTCAGAAGAGGTGTCACTTATCTCGCGTAATGGGTGTCTGGGTTAAGAAGACGTGTCACCGATGTCGTGCACCGATGTCGTGCCAGGGGTTCCAAATTCACACGACGTGTCAACGATGTCGTTCTGTCCGGATAGAGAACATATATCACCGACCTTGTTCATCAGGTGCCTGGGTTCAGAAGAGGTGTCACTTATCTCGCGTAATGGGTGTCTGGGTTAAGAAGACGTGTCACCGATGTCGTGCACCGATGTCGTGCCAGGGGTTCCAAATTCACACGACGTGTCAACGATGTCGTTCTGTCCGGATAGAGAACATATATCACCGACCTTGTTCATCAGGTGCCTGGGTTCAGAAGAGGTGTCACTGATGTCGCGTAATGGATGTCTGGGTTAAGAAGACGTGTAACTGATGTCACGCAAAGGACGTCCGGCTTGAGAAGACATATCACCGACGTCGTTCATCAGGTGCGTGGGTTCAGAAGAGGTGTCACTGATGTCGCGAAATGCCTGTCCGGATTCAGACGACGTGTTACCAGTCAAGGCGGGACCACTAATGGGGGAGCGGTGAAGAAGGGGTGGGGTCCAGTGAATGGGGACCGGTGAAGGATAGGAGGACCAGTGAAGAGGGGACCAGTAAATCGAGGTCAGTGAATGTGAGAGCAGTAGTAGGGACCGACGAAGCGGGGGGGGGGGACCAGTGAAGGTGGGGGAGGGGACCTGTAAAGGGTTCACCTATAAAGGGGAACCAGTGAAGGTGGGACCAGTAATGGAGAGCGGTGAAGGGGGTGGGGTCCAGTGAAGGGGACCAATGAATGGGGTACCTGTGAAGGACCAGTCAAGGGGGACCAGTAAAGGGCCAATAAAGGGAACACCAGTTAAGATGGTTCATTAGAGGGTCCAGTAATAGAACCATTAAAAGGGGACCATAATTAATAAATAGAACGAGTACTTCAGAGAATGAATCGCGTACGTGCAATAGAGGGTGAGGCACGATAGGAGCAGTTTTGAAGATTTTGTCCCACCGTATTCTGCTATACCACTCTATATAGCAAAACCAGTTTTTTTACTGTAATGAATGAGAGAAGGCCTAAAGAGGACAAGAAGACGTTCGGATGTTCTATTCTCCGGGTTTGGGGCGAAGCCCCCAACCAGACGTTTTGCGGGGGACAGGCCGTTGAACGTGTGGTATTAGATTAAGTGGGACATAAACAAGGGTTCTGGAAAAGGCTACCCGTTTACCCTCAACTCCCTCTTTCGCTTGAACTCTCAACTCGTGCACAATACATATTCGGGATCAGCACCGAATACGAGATACCACGTAGTTCGTTTGATTCACAATCTTTCTCGATTACAAAGATGTACTTATTAAAGGATGCGAGTTTAAGTGTTATTATTTTCAGAAAACGTCTCCGCTTTGGAGGATTAATTTTGGATATCAAGTATCTGTGTGCTTATACTTGTTTGTTCCATTAAACGTGCTGGTTGAAATCAACATGCAAAGGTGGGACCTTTATGGATGAATTCGCTAGTAATTACACGCTGGCAAGGTTGCCCGCATGGCACTTCTTTGCAGTCAACCTCTCATTTTTCCCACAATTAGAGTGCCAATTCCATAATTTTCTTTGAAGAAAGGAAATAAGAGATTTAGAGTTCTATAAAAAAAAAACTCCACACAGCATGGCAGGTAGTCGTCGAGCTGTCGTGCCAGGATTTATATCAAACGTTTTTTCGATTATGTTTCGGCGTCTGTCTTCGACAGAATCAGACCCGAACATCTGAAGAACCTCCCGCCAGCGCTCTGCAACACTCTGGCGCGGCTCCTCACACGATACCTGTCGGAGTGCAAAGCTCCATCTCAGTGGAAGACCAGCAAGACCGTCTTGCTGTACAAGAAGGGAGACGTGCACGACATTGGCAACTATCGCCCGATCTGCCTGCTGTCCGTCCTCTACGAGCTGTTCACTCGAGTCATCCTGAATAGGATCAGCAGAACGCTGGACGAAGGACAGCCACGCGAACAAGCAGGATTTCGGAGAGGATTCAGCACGATCGACCACATACACACCATTACGAAGCTCACCGAAGTGTCGCGAGAGTACAAGCTGCCGCTGTGCCTTACGTTCATCGACCTGAAGAAGGCATTCGACTCCGTCGAGACTGAAGCGGTCCTCGAAGCACTGCTCGCTCAGGGCGTTCCTACTCAGTACATCAGAGTCCTTCGAGAGCTGTGCAGTGGATTCACGACCAAGATCTCTCCATTTTACATCGATGTCGTCATCGACGTGAGGAGAGGGGTTCGGCAAGGGGATACCATATCCCCGAACCTCTTCAGCGCCACCCTCGAAAACGTCATGCGCGAACTAGAATGGGAAGACATGGGAGTGAAGGTCGAAGGCCAGCAGCTGCACCATCTTCGTTTCGCTGACGACATCGTGCTCATAACACCGAGCATCAACAAGGCGGAGCGAATGCTGGCCGACTTCGATCGTGTATGTGGGAACGTTGGACTGCAGCTGAGTCTTACGAAGACAATGTTCATGAGGAACGGACAAGTTTCTGATGCCCCATTTTCGCTCAGCGGAACGAACATCTCCGAATGCTCCAGCTACGTGTATCTGGGTCGCGAAGTCAATATGGCCAACGATCTAGCGCCGGAGCTGAGCAGGAGGAAACGAGCGGTTTGGGGAGCTTTCAAGAGCGTCGAAGAAGTCGCGAAGAAGACGAAGAACGTCCGACTTCGTGCCCACCTATGCGTCTCTGCCGTTCTTCCTGCCCTGACATACGCCTCGGAGACCTGGGCTATACGAAAGCAGGATGAACACGCCATCAGCGTCGCGCAGCGTGGAATCGAGAGGACGATGCTCGGAGTGACACGACTCACGCAAGTGAGAGAAGGCCTCCGGAGTTCCGAGCTTCGCCGACGTTCGAAGATTAGAGACGCTGTCGCGTGGGCCAAGTTGTCGAAAATTAGGTGGGCCGGCCACGTAATGCGCTTCGCAGACACCCGCTGGACGAGAGCCGTCACCGACTGGATTCCGCGGGATGTCAAGAGAACACCAGGACGCCCACCAACGCGTTGGTCGGACTTCTTCATGAAAGCCCTGAACGACCGATATGACGCTCTTCGTGTCCCCCGAGCGAGGAGGATCCATTGGACTACTCTGGCAGGCGACGGGGACAAATGGAGACGCTGCTGGCGCCCGCTCGAGCAAGTCGATGATCAACGGGACGACAGGTGATACAGGTGATGTTTCGGCGTAATCGTCTTCTTCAGAGCCTGTAAAAGACAAGGGTGTTAGAGAAGCTACCCGTCCAAGAGTCATTTCAAGTTTCAGCCATCTCAGAAGCTAAAGGGAGAAAGTTACGAACCGTGAGGAGGGCAGGCCAACTGACTTATGTAAACAGCCGAAAGGGCTGTTGAGTACTCATTAAAGATAAGCGCAACAGCGGTTACGCCGAAACGTAAGCCGAATAAACGTTCGATATCAATCTTGACACGACAGCTCGACAACTACCTGTCATACTGTTCTAAGACATGCCGAGATTCAAGGACAGTCGCGTATGGAATATCATACTCCTAGCAGCCCTCCACAGGAGAGATTTCGACTAGGCTGGAAGACACTTTAGCCACTAAGTTACGCAGCAAACCTTTCCAAATGCGAACTGAATGGCGTTTAAAAAAATCAAAATTAAGACTTACCTACGAGGGCATTTATCAGTTGAATCTAATTTGAACGGTAGTTGGATTTCAATTTTCGTTTATTTGCACCGGTTTATTACGAGTCGAGTGTCCAACAGCCTAGTTTGGGACGCAGATTAATTTCGAAGTCGGTTCACTCCCTTGTTCGGTGACCCTTTCCGCGATCTGAGGACATCGTATATCGCCTAACCAGAGTCTTCACACTGTTGGTGCTGCAGCGCGATATTGGCCCTTCCAATGCCGGCGAAGTAGGAAATGCGGCGTAGCGTACACCAAACAAGGTTTATTTAACTACGACCTTTCCCTTGCATTTAACATGTTGTGTTTTCTATTTCGCATTTACACATTCGGAGATGTTCGGATTTCGCACTAGTTGGATGGCGCATCCTAGAAGGACTACTCGAATTTGTTCCCTTTTCACAACGCCTTCAAAACTAATGTTTTTTATTTTTCTTCCATCAAGTTCATACAACAAACATACAGTCCACCCTCGTTATAACGCGTTTGAAGGGTCCGGAGAAAATCCTCGTTAAAACGGGAGCTGCGTCCTAACCGGAGCTTACCTATTTCTTTAAACACAGATTTATCTAAAATTACATCGAACGACTAAATATGGCTATGTCAATAAAATACGTGACCAGAAAGAGAGTGTGAAGAACAACTTAAGATAGTTAATGAAGTCCTGTCCTCAGAGATACTCTCTGCTGTATGCATAAGTATGACAGATATATGGACGGTCAGGAGGTGCAAAATATGGCCACGTCCCTGGGAGACATGCAATCTTCCTCTCATCACCCATTGCTGTTCCATCCCAACCACCTAGGCATCAGCCAGAGTCTAACGGCTGCCGTACGCAACCTTTGAGACGCAAAACAAAATTTTCCGGTCCGCAAAACAGCGGGTGTACTTGCTGACGCCACCCCCCCCCCCCCCCCTGCACGGGAGGGGGAGACAGGCCACCTGCCACGCTGCCGACAGATATGTGGGACGAATACTGAGTACCAGAGGAAAGTCAGAAGTATTCATCAACAAACCTGTGTAATCTGATGTTAAATATCTTTTGTCGCCATCAAAACTCGCGTGCCATGTGGGACCCATTACCAGCGCTGTTAAATCGCGCGCCGCACCCGCCATATTCTCGTTGCGGTGGCATCTCAGCACGCTGTTGCTGTAATCCTGCCCGGAAAGCTGACGGTGCAGGCAGAAGTTCTGCATAGCGCGAGAGTTCTGACCGCAACAGACCATCATGTGACTGCACATATCCTCTATAGCAGCTGCTCTAGGATTAGAACAAACGTGAAAGACATTGTTTTGAATAATCTGAGCTTTAATCCACAGCTTCTATCGTTTCTGGTAGAAAAAACTCTCCAATTTACGACAGCTCCCAATTACCGAGACCCCTATACTGTTCTCGACATATAGCTATTATACTTGTGCATTTTCAAAATTTTCGAATAAACGAATAATCGAATATCCCCCTTTTTTCGGTTATTCGAATTTTCGAATAATCGAATAACCCCATTTCTCGGTTATTCGAATTTTCGAATAATCGAATAACCCCATTTTTTCGGTTATTCGAATTTCAGAATAATCGAGTATTCGAACCGAATAAACTTCATTATCCTACTATATATAGGAACACGTAGTTGAACGTCTACTGAGTCGCTAGGCACGTTGCACAACTGCAACCCCCCCCCCCCGCCCGTCTACTCATTGTTTCTTCGTTCAAATTTGTAGGCTGAAGTGCAAACAGTTTACATTGTAGATCCTATCCTAGGCGAGAACCGACGCTTTCCGTCTGCCTGTGTGTTTGTTTGTTTGGATCCCTGGAGGAGTGTGTTGAGGGAAAGTGAGGGGGTGCGCGGAGGGGGAGGGGTTGTAGTTGTGCAATGTGGTAGACGTGCCGAACATGTTGCTCAACGTGAGAGCGGCTATGTTAAACTTACGGAAGTGAAGAACGCATTCATGTAAAAGTACGCAGCAGAATTTTTAGTTTCACAAAATTGGTTTGGCACTCACAGCCGACCACGTTCTTCAGATCAGAAACCGAAGTGTAAGTGGTTCCATTTTTGTACATTTTGTGTTTAACAATGCACCACAAGTTATCTAGTTTTCGGGTTGAGATCTGAAGAACTAGGCCACTCGAAAAGTTGAATTCTGTTGGAATTAAGCCAACCTGTAGTTGACTGCGATACGTGTATGGATGCATCATCCTGTTGGAAAATTAGGTTGTGCCTGAGAAATCTTCTGAAATATGGCAGAAGGTAATCTACGAAAGGTGATGTGACGAAGCACTATTCTTACTTTATCTGTGGGTACTTTTGTGATTAATCAGGTTTTTTATAAAGTGAACCTATATTTTGCACCGGGTTCCATTCATTAAATTTTCAATAAAAGTTCGTGGTGTCCTGCTCTGATAAGATAACCTGTTTAGAATTTTTCTATAGCGGTTCTCGATAGTGAGAAATACTACGGTCACATCGCTGAACCTAGGGAGTGAATTCTACTAATGGACAAATTTGGGGTGAACCTAAAATTTTGCACCGGGTGTAATAATAAGACGATGAGATTTTTGTGTTAGCTAATTTTGTTTGATATTGTTTACTAACTTTAAAAACGCGTTGTGTAGTAGTGTAAGTTCAACGACGACATTCGCCAGAGACAAAATAAAAAATAGAATTCATTTAAAAACGCAAATAATGGAGATATTCAATATACTCTAAGAACCGTTCACATTACTCGTTAAAATGGCAAGTCAAGAGAATTTTTCCCTACAAAAAAAATCCTATAGAAAGAATTCCTACAGAAATACACGTGCGAAACATCTACGCACAAGTGCAAAGCTTTTGCGAAAAAACCGTTCACTCTACTTGCTCAGTTCATTATCTCATAGGAATCGTCAACCAATCAAATCTTGGAGTTATATGCCATTTTCGGTTGAAATTCAACGTTTTTCAAAGCAAATTCAATGTTTTTGAAAAAAATTCAACGTTCTTCTGGAATCTTCCCCGTGACGGCGCCCGCTCCTACACGTGGTGCCACTGGAAACTGCCCGCTTTGGCGAGCCGAGCCGAACACGGGCACTCGATTGCAGGCGACAGGCTCTTGTGACAGGCCGGCCTACTAAGACCCATGTCGCATCACATGGTGTATGACAGTTCAAGTATTTCGAGATAGTGCTACGGCGTCCGCGGGAGCAGACGCGCACTCGCAGAGCTCGGCGAGTGTGGAAAGTATGCGAGGGTCCCTTAAGGACGGCATCGGGGCAACTGAGCTAGTCCGAACGTCCCGTAACGTAAGCAGGACCGCGTGGCTACGCTGAATGTGGGTATGTTGACGGGCCGCTCGTGCGAGTTGGTTGAAGCACTGGAGCTTAGAAGAGTTGATTTCTGCGCGCTGCAGGAGAAGAGGTGGTCCTGCCGCAAGTCAAGGGACATAGGACGTGGCTTCAAGGCCGTTCTATGTGGAAGTCCCAGGACTACCAGTGGTGTCTGAATAATCGTGTCCGAACGATTTCGTGACTCGATTGTAAGTGTCGAACGCTTTAACGATCGGTTGATGATAATCGTTGTCGCCGCTAAGGAGAGACTCTATCACTTCTTCTCTGCGTATGGTTCACGGACTGGTTTCTCCGATCAAGCCAAGGATGAGTTTTGGAACCTGCCTGATGAGAACACAGCAGAGGTACCGTCGAGGGACCTTATCATTGTCGCTGTTGACCTTAATGGGCACGTAGGTGCTACGAAAGACGGGTACAGCTGTCATGATGGTTTCGGGTACGGGTCACGTGACACCGACGGTGAGCGTATCCTTGATTATGCGGAGTTGCATAACTTCACCATAGTGAACACCGTCTTCCGAAAACGCAACTCCCACCTTATCTCACACTATAGTGGGGGCACCAAAACTGTCGAGAGATGCATTGCACAAAGAATCAAGTGGTGGCGAATGAGAGAAGGAAGCAGCTGTGATTTCTCGCGTTCGGTTACAAGCAGGCATGGTTGTGGACAAACGACGTGAAGGCAAAGGTTTGAGAAAAGAAGTCGCTCTATGACGTGTTCCTCGGCGAAAAGGCAGCCGATAAGTGGCGGAGCTACCAAGAAGCCAGGAAAGCTGCAAAGAAGGCCGTGGCTGTTGCGAAAGCCACTCATTATGGAGATGTCAACGAGAAGCTCGAGCGATGGCGCGCGGTATCTGTACCGGCTTGCTAAGAATCGCCATCGGCAGACCGAGGACATTGAAAAGTTTTTCGGCATCAATGATGTGAATGGCCGTCTTCCTATGGACCTCAAGAAAGCATTGAAGCGATGGCGCGATTACTTTGAGGAGATCTCTACAGAAGAATTTCCTCATCCAGCCATCCCTTCAACGGCTCCAACCCACAGCCCCGTCCAGGAGATCACCGTAGAAGAGCCAGAAGCGGCTCTGGAGAAGATGAGGGCAGACAAAGCGACTGGGCCCGACGACGTGGCGGCTGATCTGTGGAAGTCAACGTTTTGGTACCCGGCTGAGTGGTTGCCGAGGTTCTTTAGGATAAAGGATAAAGGACGGCGTTACTCAATCCCTTCTCGGATGCGCCAGCGCATTCTATTTCTACGGGATGTCGTGGAGGCGACATGAATGCGTATTTGACCATACAATGACTTGCGGTGGCCAGCCGATGAACAAGTCAGCGCTCTATCCTTCCCAGACAAGTCTCGTACCAATTCACCGACCCCGGAGGGATGGAGGGCTTGGTTGGCCTGGGCGGGAAATCCGAACCAGGAACCTGGTATCGGGTGCACGCGACAGCCGCGCCTCCTCCGACTGCGCTACACGAAGTTCTTTAATCAGGTTGTAACAGAGAAGAAAGTATCTGACTGATGGAGCCAAAGTACGACGATTCCGATTTGGAAGAAGAAGGACAGTCCTGCAGACTACTCCAATTACCGTCCGATTCGCTTGCTTTTGCACAGCTTGATGATCTTTGAGCGAATTGTCGATGGACGAATTCGAGACATCGTCCAGCTTTCCAGCAATCAGTGCGGCTTCGCGGCTGGGTGTGGCACTGTTGATGCCACTCACGCTGCCCGCCTCCTGATAGAGAAGCACCGCGAGAAACAGAAGCCAGTGCCTATCGCCCGTCTCGACTTGGAGAAGGCCTTTGACCCCGTACCGCGTGAAGTGATATTTTACTTCTTGTCCAAATAGTAGAGTTCAAGCTGCAGCCGGAACCTCGATGGAGCTTCCCGTCTCTGTCGGCGTGCACCAGGGTTCTGCGCTTTCCCCACTCCTCTTTGTTGCCTCATGGATGCCATCACACGATATCTTCAGAAGCCAGTCCCCTGGACACTGCTTTATGCTGATGAGTTAATGCTCGCTTGCGAAGATAGAGGAGAACTCGAGCGAGAGGTGCAAGCTGGTGTAATCGCTTGGAGCGGTCTGGACTCAGATTCAACGTGAAGAAGACCGAGTATCTAACGACGGACGTTATTGACTCCAGCTCCATCAAGGTTAACGGCATCAAGGTCCCACGCACTTCGGTTTTTAAGTACAGGGATCAGCAGTAGCATCTGATGGCAAGCAGATAATTGAGGTGAACTCAAGCGTGAGTGCAGCTTGGTCCAAGTGGCGCTCCGGAGTAATCTAGGTTGCTGAACACGAATCTTAAGTTAGTTTTTGCAGTAACAATTGCTATCAAGAGATATTAATCAAATTATCGATTTTCGTGAATATCACTCAACAAGCTCGAAACTTCAGGCCTGAGGTAATCATGGTCGCTGAACACGAATCCACGAATCCGAAATTCATTTTTTAATTCTTCGTCAAAATTTGTGTTTACTGTGCAAATTTCGTAGAGGATTCAAGTAAACGACACTGATAATAGTCGTGGTCGCAGAGAATGCAAATGTGAAGTTAGATTTTGAAAATATCGACCAAGACCGGTCATACAATTGATTCGCCTCAACGAATTTACAATAGGAAATCAGTAGCTCGATCAACTTCAACCGATAATTTCAAAAACGAACTTAGATTTGTCGGTGTGATGAGCGATGACCGGCAAGCAGGCCGGCAGCAATCGTTACTAGCTGGTTCCTGACATACTCAACGATTTTTGCACAGAATTGTAACTGTTGATGAAAAATGGTGTTTGTATGTATGTCAACATGAAGAACCGTAAAGAATGGCTCAGCGCTGGTCAGCAAGCGACGCACAATAAGAAGAAGGTGCAGGAAGTGCCCATCCTTGTCGACCTGGCACTCCATTTTGATGACCTGAAAATTAGCAAAAGGCCGAAGAACAAATTATATATTCCGGTAAGGCAAGATATCCACTTTCGAGTGCCATATAAAGCTGAGCAAGACAGACTTAACAAGGAGAAGGACTTGTTGGTGAAGACGATTTTTCTCTTCTTGGTATTTTGTTGATATTCGACAGAAATCAGCATGAGGCAATAAACGTGACACAAATTCTTATAGAGCAAAATATTTTCTTCCGAAGGGCATAAAACACTAAACAAAAAAGTCCTCCACAAAGCAGGAGCTGTCGGTAAAGATAAATCTTCCCCTTCGAATGTCCCAATTTGATGGCCTAAAAACAAATAAAGGACAAATGAGCAAACAGGACCAACACGTATTCTTGTAATGCAAATCATTTACTTCCAAACGTATGAAAAGGTGCGCAAAAATACAAACCGAAGCGAAGAGAAGGAACTGTCTGCGATGGTCACTTTCCACTTTTTCATTTTTCAATTTAACGACCTAAAAATTGACAAAATTCAGGATGAAAAAGAAATGCAACACATGGTCTGATAAAGCAAATCATTCTCTCTTGAACTGTACAGCGCCGTGCAAAAGACCACGGGTGTAATCCGCAATGAATAGTTGAAAAAACGGCGGGTACTTATGGGCCAACCTTATAATTTCCTACCGAGAATAGGTCACCACGTCTGTGTTCGTTTTGCTTTTATAGCGGTACTCCACTCCAACTAGAAATAACGGTAGATAGGTTCATATGTGCTGGAAATCAGTTGTCGTAATGGAGGAGAAGCTTTCCTTTTAGAATGCCACCAGGACGTGTAATATAAGTTTAGCAACAGAAGTTGAATGAATGCGTGGCTTATCCGAAGGGATTGGTTGCGAATATAGTCGACAGCGAGGCACGCGGAATAATAGCGATTTTCTTACAAGGAAAGGTTCACATCTCAAGGTAACCTTTGTGGTGTTATATTCAAAGGATGTGAAGCAGTGTAAGCGGAGTCCAGAATTACAGTTAGTTTTTGCTGAGCGCTTTTTTAAAGCCCTGAAAAAGAGGTGTGAAAACGTGTGCGCATCACTCGTCAACCCCTATGACACCCACGAGGTGTGCCTCAGTGGCGCAGTCGGTAGGAGTCCCGCCTCATAGAAGCATATCTGTCCGCGCACTATCAGTATTTTTGTACTTATTAGTTCGTTGTTATTAAACTTTCTTATGATCACAGGATTCAATTTTCTACTATCAGTGCTTACAACAAACCCTGCCTGTCTATTTGCACCTTCATGTGATAGTTTTCAACGATGCGCATTTGCACCATATCGTTTCTCTAGAAATAAAAGGTCTTATTGCTCTTCCCTTTCACTCAACAGGTATGGTACAAAACTGTGAAACAAGTAAAGCACAAACGCGTGTCACACCAGCAGCTTCTACCAAAAGCCAGTGAGGAACTATCTTCTCTCTGGCGAGGAATGACCGCTTCTTCTTCGTTGAACGCCTAATCCGAAGGTGTAGGTAAGAGTGCTGGGTGAACATCGACGCGACCAACGAAAAAACTAGCACATATGAAAGCGCTAAGCATTGAACGCTTATAATTGACTCCTGTGATCATGAGAAAGCGTAATAACAGCAAACTAGCATGTGCAAAAGTATTGGCAGTACGCGGACTCGAATTCAAAGAAAATTTAAGCCCGCCGGTGTGTTACTATGAGGCGGCATTCCTACCGACTGCTCCACCAAGGCACCTCTCGTGGGATGTCATAGATGTTGACGAGTGATGCGCACACATTTTCACACCTTTTTTTACGGTATTTAAAAAACGTTCAGCAAAAACTAACCGTGGTTCTAGACTCCGCCCACAGGCCCACATCCTGTCAAAATAGCACGCAAAAGCTCACTTTGACTTGGGAACCTTTCCTTGTTAGAAACACTCTAAATCTTCGCTGAAATCGAGCCTGGATCAGAAATGATTTCGTTCCAATGGGTGCTGTCTCTGGCCCTTACTACACTGTTCAGTGCTGTTTCTCGTTCGTTCTTATGTGGTTCATTTCTGTGTCTTGGACTTGCACTGCATGAAGAATACGTTTAGTGGTTTGGTTATTTCTTAAGAAGCTACTGCTTACAAGGTGTGTCGAAGTTTGCCTCATTTCCCAGTGTCTGGTATCGGAGGCGAGTGGTGGAAATGATCCCGTGTTTGTGTGTGGGGAGGAGGTGTAATTAATTGTGTAGCTACACACAAACGTGAGAATATTGTTTGTAAGGACATTCTGAAAGAACAGTAGCTGTCATCTAAGAAAGGGATATCGTTCACATAGAGAACGATAATCCTCTACTAGTTTCACTGCTTTGTCTGTGACAGTGACGAATGAACTCAGAGCTAACATGTCGCGAACTCTGGTGACCCCTTGTTTTCTTGGACATTTAGATCTACCGTTCCTCGTATAAGAAGGAAAATAAGGAGTAGTTAGGGACTCCCACACTGCGCTGCGGCACCCCTTGCTAGTGTATTAATAGTAGAATGTATGGTGCATACCAAAAAATTCTGGTAACGCTAGCCTTCCCTGTTTGTTTTCTGTACTATTATAGTGCTTGCATCCCTCCGGGATCGATAGAAACCTACAACACTCGCCTGTGAACGATAGAACAGTAACTAGTGTACTCGCTCCAGAACTAGATGCTCGTGTCAAGCACGCATTCAAATTGTCTCCACGACGTTCTGTAGTAGTAGAATGAGTGGCTCATTCCAAAGAGTGAATAACGTTGTTCTTTATCCTTCGTCCTTTTTACTCTTATGGTGTTGTCAAGAACAATGTTTCATTCACTGGCTTTGGTCTAGCACATCTTCCTCTCCCGTTTGGCAAAGTAGGAGATGCCGTCGCTCCGGCTCTCAGGAGTCGATCCCATTCGCGGACTGGATTTCGTAAGAATTTCAGCATGACTGATCAAAACGTGTAAAAGTAAATGCACACGGGAAACGAGAGGACTGAACATTCTTACAGGCATTACTTAATGCCTTTTCGGGATGCGCCACGCTTTCTACTTTCGCTCTATTCAACTCCTCAATGTGCACCACCATGCGGCCAAAAATAGAAAGTAAAAAGTCAAAAAGAAATTTCTATCTATCTAAAACATTTAATTGGAATTAGAAGGAAACCAAATCCACAACGTGCCGCGGACCTAGGATGTGAAGACTCTGGTTAGGCGATTTACGGCGTCCTCAGATCGCCAAAGAGTCACAAGTGCAGGCGAGGGCGCTCCTGAACTAATCCGCGTTCCTACCAACGCTCTTGGAGATTTGAATCGCGATAATCCGGAGGAAATGAGCGAAAAATTAAACCACCGTTCAAATCAGACTTTACTGGTAATTGCACTTGTAGCCTATTTTCCAACTTTGAACAAATTTTTAAACGACACTAAGTCCACATTGGAGTGTGTTTGCGTAACCGAGTGGCTAAAATGTCTTCCCGCCGTACTTTAAATCTCACGTGTGGAAGGCTATAAGGAGTTGTCACAAACCTCCAAATCCCTATGTTTCATTCTTCAAAGAAATAATTCTGGGGTCACTTTAATCATGCGAAAAGTGCGCGGGTAACTGCAAAGAAGTGTCATGCGAGCAACCTTCTTCTTCTTCTTCTTCTTCTTCTTCAGCGTTTGACCCGCTTCGTAGTGGGGTTCGCTATTCTGGTGTCATGACGCCACCTTTCCCGATCCAGCGCTAGATCGGGGTGGACACCAGCTACTTTCAAGTCCGTATGTAGCGTATCAGCCCAGTGCTGCTTCGGGCGCCCTCTAGGCCGCTTTCCTATTACTCGAAGTTGAGGCGTATCTTGCGGACGCCGTCTTCCTTTCCACGTAGAACGTGGCCGTACCATCGCAAGCGAGCTTCGCGCATCTTGTCAGCTATCGGCGCGA
This sequence comes from Heligmosomoides polygyrus polygyrus, assembly GCA_947396885.1. Lineage (NCBI taxonomy): Eukaryota > Metazoa > Nematoda > Chromadorea > Rhabditida > Heligmosomidae > Heligmosomoides > Heligmosomoides polygyrus. The sequence continues at coordinate 58,068,024 of OX377202.1, forward strand.
CACCGAACTTCTGCCGAATGACATCGTTTCGGATGCGGTCCATGCGCGTGACTCCAGCCGTCCAGCGCAGCATCCTCATCTCCATGACGCTGAGGCGCGTTTCAACTTCTGGTCGCAGGCCAACACTCAGCGCCGTACATGGCTACTGGCCGGACGACTGCTCTGTAGATCTTCGACTTCAGGTGCTCTGGTATCGCAGAGCACGCCAGTCAACGAGCGCCACTTGGACCAAGCTGCATTCACGCGTGAATTCACTTCAATCATCAGTTTGCCGTCAGACGTGACTGCTGATCCCAGGTACTTAAAGGCCGAAGTGCGTGGGAGCTCGGTGCCGTTAACCTTGATGGAGCTGGACTCAGTAACGTCCGTCGTTAGATATTCGGTCTTCTTGACGTTCAATTTGAGTCCAAACCGCTCCAAGCGATCACACCAAGCTTGCACCTCTCGCTGGAGTTCATCTTTATCTTCGCTAGCGAGCATTACGTCATCAGCATAAAGCAACGTTCAAGGGACGTGATGGCATCCATGACGACAACAAAGAGGAGTGGGGAAAGCGCAGAACTCTGGTGTACCCCGACAGAGATGGGGAACTCCATGGAGGCTCCAGCTGCAGCTTGAACTCGACTCTTTGGACAAGAGTAGAGAATTCGCACCCACTCTACGAGCTTTTCAGGGAACTCCATGTTGACGCAGGGCGTACCATATCACTTCACGCGGTACGCGGTCAAAGGCCTTCTCCAAGTCGAGGAAGGCGATATGCACCAACTTCTGTTTCTCGCGATGCTTCTCTATCAGGAGGCGGGCGGCGTGTATGGCATCAATGGTGCCACATCCAGCCACGAAGCCGCACTGATTGCTGGAATGCTGGACGATGTCACGAATTCGTCCGTCGACAATTCGCTCAAGGATCTTCATGCTGTGCGAAAGCAAGCGAATCGGACGGTAATTGAAGCAGACTGCAGGACTGCCCTTCTTCTTCCAAATCGGAATCGTCGTACTGTGGCGCCAACACTCAGGCACTTTCTTTTCCGCCTCAACCTAATTAAAGAACTTCGCCAACCACTCAGCAGGGTACCAGTACTTGGACTTCCGTAAATCAGGTGCCACGTCATCGGGCCCAGTCGCTTTGTCTGGCTTCATCTCCTTCAATGCCGCTTCAATCTCCTCCACGGTGATCTTCTGAACGGGGCCGCGGGTTGGAGCCTTGGAAGGGATGGCTGGATGAGGAAATTCTACTGTGGAGATTTCCTCAAAGTAGTCGCGCCATCGCATCAATGCCTTCTTGCGGTCGTAAGAAGATGGCCGTTCTCATCATTGATACCAAAAAACTTCTCAATATCCTCGGTCTGCCGATGGCGATTCTTAGCAAGCCGGTACAGATACCGCTCGCCATCGCGTGACTCGAGCTTCTCGTTGACATCTCCATAATGAGTGGCTTTTGCAACAGCCACGGCCTTCTTTGCAGCTTTCCTCGCTTCTTGGTACTTCGCAAGTTATCGGCCGTCTTTTCGCCGAGAAACACGTGATAAAGCGACTTCTTCTTTCGCACTTTTGCTTTCACGTCATCTGTCCACAGCAGGGGTGTGCGTAAATGAAATCCAAAATTTCGTAAATCCTAAATCGTAATTACGAAAAATCGTCGTAAATCGTAAATCGTAAACCGTAAATCGTAAGAGATGCCTGACTTATAGTGCATCTGAATATCTGATTTTCTTTTATTATATTACGGCTAATGGAAGGGAAATGTTTTTATTGAGTCGTTTTCAGTTCGAGCTGGACACATTTCTAATTAAACTGGAAGCCACTAAAATCAATCAACATCTTTCAAATCGAGCTGGACAAGTTTGAGGACAATCAAAACAAACTACTCGTTCAGAACGCTATCTACTAGGACACCTATGCACGGTGCACAAACAAAAAGCTTGCACTGCTTGGACGACCAAAAAATGTGCATCACAATGGCTAGCCTTTAGCTTGCATACAAAAGTATGGCTTTGAAGAAACAACCTCTACAAGACAGAGTCAAAACCAATATAAATGGTTCCATTCAAAACCAAAAAACCATTTCATCACTGATTAACTCGGCGAAGACAGCATTTACACAAAAAATCCAACAAGCATCGCCTACTGAGTGAACACATGGCACATTTCTGTCGTATGGCACATCTGAAGTTCTAAGCCTTTCCACATTCTGAACTGTACCAAATGGCATTTTTGCAGCAGACGAGGAGGATTTGTGAGACAATTAAAAAGGTATGATCACATTTTCTTGTTAGACACTCATTATAGTCAGATTTTTAGACTATAGATTACAAAAAGGAGGATCTTATGCGACATTCTTTAGAAGTAGAGTAGAGAAGAAGAGTATTGTTTGAACTGAAAAGGGTTCAACTGATTCGTAGGTGCAAGGTGCATTTTAAACATATATGGAAGACCCATTGTGGAGAAGTCGGAGGAGGAACGACTGTCGCGCGATTCAGAATAGAAGTTCTTGATTCGGATCCTACCACGGCCAACCTAATTTTCCATAGTTCCTTGGTCGGTGACTTGATACGAGGCTCGTCTGGGAAGGATAAAACACTGACCTTTACGTTGTTACAGTATGTTTTGTTGCGATCAAAACTCTTGCGTCAGGCGGGACTCGAACCAGCTTTCCGGGCAGCGATGTTCGCCTCACACCATCGGCGCTGTTTGATAACACGTAACATCCGCGATATCCGCCAAGTCTGTCAGCACCCACCCGTGATACGGGGATGGGCCGGTCGCAGATATCAGCATGGAACCGATTAAGCTGACGACTTACTAGTAACAATGTTTTACCACATTTCTGTAGGCCTGGAGCGGCTTGTAGAGAGGCTACATGTTGTTACAGGATGTTTTGTTGCGATCAAAACTCTTGCGTCAGGCGGGACTCGAACCAGCATCCGCTGCTTTCCGGGCAGAGATGTTCGCCTCACACCACCGGCGCTGTTTGACCGCACGTAACATTCGCGATATCCTCCAGGTCTGTCAGCACCCACAGCCGCTCCAGGCTTAAGCAAATGTGGTAAAACTGACCTTTACATCGGCTGGCCACCGCAAGTCATTCTCTACGTTAACCCACCTTTCAAACGAACTCCACGATATCCCATAGAGGTAGAATGAGTAGTCTTAAAAAGGAAACAAACTAACGCAGTGCTTTACCCTTCAGCGTTCTTTGAAGGCATTTACAACTTCTGGAATGAAAGAACGTCGTTTGACGATACCTAGCAGTTACTTTGGGTATTTACTTCGTCCACATGTTTGCTTGTACTTGTTAGATTTCGAAAAGTCCAAATTATCACACCACTAATCAATAACTGTTTGCATTCGCCGGTCCTACTCTTCATTAGCCTTGTGAAATTAAACCATTGAAAAATAAGACCAAAAGTGTCAAAACCATTTCACTTATTTCTTGACAAAATCAAAAGTTTTGTTTAGGTTGCACTTTGTAAAAAAAATACATTCCGCACCATAACGTGCTGTGATAATGAGATTTAAATATGAGTGTTTTATTTTTCCAGCAGCTTAGCTGTTATTCTACAACCCGCTTGCAATCAAGTCCAATATTTCTTGATGGCTTTGCTTTAGTTTCACTCACATTCGAAAGAGCCGTTTAAAAATATGCTGAAAAAGTCACAAGTTGAGTAGGCGGTGGTTGCAGCACAGAATATGGTTCAGCAGGCGATCATATTCCTTCCGGTACAAGGCGAATTCGCATCTTTTTCTGTGGACTGGAATGTAGTGTTCTCAGGCAATTGCAATGTGAAGAGTTCAACCAAAAAAGGGCTAGCCCAGTTTCATCGCCAGGATTTTATAATTCTAATCGTTTGTGTTGTCATTGCTTCTTCTCTAGTATAGCTCTGATACTAAGTCGGCAGCCCCTGAAGAGGTGAAAAGATGGGTAAGCAGATGAGTCGAGCTCGAGCGGCCTAAACACAAAGCTACGTTTTTCTGTTACAGTGCCACAGCAGAACATAGAAGAGTAGATAGGAAACAGCAATGAGCAATGGGAGAATAATCTAAAAGCTGGTACATCGGTAAGCGGTCATAACCCTAATTGTATCACGTTATGTGGACGCTGCCATCTCTGCTCCGAAGATCAGGTTTACGAAAATTTACGATTTACGACCCAAAATGTCGTAAATCGTAAATCGTAAAAAAAATTGCCAAAAATCACCGTAAGTCGTAAAATCGTAAATCGTAATTACGCACACCCCTGGTCCACAGCCATGCCTGCTTGTTGACCATCCGTCGCTCAGACTTCGTAATGCCGAGTTCCGACTGTGCAGCTTGACGAATCGCATCGGTCGTTTTCTTCCAAGTTTCGACGACAGTCGTGACAGTCGGTAACAGCACGCGAGAAATCGCAGCTGCTTCCTTCTCTCTCATTCGCCACTACTTGATTCTTGCAGCACCGCATCGTTCGACCTGCTTCAGCCTCGGAGGGACAATCTTCAGAGTGCAGATCAGCGGTCGGTGCTGTGGGGCGACCGTCTCATACGGCACGATCTTCGCGTCTGTGATAAGACTCCGGTCGCGATCTTTCACAAGAAAGTCTATCTGAGACTTGGAGCTCCCACTGTAGTATGAGATAGGGTGCGAGTCGCGTTTTTGGAACACGGTGTTCACAACGGTGAGGCTATGCGATTCCCAATACTCAAGAATGCGCTCACCATCGGCGTTACGTGATCCGAATCCGAAACCACCACACACAGCTGTACCCGTCTTTCGTAGCACCTACGTGCCCATTAAGGTCACCAGCGACTATGATGACATCTTTCGACGGTACCTCTGCTGTCTTCTCATCCAGCAGGTTCCAAAACTCATCCTTGGCTTGATCGGAGCAGCCAGTCTGCGGAGCATACGCAGATAAGAAGTGATAGAGTCGCTCCTTAGCGGCGATAACGATCTTTCAATCGATATTGTAAGCGCTCAACGCTTACAATCGAGTCACGAAATCGTTCGGATACGATTATCCCCACACCATTGGTGGTCCTGGGACTTCCACATAGAACGGCCTTGAAGCCACGTCCTATGTCCCTTGACTTGCGGCAGGACCACCTCGTCTCCCGCACAGAAATCAACTCTTCTACGCTCCAGTGCTTCAACCAACTCGCACGAGCGGCCCGTCAACGTACCCACATTCAGCGTAGCCACGCGGGTCCTGCTTACGTTACGGGACTTTCGGACTAGCTCAGTTGCCCTCCTATGCCGTCCTCGCATCAGGGACCCTCGCATACTTCTCACACCCGCCGGGCTCTGCGAGTGCGCGTCGGCTCCCGCGGACGCCGTAGCACTATCACGAAAAACTTGCAATGTCATGAACCATGTGATGTGACATGGGTGTCCGTAGGCCGGCCTGTCACAAGGGCCTGTCGCCTGCAATCGAATGTCCGTGCTCGGCTTAGCTCGCAGAGCGGGCAGTTTCCAGTGGCACCACGTGGAGGGACGGACATCGCCACCGTCATGCGAGCAACCTTGCCAGCGCATAATTACTAACGAGCTCAACCCTAAAGTTCCATCTTTGCAGATTGATTCCAGCCGTAGGTTTATCGGGAAAAACGAATGTAAGAACACACAAGTCGATATTCCAGAATTAGTGCTTTTCAAAGTGGAGACCTTTTCTGAAATTAGTGGCACTTAAATGACCGGATCTTTTGAAAAATCATATCATTGTGATAAAGAAAAATTAGAGAGTCAAAAAACGGTGTGGTATCATCTGTAAAGTAGAGGAATTTAAATTAGATCGCAACTCTTTCTTCTCTAGCTGGCTAGAGCATATATCCACTGAGTGTAATTATCTCTCGAGAGGAATGGGGCCTGCGGCCTCAGCCAGAAACTAGGTCACTGAACTAAATTTCAGGCCTTCATTGGGCGTCTTGCAACTCATCGAGAGGATAGCTCGGTGCTGATCCCAAATATCTGTTCCACTTTGCAATGCACTACATACATTTGAAAAGCGCTACAGAAAGCGGCGGAAAAGACTTCTTTCCGCTTTTTCCGCCCAAAGGCCAAAGGACGCTTCACGCTAATGGTGATCCCCCAGGCTCCTCAAAGTGGGCTGCTACAACTAACGTATTCAACCTAATTCTGAGTGAATTTCACAGTGTTGGCTGAAATTTCATGCCGAGGTCATTAAATTTCCCGAAATTAAGCTAGCAGAGTGATGCGGTGATTGCTGACAAGTTGTGAAATGGTATAATATTTAGGCAGTGGAAGCCCTCGTCACTACGTTGCTAACCTACAGCAATAATTCATTCAGGTTAGATTGTTGGCCCGCTTTGTGAGAACTCGCAAAAGAGTTTCCTCCTAACTCCTTCACTTTAGCTTTTCTCCTGACGCTGTCACCGGAGTAGCGCCAAGCAGTTATATCTTGGCGCCGTACCCCAACACGGACTTCTACAGACCGACAAATAAGTATGGAGTGTTGAGGTAAATTGGACACACTTGCGTTCATGCCTAACCCGCGACCAGCACCTTGTCCGTTATTGGGCCTTATTGCAGGAGCTACAAAGAACCCCTCTAGAGCTTTCATCGTCCGACTGAAGCAACGGTTTCCAAAGGGAATTCGGAGCCCTTGATTCCTTCTCTTCTCCCTATGGTTGATCAATGAAGTAAAGTTTTGACACTACCAGGCTAGATCAAAACGTACCTCTTGTGACGTACATGTGTACCAGCGGGATTCCTCCCGTCTTTAGCGTGACGGTGAACCGCTTCGTCGTTATAGAGAGAACCAAACGCACTGCACATAAATCGGGCAGAAATATTTCGCTGTTAAAAATACCTTTATTTTCGTTTTTAGAGCGTCGGACATCAATGCAACGCTTTCTACGTTCAACACATTCTTGTCGTTCCAGCCGGAATCGAGTGCCGTGATTGATGAGTACGTGTCCAAATAATATCACAAACGATTGAAATCGTCTTCGATCAATATAAACTCTACTCTAAGACGCCGTCGAGTATATTTGATTGTCGAGCTCCTTCTTTACGAAGACAACACCGAGTTATTTTTAGCAGTGTGCGGGCGTTTGCATAAGGATAGTAGGTGTTGGAGCATTTTACACGCCCTTTTGCTAGCGGTTAATGCAGCTGAGTTAGGTTCACTCAAGAAGAGAGCCCAAGTCTCCTGTCAAGCTGATGAAGCTGACCGGAGACTTGGCAACTTCTTGCTTCTCCAACTTCGCAGGCGCATTTCATATATTAATCGTTCTTCAGTTAAGGATAACGTTCAAGAGGCGCGTGTAGCGCCGTTGGAGGAGGTGCCGACTGTCGCGTGCACCCGATACCAGGTTCCTGGCTCGGATTTCCAGCCAGGCCAACCAAGCGTTCCACTTCTGCGGGGTCGGTAAATTGGTACCAGACTTGGGAAGAATAAAGTGCTGGCTTGCTCATCGGCTGGCCACCGCAAATCAAATACGCATTCAAATCACCCCCACGACATCCCATATAAGTAGCATGCGTGGCGCATCCCAAAAGGATTGGCTAACGCCGTACTTTATCCGTTATCCTTGAAGCTAAAGGAGGGTGTTAGTCAACCCGTTCGGGATGATCCAGGTTTTCCACTTCTACGGAATATCGTAAAGGCAATTGGAATGCGTGTCGGGTTCATGCAGTGAATGTGTTGACCAGCCGGCGAACTAGTTAGAGTTAATTTTTCACAGACAACTTTCGGATCCCGGGGAGCTGAAATGATTGATTGCTCTAAGCGGGACCCGTGTCTAGAACCTTGATTTGGGAACGTTCGACTACTATTTCCTTCTACGACTGTGTTCACGCGCATATTTAATAATTAATCATGTTTAAATTTCAGTTATTGATTATTATTAATTATTTAATGATTAGTTTATTAAAAACTGTTGCAACAAATCAGTCACCAATTATTTCATTCCAGCGCCTTCGATTTTATTCTTGGAGTGGCGAATCACAGCAACACTCGCATCGTGGTCCTTGTTGGAGTGAGGTAAGCCTAAGCGCTGCATTTCTTTGGTGCTCGTTCGAGGACCGCTTGGGCTCTAGTTGGAGAATAAACCGCACGAAAGCGTCGACCAAGAATGTCTTCCCCTCGAACGTTACTTTATGTTACTAGTATGGTTGGTTTTTGCATCATCTGAGTGATGAGGGCTGTAATATATGTTATAAACCTAGTGCCATCGCACTCAAATCGCCAAGAACGCATGTATTGATTGAGCATTCTAGTGATGCTTTTGTGCTGGCAGCAGAAACGAGTTGCAAGAAGTTGACTGACATCGGGTACTCCATCTTCACGGTATCGCTCGGTAAGCAGACTTACTTGCCCCAAAGGTGGAACGATTCCTAGTCGGCAGATCGCTCTTACACATCGCTTTCAATAGGATCGTTTCGCATGAAACTGTTTCGAAAAACTGGATTAACTGTCGACATGGGTCCACCACCACAGCAGGTCTCTTCTACAGGCACGGCTGACTTCTCCCCTCTCGCGACAAACAAGTCCCACGTCTATCAGCAAGGCGATCCTACATCATCTGTAGAAGCGACCAAGATAGCTAACGAAATCGGAGCAGCATTATGTACGTTTACCTAAAACGATTTTGATGAAGATCGAAGATGAGATTGTTGTAGACTGTGGAAGGGCAGTCGGAGTAGAAGTCTTTATTCGGGAACACGGATAACAGACGAGGCACTTATGAACGAAATGGACCGCTTTATATACTGTGAAGTTGATGAGTTGGCATTGGGTCGGTGCCACGTGAGTAACCGGTGAGCTCACGGTCACGGCACCAACAGAGATGAGAATAAGAGGGCAGGGCCCCACACCCTCAGTCTAGAAAAGCAACGCAAATATTCAAATCAGCATAACTCAGCTCAAAAAGAACTTTATCAATCAAGGTAATAATGATTAGAATCAGTACATCTTTGCCAACAAAAGCATCTGGTTTACTTATGTCGGTAGAAATTCGGAGTTTTGGGGGCGATGAAAGCGTAGAAGTCATTTTCGACATCATCTTCGTTGCTGAACTTTGTATCCTTCACAGGACGATCTGAATGTTTGAAAAAATGATAGCAGGTAGGTTACAGATCTGGTGAATATGCTGGTGTGGCAGAGCTTCGTATCCTAGTTCATCCAGTTTCAGGACAACAATTTTTAAAGCTGCAGACGCGGTTGCGATTGGGCCTCTTCGATTGACCAAGGCCGGCTGTTTTTCATTTAACTTCTGGTGCATCACTTCAGTATCGGCACAGTACTTCTCCGCTGTGATAGTCTCTCCAGTCTCCAAGAACTTGTAGTGGACTATACCAGCGATCGCCCACCATAGTCTTTTTCGAATGGAGACTTGATTTCGGCATCTCCTTGGGACTCTCATGCTTGTCCAGCCATTGGGCAGAACGACGGTCACTGTCACAGAGGATCCATTGTTCGTCACATGTCAGTAACCTGTCCAAAATGGCTCCCTTTTGATTGCGTTGCCTTAACGAATCACAGTTGCCGTGACGCTTAAGCATCTGCCCGGCGGTCAATTCGTGCAAGACCCATTTATCCAATTTTTTCTTTTCCGATCGCATTTAAGTGTCGCCTGATAGTGCTGCCGTCGACGCCGAATTGCTGTGTGGGCTTTCTCCCAGTTTGACGCTTCCACCATGGCTTTGAGTTGGTCGTCGTTAAGGACTTATGGCGGCATACCTCGGTCTTTATCTTCAAGACTTTCCTCTCCAGATCAAAACCTTTCGAACCAGTGGAGAATTGTGCGTTACCTAGCGAAATCATCCCCCAATGCAGCGTTGATGTTATGAACTGCGGGCGCTGGTTGTGTCCACTTTTCCATTCATAATAAGTAGATCACCCAAATATCACGTTGATTCATTCGGTAAAAATGACGTCAAAAACTCGGCAGGAAGAAATCATGTCAGGAGGTATAAACAGTGGCCAGGTTTTCAAAAATTATATATAACAAGTGCTCCGTCACGCCTATCGGCTTGCCTTCGCGCGATGTTGCAGTACCACTAACCTGATGACAATCACATCAAGCAAGCTGCTCCGCTTATGCAGCTTATTATGTTCCAGTCTTGCTCTACCTTCCTAGAGATCAGGGGCCAGATTTGTCAACCGCTTACTGGCCGGTAACGGTGAGAAGTACCGCCAAAGCCCAGATACCGAGATTCATTAGCGCCAAGTTTGGCAGTACTTTTCACCGTTACCGGCCAGCAAGCGACAGATGAACCTGACTCCAGTAGAGTAGTTTTGCTGTATGAAGCCATTAAGACCCCATCCCCCACCACTACGCTCAACATCGGCGTCATCCCCAGAGTGTTGAGTGATGTCGATGCTTGTGCTAATCAGTGTCTTCGTCCCCTAACTTCTTCGACGACAACTCTTCTGATGTCTCAAAGCACGGTTCCCCACTTTATCCTAACAGCGCCACGTTGACTACAGGCACCTTCACTCCTCGTCCTCAAACCGTCAACCTCAGACAGAAGTCGGTATTTTCGAAAAGTACTGAGCTCGACTTTGGTCACACGACGAAAAGCGTTTTGTCAGAACGAAAGATTCCCACCGCTCCTAATACTATGCTGAACGAAAATTTCATTCCACACTTCTTTGGTCTAGTCCCATATTACTAATACTGGTCCCCCACTACTGGTCAACCACTATTGGATCTGTTCCCACATTTCTGGAACTGATCCCCCATTATTGATCCCCTTTACTGGAGCTGATCCCTCATTCTTGATTCCCTTATCGGAGCTAATCCCCCATTACTGATACTGGTCCCTCATTACTGCTCCCCTTCTTACTGGAACTATTCCCCCCACTAGTGGTCCTCCCTTACCGGAACTGTTCCCTACTACTGGTCCCTCGTTAGTGGAACTCGTCCCCCATTACTGGTACAGGACCCCTAGCTGGTCCCCTTTCTGAAACTGGTCTCCCACTACTGCCCTCCCCCCGCCTCCCCTCCCTTATCGGACGACGTGTTACGGAAGTCCCAAGCACGTCGGGCGAGGGGTTTTTCACGCCTTTTGAATCCCAAGCAGTTGAGTGACGTGTTCAGCACGTTTTCTAAACCCTACACCCTGGATATTTTCCGCTATTTTTGCACCTCGTAATTTCCCCTATTTCCCCTATTTTGGCCAACCGAAACGACAACGGCATCCACAAAAAATCGATTATTTGGTAAATATCGATTGATAGCGATCGATACTTCAGAAATACTTCAAACTTCAGATTCGTGTTCAGCGACCTCGATTGCTCCAGGGCTGAAGTTCCCAGACAGGCAGAAGACTCTGGGTGTATTCGCTATTTTCGCGCTGTAATTTTCCCCCAATTTTCCCCCCTATTTTATGACTAATTTCCGCGGCGGCGCCGATCGATAGTATGACTTATCGCTTAGCGCGTTATTATAGAGTATGGTGCACCTTGACTCGAGTGGTTGGGTACGAAGTGAACCTCACTAAATATTAGGTCGTTGCATATGAAATGGCCGAATTTGCTTCCTCAATTTCTGGTCGATTTTTTGTGGCTACGAATGTTCCCGTTTCCCCTGAGTTTAATATATTCACTTGCTCGCAAAGCTTAACAGAAAGAGAAAAGCTTATTATTTCAGTTTCCTTCTAACTACAGTCCTTATTAGTTCATTACCAAAGTTTCAGTATCGGAATCTTCCATCTGTTTTCACTCATCACTACCCACAACTGCCGTTGCAATGACATCATTGTAAGTCCGTATTGCTTCTCCTTCCGACACGCACTTCGTGCTGCCATATATTTGTGGTTGCCTTCCATTGCAGGTTATCAACGGGCCGAACGGTCACAACCAGTCCTACTCCAAGCTGTGTGGATACGTTCATCCAGCAGGATATCGCCTTTGTTGTGGAGCTCTCGACTTCATCAGGATCCCTTGACGCATCTCGTGTAAGTGACTACCTACATAGCAGGTGTATCCTAAAAACTCGGTTATTATTAATATTATTACATTTGAAAATATCCAAACCGAAAAAACGAAACTTAAGTGGTTGCTTCTACGCCCTCATACAGATAGCCTTTTTTAACGCACGGGTTGGGAAGGGGGTGGAATTTGTTTGCACGAAAAAAGCAAAAATGACGTCGACTTGTTATTTACCCGATCAAACACCTCCTCCAGCCCCGCCTTTCGGACGTCGTCTTTGGAACGAAACTCAAAGCCAAAAAGTATGCGAAATAAACTTGATGATCAGTTGATCCACTGTTAAAGCGGAACAATGCCGCTACTATTGCCGCCAGTTGCGGAGTGGTGACTGACAAGGGAACTGTTTCATCGGTACGCCGGAACGGCAAGAACGAATACTATAGGAAGAATCTCCATCGTCCATGTGGTAGCAGAGCATGTTTTTTTTTGACGACTCCTTGAGGCAAACGAGCAGGTGGCACTGACGATCCGCTGGTAAGGTACGACATTTCGTGTTTCATTGCCAATGTCCATAATGTCTGCAAAACACGACAATTTGTGGAATGTTTACGAAAAACTTTCAGCAGAAGTGACACACGTGCATAATATGTATAAAGGAATGCAGCCGATCACAGTATGGAAAGCCAATGTAGGTAGCAGTTTCTTCACACTGGCCGAAGTCTTCCAATATGCAACCACAGTAGTGACCTTACCTGACAAATTACATATGTAGTCCGCGCTACTGTAGTTTTACGATTTCAGAAGGTGAAGCAAATTTTTGCCCAATCTTCTTTTGGAGAGATTATTTGGTGTGCTGATCACTAAAATTATAAAATTATAATTATGCTGATAATGAATATGAAGTCCGCTCTTAGTATTACGGTGGAGTACGGTAGATTTCGGTAGGATGGAGTAAGAAAGTCTTACGGTCATAAGATAACGCTATAGCTACCGTCACGTGCAATAGCACCCAAAGAGAACCTTACGTTCGTAATTAGCACTCGAAATAACTGCTCTAGACAGCTCGGACAACATCTGTACAGGATTTAGACGTTCTAGATAAAATCGGTGGGTTCTGAACCGCCACCTTCACCACAGTCTAAAACATTCCAGCGTAATGCCAAATACGGGACTCAGGCTCGTGATCACTCCCCAACTAGTCCAACTAGTCAAAGTTTTCCAATTCGATTATCCTGACCATCTAGCTAACAAAACCCAACGTAGCATGCCGTAATTGATCGAAATTTTAAAAACGTGTTTTTGTTAAACTTATGATCAGCACCAATAACACCACCTCTCCTAGGGTATGCAAAGTCTGGGCGAATTTTTTCGACTTTGAAGTGTCGAAAGTACGGAAGTGCCTAAGTTTCTAGCGAATAACTTTTTGTCGTTGTTTCATGTTCAGCCATATTCTTACTTTGATATTTGGTGTCAATACGCTTGTGTGAAAGTCCCACCCCCTCAAACCAAGCGTTTTGAGCAGCGCCGTAGGTACGAAAATAAACCAAAGCACGAGAAATAAGCTGACCCATTGATCCACTGTCAAAGCGCAAGTGTCGCCACTGCTGCCGTTACTTGCCAGGTGACTGAGACACACTATGTCATTTCGCACTGGATACAGTGATGGTGGGTAAACCAGTGTCATTCTTAACGACACGCATGTCACCACCGGTAGGTCTTTAGCTCACAACGCTATATGAATGTCGAGAAGTCACTAGTGATCAAGGGACACTCATTTCAACTGTTCATTGTTGCATTCCATGCAGAAATCTAGAACGCCTCCAACGCTTTTCTAGACGTAGACGGAATGTTTGCCTCATACGTCAAAATTGCGCATTTAACGTCGAAATCGGTTTCCCCATGCCGGCTTGACTCTACCCTATGCTTGCCAGAGCACTATTCAAAATGTTACGAATTTTACAAGTGTTCTTTAATGCGAACTGCCAGTACCCTTCCTGTTTCCCCGATGTAAGTGTCCACACTCAAGTTGGTAGACTGCACCAACTATGTACAGTACCAGGCATGTCATTTGGGCAAGCGCCGAAATGGAGCGTTCCAAAGCGGCTTTTTTCAATACTTTTTTAAAATCAAGTACTTGTGAAGCGTACATTTGAGCTCAGCAGCTCGAGCCCTATCTTCTGACACATAAATCACAAATTTTTATGTTGTTAGTCTTTTATGGTGAGCACATTCCTAATGGTGTTTGGGTGTTTCTTCTATGTTTGTTGTGTTTGTTCGTTTTATGACGTGTGTCTTAAACATCGTAATAAATAATAATAATAATAATAATAATAATAATAAATCTTAGTAGAGTTGAACAATGCATATAGGCCCGACACAATCAATCGAGTGGGCGCGACAACCTGTAGAGCGAGCGAGCGACAGCCTGTAGAATGAGTATTAAGAGAGTTTTATCGGAAATTCTCAACTGCCCTTTCCAGGAATTGCTCTAAGACTGTCCAGACTTTTTCGGAGTGCGCCGTGAACAATGCATATATGTAGAATCGAAGCTATCAATCGAGTGGGCGTAACAGCTCACAACTTGCACGCGCGGGCGCAATAACTCTGTCGAGATTGAATTGTTCCAGCTGCGGATTGTGGGTTTTGTAGGCGGTAAAGATCTTTAGCAGTTCCCAAAAGTACAGCGATGTTGCTTCTAAGCAGGCGAAATTATAGCGATGCGAAAATGCAAGTTAGCCTTGCGTGACACGATTTTTTCCGAATTCAGTCGTCCACTGTGGGAAGACGTGAGCCAACGGCCTACGATTGCGTAGGCAAGCAGAGCACTTAAGGTACTTTACGATGAAATACTCACAACTTTCCAGCTCCCACACCTGCCTTATGGTTAGTCCCAGCCGCCATTTTAGAGCGGCGGATGGCAGCAGTGAAGCTTCTTCCGCCCCTACTCGCCCAAATTTGCGTTTTCGATACTCGCAATGTCACCCTCTGTTCAGCGCGAAACGCTCTATCGAATGATGTCACTCAGGGAAACATAAATACGATTTATCAATTTTTACTATTTTACTATTTACGGTGATTTTTGGCAGATTTTTTATGATTTACGATTTACGACATTTTAGGTCGTAAATCGTAAATTTTCGTAAATGTGATCTTCGGTCCACGGATAACAAACGTCCACATAATGTGATAAGATTCGGAATATGACGATGTACCCACTTTTAAAGACTTCCCTCACAGACCATTGCTATTTCCCATTTATTTTTTTTATGTTCTGCTGTGGCGCTGTGGCAGAACAACTCAGCTTTGCGGATAGACCGCTCGAGTTAATTGCTGGAAATGGAACTGGGCTAGCCTTTTTCTGTGGCACACTAGCACAACATCTCACATTCAAGTGGCCTGAGTTCCAGTTTACAGAAAAACTTGAAAACTCTCCTTGCACTGGAATGAAGATGATCACCTGCTGAACCATAGTCTATGCTGCAACCACCACCTAGTCAACTTGTGACTTTTTCACCACTTGTTCACCATATAGACGACTCCTTCCAATGCACACGAGTAGAACTCATGCAAAGCCATCAAGGAATATTGGACTTGATCAGAGGCCGTGCAACAGCTGCTAAACTGTTGGAAAGAGTAAAGCAATCATGTTTCAATCTGATTATCACTGCACGTCATGACGCGGAGTGTATTTGCATAAGAGGTGCGCCTTAAGCAAAACGTCTGACGTTCTCATGATAAAAGTGAAGAAGCTTGACACTTTTGGTCTCGTTTTCAGTGGCTTGGTTGGGGCTTTTGCGTTCGCCCTATGCAATCCGTTTGCTGGAAACTGGGCAAAAGATACCATAGCCTTTGTTATAAAGGTAGCTGAGAGCAGAACTGGCGAATGCGAGCAGTCGTTAATTAGTAATGCAATATTTTGGAGTTTCCGAAGGTTAACAAGTGCAGGCGAACCTGCGAGCGAAGTAAATGCCGAAAGCAATTGCCTGGCATCGTCGAACGACGATCTTTCATTCCAGAAGTTGTGGTTGCCTTCAAAAATAGTAAAGTACAGAGCATGACGTTAGTCAGTCCCTGTTTGAGATGCGCCATCCATTCTTTCTACCTCTGTGGGATACCGTAGAGGTCATTTGAGTGTGGGAATAAATTGCGGTTGGCGCCGATGCAGAGGTCAGTGTTTTATCCTCCCCAGGCAAATCAGGAACTCACAACCCAGCAGGTATGGAAGACTTGATTGCCCGTGGTAGGATCCTAATCAAGAACTATTCTGGAGACCGCGATAGCCATTCTCCTCCGACTTCTCTGTCGTGGGTTTCCCCTATATGTTTAAAATGCACCTTGTACGAATCAGTTAAACCACTTTTAATTCGAGCTGCACCTTGCTTCTCTACTTCTGAAGAATGCCACAAAAATGTCTTCTTATATAATTCTAACAATAAGTCAAAAATCTGACTATGATGAGTGTCCAGGATGTGTCCATGAGTGTCCATACTCTTTCAATCGTCACATAATTCCTTCCCGTCGGCTACAAAAATGCTGTTGGGTACAATTCAAAATGTGAGAAGGCTTAGAACTTTAGGTGTGTCATACCATAGAAATGTGCCATGCGCTCCCTCAGTAGGGGCTTGTTGGATTATTTGTGCAAATACTGTTTTCGTCGAGTTGGCCTGCGATGAATTATTATTTTTCGGTTTTGGATGGAACGGTTTTTGTTGGTTTATTTGCAGTTGTTGCGGTTGTTTCTACAAAGTCATCGTTTTATATGCAAACCAATTTCTAGTAGAATGATAAACATTTTTGGTCGTCCAAGCAGTGTAAACTTTTTACTTGAAGATAGCGTTTTTGAACAAGCACTTTACTTTGATTCTCCAAGAACTTGTCCAGCTCGATTTGAAAGGTGCTAGTTGATTTTAATGGCTTTCATCTTAATTAGAAATGTGTACAGCTCACGTTGAAAACGTCTCCATAAAACATAGTTGGCTTCGATTAGCTTTAACATAATAGAAAAACAAGGAAATTAGATGAATTATAAGTCAGGCACCTCTTACGGTTTACTATTTACGGAATTTCGAATTTTGCTTACGCACACCCCTGATGTCCATCGCGATCAATTTCAGAAAAACCGATTTTTTGACAATTTCTCATCGAGGGCGTGGGCGCCCAAAGCCGAGCCTGCGCGGATGACGACGTCATTTTCGAAGTTGACAAAAAATTTTCGTCCAAAATCACCTAGGAGGTTATTTGGGATGCCGAACACGATGCTGAAGTCCATTTGGCCGATTATGGCAGGACTGAAGGTGATCGGTGACCCGACCACCCACAAAGAGCAAAAAACCCACCGAAATCGGTTGAATTTTTAGAAACGGGTATCGGACTCGTAATCAGCGCCCCAGATAATCCTAGATGATTTTGGACGAGAAAATTTGGCCAATTTCGATATTATCGATTTTCGATGACGTCGGCTTCCGCGCAGACTCAGCCCAGAGCGCTCGCTCTTACTCGCCCAGATTATAGTTTTCCCTACCTTCAATAACATCATTCAATTCAGCATGAAAAGCTATATCGAATGGTATCAAGCATAGCTAATTCGAAGATATCGATAAGCCGATGACATCATCGGCTTTCTGCCGCGGCCTCGAGCAGGCTCGTGTTCGATGCGAAATTGTCAAAAAAATCGATGTTTCTAAAAATCGGTCGAAATTGATAGCTGAGGCCGAGGCAGTTTAGGCAGCTGTCCAGAGCGCACGTCATCGTAAAGTACTTTAAGCGCCCTCTTAGGCGCGTTTTATACTTCCGCGACTGGACGCGCCGCGCCCCGAATTTGACGCGCCACTGCGCGATTGTAGTCAGAAAAGGGGGGCGTCAGCGACGCGCGTCCACGAGGTTCTGCTTACTACAGACTCTCTCAATCTCTATTCCGTGGTCATTGTGCACTAAAGATATTTTTAGCTAGCAAAGTGAAACTTTGGGAATGTCTACAAATTTCCATTCCCCTCCTGGGTTGCGGTATGCACGGGTGAAGAAGGTCATGGTCACCGATTCCGCCTAAACTCCAGCGTAATACGGGAAGTGGATGTGACATTCGTGATCAGCACCCCAAATAACTCTCATTCCCCCCCTCTCTAGGCGAAGTTTGCGCAAAATTTGTGATTATGACTTCGACAGCCTCAGTGATTCAAACCTACTGCAATCGGCCGAAATTTTGAAAGCGGATGTCGGATTCGAGATCAGTACCCGAGATAACCCCCCTCCCCTCCCCCTGGGCGAGGTTTGGTCGAGAGATTGTCTTTCCACCCCTTCTCGACATCTGAAGTCTTGAAAATACACTAGCGCCATCATTTTGCTACACCTTTTTTTGGTTGGGGAACAAAGACAAAAAGGGCATAACAGAACGATTCATCCCGGCGTGAGATCTACCACTCCACGTCTGCCGCGGCTGATCGCGCCGCGCCGCGTCCTTCCCTTCAGCGGCGCGATTCGCCGAGTACCGTAACCCGAAATTCCGTCAAATGTGGTGTATTGAGGCGGCGGAGTATGAAAGCGATGCGGCGCCGCCGAGCGGCGCGAAAAATCGATAGCTATGTCAATTATCACGCCGCGCCGACCGGCGGCGCCAGTATAAAAGGCGCCTTAAGCCCCTTTCATACTCGTCCGAGGGGCGGCGGCGGCGGTGGCCGCCGCTTCAGCGGCAGGTGGAGGGGCGGTGTCCGTTCTCGCCGCCTAGGGGTGGCGGCGGCCGCCGCCAACGCTAATTGCGTTTGGCGCGCGCGTACGCGCAGCGGTCTCGTCTGTGCCGCCGCTCTCGCTGCCCCTCGTGGCCGCCGCCCGAAATGGCCCCAGCCATCTCGGGCAGCGGCCCCGGCGGCGGCGCCTCCAGGGGCGTGGCGGGGCGTGGCCGCGGCGACGTCGCCGCTGCCAGTATGAAAACCCCTCCACCGCCGTGGCCGCCGCTCGGGCACGTCATCGCCGCCGCCTTCCTATGCTAAACCATTGGGCCGCCGCCGCCGCCGCCGCCGCCACGAGTATGAAAGGGGCTTTAGGCCGGGGGCATACTTCCATCGCCGCGATGCCATCGCGGCGCTCAGTATATGGCCATTCCGCCGCACGCGGCCGAATAGTCAAAGAAAACTTCTCCGCGGCCGCCGCAACAGTGGCGCTCGGCATGCGCGATGACTTCCCGCGCCCATCGCGGGCATGGCATACTTTTTCGCGCCGCGCGCAGTGTTTAGCGTTGGTCCTGGATGGATCGCCGTCGCGCTCCCTTGTAGAGCGATAAGCGAAGCAACGAGCACAGAGAAATTCGAATTCTTTCGCGTCGCTCTGCAAAACTCGTCGCCGCGATGGAATCGCGACGACGGGAAGTATGCACGAGGCTTCCTGCAGTGGACCGCCGAAGTCGGAGAAAATTCGTCACAAAAGCCTCACTTGCATTTTCGCAGCGCTGCAACATTGCCTCTTCCTAAGCTATAACGTTCTACTTCGATGCTGTACTAGACAGCTTCACTGCCTACAGACCCACGAGTTGAAGTTGAAGCCGAAACGATTCGAACTTTACAGAGTTATTGCGCTCCGGACACGCCCGCGCGTGCAATTTGCGAGCGGTCAACCCCTCGATTGATGGGTTTGGTAGTATATACATTGTTTCCAGCGCACTCCAAAGGCTAGTTGGACAGCCTTAGAGCAATATCTGGGAAGGGTGGTTGGGAATTTCTGATAAAACTCTCCAAATGCTCACTCTACAGGCTGCCGTGCCCCCTCGTTTGACAGGTTCGATCCTATATGCATTGTTCATAACGCACTCCAAAGGCAAGCTGATCAGCCTTATAGTAATTTCTTAGTAGGGCGGCAGGAAAGTTCTTATAAAACTCCACAAACGCACAAACGCATACTCTACAAGCTGTCGCTCGCCCTCTCTACAGGTTGTCGCGCCCACTCGATTGATTGTGTCGGGCCTTTCTGCACCGTTCAACTCTAGCTCCAATATGTACTTCTTTTTACAAGTACTTGATTTTAAAAAAATTATTGAAAAAAGGCCGTTTTGGAACGCTCCAAAGCGGATTTTCGGCAATTGACTAAAGGACATGCTTGGTACTGTATAGCATAATCTCTAGAGTTATTGAGTGAATATACAACGCAGTTTTCTGATATGCACTTCCTATCGTAGAGCCCATTTTGGACTGGCTGTCGCTTAACTTTGTCATTTGATCCGTTACAAGTACAACGTCGTCTTTTAGCTGAGCCAGAGATATTCTCTGCCGTATAGCAGAAGTGATGTTATCAGAAATGAAGAGGAACAAGAGGATACCCTGTTTCGGCGTGATGTCATGTCCTTGCCTAAATCATTAACTTTCTGTGCACTATTTTCTATCTCAAGGTAAAAACTTGGAAAATATGTTTTTAATCAATGCTTGATCGAGATCTCATAATGTTAAGCTATGAGCTTGCCAAGGTATGCATCATAACTCTTACCAAGGAATGCTCAACTTGCAATATCTCAAATGGTCAGGTACATATTTTTCACAGATAAGAGGTCTAGCCATGGGCCGTTGGCTTGCTCCTATTCTGGTCGTTTGCTTTATGAGCAAAATAGAGCAGCCGCTCTTAGAAGGCCTTCCCTTGATGTATAACAGGATACTTTGATGATTGTTTCATCATAACATCAATGCAGTCCGAAATTGACGGGTGTTTCAATTTGTGGAACCTCCAAAATAAGGACGGCCACCTTATTTGAATAAATTGCAGCCGCTCTTAGAAGGCCACCTTAAAATACCTAGCGGCATCGCTAGGGTGAAGCTATACACCGAACGGTGTTGACCTAACAATGATACTGACATACTCACCAGTGGTGACCGAGGCATTCCGCACGGTCATTGCGGAATGCCTCGGTCACCACTTGGCAACTAGGAGTTAGAATGCCTATTCGACCATGCATGAATGACTTGCGGTCGCCGTGAAAGCTTAGTTGACCTGTAGGGGGATCAGCACTGAAAACCTGGTATCTGATAGCAACATCCGGCACCTCGTCCGACTGCCCCGCTACACACGTCCAAATAACACCATACCGCAGAAACTGCAAAGAGATGTACACATAGCGTTTCTCCGTGCAAATTCGTTACTAGACTAAAAGTGCAGGGAACCCACGCAGCACGGGAACCGCCCCTCCACGTCACTTCCTTGGAGCAGCACTTCCACCGCTGCGCCGCCAGGGCCACGTTTCCGTTTCCCACACTCCCTTCTGTCCCTGCTAAGTCGCTACTGTTTCGCTACGCGTTCTTGCTATCATGTACTTCTTCCTTCTGCTCTTTGCTCAATAGGTGGGTGTTGCTTGATTACGATGGCCGGCGGAAGGCCGATCAGGTAATCAGCCATCATGGTGAAGCTCCGATCATGGGTGTTTGGCGACTATCATTGGTGGCTGATATCGGTTTCCTCTCAAACGAAACCGATTGGGATGAGATTTTGTGATTGCGTTAGACGACGAACGCGTTTCGCACAGGAGATATGTTTCGATCAGGCAGTCGACATATCGATCTATATTACTGATCGTTCAAGCGCTGCCATCTGTCCTCTCTCAGACCTAACCGATGTGGGTGTTGCGCGACTATGATTGGTGACGAAAGAGCTTCACAGCTTGGAGAAGCGTCGACCAAACAATCAGTATCAACCAATATTATCGCTCTTTTCGACCGCAATATTGGATATTGAATTTATCTCATGTGCATAAGACGAATGATATTCAATCGGAGACAACAAACAGAAAAATAGAAAAGTTGTCATCAGTAGCAGTTTTGACGGTCTAGCCTCGTTTCCCTCTGTAAAATTCCACACGTCGCTTCTGTTCTTCTGTTTTTCTGCTAGGTCGCTGCTGTCTTCATTCGCGTTGCTGTTAGCTCATTCAAATCCAGAAGGGTTAGGTGAGGCATTTCCACAACTGGGCACAAGATACAAATATACTTGTACTTTAACTAGACTTCAACTTTCATTCCTGCAAGGTTGCAAAACCTGTAACATACATCTATGAGACTTACTAAACATTTAGATGATTACCACGTTTCCTACTACTATATCTGTGAGGTCGGTATCATTGTCCTGAGTCGCCTTTTTCGAAATTCGTCACACCTCTTGGCTTAAAGCACGACGACAGGACAGCAATGTAAGACATACGATTAGGCTTGACAAGCTGCAATCGATTTGAAACCGCCCTAGAAGGAGCAGGTCTGCTGACGGACATTCTCCTGAGTGCTATACAGGGGCGTGAGTGATTCTCAGTAGAGCTTAATCTATAGTAGGCGCACGTTTCAACGCGTTCGACTTCGGCGCCGAGGATGCTTCCTTACTCTGCGTTCATTGCCGGCGAAGTCGGCTACGGACACTGGGTGAGGAAGCATCCCTAGCTAGGTTTGGGCTACGTTCCTAGCGTGGCACGCCATACCCGAAGCCCGCAAGCCTGGCGTGGTCCGGGGTGAGGGACGTTCTGCCTGAAAGCGGCGCAGGCAAAGACGCGGGACAGTGCCTGCGGAGCCAATTAGCGTTGACTCGCACAGTGACACCCGCCGCTTCGCACTCAGCCAGACAGCCCTCGCCGCAGAGGCGATGCTGACCCAGTCAACCACGGGAGCCAGTAGGTCGACCAGATTTGGTGTGATTATAATCGATAGAGGGACAAGAGGCTCAAACGGCTTGCATTGGCCGTACAGAAATTAGGATTGATTTCAACCCTATCATCTTCAATATTAGAATTTCGAGCTCTATCGAATGATCCAGAAAAGAACCCTGCCTCAATGACCCTTAAAGCGATTTTTCTAATGCGCTGTTTATTTTCGCTAAATATCGATTTCTATTCGCATATGTCAGGAATAAATTCGAGACGTGCTTCCAGGCTAAAATTGCACGAGGTTTCCAATTAGATAGACGAGAGATCTTTTAACAGAAGTTTAAAGCGCTAGTTTCAACATGACACCTCTTTAGCATTTTGTAACTTTTTTCTATGGAACCTTATAATGCACACATCACATATTTCGAGACGAAGACTGGATAGGTGCTTCATCGAATCTAATGTTCAGAGAGAATAAATTTCATCACACAATACCTCAAATTGCTCGTCCAGTTGTCTGTGGCTTCCAGCGATGTTTTAACCTCGCGTCCAACAGGCAATGTACCTGCATAGCCAATGTCTCTTCCACCAATTAACGAGTTAGGAAACACTCATGAAATTTCATGAGAAATTTAGAGTATTTTGGTGTTCTTAGGAGGTCTGCCGAGTGCCAAATCGAACTCATCGTGCAATTTAAAACTGGGAACGTGCTCTACTCGCATTGAAAGATCATTATGTGGTCTTCAAAAATGTTGAGCACCTGGTGTTCTCTTAGAAGGTCTCTCATCTATCTAGTTATATTATATTATTATATTAGATATTCCTCGCGCAATTTCAGCCTGGAAGCATGTCTCACAATTAATTCTGATATTAAAAAAACTGATATTTAAGGAAAGTATACAACGCCTAATGCCGCCTTAAGGGTTTTTTAGACAGGATAATTTCTAGCTCTTTTGATAGAAATCGAAATAGTAGCCTGGAAGTATGTCTCGTAGTTAATTCTAATATAAATAAAAACTGATATTTACTGAAAGTTAGCTACGCCTAAAAAATGTTTTAGGGGTTATTGAGACAAGATTTTTTCCTGGCTCATTCGATAGAGCTTGAAATTCTGATATAGAAGATGGTAGGGTTCAGATCAATCACAATTTCTGGACTGCCAAGGCAAGCCGTCTGAGAATCTTGTCCCTCTATCGATTGTAATCACACCAAATCTGGTCGGCTTACAGGCTCCCGTGGATGACTGGGTCAGCATCGCCTCTGCAGCGAAGGCTGTCTGGCTGAGCGCGAAGCGACGGGTGTCACTGTGCGAGTCTAATTGGCTCCGCAGGCACTGTCCCGTCTTTGCCCGCGCCGCTTTCAGGCAGAACGTCCCCCTCCCCGTGATCCGCACGTCCAGCGTCAGGTGAAAAATATTAGGCTCCTTCCCAGCTGTCCCTTCAAGCAGCCCAGTCAGCAGGGCTGCTTGAAAGTATCACCTATATCACCTGTCGTCCCGTTGATCATCGACTTGCTCGAGCGGGCGCCAGCCGCGTCTCCATTCGTCCCTGTCGCCAGAGTGCACCAATGGATCCTCCTCGCTCGAAGGACACGAAGAGCGTTATAGCGGTCGTTCAGGGCTTTCACGAAGAAGTCCGACCAACGTGTTGGTGGGCGTCCTGGTGTTCTCTTGACATCCCGCGGAATCCAGTCGGTGGCGGCTCTCGTCCAGCGGGTGTCTGCGAAGCGCATTACGTGGCCGGCCCACCTGATTTTCGACAATTTGGCCCACGCGACAGCGTCTCTGATCTTCGAACGTCGGCGAAGCTTGGAACTCCGGAGGCCTTCTCTCACTTGCGTGAGTCATGTCACTCCGAGCATCGTCCTCTCGATTCCACGCTGCGCGACGCTGATCGCGTGTTCATCCTGCTTTCGTATAGCCCAGGTCTCTGAGGCGTATGTCAGGGCAGGAAGAACGGTAGAGTCGAATAGGTGGGCACGGAGTCGGACGTTCTTCGTCTTCTTCGCGACTTCTTCGACGCTCTTGAAAGCTCCCCAAGCCGCTCGTTTCCTCCTGCTCAGCTCTGGCGCTAGGTCGTTGGCCATATTGACTTCGCGACCCAGATACACATAGCTGGAGCATTCGGAGATGTTCGTTCCGTTGAGCGACAATGGGGCATCAGAAACTTGGTCGTTCCTCATGAACATCGTCTTCGTAAGATTCAGCTACAGTCCAACGTTCCCACATACACGATCGAAGTCGGCCAGCATTCGCTCTGCCTGGCTGATGCTCGGTGTTATGAGCACGATGTCGTCAGCGAAGCGAAGATGGTGCAGTTGCCGGCCATCGATCTTCACTCCCATGTCTTCGCATTCTAGTTCGCGCATGACGTTTTCGAGTGTGGCGCTGAAGAACTTCGGGATATGGTATCTCCCTGCCGAACCCCTCTGTTTACGTCGATGACGACGTCATTGTAGAATGGAGAGATCTTGGTCGTGAATCCACTGTACAGCTCTCGAAGGACTATGATGTGCTGAGTAGGAACATCCTGAGTGAGCAGGGCGTCGATGACCGCTTCAGTCTCGATGGAGTCGAATGCCTTCATCAGGTCGATGAACGTAAGGCATAGCGGCAGCTTATACTCTCGCGACACTTCGATGAGCTTCGTAATGGTGTGTATGTGGTCGGTCGTGCTGAATCCGCTCCGAAATCCTGCTTGCTCGCTTGGCTGTCCTTCGTCCAGCGTTCTGCTAATCCTATTCAGGATCACGCGAGTGAACAGCTTGTAGACTACAGACAGCAGGCAGATCGGGCGATAGTTGCCAATGTCGTGCACGTCTCCCTTCTTGTACAGCAAGACGGTCTTGCTGGTCTTCCACTGAGATGGAACCTTGCACTCCGACAGGTAGCGTGTGAAGAGCCGTGCCAAGCAGGGGTGCACACAAAATTCTGTGCGTTAAATTTTTTAACGAAATTTTTTAACGGAAAATTTTCGTTAAATTTCCGGTAAATCGTTAAATTTCGTTAAAAATACAATAAGCTGCAAAACACCATTTCAAGTAAAAAAATCAAGAACAACCTTATAGTTTCAACTTCAAGAGGTCAACAGCTAAAGTTCAAGAAATGGAATGTAACACTGCAATGTAAAATAAACAACTCAGCATCATCAAACACAGAAAATAAACAAGCCTTCAGTAACAAATTATCTACAGGGTGTGGAATAAGATTAGATGTCATTCAAGATAATCACCGACAGGACATCTTAAAATGTGCGATCAGGCAGGTACCCGGAGTTCCCAACGCCTTCCTATTTCTTTGCGAAACCATATTGTCTGCACGTTCTGCAATCATACGTAATCTCGATGCGGGCTCCAGCCCACTAAGCACGAAAAGAATTAATAAAAATACAATTAAAAGCCTATCAGTGAATGTTAACACGTTGTCGAACTCAAGATTTTCAAGTGTCTGGTGCGAGGGACCAATCCGTTTTTTGCAACGTCGGGAGCGTGAGACGACATCATGTCACACATTCCCACACTCCCGAAAAGTGTGACACTTTGTCAAAGTGTTAACGTTCGGGATAGGTAGCTTTCCTAATTTTCGTGCCTTTTCTAAAATCGTTCAAAATACGTCCAGCTGCCGAAAACATTCTTTCCGTCTCGACTGTTCCATGTGGCGGTCAAAATGATTCTGGGATAAGCAGCGCCAGATGAGGATAGGCATATCTCATGAGGAGGTTAGACCTGTACCTTTGTGGTTTCGTTGACGCGCTTGTGGGGTCGGCGAAGACATTTCTAGCTCCAAATTTCATTAAAGTTAGAGCAGGTTTAGCCTATCTACAACTTAGTAAGACTACCTCCCTCCCGGAGTCCAAATGCTTTTTAAACGCATCGCAGCAAAACAAATTCTCTGTCCGTAGATGTTTAGGAGCTACCTTTGGTTGTTAGTTTTGGTGTTTGTTGTGTTGCAATTTTATCTCACTCCTGTCTTATACAGAGTATTTCAATAAATAAATAAATAAATAAAGGATAAGGATGAAGGATGGAGTTACTCAATCTCTTTTGGGATGCGCCGCGCATTCTACTGCTGCGGGATATCGTGGAGGCGATCTGAATGGGTATTCGGCCATACAATGACTTGCGGTGGCCAGCCGATGAAGAATCAGATCCTTCCCAGACAAGTCTGATAACAATTCACCGACCCGATGGATCGAAGGCTTGGTTGGCCTGGGTGGAAAATCGCGAAAGAAGGACGAGAAACCTGGGATTGGTTGCACGCGACAGCCGGCACCTTCTCCGACTGCACTGCACACGCCCCCAAAATGCATTATTTCCAAAAATCTAAAACAAATCCGTAAAAACATTAACATGTTCTTACAGATTCCAATAGTTTTTTTCAGAAACAGTCCCAATCAGAAGGATGATATCTGCAACATTAATGAAAACTAAGGGTAATTGTTATAAACTCACTGAGAAAAAGTCAGTTGAAAATTCCGTTAAATTTCTAAAAATTTCCGTTAAGTCGTTAAGCCAGATTTTAACGAAAAATGCCGTTAATTCGTTGAATTCGTTAAATCGTTAACCGTTCGTTAACCAAGGAAATAGTTGTGGCAGCAGATGCTTCGGAATACGGAATCGGAGCAGTCATATCCCACCGATTCTCCAACGGAATGGAAAAACCAATTTACCACGCATGTCGTTCTCTATCGACTGCCGAGAGAAATTATGGGCAAGTGGAAAAAGAAGGCCTGGCCCTCGTCTTCGCTGTGAGAAAATTCCACCGATATCTCCATGGCCGTCACTTTACACTCCTGACAGATCACAAACCACTTCTTGCGATCTATGGAAGCAAAAAGGGAATACCAGTCTATACGGCCAATCGTCTACAGCGCTGGGCTTTACTGCTTCACAACTACGATTTCACTATCGAGTATCGCAGAACGACAGATTTTGGACAGGCAGATGCATTGTCGCGTCTCATTGCAGAACAACAGACTGCAGAAGAAGACGTCGTAATCGCCAACATAAACACGGACGCTATTCACCTGTTGGAACATGCGGCGACCAAGCTACCAATCACTGCGGAAACAATTGCCGAACACACTCTCAAGGATCCACTTCTGAAGGATATCCTTCGTTGTGTTCAACTTGGACAATGGCCAAGGAAGGAAGCACGAATTTTGCATTTCAAAAGAATCCGCAACAGTTTGTCCACACAACAAGGACGGACAATTGCAGATTTGCAGGAATGACGATACGATCTCCAAACATTAAGCAGCCACACTTTTCGGGAGTGTGGGAATGTGTGACATGATGTCGTGTCACGCTCCCGACGTTGCAAAAAATGGATTGGTCCCACGCACCAGACACTTGAAAATCTTGAGTTCGACAACGTGTTAACATTCACTGATAGGCTTTTAATTGTATTTTTATTAATTCTTTTCGTGCAGTTATCTGCAGTTTCAACTTCCGCTTAGGGATTAAACCAGTATCTGGTGTGGTTTATCTGATTTCATGCCAATCCTGCGGAGCAGAATACATCGGGGAAACTGGACGTCCTCTCCATGTGAGGATCAAGGAGCATCTCGACGGGAAGGAAAAGCTCAGAGCCTCGACTGCTCTAGGCTATCATAGGCTTCATTGCCATGAAGGGGAGGATTTTGAGGTCAAGGTGGAGATTCTGGGGCACGAGGTTCAAACATCCGCGCGCAGAGCCCTTGAGGCATTCTGGATATACTCCAGAGACCCCAAGGTCAACCGGAAGGGGGAGTGCCTATATATAACGCGAGAACTCAAGCCCTACCTCAGACTCGCATTTTGAACTGGGGTAGCTGCTGTCCCACACCCCTCGTCTGTCCTGCGCTGCTTCCATTGGTCCCTCGGTGGACTACGGTCAGGTGCGGCACTCGAACTCTCTTTCTATTGGTCCCATCTACTAAATGTGGCACTGAACTTAGTAGGGTTGAGTAGACATTTGGTGGGATAACTTCTTATTGATTTGGTCCCTTTCAGGCTCTGAAGAAGGCGATCTCGCCGAAACGTTGGCCAGTAAATAAATCCGTCTACCAACCTCGTGTAGAGCTCAACACGCACAACAGCAATTCACAATGCCGAGGTTCATTGAGAGTCGATCATGGTATAACCGTTCAATGTGCACCCCTGGTGCCAAGGTGTTGATAAGCGCTGGCGGGAGGTTCTTCAGGTGTTCGGGTCTGATCCTGTCGGGACCGGGTGCTGTACGCTTCTTCACCGACGAGATGGCGTGTCGCATCTCGGAAGGGAGAACAGAGGGGACGACGTATTCATCCTGCGGTAGATGGCATGGAGGCAGGTAGACATGGCTATCGAAAAGATCGGAGTAGAAGTCGTGCTTGACTTTCTCCATGGTCCTTCTTGAAGAGGTGACGGTTCCGTCAGGACGTCGGAGAGCGGTCATCTTGGTCTTGAAGTTGGCGAAGTTCCGGCGGGCATTGCGGATGCTCAAACCTGCCTCTGCTGCTTCAGCCAACACTTCCGCCCTTCTCTCCTTGAGATTTTTCTTTATCGCCGTTCTGCATAGCTTCGCAAGCTCGGAGGTCAGCTGGTAGTTGCCTGACCCTGGTGCTGCTCCACGCTGGCGTATCAGCTCAAGAGTTTCCAGAGACAGACGTCTCTTGGTGGTCTTCAAGCTCTCGGCTCCCTTAGCACTATCGCGGATATGGTGGCACGAAGTGGTCGAATTCCTCGTCGATGTTGTCCATAACGGTATCTTCCCAAAGGCCGACAAGAGAGGTGTAGAGGTCCCAGTTGATGGTCGTTCTGGGACTCCTCTTCTTGAACTTCACGGTCTTCTCTCCTTGACGCGAAAAGCGGAACCTTGCGCGAAGGAGGCGATGGTCCGATCCCGCGTAGAACTTGGGGACATCGGAAACGTCGGTCAGGCACTTGGAGGTACATGTTTAGATTGGGTGTCTTTTTCGCTCACGTTCAACACACATCGTTTACCATGGTGCTGGGATTGTTCGGCAAGTGCTGTTCCCTTGAGATGTTACGCAGGGATCTAATCGCAGAAAGCATTTTGCATCCCCCGGAGTCGAAATTCTGGTGGTCTTGAAAAGACGTATACATACATAGTTGTGTAGATTTTGAAGAGATGTGTCGAACACCACGTGTCGAACAGCGCCTTCGCACAAGTCCACGGTTTGGAGGAGTTATGAGCCACGCTTTGGGACAGATAATCTCTCGCAATGCGTTTTTTTAAAGTGCGACGGTGTTGTAGGCGGCCTATTAACGACTTGTCCACGTACGACTGAAGAGACCGACTGTGTTTCTCTGCAAAGTATCTGATGCTAAAGCTCCACTCTGTGCATCGGGTTCAGGTTTCCGGACCGAATGCGGTTTGCGTTTCTCGGTTTGTTCCCGCTGCTATGGTGCGCACTTAAATTAGAGCTCGTCAAGGAAAATGTCGTGAATCCAAGATGGATACACAAAAGATATGAATGCAAAATGTACCATATGCTCTTGGAGTATTTCGAAATGTTATAGGCAGGTGAACATGGAATGCAAAAACCCGGCAATTTCTTCATAGTAACGCTAACTGATTTAACAGAGAGCATTTTGAGGTCATATGCCCACACTATATCTACTACTGTTCAGAAATATGATATCGATGACAACGTTGTCCCTAGATCAGGAAGGCGAGAGAAGAATTGTAAGGGAAATCAAAGTTACAAATCAACTCCACATCTAATTCTAGGGGAATCTTGCGGTACACATTAAACAACTACATATTACATATATACAACTTTACCTGATTAAGGCCGCTTCCAACTTCGTCACCCAGAATCTCATGCAGCAAGCAGTCTTCAGCGACATCTACTCGAATTTCGCCATCGTTCCATTTCCGAATGCCTCTTTGTATACAATCGGCGGTGGAATTCAGGACTTCGGCAGCCTTCAAATCGCAGACTTCCCGTTTGCCTTCCAGATGATGTTTTCCTACTACCCCTTCCTGAACGGAGTCGACTCGGACATCCAGAGGTACCGTAACAGTATTTAATGCTCGATTTTTACCTCATGATTCGCATTCAATTTCACCCTTCCGTTCTCAAGATCGCGGCGATGGAAACAGAAGCGGCATCAAATAGGTGAAAGCAAGTTCTGTGGCAGGACCAAGACTGATAGCGTCTTCTAACTAGGCTGTAGCAGAAAAGAAGGGACATGAAATAAATGAATAAAGCCGGAAACCTCTGACTTGGAAGAAGGGCAGTCCCTCAGACTCCTCAAAGTAATGTCCGATCCGCATGCTTCAGCAGAGCGCGATTTTTGAAGAAACTGTTAGCTAACTAATTTCTAGGGCCGAAGGCGAGCCTTTTTGAGGAGAAGCTACGTGAAAATCAGAAGCCTGTGCATCTCGCCTCGCTCGACTTTGAGGAGGCCTTCGACTTCATACTTCGCGATGCTATATGATACGCCTTACAGCAGCACGGCCATACGAAGAGCTCGTTGAGTGTGTGCGGATCAGAGATGGGCTGAGATTTTTTCAGTAAACAAGAAATCAAGTCTATCAGAAAGCAGAAGTCAGAATACAGAAAATCCAATAATGTCAAAAGGCAGAAGTTTTCGAATTCATCATTTAATTCACCTACTACATATGAAGATCCATCCCTTCAAGCGACTTTTATACAGCTAGACACATATTGACTTAGCTCGCTTACCCCTATATGCATATGCATATTGCCTTAATGGTTAGCTCAAAAATCGTATGAGTATGAGCCTGGTTTAAACCCTAAGCGGAAGTTGAAACTGCAGATAACTGCTAGATCAACGGTCCTTTCAATGCCAAACAAGTAGCCGGACTTTTCAGCGAGGAAAAATTAGTCTCCTTCACCATCGCTTGCATACTTCAAGCTATCGTGCGTGATTGTAAGATTTCGATTAACTCCTTCGAATACTTCTCTAAAGCTAAGACTTGTGGAGTAATCCTAGGTGCAGTAGAGCTTAGATTCCTATTTCGCATGGTATTTAGAAAGTTGCATTCCCAACGAGTGCTCCAGCGCCC
This sequence comes from Heligmosomoides polygyrus polygyrus, assembly GCA_947396885.1. Taxonomy (NCBI): domain Eukaryota; kingdom Metazoa; phylum Nematoda; class Chromadorea; order Rhabditida; family Heligmosomidae; genus Heligmosomoides; species Heligmosomoides polygyrus. The sequence goes on from OX377202.1 coordinate 58,099,509, forward strand.
TCCTAACTTTCCATTGGGTGAACCACAGAGCACTGACAGTACACTAACTTTTAAGAGGAAAGCTTTTGAGCAAATACTTACAATTGAAGGGTCTGAAGCGTATATCTGAACGGAGAAAGCGGGTCATATAGGAAGCATCTCCACCTTTCAATTAGTATAAAAATGGGTTTATTTTTGCAGAGGTCTCTTAGACGCACGCGACGCCACTGCTCACAAGAGGGTAGAGACGCATTTGGTACCGGAAGAATTTCACGCGTAGAAAACCGGTGTCGGTTTTCTTGCGTTGCGATATTTTTGCGTTTCAACTGACTAGTTGAGATTTGAGAGGTCCTGACGTCTACACAATTTCAGTTGTTTTATGCACATTTTTCCTTCAGTATGCTATGGTCACGGACCTTCCTCGATAGAGGGCCTTTGGAATCCCTTGTTAAGATGGATCTCAGGCCGCTTGTCGCACGGCCACGTGGCGTGTTCCCGGGTGGTGTATAGGGGAATAAAACGCGAACCAAGTGCGACCGTGTATACTGCCTAGAGATGCAGGCGGGATGCAGGGGATGGACTTCTTGCTCCTGCTGTTCGGATCCACACGTTCCTTATGCGTGGGAGCGGCACGTCCATGCAAAGGGTGCGTGGTCTTGTTTGCGCCTGTGCGGATTGTAACTGTGTCGGCACGGCCAAAAGCTTCCATTCGGTATACTGGGAGTACACGTAAGGCAATTCGAGGCCGCCCTAAGTCTTGCTCCGTCCCTTCGGGCAGTCTGGCTGGCTGCCTGCAGTTCTTCGCCCACACGATAGAGCCTGACAAGCTACCGTATGTATTGGAGTCAAACACAGCAGCACGAAAGGGCCTCATTCCCCAGACCCCGAAAGAGCCCCCATTTAAGCAGCGATGGGAAGGACGAGTACGCAGAGGCTGCTAAAATCTCAGGGCCTAACCAGGCTGCGCAAATTGAGAAGGACTAGGACGACGATCTGTACTTACAACGCCCGCACGCTCGCATCGGAAGCAGCCGGCCAGGACCTGATAATGCAAGCCAGGAAGATCAAGCACGACGTCATTGGACTGTCCGAAACGAGAAGACACCATCCCTACACGCCGCGTACGACTCCGGAGAAGAACTGTTCCTTGGAACATGCGACAGCAGGGGAGTAGGAAGCGTTGGTGTCCTCGTCAACACGCACTTAGCCACGAACATAGGTTCGTACGAGGCTCTACAAGAAAACAAGACAATCGGACGTCCGCGACTGAAGCGATGTGGCTCCGCACCAGCTTTGATTGTGTTCGTCGAATACACTCCAACATCTGACTACGACGACGAAGAAGTCGAAGCCTTTTGCGTGGGGTTCGAGAAGTTCTATAAGGAAGATCATATCTTCTACAGGGTGATCGTCGGCGGCTTCAATGCCAAGATCGGGCCATGAAGGTCGTCGGAAGAACTTCACATTGGAACCCACGGTTTGGAGTGGAACAAGCAAGACGAAGGACTGTCTCAGCTCATCATGTCGACCAAGACCGTCCATGGAAACTCACAGTTCCAGAGGCCTCCGAAGCCGACGTCTCCGTTGTCCCCAAGCTCTACACGGGATCCGACCACCGCCTCCGTCGCGCGAGGTTCCGCTTTTCGCGTCAAGAACAGGAGTCCCAGAACGATCATCATCTGGGACCTTCCACTTCTCTTGCCAACTTTCGAAGAATACGACCGCTTCGTGCACCATCTCCACGATAGTGCTAAGGGAGCCGAAAGCTTGAAGAACACCAAGAGACGTCTGTTTCCGGAATCTCTCGAGCTGATACGCCAGCGTGGAGCAGCACGAGCGTCAGGCAACTACCAACTGACGTCCAAGCTTGCGAAGCTACGCAGAGCGGCGATAAAGGAGGATCTTAAGGAGAGAAGGGCGGAAGTGTTGGCTGAAGCTGCAGAGGCAGGGTTGAGCATCCGCAATGGCCGCCTGAACTTCGCCAACTTTAAGACCATGATGACCGCTCTACGAGGTCCTGGTGGAACCGTCGCCTCTTCCAGAAGGAGCACGGAGAAGGTCGTCCACGACTTCTACTCTAATCTCTTTGATAGCCACGTCTACCTGCCCCACGCCATCTTCCGCAGGATGGATTCGTCGTCTCCTCAGTTCTCTCTTCCGAGATCCGACATGCCAGGAAGACGTGCAGGACATTGGCAACTATCGCCCGGTCTGCCTACTGTCCGTAGTTTACAAGCCCTTCACTCGAGTCGTCCTGAATAGGATCAGCCGAACGCTGGACGGAGGATAGCCATTCGGCTCTTGCGGTGTTGCCGTGCGGTCGTTCAACTCGGCGCGCTTCTACTCTCCTCCGCCGTCGCTTTCAGCCTCGATTTCGCTCACGTTCCGCTTACTGCGTATATCGAAGAACCTTGTGGCGGGTTCTGTCCAGTGAAATCTACTTCTAGAGCCACCTTGTCAGGTATATCCCGTGTCGTCTGTCATTTTGTGTGTGCCCGAAGATCCTCTGAATTGATTGCTCTTTCTTCACGATCTTGATCAACCATGCCGTCGTCGAAGTCGTCTCCGCCGCAGAAGATGAGCAGAACTGCAATGTCTGCTGATGATCAGGATGCTGTGCATGGAGCAGACGAAGTGGCGCTCGCGCTTGGACAACTTCAAGCTGAGAGGAAGACCCCTGCCTTTGTTAAAATTCTCTTCAACCACATGCTTTCTGTTTAAAAGCAGCTCAATCTGGTGTTAGCCAAAAATCTAGAGCTTTAGGAACATCATGTGGCCAGTCTGCGTGAAGAGAATGGCGCTCTAAAGGCCGCCTTAGCTGAAGCTGAAAGGTTGAACTGTACGGCCCAGTTCCCACGAGATACTATTGCTACCAACAATATGTCTGTCGTCGACGAAAAAGAAAGACTCCGTTCTGTCGTCATATCTGGCATCACCGAGTCTAATGATTCTAGATTTACAGAACGGGCTATCTACGATTTTAATTTTGTAAGAGATGTTCTTGATCATCTGAATGTAGAACGTGTCCCGCAACTAACCTATCGACTTCTAAAACCTCAAGAAGGCCGTCCACTTCTCTTAAAGGTTGCACATCCTAACACATTCTACCAATCTTTGGTGGTTAGGAGAGCTTCCTATGGCCGGATTCATCAAAGTTACTGCAGTAACTTTGATGAACCCGGCTACTGGTTGTGCTCTTTCTTTGTAGAAGCGTTTATATACGGTCCTCCTTTACTAAAGAGGAGAGAGCGCAAACGGGAATACAGGTTAGTTCGCAGAGCATATCTGGGTGTTACCATCACTAATAACCAATCTAATCAGCTGGATATCTCAGGGGAAACTGCTAAACTCTCCACGGCAATTGGTCAAAGACATAAGTTTTCTTTACTGCAACATTCGATCTATTCAGAAAATTATGCTACCGCTGAAGTTCACCATTAGTGATTTAAACTCATGGTCAGACATAATTGTCATCACAGAAACTTAGCTTCATGATTCCATAAATTCAGCCGTAATTCTCAGTGATTTGAGTGGCCAGTTTTGCTACGCAAGATGCGACAGAACTCTCAAGGGAGGTGGTGGTGTACTCATTCTTATTAGGTCTGGCATCCACTCCGAGACAATATGGTAATCAGTAGCTGATGGTTTGAAATACTATGCTGTGATTTGAGTTTAGCTGATACATCCTTAAGACTTGTTGCTGTTTATAGGGCTCCTTCTGCATTCTAAGTAGCACAGTCAAACTTCTCAAGGTATTAAGTAATCTCTGCTCCTGTAAAACCCTTTGGCGATTTCAGTTTTCCAGATATTGACTGGTCCAAAAATTATCCGTCTCCTGCTTCCATAGCATCAAAATGCTTTGTTGATATGTGTCAATCTTGCAATCTTCATCAGAACTTTATGACGACCACTCGGTATGACCATCTGTTGGACTTTATTCTCAGTAGCAGTTTGCGATTTGTCAAAGACATCAATATTGGGCCACCAATAGGTTCCAGTGATCACTCTAGCATTTCATTTAGAACTGAATTTTCCCTGAGTAAACAAAAGTACCGAATTCGAAAGGCATTTCATAAGCAAACAACAACATTATCTGTCAGTATTTGCTCGCAATAGATTGGGGAACACTCTTGAGGAAGGCACTACTGTAAATGACAAATACGAGCTCTCTTTATCTATTCTCCATGCATGCATTGACCAGTTTGTATTCGTTGAAAAGCTACCAGTACACTTTAATAAACTTCCTCCCAACCTAGTCGGGCTTTTTGAGCAAAAACAAAAAGTATGGTCGACATATCATCATTGTCCACGCTCTGACAACCTCCATCGTTTTCAAACAATCAATAATAAGTTTGACCGACTTTTGGACAAATATCACAAATATGTTGAGAGGAAAATTCTCGATGCTCCCAACGAATCACTCCTATAAACAGTTAGACTCTGTACTGAAACGTTCAGAACGAGTTCATACACTGAAGGACGAAACGGACGTCATTGCATTAACTGACTTAACAAAGGCTTCTATGCTAGCTAATTATTTTCAAAAGACTTTTGCAAAACGTCCTGTCGACATCGACTTTTCTGCTGTTCTGAATAATAATTCCAGGATGGAAAGTTCGGTTTGGTTCTATGAGGAGGAAAATAATAATGGACTTTGTAAGTTACCACCAAGTTATGCAGCTACTCCGGACAAAGTGCCATCCTATTTCATCAGGAAAATTGCCATCGCAATCGCTTACCCTGTTGAGCACATATTTAATGTCAGTTATACCTCAGGTGAAGTACCATCCCGTTGGAAACATACGTTTGTTACGCCAATCCCAAAGAAGTCTCCCCACCATCTTGTATCTAACTACCGTCCAATTAGCATCACATCAGTTTTTGGAAGGGTCTTCGAGAGAAAATTCAACGCACCCCTTGTATTTTATTTCGAGTCTAATAACCTTATTCCTAATGATCAACATGGATTTCGACCATGTAAATCTACTAAAACGCTGATGTATCTACGCTTAATGATTGCACAAAAGCTCTTGAAGAAAAAATTGATGTGGATGTAATTTATTTTGATTTTATGAAGGCTTTTGACAAGGTCCCTTTGGATGAACTAATTATCAAACTCATGGATATAGGCGTCCATCATAGGATCACTTTATGGATAAAATACTTTATACCTGGTAGATCTTTCCAAGTTAGGGTAAATGACGCGTCTTTTTGAATGCCTTTCTATTACAAGCAGTGTTCCTCAGAGTGATGTTTTGTCCCCAATCCTTTCTTCCATATATACCTCTGAAATTCCATCCTTGGTCAATCAGCTTGGTGTTTCATGTAAAATGTTCGCTGACGATATAAAAATTTATAACAATATTGCTATTCAAGAAGACCATCTTTCTCTTCAATCAGCTATAAATGTGATTGTGAATTGGTCATCAAATTGGGAACTTCCGCTATCTCCACAAAAGTCACAAGTATTCTACCTAGGACAGCAGGTAGGTAGATCCTTACCACCTTGACAAGATGCAGATTAGTAGTACAGCTTCCCTGCGTGATTTGAGCTTTATGTTGGACACTCAGCTTTCGTTCAAGGAGCATATCGAATTGTACACAGCCTCTTCAAATGTTTGCGAACAAATTCAATGCAACACCTGTTAACTGCTTATAAGTCTTATGTTAGAAATATTCAGAATATGGCACCACAATTTTCAGTCCTAAATATAAGCGAGAAATTGCGAGGCTGGAATCTGTGCAAGACAGAGAAAGAAACACAAGACAAGAGAGCCCTGGATACGAGAATATGGATATGATTACAACACCATCCCTTCACCGGCTTCACGAAATAGATTCTTCAATCTACATTTCCTTGAACGTCATAGGAGAAGATATGATTTAGTTGAGATATATAAGACGATAAACGGTTTTTCTCGTATTCCCCTTTAGGAGTTCTATACCTTTTCTTCATCGAGCACAAGGGGTGGCCAGTGGAAGATTCAGTTTCCCAGAGCAAAAAACAGATTAAGGTCTCAGTTTTTCACTTGCCGTGCTGGCTCTGAATTTTTGAGGTTATTTAAAAAACACATCCAAATTCCTTAACGAAGTATAAAAAACTTTTTAAAAAACCGATATCTTCAGGATGCAGCTTAGTAGTTTTCATATTGACTAGGTGGATTCTTGTTGCTTGTTTTGTTTTTTTTTCCTGGTTACAATGACTTTGACTTATGTTTATAATGACATTTGTTCTGTTTTTCTTGTGCGTGGTTATTCATGTAGTGATAAATAAATAAATAGCCATGCGAACAAGCAGTATCCCTCAGCATGATCGACCACATACTTACCATTACGAAACTCATCGAAGTATCGCGAGAGCACAAGCTGCAGCTGTGCCTTACAGTCATCGACCTGAAGAAGGCATTCGACTCCGCCGAGACTGAAGCGGTCATCGACGCCCTGCTCACTCAGGGCACTTCCTACTCAGTACATCGGAGTACTTCGAGAGCTGTACAGTGGACTCACGACCAAGATTTCACTATTCTACAACGACTTCGTCATCGACGTGAAGAGAGGGTTTCGGCAAGGGGATACCATATCTCCGAATCCCTTCAGCTCCACCCTCGAAAACGGCATGGGCGAACTAGATTGGGTAGACATGGGTGTGAAGGTCGACGGCCGGCAGCTGCACCATCTGCGCTTCGCTGACGACATCGTGCTCATAACAACGAGCATCAGTCAGGTGGAGCGAATGCTGACCTACCTTGGTCGTGTATGTGGGAACGTTGGACTGTAGCTAGGAGTTTCTGTTGCCGCAGTCGTGAACAAGAAAAAGGACTCCCGACTCCGTGCCCTCCTAATCGACTCCACTGCTCTTCCTCCCCTGCATACACCTCAGAGACCTGGGCAATACGAAGGCAGGATGAACGATCAGCGTCGCGCAGCGTGGAATCGAGAGGACGATGCTTGGGGTGACACGACTCACGCAGGTGAGAGAGGGCCTCCGGAGTTCTGAGCTTCGCCGACGTTCGAAGACCAGAGACGCTGTCGCGTGGGCCAAGTTGTCGAAAATTAGGTGGGCCGGCCACGTAATGCGCTTCGCAGACACCCGCTGGATGAGGGCCGTCACCGACTGGATTCCGCGGGATGTCAAGAGAACACCAGGGGTCAGATTCATCAACCGCTTACTGCCTGTAACGGTGAAAATACGGCTAAAAACCGATGCTGATGAATGTCTTGGGTTGGGTTTGGCGATATTTTCACCTTTAGAGAGCTGTAACGGTTGATACATCTGTCTCCGGGGCTCCCACCAACGCGTTTGTCGGAATTCTTTGTGAAAGCCGTGAAGGAACGAAATTATTTATTTATTTATTTATTTATTTATTTATTTATTTATTTATTTATTTATTTATTTATTTATTTATTTATTTATTATTAACACATCCATAAGGATGCGCCAATAATGATCCTAATAAAGCCGTTAGAAACATAGCCCAGAAAAAACAGGAATAGAAAAAAATCTCAGAACTCAACTTACAGACAACGAAAGCATTAAAAAGAAATCTATCGAGAGCATTGAGGAAAAGCCCACCATCTGTGAACCTGCGCTGTAAACGGATAAAATAACCAGAGGAAGGGTAGGACAGCCAACCCACAAGTAAAATGATCACGACAGAAAATTAGACCAGCTTGCCCATGCACCTCAATATGGTTAAAAAAAACTGAGTAATAACTGCTATATAGTGCCTACGAAGATGACTATCCATAGGACAGTTGTGTATATGAGAGACAGCAATTTTGCCTGATGCGTGAAACAAGCTGTTAGAAACTGGCAGTATTATTATGATAGTGATCCTGAGGCACTTGAAGATCTGGCAGCAAATAAACCATGTCAAAGTGACGGTGCTCCAGACCCCTATTGGTTCCACGGCAAGGTGCCCAATGGGAAAACGTAGTGAAACATGAAAGCCAATAAGTGGTTAACAAACCCAACCCTGGCACCTCACTTCGTGCTCATTCACCGACAGCATCACCATCATCCTCCCAGCCCCTACAAACGAAACCACGGAGAGAGGGCACCAGGAAATGCAGAAATGCAGATATGACGCTCTTCGTATCCCTCGAGCGAGGAGCATTGGAGCGCTCTGGCACGCGACAAGGTCGAATGGAAACGCTGCTGGCGCCCGCTCGAGCAACTCGATGATCAAGGAGCCGACAGGTGATACAGGTGATACTGTGGAGAATAACTTTGTTGCAACTTGCCTACTACTGACCGGTTTTTAATGGAAAGACGGTGACAAAGGTATGCAAAATAATGATAAGTAACACACAGGCACAAAGTGTAAGAAGCTGGAGGGCTGGTCACAATACGGGCAACGTATAAGAGCTGCAGTCTCTCACATCTCACATCATGCTTCCCTAGATAAACCAACGACTTCGTGAAAAACCATCCTGCTCGAATTTTCGAAGAAACTATGTTTTCGGTTCTCATCCTTTGTCGAATTTTTGCGTTTTTTGTGCCCCATCCTTGTTTGGTATTTATCACCCTCTTAACTTTTGTTACCATATATTCTTCAATGAGCTCCCAAATGCGAGATTAGCAAAAGCTTTCCATGGGTTGCTCTTCCCATATGCGGAACTTTGTCCTGCTTTTTTGCAGGATTTAGGACGAATATTTGACTAGGTGGAATAAGAACCTCTCTAACTATCGGCGTAAATTGGCAAAATGCATGGCAAAACGCTGTAGTAACGCAGCACATGATTGCACCAGTTCACAAGCCGTGACATAGGTGTATGCTCTCCTCACTGTGCAGTTATCATGGGTAAATCTGATGCGCCACAATTGCTCTCTCACAACCCCAGAGGTCGAGAAAAGATCGAAAAAATTCACCCTAACTTCGCCTAGGAGAATTGCAGGAGTGCTGATCACGAATATGATACCGGTTCTTAAAGATGTGGCCGACTACAGTAGCTTAGAACGAGTGTTCGCAATGCCACTGCGGTCGATTATTTAACTTCGAAGATCCTCTCCCTGGTATCCGCTGTTTCTTGTGCACCGTTCACGAGTCATTATGTTTAGTATCTTTCTCATTGCCGTTCCATTGTTTTTGGATTCAAGGATCGTCAAAAACGAAACCTACTTTTTTCATTATTTAAAGGGTGAAGGTTCTCAGAGCGGTATTCATTTTCACCGTTCAGACATACGCCTTTAGTTAGTTCGTTTCAAAGTCCCTAGCTAAATGGGTTCAAGGAATCTGTAAAAATGGGACATAGTTTTCTACTATATGAAGGGAAATGGATGTCGCAGTGGCAATAGTGTTCAACATTCAGACATACACTTGGGATGCCTCCCTGATATCCGCCTCACAAATTTTTGGACAAGTTACATGCTCCATTAGTGTTAGTAATTGACTTCCTAAAGTAAGGAAAGCGCAAGCTGTAGGTAACAGTTTGCAAATCTGGGGCCCCGGATGGGCCCTAGATTTGCAAACTTACATGCAACATGCAAGTAGCTTGCACTATCGTAAGGTCGCAGGTAACTTACTTTTTTAAAGTCGCAATAACCTCACACCAAGGTCGCAGGTAACTTAAACTAAGCTTGCAGGTCAGTTACTTAATTTTCAATGTTGCAAGTACCTTACTCCGCTTTGCAACTCGCAAGCAACATACGCAAAAACTAACGTGGCTTGCAACTTGGTGCATATCTGCATGCAACTAGGCGCGTGCTCCCAATCTACTCGCAAGAGGTACTTCACACTGAGTTGTCGTAAGTGCCCCGCATGCTGCTGAACTGAGCTGGCAGGTGGTCTGAAGCTGTGGAGCCAACAGCGCTGAGCACACTATCGGATTGAGACTTCGGTCTAAACGTCTTCTTCAGACATATTTTGTTTATTTTCTAAACAGTTTGAGTGATGCCTCAATTTTCCAAGTATGAGTCTCTCAAACTGATTAGAAAATAAACAAAATATAATACGTCTGAGGAACGATTATAGACCGAAGTCTTAATCCGACATGCTCAGCGCTCTTGGCCAACAACTTCAAACCACCTGCTAGTACTGTCAAACGGCATGTGGGGCCCCACGACAATCCAACGTGAAGTATATTGCGTCTACGACTAGATTGGGAGCACGAGCCTAGTCACATGTAGATATTGCCTATAGTGTAATGCCACGCTAGCTTTTGCACATGTTTGTATTTTTATTACTTTTACGATTTATTCTTGGTTGTTATGCGTTGTTAGTTGCGACATTGAAATTATATAAGTTGCGTTACTCTATATTTTTAAAGGTCCACGTAGATTCCATAAAGATTTATTGTCACATGAACTATACTACATAGTAATATACAAAATGTGTTTTCAAGTACATATAATGCACAACACTAGACCGAACATGACATCAAAAACAGTGGCAATGTATAAATTGTCGTGCTACTTTATTCCTGGCTGTAATCGAAGACGACCAACGCCATAGTGGCGTACTCTCCGCCGGGTCCTCAATCCGCTACGATGGTTCTACCCCGCCGTCGGTGCTCTGCAAGGAGGTTCGTGACGGTGTAGCTTCCCACGGCGGCGGAACTGGCCGACTGCTCCCCTTCTTCCTGGCTTTTCATGTTGCGGCGGAAGTTGGTACTGAAGCAACCTTTTTGGTTGTGTAGAAATATGGAATCTGAATATTCAATTTTTTACGCACAGCGCCGGACAGTTATTGAAGGCGTCGACATAGAAGGACGTGTGGACCTCCTTGTTTGCGTTCTCGTGGACTTCACGAAGTCTAGAAGGTGAAATGACAGTAGAAACATAGGTTTGATTAATGTCACCACTTACTTATAACGAGCTCCGATTCGAAATCAACGTACTGGTTTTTCCTTTTCTTGGTCCGCGCCGCTAGTAGGGGCCACGTCACGACTATATTCTAAGATTTTAGATTCTTATGTAAGATACACTTTAGGTCGAGAGAGCTAAGGCATAGGGCCTTCTAACACCAAACTCCGTCACCACGTGGTGGATAAACCTGTTGGAAAAAATCTAGGTATTACTACGTCGACGAGGGCACCCGAGACTTGCGCTGGGTCGTGTTTAGAGACCGGACAGGCCATCTCCTTAAAAAACACATGCGAAGTGTAGACATGAAGAAACCAAGGGGAAATGGGCGCAGAGGGCTTCGAAACCTCACCAGCGCCGTAGGACGAAGCCGGAATCGGGAATTCTCCAGAAGGCACTTCAAGTGCTCCAAAGTCTTTCGAGATCCCTACGTCTCGTCACGGCTTTTCTGGTAAATCTTCTTCCTGAAAGCCGACAAACCAGCCTACGAGGACTTCACTTTCTCTCGAAGGAGTCGAATCTGAGCAGAGAAGCCGACTACACTAACCAGGGGTGATTCGGTCGTAATATTGGAAACTAACTGAAATGGCGGCGGTCTTCAGGGGCGCTGCATCTCGTGGGGTTCTGTGCAGAAATAACGTCTTCGAGAAGAATGGATAGGTCGATGTCAAAAATTTCGTCACTCACCGCATTCTGAAGGGAGAAGCGTTCTACGGTAGCTCTCTTGGTGGAACGGAAAACCAAAGCCTTATCAGTGATCCACCAATATATCCTTGTCCGTCATCCTGTTTCTCTTGTGCATCTTTCACCTGTATCACCTGTCGTCCCGTTGATCATCGACTTGCTCGAGCCGGCGCCAGCAGCGTCTCCATTCGTCCCTGTCGCGTGCCAGAGTGGTCCAATGGATCCTCCTCGCTCGAGGGACACGAAGAGCGTCATATCGGTCGTTCAGGGCTTTCACGAAGAAGTCCGACCAACGCGTTGGTGGGCGTCCCGGTGTTCTCTTGACATCCCGCGGAATCCAGTCGGTAACGGCTCTCGTCCAGCGGGTGTCTGCGAGGCGCATTACGTGGCCGGCCCACCGCGACAGCGTCTCTGATCTTTGAACGTCGGCGAAGCTCGGAACTCCGGAGGCCTTCTCTCACTTGCGTGAGTCGTGTCACTCCGAGCATCGTCCTCTCGATTCCACGCTGCGCGACGCTGATGGCGTGTTCATCCTGCTTTCGTATAGCCCAGGTCTCTGAGGCGTATGTTAGGGCAGGAAGAACGGTAGAGTCGAATAGGTGGGCACGGAGTCAGACGTTCTTCGTCTTCTTCGCGACTTCTTCGACGCTCTTGAAAGCTCCCCAAGCCGCTCGTTTCCTCCTGCTCAGCTCCGGCGCTAGGTCGTTGGCCATATTGACTTCGAGACCCAGATACATGCAGCTGGAGCATTCGGAGATGTTCGTTCCGTTTTGCGAGAATGAGGCATCAGAAGCTTGTCCGTTCCTCATGAACATCGTCTTCGTAAGATTCAGCTGCAGTCCAACATTCCCATACATAACTTTCGCGAGTCGATAAAGAAATCGCTCGCCATCGCGCGACTCAGGCCTTCCGTTGACAGCATTGTAATGAGTGGCTCTTGCAACGGCTACCGCTTTGTTAGCGGCTTCTTGGCTTCCTGACACAGACGCCATTTATCGGCTGTCTTATCGTCGAGAAATGTGTGGTATAATGTCCTCATATTCCTTTTTCCTTAATTTCGTTAGTCGACAGCCATGTCTGCTTATCGACCTTACGCCGTCCCGGTTTCGTAGTGCCCAGTTCGGAACGCGCAGCACTGAGAATCGCGTAGGTGGCATTTTGCCATGTCTCGTCGACGGTCGTGGCCGTCGGCAACCGAATGCGCGAAGTCACAGCTGCTTCCTTTCTTTCAGTCGCTACCACATGATCCTTAACGGACCGCCCCGACCTGCCTAAACATCGGTGGTGTGATCTTCATAGTGCAGTGGGCGTTGTGTGGCGACCGTTTTATACGGCACGACCTTCGTCCGTGACAAGCCCTTGGTCACGATTTCGCACAAGGTCAAAGCCGATCTGCGTTCTAGAATTCCCGCTGTAGGATGATATAAGATTTGATTCACTTTTCGGAATCTGGTGTTCACGATGGTGAGGTCCTGCGACTCCGCGTACTCGAGGATGCGCTCACCATCAGCGTTACGTGAACCCAAACCGAAACCATCATGACAGCCGTATCCGTCTTTCGCAGCGCCAACGTGTCCGTTAAGGTCACGTGCGACAATGATTACGTCTTGTGGCGGCACTTCTGCTGTCTTCTCATCAATCAGGCTCCAAAATTCATCCTTGGCTCGTTCAGAGCAGCCAGTCTGTGGAGCATTTGCAGATAAAATATGATACCGTTCTGCAGCGATTACGAACTTCATCAAGCGGTCATTGAAACGTTCCACGCCTGCAATCGCGTCTCGGAACCGTTCGGAGACGATTATGCCAACACCGTTGGTGGTCCTGGAACTGCCACACAGAACGGCTTTATAGCCTCGGCCTATATCCCTTGACTTGCTACAGGACCACATCGCCTCCTGCACCGCACACAAGTCAATCTTCCTTCGCTTCAGTGCCTCTGCCTACTCAAAGGAGCGGCTCGACAACGTACTCACATTAAGCGTTGCCACGCGTGTCTTGCTTGCGTTGCGGGACTTTTGGACTAGCTCAGTTTCCCCCGATGCCGTCCTCGCATCAGGGACCCTCGCATACTTCTCACACTCGCCGGGCTTTGCGAGTGCGCGTCGGCTCGACGCCGTAGCACTATCTCGTGAAACATTCAGCACCATCAAACTCGACTCGCAAAAGCAACAGTTTCCAGTGGCACCTCGTGGAGGAACGGACATCGTATATATAAATATAAATATATATATATATACCAGACGTTCAGCGGCCTACTGGCCGCCAAACTTCTGATTGGACGCTGCGTCCCCCAAACTAGGAGGATAGAACACCCCGACCGTCTTCTTGTCCTCTTTAGGCCTTTTCTCATTCATTAGAGTAAAAAAATTCGTTCTGCAATATTGAACAGTATAGCGGGATAGGCTAGGACAGAATCTTAAAAACTGCTCCTATGGAGCCTACCCGCCTTCTATCGCACGTACACGATTTATTCTCTGAAGTACTCCTGGTACATGGTGAGGAACGCATAGAGAGCCTTAATCCGAAGTGCTTATTCTGCGGAAACACAAATGAAATCAATTGGCCTTACCCAATCCCCCCTTACCAATGTGTCGGCAGAAAATGGAAGTGAGAATCAAGTACGCGCACACTCGTTGTTGCACGAAGCCTTTAAAAAGTCATCTGAAAATCTCACGGATGTTGCGCAAAGTCTTATCCGTAGCACGTCTTTTGAATCCGGATGCCCATTGGATAACGTCTGTGACACATTTGCTGAGTCCGGACGCATATGTCATGACGTTTACTACACGTTTTTTGCACCCCGACACACGTGGCACGACGTCTGTAGCACGTCTTCTGACGCCACGTTGGACGACACTGAGAGAAAATACTGGTCCCTTATTGGTCCCTTTCACGAATCCCCTTCACTAGTCCCCTTTACTGGTTCCCCCTTTAATGGTTCCATTACTGGACCATTTACTGAACTCCCTTAAATGGTCTTCCCTTTACTGGCTCCCTTACTGGTACCCTCTTGACTGGTAATTCACTGGTACCCCATTTATTGGTCACCTTTCACTGGACCTTCCCACCTTCACTGCTCTCCCTTTATTAGTCAACCCTTCACTGGACCCCTCCTTCACCGGTACCCATTACTGGTTCCTTGCTCACCGGTCGCCCTCCACCTGCTCCCCTCTTCACTGGTCAACATTCTACCGGTCCTCCCTTCACTGGATCACCCCTCCCCCTCACCGGTCCCCCTTGCTGGTCCCACCTTCACTGGTCTTTCCTTTATTGCTCAAGCCTTTACCGGTCCCCCCTAGTGAGCCCCCATTCTTCTGAACCAGACGCCTGTTGGACGACGTGGGTGACACCTCATCTTAACTCGGACGCTCGCCTTCACGACGTCGATGACACATGATCGGAACTAGGACGCCCTTTGCGTGACATCGGCGACACGTCTTCTGACCCCTCTCAACACGACGTAAGTGACACCTCGCCTGAACCCGGATGGCTACTACTCGACGTTCACGAAAGGCCAAATGGACAGACGGACCGACAGACGGACCGACAGACGCAAGGACAGGCGCAAGGACAGACACAATCGCTTACTCTTTTATATATAGTAGGATATATATTATATACAATAGAAGTTTTGTTTTCGCGGCCAAATTCATCTTCAGTGTCCCTGGGTTTCATTCGATTAAGCTTTATAAAAAAAAACATCGTGCATCACATAGCGTATGCTATGGTACACATATTCAATCTGAGCTACACTAGAGGAGAAGTTCGTGTTAGGTCAACTAAGTCAGCTGAGGACAAGCGTTGCGCGGGTATGGTGTATTTCGATTTCTCAAAAGGCTTCCACAAAGTACTGGGGAAAGAAATGCTGGTCAAAATGGAGGTACAGTACCGCGCATGTCTTTTGGTCAATTCCTGAAAAAGCCGCTTTGGAACGCTCCAAAGCGGCTTTTTCGGGAATTGACCAAAAGACATGCGCGGTACTGTAGTAGATATTCGTCCCCTGCCATAAATCGGATTTGGAATTCTTATCCAAAAGAAAATATCAAGTTAAAATTAAGAGTCATTACTCCAAGGTATTTCATGCATTCAGCGGCGTTCTACGAAGTGGTGACCTGTGCCCCACTCTGGTCTTGTTGCATACCTTCGACCTACCAAATTATTTCAATAGCCTCGGTATTCCACGCAGAATGTATGCTGACAATGTTAAAATTTACAAAGCAATTGGGAACACTGAAGATTTCCAGTCACTTCAGTCTGCTATAGAATTCGTCAGCTCTTGAGCAGTGAAATGGGAATTACGTCTTTCAATTGAGAAGGCGCCTTCCCTGATGATTGGACCGAAAACCAGGCTCAACCTCCACAATACAGGGTGTCTCAAAAAAATTTATACAATGTTTGAAAGTCGATAACTTTGCTCGCAGTAAAGATTGCGAAAAAGTTGAGAGCTCATGTGAAAGCTTAAGAAAATGGAAATTTTCTGCCATATGAGCGGTGTGGAATGCGCCATGCAGTCGTCTGAAGCCTTGCATTTTACACCCGATTGATGTCTCGATTGGTGTTTCTCCTAAATGCTTGCCATAGTTTCTTCACAAAGTGGCTGTTTCGATTTATCTGAGCTTCCTTTAAGGTTTGTAACTTAAAAACACACTTCGGTTTGCAAAAAATGCAGGGTATTCTAAAAAATGCAGGTGCTATTTGAAAGGTTCTAACACTGCTGCTAGTGAAGCTTTTGAAGATGTTTGAGGTTCATATAAAAGCGCAGGGTTACGTGATTTCTGTGACATGTAAATAGTCAAGATTGCGCCATGCCACTGCCTAAAACCATACATTTCAGACTCCATTGATTGTGCATGGGCTGAATGCTTGTCTTGTTCTTGTCTACAATCTTGTTACTACTTGGCCATATTAACCTGTGCTGTGCTTCTTTCAACGTTGAGAACCTGACAATGATGTGAAATACACGCGGCATGCAAGTTTATTGAGTTCACAATTTAATGTGAGCCCCATTTTCCAAGACGGATTCTGTGGAGTGATGAAGCCACATTCAAGCTGGATGAAGAGGTTAATCGGAATAATTAAAGCTGCTGGTTGCCGGAAAACGTTAAAAGAAGCACAGTACAGGTCAATGCAGCCAAGTAGTAACAGGATTGTTACAAGCAGTCAGCCCATGTACAATCAATCGAATCTGAAATGCAAGGTTTTGGGCAGGGGCATGGCGCGACCTCGACTATTTACATTCCACAGAAATCTCGTTAACTATGTTTTCATATAAGCCTCACACATCTTCAAAAGCTTCACTATCAGCAATGTTAAAACTTTTCAAGTAGAACCTACACTTTTTAAGACACCATGCATTTTTTGCAAACTATAGTGCGTTTTTAAGTTATAGACCTTAAAATAAAGCTCAAATCAATTGAAACGACCACTTCGTGAAGAAATTATAGCAAGTATTCAAGCGAAACACAATCAATCGAGTGCAACATGCAAAATATCAGACGAGCGCATGGTGCATTCCATACCGCTCATATGCCAGAAAATTTCTATTTTCTTAAGCTTTCACACGAGTTCCCAACTTCTTCGGTATCTTTACTGTGAGCAAAGTTATCACCCTTCAAACAGTGCATACATTTTTTGACACACCCTGTATATGTATTATTAATGGCCGGCTTCAGAAAAGGTTGATGAAGTTTGAGGACAAAGATCACGAATCAGGTCAGACTTCGTAACCTGTCGGACTCTCATAGACTTCAATTTGCTACTTGGCAGTACGAAGGCCTGTCGAGGTCCTTGCTCCATTTTAGAGGGAAAACTATGAACCATCTGAACTTATGCCTTCAACCTAGACATTGTTTTGGAAATTCAGTGTTTCAGTGGATTACAATACACAAAAGACTTCGAGTTTCCACGACTACAGGACAATTATCCAAGAACGATTCTCCTGTTCGCTAACAGGTGCTCACTTTCCTCTCTGTTTGCTGTTTAAAAAGAATGTTTTCCTTGGTTTTCACATTCTACTGATATCTGAACTGAACACTGTTCGCTTTTCAGTGCTGCAGGGGTACAGGCTGCGAAGAGCATTGCTTCCGAGTTGAAGTCGGACGGCGTGACGATCCTTACGATAAGTGTTAGTGATTCTGATGATGTCAACCTTAGATCACTTGGCGCCTCTCCGACGGATAGCTGGAATTTACCGGTCACCGATACTTCTTCTTATCCAACCACGGCCAAATCCATCGCATTATCTCTTTGTGAGTTGCACTTCTTCTTCTTCTTCTTTCCCCTTTTGTTCTCCTCGTTCTTGAGCTAACCAATTGTGTTTCAATAGAATAGAAAAGACCCTTGAAGGTAGTTTACCACATAAGACAATAAGGAGCAAAAAGGAAGGCAAGGTGGAAAATTTTAGAACCAATGCATAAAAAATATCAGCATATACCATGTAGGATTAAGCATATGTGGTACAAGAAGCACCCCAAACTTATCAGTTTTGGGTGCTTCTTGCACCACATATGCTCTCTTGATTCCACAACGTACAATAACATTCTTTAATCCGCATGTTTTCAGTGAAGTTTGGCAGCGTCTGTCAGTCGCCTTAACGGAAATCATCGTCAAAAATACGCTTGCCAGGAGCATTCATCCATCTTTCCCACAATACCGGTTCTTTCAAACAACTGTGAACGACAGGACAATCCAAAGAGACGCCGCTGACCAGAATCAAATGGTTTCTTCGTTGTCACTCTGCTATTCACCTGCTTCCATTTATATATTACGCGATACATAATTTTATAGCCTGCATTTTGAACTATTAGGTTGGACGAAAGGTCCTGTGCTTTCTCCAAATGTGTCGCTACCTTCACCAATGAGCCAATTCCAATGCTGTGCAAGTAGGACGCGGTAGGCTTTACGCGTTTTCACTTCTAGAACAACCATAACGAGCTGTCCGTCCTTGGCGCAGACAATTTACAGAGTCAAGTGCGTATTTCATCCTTTTTTGAGTGCAAGTTCTAATTCTCTGTCAAGGGCTTGAAAGCCGACGAAGTGGTTACTTGGGCAGGCAAGCATTTGCTTCTCGTTCTTACTAACATACATATTTTCCTGTTCACCTATATCACTCCTCGTCACTGGCGGGAGGTTCCTCAGGTGTTCAGTCCCGATGCTGTCGGGGCTAGGTGCTGTCTGATTCTTCACCGACCAAAGGGCGTGTCGGATCCCTGAAGGGAGAACGGAATGCACGACGCTTCCAACCTACGGAAGAAGGACTGGGGCAGGTGGACGTGTCTATCGAAGAGGTCGGAGTAGAAGACGTGAGTGACCTTGCCCTTTGCCTTTCTGGAAGAGGTGACGGTTCCATCAGGGTGTCGAGAGCAGTCATATAGGTCTTGAACGTGATTCTCATACCCACCTCCACAGCCTCAGCTAACACTTGCGCTCATATCTCCTTCATCGACTCTCTGCATAGCTTCGAATACTCGTACCTCAGCTGCTAATTCCCTGACGCTCGTGCGGCGCCGAGCCACCTCATCTCTTCGAGAGTTTTCGGGCACAGATGTCGCTTGATGATCTATAAGCCCTCGCCTCTCTCAGTGCTATCGTGAGGGTTATGCACAAAGCGGTTATCGTTGATGTTTTGCATGACGGTGTCTTCCCAAATGCTGAGTAGAATAGGCATCCCTTGTGATGGTTGTCCTGAAACTCCCCTTCTTGAATTTGCGCCTTCTGTCCTCGCAGGATGAGAACCTTCCGCGGTGATGTGTTCTCGTGCAAACTTGGAAAAGTGGAGGCGTCGGTTAGGCAATATTTGCGATTGAAGATGATGTCGTCGATCTCGTTGCGGAGTTGGCCGCCTCGGGTTCCCATGTCCCTCGTAGGTGGGATGCATCTGGCACTGCAAGTCTCCATAGATGGTCTTGATCGACATGATGGACTCATTGTCAGACAGTCTTCCCTTCTCTCGTTCCACTCCAATCTGCGAGTCTAGGTGTGAAGCTCTTCTGGCAACCTTTGCGGTTTGCTCTCGGTGTTGAAGTCGTCGACGATCACATCGTAGACGATGTGGTCTTCCTTGTAAAAGTTCTCCAGCTCCACTAGAAGACTTAGACCTGACCAGGAGATTCTGCCAATCTCTTCGTGTTCGTCCTACCCAGCGCTGCAGAAATGGGACTATTTCGTGGTTAACGAAATCCTTCATCCTTTAGAGCTGATGTCCTTGATTGAACTTCAACGTAGCCAGTCAGGCGGGAGAAACAAACACTCCGGGCAGCCTCGAGCTTGCTCTTCAAAAGACAGCACACTTGTACGAACTGGCATAGCGACTGTTTTGAAGAGCAGTTCACGCAGCAATCTAAGCAAGCCGGATACCTTGCAGTGCGTACATACTTTTGAAACAAACAACAAATTTCAAAAAAGTTCTGTTTTTGCTCGAGATGAAGCATTACTGTGGAAAGAGTGGCCTAACTACTTTCGACAACGAGGAATCGAATGCTGCTAACGCCGTCTCGTAAAAGCGAGCGCGAAACGTAGAACTGTCAAATTCAGGGTGGATACAATCTCCCGAAGCACATATTCTGAACGTGAATATGCCACACCCACACAGAAAGCATGAGCCTAGCCAACACAGCAGGAGCAAGGAGTCCATCCCTGAAATCTATTTGCGTCTCTGGCTAACACACGGTCGTATTTGATTCTCTATTCGGTCGCGTGTCCACTATCCACCCTACGACAAGCGACCTGAGATCTCTATAACAATGATTCGAAGACTCTTAAGATGGAAATCCGTGGAGCATTTAAATAGAAGCGTCCTATCCACTCCAGCGCTAGAGACCGCTTTTCGACTGGTGTGTGATGGATGTGCACATTTTCCATTAAAATGTATGATTATCCCTATCTACTGTGCATAGTAACATTACAGCATCATTAGATGAGCCTTCATGAGATGTTCGTAGCAGCTCTTGCTACTACTAAAATAGAATAAGAACTGGAAACTAAACTAGCTTGCATATCTCTGAAACAACCAATGATTTATTCCATCAAACTTTGTTCTAGGTGTTGCCTCCATGAAAACTGCCCATATCTTTGTATTCCCATTACGAAATTTTGTTCCGTGCTTAAGCAATGCAAGAACATTTCTCACTAACGAGTGTTGAGCACAAGAAAAGGATTCCTGTCTTCAGCCGTGGAAAGTCTTCTACAACAAAAGTTTCACATTCAAAAAAAAACACAGCCGGCACAAAGTAGGCCTCTAGGAGGTTTTCCGCTTTTTAATTTTATTTGCTGAGTGCAGGGTTTGTTGTACTCTGCCTGTTTCTCACAAGGAGAAAATGTTTGTTTCGCCGGATAACCTCACTCTCACTCGTTAGCTACCCTCTCTGTCGTTAACACACCGCTGCGCCCCTGAAAATTTCGGTCACTCAGAAGTGAGAAAAGTAACCCGCTTGTGGCATTTCACTGCAGTCAAACACCCTGCGCCTGAGACCTTTACGCACTTGAATAATTCAGCAGACCCTTTCGTTAAATTGTCGTTTGTCTGCTAGTTAACGCGTTTCCTGAGATGTTTTCATCTCACCTGGTCAAGTCCGCCCTCTCCCGGGGCCAGTCAACAGCTGCTTTTGTGTAGTGGCTCTACTGCACTATATTGGGTTCTATGTGGATGTGTCTTGTGGGTTTTCAGTAGCGTCCCCAGAGGTATGCTACTGCACGTGGCGTTCCATCACAGCAAAAGCTTCGCCGAAAAAAAGAGCCTCCAAAAACCCAAGGCGACCTTCAGGGGGAATACAGAAATAAACTTGCCCGTAGGATCATAGCAACAGTTGCGGAGCTGAACCAAGAAATGGGAGCGTACCCCTTTGAAATCGTCAACAACGGGAAGTTACTGAAAGATCATCGGAGGAAGAATACTCAAGCGTTACCAGCGACACTTGCATAGTGTACTGAGAGTGTACTGCGTTCGGAAATACATGACATATCGAAATTTTATCCGCCCTGGCACCGAAATGCGGTCGAAGGGAAAGCACTCGCAAAGACATGGATTGTGTGGTTTTTTGCTACTGTTGACATATTTTCATGACGTTGTAAGCTACTAAGCCGCAGGTTCTAAATAGTCTTTGTGTGTGTATAATAAAGATACGTTTATGTGCCATGAGCTATTCACAAACGCAAATATGCCTTGCAAGAATTCATAAACAACTGGGCAGAGCCTCATTCTGTGCCCAGTTGCATGGGAAGAATCCGGATCACTGACCGCTGAGCCACCCACGCATCTCTCTCTGCTTGACTTCGCAATAAAGTGAAGAAAACCAACATCGTCTCCAACGCTGTACATCTATATGTTGTCTATTAATATTAATATTAATAATATTCGTATCTTTTTATTAATATCACCACATAATAGTGTTTGTCTGTGGCTAATTTTACTACCCATATAATCCAGTTTAGCAGTGGATCACGTTCTCCGTCACGGCGAGCGGGACCAAAGCCAAGGGAGGCCTTCGGCACGGCCTCTTGCCAGCCGGCTCTTCCTTCTGCTTCGGGCGTTTGATGGCGAGCTTAGGAAATCTTGGCAGTCGCACACTAGAGTTGAGCTTTTTTGATTAAAAAACAAAATCGATTTTAAATTTTCGAACAGTCGAGCGAACACGTAACTCATTTTTTTTGAATTTTCAAATAATCGGGCTAACGAATAAATCGACTTTTTAGATTTTCGATTAATCGAACGAAGAAATAAATTCGTTCGAAAGGAAAAGCGGGCGAATGATTTTCGATAAAAAATCAATGGAAAGTCCAGTTTGGGTAAACCCAACTGCGCTTGCTTATTGTGAAGTGATTATGGGTGATATCACAATAACTGATCAGCGCTCAGAGGCCAACCGTCGTCGAAAGATTGGCAAGTGGTTTCGGCTACATGCCATTTTCGCGTCAAGGGCGATACCTTTCAAAGCAAATTGCACACTTATGAGATCAAACTGAGCACCTTCGAAATCGAAACGGATGTATTTCAATCCTAGCTAAACAGTCTTTAAAGGAGTCAGGGCAGAACTCTCGATCTGAAAAAATAGTCAGAGCAGATTTTTGAATCAAAACATTCACCATGTTTTTCATTGAAAATCCATAGTACGCCTGCCCCATAGCGTATGCACAGAATATGAATTTTCAAAAAATATCGTGCCTTAAACTACAGAAAACAACAAATTTTCAATTTGCGAAAGAGCCCGTGGCATGTATTCGCCTAGGTATTCATTTTTTAAAGCAAGCATTCTGATGTGCGCAGTAACACATATTAGGGGGGGGGGGGGGCAAAAGTAATGAGACAAATTGAAAAAAATCTTTATCTCTTTATAACTCAATTACAACTCAACGATGCTGAGGAATGTATTTGCCATTAAGGGCAATGACCTTGCTGCCATCGCTCAGACAACTTCCTGATCCCATCCTTACAGAACTGCTTGAGCCTGGTGTTGATCAACTGCTCGATATGGTTGTCAAGGACTCCTTGGGTTTTTGTGTCCCTTCCGACCAGGAAGTCCCGTAGGCCCAAGAAGTGGTGGTAGTCGCATGGAGAGATGTCCGGCGAATACGGTGGTTGAGGCATGTGAACGTAGCCCAGCTGGCCAAGCTTATCCGTGGTTACCTGTTCCCGATGGGGTGCGGCGTTGTCGAAGAGGAGAACCTTCTTGAAGCGCTGCGAATGAATAAGAGCGAGTCGCCGGCCCATCTCCTCTATTTTGTTCACCATGGCCTTGGAGTTCATCGTAGTGCTCTTGGGAAACAGCTTCCGGTAAACCGATCCATGGGTGCAGACCCAAAAGCTCCAAAGGTGCTTCTCGCCGTGAACATCTCGCCGAACGAAGGTTGGTAACAGGTTACCAAGCCTCACCCAGACTCGCTGCTTGGCAGGGTTAAGGTAGAAGACGTGCTTCTCATCTTGCGTGACTATTGAGCTCATGCTGCTCAGGGTTGGGAATTGGGCGAGATTTGCGCGGAACAGGTCGACTCGTCAGACCGGGGTTTCGGCACGAGACAGACTGGGGTTTTGGCATGTTTCTGGAAAGGGCGGAAGTGGTAACTTCTCAGATGGGCTTCAATAAGTAGCATACAAACATACAAATACGATAAGCACGAAACCAGACTCCAGCCACGAGATATGTGGACACGGCACGGGGTGTCTCATTACTTTTGCCCCCCCCCCCCTAATAGAAGACGGTGTAACAAAATAATGGTGAAGACGCACGTACGTTGACCGCAAGACGCGTCCTTGCACTCACCGTCAAGGATACGCACGACGGTCTCTTCCTGCCCATGCAACTTATGTAAACAGCTTAACTATCATTAGAGACTAAATTGGGATCATATGTCGTGGGGCGTAGTGCAGCAAGCCATGCTGCCATGGAGTATACACTTCTGTGAACAGTGATTATAACCGTACAAGAGCATGGAGGCTTTGAAATCGCAAGGTGAGGAAGGATCGAGGATCGTTTAGGCAACGTCAACTTGGATATCTTGCGCAGAGTTTGAGGCCCAGTGAAATATACAAAAACTACTTATCCACGACACTTCTGAATTACATGTCTGACACAAGCATTGCGTTGAACCACACAGTTTGAATAATCTCCCCATCTTATTTATTTATTTAAAGCATGCATTACATATGCAACAGTACATTATACAATGCACATATCAGGAACGAAACAAAACTTATGGTTAGAAAAAAGCAGACGAGATCATGGTGTCATTGCTTCAAATCAGTGAATTACTAGGCTGGGAAACACTACTGCTGATAGTGTTTCCATGGGGGATAAGGAAGAAGCTAGATATGAGCTTTTTTGAGTATGTGGGCCTTAGGCGGCGGAGCGCAACTCCACTCACGTCTTCATCGACTCGCTAAGGAACAAAGCAAGAGATCAGAGAACGACGTTTGCTAAAGTATAGATCAGTTTAAAGGTGTTTCAACGGTCGTTGTTTTGCTCACCAGCACCTGCGGGACACTTCAACACACTACAAACAGGGAATTCGGTCGGGAATGTGAAGTGGAAATCAATTTTGTGAGAACGGATTGCGGCTTAGGGAGAATTGTTACTGCAGTTGAGCTCTGCATTGAAAATGAACTGGGACATTTCATGAGCAGCGGATCGACGTGCTACTCAACCAGAGGACGAGCAACGTCGGAACAATGTTTCGTTGCAATTTTCGAATTCGGATAATGCTCGAACAACACTGATTTACGGTTTTCGAGTAATCGAACAAAAATTGCTCGAATTTGTTCGAACAACTGTTCGAACACGTTGTTCGTGCTCAATTCTAACGAACACCCAAATTTATGATGTAGATTATATATTGGGCGGGAAATGCGCATGGATGGGGATTATGCACCGAGCGCCGGTATTCCGCAGACATGACACAGACGTCTCGAAAGGTACGTCCGCCTTCAGAACACGTGTCAAAGATGCCCTGCAACAAGCGTACGGATTCAGAAGGTGTGCCAGAGACGTCGTACAACGTGTCTCGGGGTGCGAGTATGTGCCACAGACTTGGTGCTGTATGCGTGGGATCTTTAGAAGACCTGTAACAGACCTCGTGCAACGAGCGTGCGCGAGCTTGACGGTCACTCCGTTTCTCACTTACCAGGGAACTGTCTATGTCTGAATGGCGAAGGCGAATACCACTGTGAGAATCTCCACCCTTGAAACAGTAGGAAGGGGTTACCTTTTTTGCGAAGCCCTTGAACACGAGGAGCTAGGGGTCCCTGAACGTCCATCACGTATCTAACACGTTTGTGCACCCTATGTGGAGATAAGGGATGTGATGAAGAGTACTGGTGCAAGCAGCTCGATGGCTCAGTGGTTAGTGGCGGTAGTTCATAGGTGTAGGGTTAAGCGTTCGATTCCGGCGCCGTACCGCATCTTTCTTTTTTTCATTTTTAATGATCATTCCTTGTTTGGTATCTATCATCTTCGCAATTTTTCCTAGGCAAACATTCCGCTATAGGCTGCCAAGTACGTGTTGAGATAGAGATTTTCATCTGTTACCCTCTCTGTATGTTACACTTCGTATTTTCTGAGATTTTTGATAGGACCCTTGGCTACATGGGAAATGAACGTTCCCAAGTAGACATGAGTAAAGCAACTACAACGGCACATGATGGGACCAGTCCACAAGTCGAGAATGGGTGTCCAGCCAATTTCACCTAAATCTCTCCTATGTAGCATTGCCAAAAATGATCAAAGAAGGGCAGCTGATCATTGCACAACTCCAGTTGTAGCATACTGCCCGTCGAAGGTGTACAAGTATTCACACTAATGATGACGGACTGATAGCTACTGCAGTCCCAGCAGGTCAGCTAGTATAGGTCGCCGTCATATTCTAACATATCGCTAGACGGCGGCACGTTGGTCTTGAAACTCGTCTGGTGAGCCGACCAATAAAAAACGATAAATATGGAGAGATTTTTATTGGAGATAGAGGTGCAGAGATACCTTTCAGAAAGTTGATCAGATGGTTCGCTGTGACATCAGTGTATGGTCCCCTGAGTGTGCGATTGTCATGGGTAAATCTGAAGTGGCACTATTACGCCTTCGCAACTCCTAACTCATTGGTCGAGATCGAGAAGGGGTAGAAAAAAATTCATGCAAA
Source organism: Heligmosomoides polygyrus polygyrus (assembly GCA_947396885.1). Lineage (NCBI taxonomy): Eukaryota > Metazoa > Nematoda > Chromadorea > Rhabditida > Heligmosomidae > Heligmosomoides > Heligmosomoides polygyrus. The sequence continues at coordinate 58,125,595 of OX377202.1, forward strand.
CTTTGCCTAAGGAGGTTATCTAGGCACAAATCACGAATATGATATTCATTTTTTTGAAATTTCGGCCGATTACGGTAGTTTAGCACGTGTGCATGCGATCCCATATTAAACTTTTACGGTCCCTAGCTCCTTGGGTTCAAGGAGCAAAAATTTTCTTCATATAATGAGATAAGAATTATGGAACGTCATGAACGTTCAAAAAGTGCATTTTCTGAGACGCCATGTGTATCCATTGCAGTAGGAAGGGATGCTGTGACAAATCTGTTAAAGTTACCCGCACTAGGTCTCTGTAGGTCAAAGAAGACATTAGGTAGAAACCGCCCCACCATGAGGTCAAAAGATTTTGGACATATTTCACACGGTTGGTGGCGATGTCCGTTCCTCCACGTGGTGCCACTGGAAACTGCTTGCTTTTGCAAGCCGAGCCAAACACGGACATTCGAATGCAGGCGACAGGCCCTAGTGACAGGCCGGCCTACGAACATTTTGTGTCACATCATATGGTTGATGACGTTACAGAGTTCTCGAGATAATGCTACGGCGTCCGCGGGAGCCGACGCGCACTCGCAAAGCCCGGCGAGTGTGAAAAGTGTGCGAGGGTCCCTGATGCGAGGACGGCATCGGGGGGCAACTGAGCTAGTCCGAAAGTCCCGTAACGTAGGCAAGACCCGCGTAGCAACGTTGAATGTGGGTACGTTGACGGGCCGCTCGTGCGAGTTGGTAGAAGCACTGGAGCGAAGAAAGATAGATTTCTGTGCGGTGCAGGAGACGAGGTGGTCCTGCAGCAAGTCAAGGGACATAGGACGTGGCTTCAAGGCCGTTCTATGTGGAAGTCCCAGGACCACCAGTGGTGTCGGTGTGATCGTCTCCGAGCGTTTCCGTGATGCGATTGCAAGCGTAGAACGTTTCGATGACCGCTTGATGAAGATTGTTGTCGCCGTAGAAGAGCGACGATGCCATTTCTTTTCTGCGTATGCTCCGCAGACAGGCTGTTTCGAGCAAACCAAGGACGAGTTCTGGTCCCTGCTTGATGAGAAGACAGCGGAAGTACCGTCACAAGATATGGTTGTTGTGGCAGGTGACCTTAATGGTCACGTCGGAGCAACGAAAGACGGCTACAACTGTCATGGTGGTTTTGGATATGGGTCGCGCAACGCCGATGGTGAGCGTATACTTGAGTATGCAGACTCACATGACCTCACCATCGTGAACACCAAATTTCGAAAGCGTGACTCCCACCTCATCTCGTTTTATAGCGGGAATGCTAAAACGCAGATTGACTATGTCCTTGTTAGGCGTCGCGACCAAGGCCTTGTCACAGACGCGAAGACCGTGCCGTATGAGACGGTTGCCACGCAACACCGTCCACTGATCTGCTCGCTGAAGATCACACCTTCGAGGTGTAAACATGTCGAGCGATGTGACTCGGCTAGAATCAAATGGTGGCGACTGAAGGAGAAGGAAGCGGCAGTTATTTCTCGCATTCGGTTGCCGACAGTGACAACTGTCGACGAAACCTGGAAGGACGCTACCGATGCGATAACTCGGGCTGCACGCCTTGAACTCGGCACAACGAAGCCTGGACGACGCTGGGTCGACAAGCAGGCATGGCTGTGGACTGATGATGTCAGAGAGAAAGTCCGAGAAAAGAAACGGCTCTATCACGTGTTTATCGGTGATAAAACAGTCCATAATTGGAGGAACTATCGAGAAGCAAAGAAAGCGGCAAAGAAGGCAGTGGCCGCTGCTAAAGCCGCATACTACGCTGATGTCAGCAAAAAATTGGAAACGCGCGATGGTGAGCGTTATATTTACCGACTCGCCAAAGCTCGCTGTCGCCAAGCAGAAGACATTGAGAAGTTCTTTGGCATTAACGACGAGAGCGGTCATCTTCTGATGGATCGTAAGAGGGCTGTGAAGCGATGGCACGACTACTTCGAGGAAATCTCGAATGTAGAATTTGAACATCCTGCTGTTCCTTTTGCATCACCTGTATACGGTCCCGTTCAGAAGATCACAGTGAGCGAAACTGAAGCAGCCCTGAGGAAGATGAAGTCAGGCAAAGCCACTGGTCCCGATGACCTGCCAGCTGACCTGTGGAAGTCGAAGGGCTGGTGCCCTGCTGACTGCCTGACTGCGTTTTTCAATCAGGTTGTTGCTGAGAAGAAAGTGCCTGAGGGTTGGCAGCAAAGCACGACCATCCCGATTTGGAAGAAGAAGGGCAGTCCTGCAGACTGCGCCAGTTACCGTCCAATTCGTCTTCTTTCGCACACCATGAAAATCTTTGAGCGAATTGTCGACGGACGTATCCGGGATGTCGTACAGCTTTCCACGAATCAGTGTGGTTTCGTATCTGGCTGTGGCACCGTTGATGCCATTCACGCCGTTCGTCTTCTGCTAGAGAAGCACCGCGAGAAACAGAAACCGGTGCATTTTGCCTTCCTGGACTTGGAGAAGGCCTTCGACCGCGTTCCGCGAGATGTTATATGGTACGCGTTACGACAACATGGTATCCCTGAAGAGCTTATTGAGTGGGTGCGCATTTTATACTCATGCCCAAGGAGTCGAGTGCGAGCGCCAGCGGGCACCTCGATGGAGTTTCCCATCTCTGTAGGGGTGCATCAGGGATCTGCGCTATCCCCACTGCTCTTCGTGGTCGTGATGGATGCAATCTCACGAGATCTCCAAATGGCGGCACCTGGACGCTGCTTTATGCTGACGACGTCATGCTTGCATGTGAAAACAAAACCGAACTCGAGCGACAGGCACAGGCGTGGTGCGATCGTTTGGCATTGTTCGGTCTCAAGCTAAACGTCAAAAAGACGGAATACTTGACGACGGATGTGAAGGAGCACGGATCTATTAAGATCGATGGTACTGAGCTCTCACGAGTGACGTCTTTCAAGTATCTTGGGTCAACAGTCACGTCCGATGGCAGCTTAAAGATGGAGGTGAATGCACGTGTGAGTGCAGCCTGGTCCAAATGGCGCTCGCTGACTGGGGTGCTTTGCGACAGGACAATACCTGAGCACCTCAAATCGAAAGTTTATAGAACAGTCGTCCGTCCAGTAACGAGGTATGGTGCTGAGTGCTGGCCCGTGACGAAGGAAATTGAAAGCCGCCTTAGCGTAATGGAGGCGAAAATGCTATGGTGGACGGTTGGAGTTACGCGTTTGGACCGAGTTCACAACGACACCATACGGCAGAGGTTCGGTGTCGCCCCGATATCCGACAAGGTGCGCGGAGCTCGTCTTCGATGCTACAGCCACGTCCTTCGCGCTAACGACGACACCGTGTGTAAGATTGGCCTGAATCTTGTGGTCCCTGGAAAGCGGCCCAGAGGACGCCCGAAGCAACGTTGGCTAGATACGTTGCGCTTGGACTTAGAGATGGCTGGTGTGCACCCTGATCAAGCATTTGATCGGGAGAATTGGCGTCACCACACCAGAAGAGCGGACCCCGCCACCAAGCGGGACAGACGCTAATGAAAATGATGATGATTTCACAGGTTCTAGAATTTGTGCTTAAAAGACGGCCAATGACACGACGATGTATTTCCCTGTGTTGCAGTTTGTTGGGAAATTGCAAACAATATTGAAGTATGTCATCGCAGCCCGGAAAGCAGAAGATGCGGGTTCGAGTCCCGCCTGGCGCAAGAGTTTTCACCGCAACAAAACATCCTGTAACAACATATAGCCTCTCTACCAGCCGCTTCAGGCTTAAGCAAATGTGTTCAGGCATTGTTACTAGTAAGGTCTTCAGCTTAACCGGTTCCATGCTGATATCAGCGGCCGGCCCATCCCGTATCACGGGTGGGTGCTGAAAGGCCTCGACGATATCGCGGATGTTACGTGCGGTCAAACAGCGTCGGTGGTGTAAGGCGAACATCGCTGCCCGGAAAGCAGAAGATGCGGGTTCGAGTCCCGCCTGGCGCAAGAGTTTTGGCCGCAACAAAATAACAACATATAGCCTCTCTACCACTCAGAAAATTTTGAACAAGTTACTTGTGCCTTATGAGCCTCAAAACCAGTTACTTGCGCCTTTAGACATGGACAACAAGTTACTTGCGACTTATCCCTCGCGGTTAACTAACTTGCAAGGTTGCATCCAGAAATTTTAAACTTGCCCGCAACTAGCTGCAGTGCAAACTTCTAAGAAACTTTCGTGCAAGCCAATGTTTCGCGCCTAATTGGTTTGAAACATTACGCACGCGCTTTCACACGCGGCGTGTGAGGAACTCCGCCGACGCTGCTCTGCCGAGCTAGCCACTGGTCTGCCCTTGCTTCTGTCGCCTTCCTTGTTTCTTCTGTGTGTATATGTGTGTTTTCCGTCCGTCCCTCCGTCCGTCACAACTGGGGTGGGGCACGCACTGCGTACTGGCCATACTCAACGGTTGGGGTGCTCAACAGTGTCCCGAAACTTCAGCCCTGGGGTAATCGAGGCCACTAAACGCGAATCTGAGGTTCGTTTTCAAAGTATCGATATTGGTCAATTAATCGATTTTTGTGGATGTCGTTTATTTTTCTATTTCTTTATAACTTTCCCCGATAGATGTAGTTAAGGTGTTCTTCTTGAGGAAACCATGACATAGGTGGCAGCTACAATTGATGATGAGAAGCTATTACCACGACGAAGCCGTTTAGAAGATGTCAGTGCGGTCGAGAGGCCGCTATGACGGCTGGTACGAAATAAATAAATAGAAATGAAAGTATGCATTTTATTGGTTTGCCAGTTTCTAATTTTGTCATCGAAACCTTCTCTCAGTGTTGTAGTCATTCCAATGCGAATGAATTGTTTAAGCAAGTCTAGGGAGGGTTGCATACTTGCGTTCTTTTATAACATCCATGGAACCCAAAACATGCTGACCTTCGCCTACCCTATTAATGCACTTGTTTTTCTTTTAAAAAAATAAAATATAAAACAATTAAGACACAGCTATAGCGACGTATTATTAGGTTAAGTACATTTCGAATAGAAAAGAAATATTTCTGAGAAAGAAGAGGGTACTAGTTTGGAAAGGTAGCTAGTGACATGTTTATTCCCACGGTTTGGAGTGGAACGAACAAGGTGAAAGGCTGTCTGAGTTCATCAAGTCGACCAAAACCATCCATGGATGCGTCGGACTCTGATGTACTGAGTAGGAACGCCCTGCTCACTCAGGGCGTTCCTACTCAGAACATCAGAGTCCTTCGAGAGCTGTACAGTGGATTCACGACCAAGATCTCACCATTCTGCAACGAAGTCGTCATCGACGTGAAAAGAGGGGTTCGGCAGGAGGATACCATATCCCCAAAGCTTTCAGTGCCACCCTCGAAAACGTCATCCGCGAACTAGAATAGGAAGACATCGGAGTGAAGGTCGACGACCGGAAACTGCACCATCTCCGCTTTGCTGACGACATCATGCTCATAACACCGAGCATCAGCCCGGCGGAGCGAATGCTGACCAACTTCGATCGTGTATGTGGGAACGTTGGACTGCAGCTGAATCTTACGAAGACGATGTTCATGAGGAACGGACAAGTTTCTGATGCCCCATTCTCGCTTAACGGAACGAACATCTCCGAATGCTCCAGCTACGTGTATCTGGGTCGCGAAGTCAATATGGCCAACGACCTAGCGCCGGAGCTGAGCAGGAGGAAACGAGCGGCTTGGGGAGCTTTCAAGAACGTCGAAGAAGTCGCGAAGAAGACGAAGAACGTCCGACTCCGTGCCTACATATTCGACTCCACTCTTCTTCCTGCCCTAACATACGCCTCAGAGACCTGGGCTATACGAAAGCAGGATGAACACGCCATCAGCGTCACGCAGCGTGGAATCGAGAGGACGATGCTCGGGGTGACACGACTCACGCAAGTGAGAGAAGGCCTCCGGAGTTCCGAGCTTCGCCGACGTTCAAAGATCAGAGACGCTGTCGCGTGAGCCAAGTTGTCGAAAAATGAATGGGGCGGCCACGTAGTGCGCTTTGCAGACACCCGCTGGACGAGAACCGTTACGAAAAAAATGGAAATCAAGGTTAATGGTAGAGATTAGTGAAAACCTGATGTGTGACAGACATGTACTGTAAGAAGGAGAACGGCATTACTATAAGGTAGTGCAAGTCCGAAAAGGTGCCATTTGAGGATAAGGAGAGAATGTTAGCCTGGCCAGATATACCCTCGCTTCCACTCTAGACTTGCGCCACGCACTGTTATTCAGTAGAAAGCAAAGGTCGAGTTTTATTTTTAGCCAAATTTGGCAGTTGGAAATCGTTATGCTATCGTTTATTTTATTATCGTTGATTACATTTTCACAAAAGGTAAAGGACCTAGGTCCATGTGAACGAATACATTTATAGTCCGTTAGTTTAGATCTAAACTAGATTTATACTAGCGGAGGTTACCTATGATTTACAGGGGTCTTCGTGCAACTTACAGTACCGGACATTTCTTTTGGTCATTGGCCGAAAAAGCCGCGCCGGCCAACATAGGCCGCTTTGGAGCGTTCCAAAGCGGCCTTTTTGAACAACTTCTTTAGAAATCGAGTACTTGCGCAAATAAACATATATTTGAACTCAGCAGCTCAAGCTCTATCTTTTGGTATATAAATCTCACTAGAGTTGAACAATGCATATAGGCCCGACAGAATCAATCGAGTGGGCGCGACAGTTTGTAGAGCGAGCGTTTGGGGAGTTTTATCGGAAATTTTCAGCCGTCCTTATTAGTAATTGCTCTAAGACTGTCCAGATTGCATTTGGAGTGCGCCGTGAACAATGCATACAGAATCGGACCTACCAATCGAGTGAGCGCGACAACCTGTAGAGCGAGCGTTTCGGGAGTTTTATCGGAAATTCTCAGCCGCCCCAATCAGAAATTGCTCTAAGAATGTTCACCTTGCATTTGGAGTGTGCCGCGAACAATGCATACAGAATCGGACCTATCAATCGAGTGGGCGCGACAGCTCGCAAATTGCATGCGCGGGCGTGTTCGGAGCGCAATAACTTTGTGGAGATCGAATCGTTTCGGCTGCGGCTAGCGGATTTTGTAGGAAGTAGAATGGTTTTGTATTCCCCAAAGGTACACCGTGGTAGCTTCTAAACGGGCGAAATTATTGCGGTGCGAAAATGGGGTTGTGTGACACGATTATTTCCAAATTCAGTCGACCACTGTGGGAAGACGTGACGAGCTAACGGTCTAGGAATGCGTATGCGAGCAAACCAGCTTAGGTAATTTGCGAGGAAGTGCCCAGAGCTCCCCAGCTTCCTAACCCGCCTCGCTTTCGGCAGCCATTTTAGAGCGGCTTAGGACGGCGGTGAAGTTTCTTCCGCCCTTACTAGTCCACGTTTGAGTTTTCGACAGTTCTAATGGTGCCGCTCTGTTTACCTCGGAAAGCTCTATCGAATGGTATCACTCTCAAGCAATTCCGAAAACATCGATTTCTGACAATTTCACATGAAAGGTGAGACGGCCCAAAGTCGCGGCAGAAGGACAATGACGTCATCGAAAACGATACTTTTGAACCGGGCCAAGTTTTATACCATTCGATAAAGCTTTTCGTAGTGAATTGCAGGATGCTACTGCGAACAACAAGAACTGTTATCTCGGCGATTAAGAGCACGGAGAACATAGACCGTTGCTGTGCTAAATTGCACGCGCGGGCGTGTTCGGAGCGCGATAACTCTGTCAGCCTCCAATCTTTCTGGCTGGAACGTGTGGATTCCGTAGGCAGTAATATGCTCTAGTAAGCGCCAAAGCTCATCAAAGTATCTTTCGAATTGGCAAGGTTACGGCGATGCGAAAATGCAGGTTGGGCATGTGTGACACGATTCTTTCAGATTTCGGTCGACAGCTGCGGGTACATGAGGTGAGTTAAAGGCATGCAAACTCGCGGACGAGCAAAACACCGAAGGCACTTTGCGATGGTCTGCTCCAAACTCTCCAGCTGCCTATACTGCCTTAGCCCCATCTGCCATTTTAGAGCGGCGGACGGTAGCGGTGAAGATTCTTCCGCCCTTACTTGCCCACATTCAAGTTCTCGACGCTATCAGTGGTACCACTCTGTTCAGCTTGAGAAGCTCTATCGAATGGTGTCAATCTCGACCAATTCCGGGAGCATCGATTTTTTGACAATTTAGCATCAAAGGCGAGGCGGCAATGATGTCATCGAAAATCGATATTTTTGAGCCGGGCCAAGTCTGATACTGTTCGATAGAGCTTTTGGTGGTGAATTGAATGGTGTTACTGCGAGCAGCAAGAACTGTAATCCGGGCGAATAACATCGACCATTGTTGTGCTAAATTGGACGCACGGGCGTGCTCTGAGCGCATCGGCGGAATTTTCAAAAACCGACGTCGGATTCGTAATCAGCGCCCCAAATAACCCCCTAGACAATTTTGGACGAGGATGGGGCAAGTAAATTTGGCAAATTTCGAAATTGTCGGCTTTCGATGACGTCATCATCCGGGCAGCCTCGTCGAAGAGCCTCCTCCTCTTCGATGGAAATTGTCAAAAAATCAATTTTCCTGGAATTGGACAAGATAGAAACAGTTGGATAGAGCTTTTCGAGCTGAACAGAACGGTTCCATCTGGTGCGTCAAAAACTCAAATTTGGGCGAGTAAGGGCGGAAGAAACTTCACCGCTGCTCTCCGCAGCTCTAAAATGGCAGCTGGGACTAAGGCAGGTTAGGCAGCTAGAGAACTATGGGCACTTCAGCGTAAAGTACCTTAGCTGATTTGCTAGCCCACACAGTCGTAGGCCGCTAGCTGATCGCGTGATCCTACAGTGGTCGACTGAAATCGTGTCGCACAAGGCTAAGCTGCATTTTCGCACCACTGTAACCTTGTACAATCATAAGCTACGTAGCTGTGCTTTGGCGCTTTACTAGAGCGTATTACTGCCTACGAAATCCGCAAGTTGCAGCCGGAAAGATTGGAAGCTGACAGAGTTATCGTGCTCCGGAAACGCCCGCGCGTGCAATTTAGCACAACAACGGTCTATGTTCTCCGTGCTCTTACTTGCCCAGATAACAGTTCTCGCCACTCATAGTAGCACCGTTCAATTCAGCACGAAAAGCTCTATGAAATGGCACCAAACTTGACCAATTTCGGAAACATCGATTTTCGATGACGTCATCGTCCGTCTGGCGCGGCCTAGAGGCCGTCTTCGATGGGAAACAGTCAAAAAATCGATGTTTTCAAAATTGGTCGAAATTGATACTGTTCGATAGGACCTTTTGAGCTGAACAAAGTGGTACCCTGGCTGGGGCTCGAAATCTCGAACATGCGCGAGTAAGGGCGGAAGAATCTTCACGGCTGCCGTCCGCCGCTCTAAAATGGCAGATGGAGCTAAGGCAGTTTAGGCAGCTGGAGAGCTAGGAGCAGATCATCGTAAAGTGCCCTCGGTGTTTTGCTCGTCCGCGAGTTTGCATGCCGTTAACTCGCCTCATGTACCCGCAGCGGTCCACCGAAATCTGAAAAAATCGTGTCACACATGCCCAACCTGCATTTTCGCACCGCCGTAACCTTGCCAATTCGTAAGATAATTTACTGTGCTTTAACGCTTTACTGGAGCATATTACTGCCTACGGAATCTACACGTTCCAGCCAGAAAGATTGGAAGCTGACTGAGTTATCGAGCTCCGAAAACGCCCGCGCGTGCAACTTAGCACAACATCGGTCGATTTTCTCCGCGTTCTTACTCGCTCAGATTACAGTTCTTGTTGTTCGCAGTAGCATCCTGCAATTCACTACGAAAGGCCCTATCGGATGGTATCAAACCTGGCTCGGTTCAAAAGTATCGTTTTCGATGACGTCATTGTCCTTCTGCCGCGACTTTGGGCCGTCTCACCTTTCATGTGAAATTGTCAGAAATCGATGTTTTCGGAATTGCTTGAGAGTGATACCATTCGATAGAGCTTTCCGAGGTAAACAGAGCGGCACCATTAGAACTGTCGAAAACTCAAACGTGGACTAATAAGGGCGGAAGAAACTTCACCGCCGTCCTCCGCCACTCAAAAATGGCAGATGGGGCTAAGGCAGTATGGGCAGCTGGAGAGTAGGAGCAGATCATCGTAAAGTGCCCTCGGTGTTTTGCTCGTCCGCGAGTTTGCATGCCTTTAACTCGCCTCATGTACCCGCAGCGGTCGACCAAAATCTGAAAAAATCGTGTCACACATGCCCAACCTGCATTTTCGCATCGCCGTAACCTTGCCAATTCGTAAGGTAATTTACTGTGCTTTAACGCTTTACTGGAGCATATTACTGCCTACGGAATCCACACGTTCCAGCCAGAAAGATTGGAAGCTGACAGAGTTATCGGGCTCCGAAAACACCCGCGCGTGCAATTTAGCACAACAACGGTCTATGTTCTTCATGCTTTTACTCGCCCAGATGACAGTTCTCGCCACAGCAGCGAGCATGTCATCGTAAAGTGTTTTCAGTCTTGTACTCGCCCGTGCATTTGGATGCCATTAGCTCGCTTAGTCTTCCTGTAGTAGTCGACTGAACTCGGAAAAAATCGTGTGACACAAGGTTTGCCTGCATTTTCCACCGCTGTAACTTTGTCCAGTCTTAAGCTGGGTCGCTATGTTTTAGCGCGCTTCTTGAACTTTTTACTACCTACAAAATCCACAACTTGCAGTCGGAAAGACTCGAAATTGACAGAGTTATTGCGCTCAGAACACCCCCGCGGTGCAATTTGCGACTGACTCGCCAGTCAATTGATAGGTTCGATCCTATATGCATTGTGCATAGCGCACTCCAAAGTCTTGCCGGAACAAGGTACAGCAATTAGGGCGGCTGAGAGTTTCCCATAAAACTCCCTAAATGCTCACTCTACAAACTGTCCCCCCCCCTCGATTGATAGGTCCGATTCTATATGCATTGTTCACGGCGCACTTCAAAGGCAAGCTGGACAGTCTTAGAACAATTCCTCAGTAAGACGGTTAGGAACTTCTGAAAAAAATTCCCTAAACGCCCACTCTGCAAGCTGTCGCGCCCACTCGATTGATTCTGTCGTGCCTATATGCATTGTTCAACTCTACTAAGATTTATATACAAAAAGATAGAGCTTGAGCTGCTGAGTTCAAATATATGTTTATTTGCGCAAGTACTCGATTTCTAAAGAAGTTGATCAAAAAGGCCGCTTTGGAACGCTCCAAAGCGGCCTATGTTGGCCGGCGCGGCTTTTTCGGCCAATGACCAAAAGACATATCCGGTACTGTACATGCGAAATCTTCTGCTAGCTTGCAGCTGCTTACGAATGACTAGCAGGGGTCTTCGTGTAACTTACATGCGGCATTTGTGCTGGCTTGCAGCAGCTTGCGAATGACTAGCAGGGCTCCTCGTGTAACTTACTTGCGACATTTCTGCTAGCTTGCAGCAACTTACAAATGACTAGTTTGAGGCAATCTATGACCCGCATGCAGCTTGCAAATAACTTGTTCAAAATTTTCTGAGCAGCCGCTCCAGGCTTAAGCAAATGTGTTCAAATATTAAAATATGTTCTTCCTGCGGAACCGTTCAACGATAAAATTGATTTAAGATTGAGTTGAATTGTCCTCCCTTTTTACTCCAAGGCCCTTGCTGCAGTAGTGTACTCAAGAAACCGGGGTACTACGAAAGCAGGACGAACTTTGGATCAGCAGCGCGCATCGAGGAATCGAGAGGATCATACTCGGAATAACACGACTCATGAAGGCTCCGAAGTTCCGAGCTCCAGTGAGGTTCGAAAATCAGATACACTGCCGCTAGGCTGAGCGGAACGAGAAATGTTACGCTTTTCATCTCTCTCTAACGGCCAAATGAGCTACTCTGGCACGGTGCAGGAACGAATATAGAAGTTGTTGACGCCAGCTCAAGATCCATTCAGAAGTCGCTGGGATGGCTGGTGAAACATGCACATTGGAATAAGCAGAACCGATCTTTTGCATGGAGCAACCTAATTTTAATTGGCAACCACACCTGCTCGCCTCACATTGCACTGAGGAAAAGGAAAAGCTGCGGGTAGGACAGTGCAACCACCTACAGGTTTGAAAACTGAAAACTGTGTACAGCTAGGTCCTACAACAGCTTCGTGCGATCATTTGGCACAGATGCGCTTAATAATCACATGGAAACCTTCCTATTTCTCTTTGTTCTCTTCTGACCACCTAGATGTGGTCGTACGTAGATCGCACGATCGTATCTCCTTTGATTCCATTCTGGATCTATAGACACGAATACGATATCAAAGTAGCATGAGTATGGGGTTTGAGTTGATGTATAATGCACCTTCATACGTTTTTTTTTTCAAATTTTGAAGCAGTTTCAGTTATTAAACGCTCTTCTCGGGGGGGGGGGGGGGGGATTCTGTAATTACTCATTAATTAAAATCGCTCAAGAACTAGCTTTGTGGCATAACACAAAGTTTTGTAAGATGCTTTAAATAGTTTAGAGTATCGATGAAATTGGGAAGAAGGTGAAGCCAAATTAAAAAAGGCGTAAAATATACTAGCAAGAAACTCAGTGTCAGTAGTGCAGTAGCAGTTAAACTACCAATCAAACAAAAAGAGAGGTACACTCGATGAGTGCATGGCGCAATCTCTACTTGTACGCACCTAAAACAAAAAAAATTGAACACTCTGCAAATATTCTTTTCCCGTGAAACCCATGATTTTATGATTTTCTATGGAATTCTCTTGTTGGATTGCTATGATGACATTTTGTACGCGACATATGCGCAGCTATTTTCTGTTTTCTGGCCAATTTTTTGGCCATTTTCCCAAGAAAAAATTGCCCAAAATGGCCAGAAATCAGAAAACATAAATGGCGCCCATCCCTGGTCGGTGGCCTTCCTGACCTGCTTTTCGACGACGCCCATGCAACAGCGTCTCTAATTTGAAAGCGTAGATGAAGACCTTCTTCACGACATTTTTGATGCTCCTGAAAACTCACCAAGCCGCTGGTTTCCTGCTGCCCAGTACTCGGAGGTGTATGTTCCGTTGAAAAAGATAAGAAGGAACAAGGAACAACCCTGCGTTTGAATCTCCTTCCGTTATAACACTTTCGATAATATGCGACACCGATTTAACGTAGAATTTCTTGGACAAGCGGTCAGCTTACCTTTTCGTCGACTTAAACGAAAGTTCGATCTTGGAAATCCAATAAAAAGTATCCAAAAGGCATCATAGAACAGTGAGATTCGTTCCCACATATGTTTCTAGAAAATTTTAAATTGCAAGCATATGGCGTCTTGGAATGTGGTGGATAGAAGAGAGAAATTGCGCCATACACTCGCGAATTATGCCGCTTTGTTTGTTTGATTGATTGGATAAGTGCTGCTGGCATGGGGTCCCCTCATTTTTCGTCTTTCATAATTTGGCTTCGTATTCTTCTGAATTTCAACAATAGTTTGCCCTATATACGAAAGAGCGGCGCATCACCTCAAAGTATGCTCGCATGCATGTCTTTGGCATGCCACAGCGGGATTGGACGCCTTCAATTCGCTCTATTCCAAATCTATTCAACACGGATGATTATGTCATTCTCTGGGAAGAGCCCAAACGTGAGTATCAACGAAGGCGTAAGGGGAAGACGATGGTTTTTATGCTAGATCATCGGAAGAACACAATGCACATCACTCATACCTCTCTTCTGAGGACAGACTTCGTTTGCATCCATCCGACCTGCTCCCTGCACATCTTCCTTCAGACGTCGAAGGGGATGCGGATGCAAGCACAGCCGCTGCCTCGCCAGTTACCCTCGCTACAGAAATTCTGTCGGCAACTGCTCATCTTAACCACCTTCACTGTCACTCTCCCTGTTTCCCCTCTGCAGCACTATCTTTTCTAATAGCATTTATAATTGTTGTGGGAGCAGTTAACACAAAAAGCAAGACTTTATGGGAACCCCAAGACCAGCATGGGGAACAATTAACCCAGCAGGCCGCTTGCTGCAGGGCTACAGAGCTGATCAGCAGTATTTATAGTTGTGTTCGTGCTGTACTTATCAGAACATGTTGCGAATCTGACTATTATCACTTATATCACTCATAGGTTGTAGTTCTATGGACACAAGATGTTCTTCAGCGAATATGTAGCTGCAGACCTTAAATTTATATACGATTACTTACGGTTTTATATTAAGGCTAGAAAACTTATGTTCTGAGGAGCATTTAAATACCCATTAACTAGCCGCTTCTCCTGTAGTAACTGTGGGTTACTCTCCAGTTCCGGTTTAAAAGTTGAAAATTCGATCATCCCCGGTGACTGCTTCTTGCAGAGCCTTGGGGAGCCTTTTCCTTTCTAACTCTGTTCTGCTCAGCTCTTCGCCATAAAAAATTAATAAGTGACAGAAAACATATTGTTAGCTTTAATTTCGCCGATGTACGGTAGTCATGCACAAACATTTTCATGTATCACCTGTATCATCTGTCGTTCCGTAGATCATTGAATTGCTCGAGCGAGCGCCAGCAGCGTCTCCATCCTTCCCTGTGCCTGAGTGCGTCAATGGGTCCTTTTCGCTCGAGGGAAGCGAACATCGTTCAGGGCATTCACGAAGAAGTCCGACCAACACGTTGGTGGGCGTCCTGACGGTGTTCTCTTGACATCCCGCGAATCCAGTCGGTGGCGGCTCTCGTCCAGCGGGTGTGTGCGAGGGGCTACGGCCCACCTAATTTTCAATGAAGTGACCCATGCGACAGCGTCTCTGATCTTCGAACATCGACGAAGCTGAGATCTCCGGAGACCTTCTCTCATTTGCGTGAGTCGTGGCACTCCGAGCATCGTCTTATCGGTTGCGACGCTGATCCCGCTTTCGTATGGCCCAGGTCTCGGAGTCGAGTCATGGAGGAAAGAACATTGGAGCCGAATAGGTGGACACGGAGTCGGACGTTCTTCGTCTTCTTCACTTCTTCGAGAGCTTGCCAAGCCGTTACTTTCCTCCTGCTCAGCTCCGGCGCTAGCTTATTAGTCATAACCCTGACACACGTAGCTGGAGCACTCGGGGTTCGTTCCGTCGAGATAGAATTGGGCATCGGAAACCTATTCGTTCCTCATGAACATCGTCTTCGAAAGATTCAGCGCTGTCCAGTGTCCAAGTGCAGTTGTGGGGATATGCTATCCCCTTACCGAACGCCTTCCTTATGTTGATGTCGACGCCGTTGTAGAATGGTGAGATCTTGGTCGTGAATCCACTGTACAGCTCTCGAGGGACTCTGGTGTACTGAGAAGGAACGCCCTGAGTGCGCAGTGCTTCGATGACCGCTTCCGTTTCGACGGAGTCGAATGCTTTACTCAGGACGATGAACTGAAGGCACAGTGTTGTACTCTCGCGATACTTCAGTGAGCTTCGCAACAGTGTGTTTGTGGTCGATCGTGCTGAATTCTCTCCGAAATTCTGTTTGTTCGCATGTCTGTCCTTCGACCAGCGTTCGGCTGGTCCTATTCAGGATGACTCGAGTGAACAACTTGTAGACTACGGACAGTAGGCAAATCGGGCGATAGTTGCCTTGTCGTGCACACCTCCCATCTCGTACAGCAATACGGTCCTGATAACCTTCCACTGAGATGTAATATATATATACAAGTGCTCCGTCACGCCTATCGGCGTGCCTCGCACTTGCGCGCTTCGCGCGATGTTGCAGTATCTCTAAGCTAAGAACAATAACATCAAGCTAGCTGGTCTACTTGTACAGCTTTTTCCCTACCTAGGAGTACAAAAGGCTCTCAGTACGTGCAATATATAGTATGATAGGGCGATCTATTGGTTCCACGCTACTGGTTCTCCTTAGTGAAACGTTCCCCCATTACTGGCCGTTCCCCTCAACGATCCCCCTTAGCTGACGACGTCTTCGGCACGTCTTCTGAATCCCCAGGCATATTGGACGACGCCTTCGGCACGTCCACCTGAATCTCCAAACACGTTGAGCGACGTCTTTGAAACGTCATGCGACGTACTGCGCACGTCTTCTGAATCCCCTGGCACGAAGAAGACGCTCGGGTATTTTCTGCTTTTTTTGCTCCCCATAATTTGATCAGTATCAATTGACGGCGATCGAAGTTCTGGAAACGAACTTCGACCTCGCCAACACTCCCAAAAACTTCGCCCACACTTCCCCTAGGGGGGGATTAATTAGCGTGCTGATCACGAATCTAACATCCTTCTTTGAAATTTCAAACGATTATGGTAGGGTACGGTAGGTAACGGTGACAAAGGCTGCCGATGTCATCATCACCGATTCTCCCCAGTGCTAAGGGGGCTATTTGGGGTGATAAACACGAATCTGGCAGCCATTTCTCGTATTACGCTGCAGCACGGTAGCTACTGATCAGGATCGCCATAGCATATTGGACGACAAACTCCTCGAAATAGAAAACGAAATCGTCGAAGACGTCAGAAGACGCGAGCCGAACATCAGAAACGATCAAAAACAACAGAAGACACTCACGCTCGAACTTCTAACCATTTCACCCGGACTTTTTCAACAGTTTGATTTCTTCGGAGCGATTTTGCTGATAAAATGACTCAGCCTCTGACTGAAACGAATCATCGAGCCGTTGTCTCACCCCCCCCCCCCTTCATCAGCGATATCACGATGCCTCCTTCAGCTGTTCACCTGATCGCAGCGTAATCAATGAGGCTAATCAAAAGCGAAACACCCAAAAAGCAAGTCAAACTCCTCGAAATAGAAAATGAATCCGTCGAAGACGTCGGAAGATGCGAGCCGAACATCAGAAACGATCAAAAACAAAAGAAGACAATCACACTCGAACTTCTAACCATTTCACCCGGACTTTTTCAACAGTTTGATTTCTTCGGAGCGATTTCGCTGATAAAATGACTTAGCCTCTGACTGAAACGAATCATCGAGCCGTTGTCTCACCCCCTCCCCCCTTCATCAGCGATATCACCATGCCTCCTTCAGCTGTTCAACGGATCGCAGCGTAATCAATGAGGCTAATCAAAAGCGAAACACCCAAAAAGCAAGTCAAACTCCTCGAAATAGAAAATGAATCCGTCGAAGACGTCAGAGAGCGCCACCGCGCTTTGATTAGGAGAAAATGAATCCGTCGGCAAAGTCAGAGAGCGCCACTGCGCTTCGATTAGGTCCCGCCTAGATTCAAAACACCCGCGTAATTTTAAATTCAAAACGTCAAGTCAATAATTCTTGAGAAAAAGCACTGAAGGGAAGTAGAGTGCAGTGTCTGCACCCTCCTGCTTAGAGATCGCTCACTCCAGAGGTAGAGTAGAGCTACGAAAAAAACTTCGCCCACACTTCGCCTAGGGGGGGGGGTGGTTAATTAGCGTGCTGATCACGAATCTAACATCCTTCTTTGAAATTTCAGCCGATTATGGTAGGGTACGGTAGGTAACGGTGACTAAGGCTGTCGATGTCATCGTCACCGATTTTCCCCTCACACTTCTCTCGCACTCCTCCAACACCGGATAGAGGCATATCGTTACTGGACCCCTCCTGGACAGACAGGACAAACACGTCGCCCTGGACTGACACGGCATCCCGTACAGACTGACAGAAGTTACACTCCCCTTAGCGGCTTATTATATAGAAGGAAGAAGGATGATGATGACCTCCACCACCTACATGCCTTAAATTTCACACCGCTTGAATGGCATCCACAAAAGATCGATAATATCGACCGATATCGATTGATCAACTTCAGATTCGTGTTCAGCGACCTCGATTACCCCCAAGGCTAAAGTTTCGGACCGCTTGGACGAAATACACGAAAAATCGATATTATCGATCGATATCGATTGATCAACTTCAGATTCGTGTTCAGCGACCTCGATTACCCCCAAGGCTAAAGTTTCGGACCGCTTGAACGAAATACACGAAAAATCGATAATATCGATCGATATCGATTGATCAACTTCAGATTCATGTTCAGCGACCTCAATTACCCCCAAGGCTAAAGTTTCGGACCGCTTGGACGAAATACACGAAAAATCGATATTATCGATCGATATCGATTGATCAACTTCAGATTCGTGTTCAGCGACCTCGATTACCCCCAAGGCTAAAGTTTCGGACCGCTTGAACGAAATACACGAAAAATCGATAATATCGATCGATATCGATTGATCAACTTCAGATTCGTGTTCAGTGACCTCGATTACCCCAAGGCTAAAGTGTCGGACCGCTTGGACGAAATACACGAAAAATCGATATTATCGATCGATATCGATTGATCAACTTCAGATTCGTGTTCAGCGACCTCGATTACCCCCAAGGCTAAAGTTTCGGACCGCTTGAACGAAATACACGAAAAATCGATAATATCGATCGATATCGATTGATCAACTTCAGATTCGTGTTCAGCGACCTCGATTACCCCCAAGGCTAAAGTTTCGGACCGCTTGAACGAAATACACGAAAAATCGATAATATCGATCGATATCGATTGATCAACTTCAGATTCGTGTTCAGCGACCTCGATTACCCCCAAGGCTAAAGTTTCGGACCGCTTGAACGAAATACGCGAAAAATCGATATTATCGATCGATATCGATTGATCAACTTCAGATTCGTGTTCAGCGACCTCGATTACCCCCAAGGCTAAAGTTTCGGACCGCTTGAACGAAATACGCGAAAAATCGATAATATCGATTGATTGATCAACATCAGATTCGTGTTCAGCGACCTCGATTACCACCAAGGCTAAAGTTTCGGACCGCTTGAACGAAATACACCCCCCCCCTACACCCCCCCCCTCTCTCTACTCCAGCACCGCATCTCCAGGCACGTTTGGCAGCGTGTTCGGCACGTCTACTGACTCGCCAGGCACGTTGGGCAACGTGTTCGGCACGTCTACTGAGTCGCCAGGCACGTTGCACAACTACTACCCCCCCCCCCCCCCTACACACCCCCTCTCTCACTACTCCAGCACCGCATCTCCAGGCACGTTTGGCAGCGTGTTCGGCACGTCTACTGACTCGCCAGGCACGTTGGGCAACGTGTTCGGCACGTCTACTGAGTCGCCAGGCACGTTGCACAACTACTACCCCCCCCCCCCCCCCCTACACACCCCCTCTCTCACTACTCCAGCACCGCATCTCCAGGCACGTTTGGCAGCGTGTTCGGCACGTCTACTGACTCGCCAGGCACGTTGGGCAACGTGTTCGGCACGTCTACTGAGTCGCCAGGCACGTTGCACAACTGCAACCCCCCTCCTCCGACGATTCCCCCTTACAGGACTCCAGCACCGCATCTCCAGGCACGTTTGGCAGCGTGTTCGGCACGTCTACTGACTCGCCAGGCACGTTGGGCAACGTGTTCGGCACGTCTACTGAGTCGCCAGGCACGTTGCACAACTGCAACCCCCCTCCTCCGACGATTCCCCCTTACAGGACTCCAGCACCGCATCTCCAGGCACGTTTGGCAGCGTGTTCGGCACGTCTACTGACTCGCCAGGCACGTTGGGCAACGTGTTCGGCACGTCTACTGAGTCGCCAGGCACGTTGCACAACTGCAACCCCCCTCCTCCGACGATTCCCCCTTACAGGACTCCAGCACCGCATCTCCAGGCACGTTTGGCAGCGTGTTCGGCACGTCTACTGACTCGCCAGGCACGTTGGGCAACGTGTTCGGCACGTCTACTGAGTCGCCAGGCACGTTGCACAACTGCAACCCCCCTCCTCCGACGATTCCCCCTTACAGGACTCCAGCACCGCATCTCCAGGCACGTTTGGCAGCGTGTTCGGCACGTCTACTGACTCGCCAGGCACGTTGGGCAACGTGTTCGGCACGTCTACTGAGTCGCCAGGCACGTTGCACAACTGCAACCCCCCTCCCCCCACGATTCCCCCTCACAGTTCAGCACCCAGATGGCCAGGCAGACCGTCACTGATCCCCCCCTGGACAGACACTCCGCCCCGTACAGACGCTCTCCCCCGTACAGACGCTCTCCCCCGTACAGACGCTCCGCCCCGTACAGACGCTCCGCCCCGTACAGACGTTAGCGGCTTATTATATAGAAGAGTGTCTACGCATTCAGTAAGATGCTTTCATTTAAAAACTGTCGTGCTGACAGTCCCCTGAAATACTAGTTTTTCTTTACAATTGGAACCACTAATCTAGCGCATCGTCTCTTTTCTGGTTACACTTTCATTTTTGTATACATCAGTGAGCATTGAACGCCTATATTTTAATACGAATGTGAATGGTATCCTTTATAAACCACTCTTTTCTGTACGTCTCCTCTCTAGCCCTAACCTGAAACAATGGAAGAATTTTTTTTTCACAGAAACACTCGTTGCATTACGATTGTTGATGTAATCGTTAGGACGTTAGCTGTGAAATGGAGTTGATGAGCAATGTTGCATACCTCAAATATCGAGAACCTTACGGTCTTTAAGTCAAGGTTTGCAATTTGCTGATTGTGTTGATTTTTGTCTGCACTAGAAATTTTTATAAACCCCTACAAGTGAAAACGCCAGTCATCGACCACACTTCTAGTCATACAAAAGCATTGCTACTGAAAAAATGGGATCTTCCGACAAGATAATTAGGTCGTCTGTTTCGACATTTTCTGTTTTCTGGCGTTTTTCGCTTTTCTGTTTTCTGACGAAAGAGATTTTCTGTTTTCTGGGAAAATTTTTAACATTTCCGCCCATCCCTGCTACGGACACCCTTTAAGCTGAGCTTTTTTGAAAACTAACCTAGTTCCAAAGCATTTTCCCTTGGAACGCCGCCATTTGTCAAATCTGCCAGTGGCGCACTAGAGCGCACTCCACTAGCGATGTTCAGAAAACTTCGGAATTTTCTTTTTTGCTTAGCACAATTGGTTGCAGTACATCACTGCGATCCCGTTGACACTAATGGTAAGCAGACCTAAATTTAATTGAACTAGTTGTCTGCGTTTGTTTGGAAACACGATTTAGTCGAAGTTGGCGATTCACCTTCGGCTATGCAGCATCCGTTACTGGATTACAAACTAATAAATCACATAAAGCAGAAAACAGACTTTAACCATTTTTACAACTCATCGAAATGCCAAGAATTCTCAGACGCAACCCACCCCATGCACGAAATGAATCTGCTGCACCGCTATTTTTTTGGAGTTGGTAGTCGTGTAACTCTATAATAAGAGAAGTTAGAGGGACGGAATTGCTTCCATATTTCCGCTTGTCTGTCTCTGACATATCATCAGAAGGATTAGGCAGTTCTTTCCGGAACATTTTTATGAGCTGTTAACTTTCTATGGAAACTCATCGTTTTGATGGTTTTCCGTCGTTTCTGCGGCTGTCTCTCCTTAAATGGAACAATCACTTGAACAGTGTTTCTAAGCTCGTTAAGAGCTTTCCAGCGATATAACAGTGTTCAGATACAGAGAAGTCGATATTTTTAACAATTCTGAGCAGAGCACTCAACAAACTCTGCTGACCCGTGTCGAACTGGCGCTGCTCGGTTCGCCTAGACGGCCACTCGCGCTTGGGTGTGAAGCCCAGTGGTGCTAGAGCGTTTATGCAGCGCGGCAGGTCGGCTCCAAATTGCCTTCATCTTGCAAAACCTCGCACTCTTTGATACTTCCCTAACACATATAAATTAACTGCCTTTTATTTATTTAAAGTTTCATTTGCACCCCTGAGTATAGTCATTAGAACCTGCCATACGTTGAAAAACTCCCTCTACCAGGAACAACAAAGTACGTCGTAGCGAACTCAGGCTACTCATAAGAATGTTTTGATTGGACCATAGAGCGGCTGGTACAGAGCCTACATGCTCTAACAGGATGCTTTTTTTTGCGATCAAGACTTTTGCGTTGGGTGGGAGTCCAATCCTCACCATCTGCTTTCCGGATAGGATGCTAGCCCATTACACCACTAGCACTATCATTGCACGCAACACTCCTGTTGGAATGGCCTATCAGCCTCAGCCGTGGAATAGGGATGGTGCGTACAACTTATAGCCGACTTGAAGACTACTATGGGCTGCGCACGCATGCGGATAGGAACTGAGCCCGGGTGGCGCTGTAACAGGAGACACTTCGAAGGCGTGGTTCTTATAAGAACCGCGCTATAACTGTACTGACGATCTATCCAGCGCATATAAGCCGAATTTGTTTGGGCTAGTGCAAAGACTGCGTTTGAGGGTACTGCTCGCGTTCCGCCTTGCGCGTCTTCCATAGTGTCCATTACATCTCCCATATTTTAGATAGATTGTCCCATAAGTCCCCGCCGTTTTCTTTCAACGATTAATTGTGGATTTTGTAGGCTGCCCTTGCATAGCGCTATACAGCTTTTGAAAGAGAATGGTTTGCTCTATCAGAACCTGCATTGCATTTCTTTTTTCATTTTGAATTTTGTCAATTTTTAGGTCGTTAAAGTGAAAAGTGACGAAGTGAAAAAGTGCCCATCTGCGCAGTCGCTTCTCTTCTCTAGGTTTGGAACTTTTGCGCAGTTTTTCATAACTTTTCGAAGACAATGTTTTGTGCTACAAGAACGCGTGTTGGTCTTGCTTGCTTATGTGCCCTTTATTGATTTTTAGGTCATCAAATTTGCACGTCTGACTTTTCCGTCCGAAACTTTACCGAAACTCCTGCTCTGTGGTTGGACTTTTTGCTTGGAGTTATATGCCGTTCGGAAGAGGATGTCTTGCTCAATAAGAATTTGTGTCGCGTTTATTGGCATAGGCCGATTTCTGTCGAATATCAACAGCTGAACAAGGAGAAAGTGTTGGCGAAGATGATCTTTCTCTGTTTGGAATTTTGTTGGTGTACGACAGAAATCCGCATGAGCCAATAAACGCGACACAAATTCTTATTGAGCAAGACATCCTCTTCCGAACGGCATATAACTCCAAGCAAAAAGTCCAACCACAGAGCAGCAGTTTCGGTAAAAACTCGGACGGAAAAGTCCGACGTCCCAATTTGATGACCTAAAAATCAATAAAGACAAAACAAATAGCGCCAACATATTCTTGTAGTACAGAATATTGTCTTTCAAATGCTGTAGAAAAGGGCGCAAAAATTCCAAACATTCTTGTATTCTTGTAGTACAGACTATTGTTCTCAAAATGCTGTAAAAAAGTGCGCAAAAATTCCAAACATAAGCAGAGAGAAGGAACTGTCGGCAATGGTCACTTTCACTTTTCACTTTAGCGATCTAAAAATTGACAAAATTAACGACGCCAATTCTCCCGATCAAATGCTTGACCAGGGTGCATACCAGCCATCTTTTAGTCCAAATGCAACGTATCTAGCCAACGTTGCGTCGGGCGTCCCCTGGGCCGCTTTCCAGGGACCTCAAGGTTCAGGCCTATCTTCCGGACGGTGTCGTC
Organism: Heligmosomoides polygyrus polygyrus; assembly: GCA_947396885.1. NCBI lineage: Eukaryota > Metazoa > Nematoda > Chromadorea > Rhabditida > Heligmosomidae > Heligmosomoides > Heligmosomoides polygyrus. The sequence goes on from OX377202.1 coordinate 58,148,850, forward strand.
GTTAGCACGAAGGACGTGGCTGTAGCATCGAAGACGAGCTCCGCGCACCTTGTCGGATATCGGGGCGACACCGAACCTCTGCCGTATGGTGTCGTTGTGAACTCGGTCCAAACGCGTAACTCCAACCGTCCACCATAGCATTTTCGCCTCCATTACGCTAAGGCGGCTTTCAATTTCCTTCGTCACGGGCCAGCACTCAGCACCATACCTCGTTACTGGACGGACGACTGTTCTATAAACTTTCGATTTGAGGTGCTCAGGTATTGTCCTGTCGTCAGCGAGCGCTATTTGGACCAGGCTGCACTTACGCGTGCGTTCACCTCCAACTTTAGGCTGCCATCGGACGTGATCGTTGATCCGAGATACTTGAAAGAGGTAACTCGTGATAGCTCAGTACCGTTGATCTTAATAGACCCGTGCTCATTCACACATGTCGTCAAGTACTCTATCTTTTTGACGTTTAGCTTAAGAACGAACAATGCCAAGCGATCGCACCACGCTTGTGCCTGCCGCTCGAGTTCGATTTCATCTTCACATGAAGGCATGACGTCGTCAGTATACAGCAGTGTTCAAGGAGCTGCCCTTTGGAGATCTCGTGAGATTGCATCCATCACGATCACGAAGAGCAGAGGGGATAGCGCAGATCCCTGGTGCACCCCTACAGAGATGGGAAATTCCATCGAGTTGGCCGCTGGCGCTCGCACTCGACTCTTTGGGCAAGAGTACAGAATGCGCACCCACTCAATAAGCTCTTCAGGGATGCCATGTTGTCGCAACGCGTACTATATCTCGAGGAACGCGGCCGAAGGGCTTCCCCAGGTCCAGGAAGGCAAAAATACACCGGTTTCTCGAACCCGCATCTTCTGCTTTCCGGGCAGCGATGTTCGCCTTGCACCACCGCCGCTGTTTGACCGCACGTAACATCCGCGATATCCTCCAGGTCTGCCATAGCATTTACTGGAGAACTCTTACGTGTCATTAACCATGTGATGTGACATGGGTTTTCGTAGGCCGGCCTGTGACAAGGGCCTGGCGCCTGCAATGGAGTGTCCGGTTTGGCTTAGTTCGCAGAGCGAAAAGTTTTCAGTGGCACCACGTGGAGGAACGAACATCGCCACCGACGTAATCCGCAATGAATCGTTGAAAAAACGGCGAGGACTTATGGGACAACCTAATATTTGACAAACTTTAGTTATTTGACGAGTGTCTCTGACAGGGGCAGGATCGATAATCCAAAGTCATTATATGCCTTCACACTGTTTACACGGATTCATTGTGGTTTAGTCATAGTATACGTCTTAAGATAAATTTGTGCAGAAAATAGAGTTAAAAGGTGCAGCTCCGGTAAGGGCGAGGCTCCCGGCATAACACGGCTTTTCAAACACGTTATAAGGGGACAAACTGTTTTTCTTCCTCGTTCCGTATTTCGGTCTCTGGCTTCTTTTGAGATCTTCTGGTCCGTCCTCTGACTTCTTTTTTCTCAACAAAAAAATCCGCTCATTCCTGATCACGTCTAAGCTCTCCTCTGCAACCTGTACCTGGCGATGAGATAGGGGTTGCCTTCGTCGATAACGGTGACACTTTACTGTAATTGGGAGAGCACGGGTTTTACTTCAAAGCCTGGTCAGATATTGCTCAATTTTGGTTGCCATTTAGTGCCGTTACCTTGCCATTTAGGGCGCATGTAGCGCACTCGGAGGAAGTGTCGCCTGTCGCGTGCACCCGGTACCAGGTGCCTGGATCGGATTTCCCTCCCAGCCAACCAAGCCTTCCATCCCTCCGTGGTCGGTGAAGTGGCACCAGATTTGTCTGGGAACGGTAAAGCACTGTCTTCACCGGCTGGTCACCGTTAGTCATTGTATTTCCAAAAACGCATCCAAGTCGCCTTCACGACATCCCGTAGATGTAGAATGCGCGGCGCATCTCAAAACGGATTGAGTAACGCCGTCCTTTGACCTTGCCATTTAGTTCTTCAACGCTATTATATTTGGGTTATGGTTGTTTATGTGTAAGGTTTGAACTGCTCTTGGATCGTAAATGAATGTGGTGTCGCTTATATAGTTGTACTCGGAATGACTTATTCGAATAGGTATTCGAATGAATTTTATTCGGAATTGAATATTCGAATTCGGTTATTCAAAAAATCGCGTTTTTCGAATCTATTCGAAATCGAATGTTCAAAAAATCGCGTTTTTCGAGTGTATTCGAATTCGAATGTTCAAAAAATCGCGTTTTTCGAATATATTCAAAATTCGAATGCTCGAAAATTGCGGGTATTCGAAACCATTCGAATATTCGAAAACTACCAAAAACAAACAATTATTCGAATGTTCAATGGATGCCATTCGAATAGAGAAGTTAGGGTCTGCATTGTTTTGCGAAGCCGATGCATGGATATTTTGCATTGAAAGTCCAGAAATTGTAAGCACGTCTTCTCCCTTTCATTCCATATATGATGAGCCTCCTAATCCCTCTTCCACAACACCACGCAGGAAACAAGAAGCACGGCTGAATCAGAAACTAAACCTTCAGCTTTATTCACAGAAGGGCTTACCCTTTCATTCGTATTCGAACTTTTCCTATTGAACCTCAGGAACCAGTTTTCGTTTTTCGTATTGGACCTCAGGAACCAGTTTTCTGTTTGACACTGCTTACGACTAATCTTGTTTTTCGTCCTCATCTTTGCACCAATGATGAACTTTGCTTGATCTCTCGTTCTCTATGGGGGACCTCTAGTATAGTTCCGAAAACATTAAGGGCTATGTTATACTTCGGCGACGCTGTTGTCGGCGACGTCGGTGACAGTGTTGAGCGGGTGCTACGCAGTGCGCTCAACACTGCTGCCGACAACAGCGTCGCCGAAGTATAACATAGGCCTAAGGGTTTTGTGAACCAAGTATTGACCTCCACGCTCCAAATTTCCGACATTCATTGCGAGGTCCTATGAACCTATCGTAGCCTTTCTAAGCTTTCTTTTCACATCAAGTTGCTTTTTAATCCTAAAGTGCAGATGCCGCCTTGTTTCCATGGTATGTTCGCCGCCCGAGGGCTGGCGATCAGGATCACTATGCGATGCAGTTGCATTTACTACTAGCTGAGCAGTAAACCATACAGTTGGGGTGCAGTAGGGACGATAATATAGGCGGGCTAGTGGGTATAAGATTTCTAAGTGATAGAACAATTACAGCAACCGGATTTTACAACTGCTCAGACACGTCCGATCAGAGGTGTTAACTTCATAAGAGACAAAAGACACTATGAAGGGGTTTTTCGAAACAAGGGTAGGCCTTCCTTTTCGAACCGCTCTCCTTTGCATCCAGGTGAACACCTATGAACAGCGTGATCATTAAGAGCAACTATCTCGGGACCAATTCCGTGAGGCATTGCCTTTCCTCCCGTGTACACGCCCATGCAAAATGTTTCTTAGGTCTGCCTTTCTGCCAATTTGGATGGTGTGAATGTTTATGGAAAGGATGTAGTTTCTTTTATATGCTTCTGTGCCGAACCAGGTCGTAACGTTGATCAGTCTTTACTGAGTTTCCTAACATTCCGACCATCATCGTTTTTGCACTCCAAAATTGTTCAACCGACATTGCCATCTAATCCATCAAGCACCTAATAGGTTGGAGCTTTTCGGCTACTGTTCAGACGCGTAACTAGAAGCCTGAATCTACTAACAAGTCGTTCAATCGCTGATCTACACACTCTTGGGGGAGTTAGTAGGACTACCAATACAAGGAGGACACAGGTTAGGCTGCTCAAGATTGATCTTCACTGCAATCCTATAAGGCGCATAAGCATGAAAACATCTAATCGCGAAGTTTTCCTTAAGAAACGCTGCTTCTGTTTGTTGAGTTTTGATTATCACTTAGTAACACTCTTGCTTTGTTCAGGTGGCCTTAGGCATCGACAAGAAGAAGTCAGATCACTTAATGTTTCTCGGTTACGCTCTTCTTGGTTCTGAATTGGCTGTCTACAACCCGAAAGTACTTGTCCATTTCACCTTATGTCGCACATAGGATATGTTGTTGTTCAAATATCCTCAGGATGGCAAAAAAGCGACACCAAGGTTCTTCAGTCCTTGATGTAAAGCAATGACAAAAATATTGGTGCCTATGTATATATATCCGGCACGCCTATCGGCGTGCCTCGCACTTGCGCGCTTCGCGCGATGTTGCAGTATCACTAAGGTAATGGTAAGGACAATCACATCAAGACAGTTGCTCTGCTCATTCTTCTTTCTTTCGTCCCTAGCAGTACAAAAGCCATTATTTAAGAACCTTGTTAACCTTGCTCTACCTTCCTTAAGATCACGTGAATAGTTTTGCGGTATGAAGCCTTCAGAACCTCCCCCCCCCCCTCCCACCGCCAATATTCTTCTCAACATCGGCATCATCTTCGGACGGTTAAGTGACGGTCGGCGATATCTGAGTCCCTAGTCACGTTGAACGACGACTTCGGCACGTCTTCTGAATCCACATGCACATTGGGTGACGAGTACGGCACGTTCCCCGAGCACGTAGAAGACCTTTGGGTATTTTTCGCTATTTTATGACTAACTTTCTCCGATTTCTCACCTATTTTATGACTAATCTCTGCGAGGCGCCGATAGCTCTTAGCTCTTTATTGTATAGCATGGCAATTAGAACAAACTTTCCCTTTTTGCGCAGCATATGTACTCCTGGGATCTATCAGCTGTACAAAACCCAATCTGTTGCATGGTGCAGATTGTAGAGCAAGAAAATGGATCCTATTGTAAAGTATTGAAACTTTGAAACGCGGCGCAAAGAGCACTAAAGTAGGCGGTTCCATGAAAAGGGTGGTGCTGAAATGTACATATTGCGCGGAGGCGCTGATTGAGGAAACTTAAAAGAAAAAAAAATAATGCACAAACAACACTCAAGAACTTCTCAGGGATACGTTTAACTCTAAGCTCCTTCTTATGTACACTTCATGTTTCTTAGGTAATCTGAATAAAAAGTTGAAGCGGATGGCACCTTCCGGTTTCGAAGATCTCCATCATGATGACCCTGGTCTCCGATGAAGCAAATAGTTTCATTGAGAGTTTCCAGGGGTTCCATGGCAAGGGGTCCCATGGTAAGCCAAAAAGATGGATGCCCGTATGTAACCCCCAATAATTCTAACCAAAGGCAAGCGCTTCACCATACACCTGCTATACCCCGTGCGATTTCACCTGGTCCTTTATTAGGCTAAGGTAAGATATGGCCTTTGGAATCTATTTATCAGTCAACCAGGAAACAGAACTAAACTTTTTAAGGACGTGTTGTTTGGTTTGATGACCCGTAACATATTTCATCCTTTCAGGCAAAGAAGAATTCGGCGGAAAGACCACTCCATTGAAACTTCGTTAAACGCTTTGCAAAGGAATGTAAATTTCCTACTATGTCAGGGGAAACCTCTATTGGTCATTGCCACCAAAGCACCAGCCATGTTTTTTTTTGCTTTCTGTAACCCAATGTTCCATTCGAAAATATTCGAATATTCGAATAGAATATTCGAATCAATATTTGAGTTCGAATACTCAAAAATCGAGTTTTTCGAATGTATTCGAATTAGAATGTTCAAAAATAGCGATTTTCGAATGTATTCGAATTCGAATGTTCAAAAAAAATCACGTTTTTTGAATGTATTCGAATTCGAATGTTCAAAAAATCGCGTTTCTCGAATGTATTCGAAATTCGAATGCTCGAAAATTGCGGGTATTCGAAACCATTTGAATATTCGAAAACTTTGCGAGAGCGCAAGTATAGTCGCTTACGTGTCTGCAAAACGAATCAGTATAAATCTGTGCGGCGTAAGCAAGCCTTCAGTCTGTTCGAACACCGCAAACTTTCTGACACTTTTGTTCGATGGGTGGAAGTACTGACATAATTATCGCCTGGCGCCCTCTTGTCGTGGTCCGGTCTGCCCCTCCGCCTGTTAGTTTGTCCATCAAGTACATGAATAGGTTAGCCAGGCTCCCGATGAGGGAGCAATGCCGGTCGGCTGTTAACAATCACTGAGTGAAATCCCAGCCAGTGGTCAGAGCGATCACCACACTGCTTGTTCGGTGGGCACTAGGGGTGTGCGTAATTTACGTACCATTTTCGATTCACGGCTATTTTTGGCGAATTGTTTTACGGTCTACGATTCACGACCACGGATCTCCTTCGATAGAGAGCCTTCGGGCTCCCTTGTTAAGAGGGATCTCGGGCCGCTTGTCGCAGGGCCACGTGGCGCGTCCCCGGGTGATGGATAGGGGAATTAAACGCGAACCAAATGCGACCGTGTACTGCCCAGAGACGCAGGTGGGATGCAGGGGATGGACTCCTTGCTCCTGCTGTGTCGGGTCGACGCGTTCCTTGTGCGTCGGAGCGGCATGTTCGTGCACAGTGTGCGCGGATGTGTCCGTGACTGTGCGGATTGTAACTGTGTCGGCTCGGCTAAAAGCTTGCACTCGGTAGACTGGGAGTACATCGTAAGGCGATTCGAGGCCGCCTCAGAAGTCTCGCCCCATCCCTTCGAGCAGTCTGGCTCGCTGCCCGGAGCTCTTCGCCCGCACGACAGAGCCCGACTAGCTACCCGTGTTGCATGGAAGTCAAACACAGCAGCACTAAAGGGCCTCATTCCCCTGACCCCGAAAGAGCCCCCATTTCTGCAGCGATGGGAAGGACGAGTACGGAGAGGCTGCTAATATCTCAGGGCCTAACCAGGCTGCGCAAACTGAGAAGGACTAGGATGACGATCTGTACTTACAACGCCCGCACGCTTGCATCGGAAGCATCCGTCGAGGACCTGATGATGCAAGCCAGGAAGACCAAGTACGACGTCATCGGACTGACCGAGACGAGAAGACACCACTTCCTACACGCCGCCTACGACTCCGGAGAAGAACTGTTCCTTGGAACATGCGACAGCAGGGGAGTAGACGGCGTTGGTGTCCTTGTCAACACGCACTTGGCCATAAACATCGATTCGTACAAATCTCTGACAAGCCGAATCGGACGTCTGCGACTGAAGCGATGTGGTTCCGTCCCAGCTTTGACTGTGTTCGTCGCGTATGCCCCAACATCCGACTACGACGACGAAGAGGTCGAAGCCTTCTACGTGGAGCTGGAGAAGTTCTATAAGGAAGACCACACCTTCTACAAGGTGATCGTCGGCGACTTCAACGCCAAGATCGGACCGCGAAGGTCGCCGGAAGAACTTCACATCGGAACCCACGGTTTGGGGTGGAACGAGCAAGGTGAAAGGCTGTCTGAGTTTATAATGTCGACCAAGACCATCCATGGAAACTCGCAGTTCCAGAAGCCTCCCTCCCTACGATGGACCTAGGAATCTCCCGGTGGCCAGTTCCACAACGAGATCGACCACATCATCTTCAACCGCAAGTATTGCCTGCCCGACGTCTCCGTTATCCCCAAGTTCTACACGGGATCGGACCACCGCCTCCTTCGCGCAAGGTTCCGCTTTTCGCATCAAGGAGAGAAGGCCGTGAAGTCGAAGGAGAAGAGGAGTCCCAGAACGACCATCAACTGGGACCTCTACACCTCTCTTGCCGTCCTTTGGGAAGATGCCGTCATGCACAACGTCGACGAGGAATACGACCGCTTCGAGCACCATCTCCACGATAGTGCTAAGGGAGCCGAAAGCTTGAAGACCACCAAAAGACGTCTGTCTCCGGAAACTCTTGAGCTGATACGCCAGCGTGGAGCAGCACGAGCGTCAGGCAACTACCAACTGACGTCCGAGCTTGCGAAGCTATGCAGAGCGGCGATAAAGGAGGATCTTAAGGAGAGAAGGGCGGAAGTGTTGGCTGAAGCTGCAGAGGCAGGGTTGAGCATCCGCAATGGCCGCCTGAACTTCGCCAACTTTAAGACAAAGATGACCGCTCTCCGACGTCCCGACGGAACCCTCACCTCTTCCAGAAGGACCATGGAGAAGGTCATCCACGACTTCTACTCCGATCTCTTCGATAGCCACGTCCACCTGCCCCCATGCCATCTTCCGCAGGATGGATACGTCGTTTCCTCTGTTCTCCCTTCCGAAATCCGACACGCCACCTCGTCGGTGAAGGAGCGTACAGCACCCGGTCCCGACAGGATTAGACACGAACACCTGAAGAACCTCCCGACAGCGCTCATCAACACCCCGGCACGGCTCTTCACACGTTACCTGTCGGAGTGCAGGGTTCCATCCCAGTGGAAGACCAGCAGGACCGTGTTGCTGTACAAGAACGGAGACGTGCACGACATTGGCAACTATCGCTCGATCGGCCTGCTGTCCGTAGTCTACAAGCTGTTCACTCGAGTGATCCTGAATAGGATCAGCAGAACGGTGGACGAAGGACAGCCAAGCGAGCAAGCAGGATTTCGGAGAGGATTCAGCACGATCGACCACATACATACCATTACGAAGCTCATCAAAGTCTCGCGAGAGTACAAACTGCCGCTGTGCCTTAAGTTCATCGACCTGAAGAAGGCATTCGACTCCGTCGAAACTGAAGCGGTCATCGACGCCCTACTCACTCAGGGCGTTCCTACTCAGTACATCAGAGTCCTTCGAGAGCTGTACAGTGGATTCACGACCAAGATCTTACCATTCTAAAACGACGTCGTCATTGACGTGAAGAGAGGGGTTCGGCAGGGGATACCATATTCCCGAAGCTCTTTAGCGCCACTCTCGAAAACGTCATGCGCGAAATAGAATGGGAAGACATGGGAGTGAAGGTCGACGGCCGGCAACTACATCATCTTCGCTTCGCTGACGACATCGTGCTCATAACACCGAGCATCAGCCAGGCGGAGCGAATGCTGGCCGACTTCGATCGTGTATGTGGGAACGTTGGACTGCAGCAGAATCTTACGAAGACGATGTTCATGAGGAACGGATGGGTTTCTGATGCCCCATTCTCGCTCAACGGGACGAACATCTCCGAATGCTCCAGCTATGTGTATCTGGGTCTCGAGGTCAACATGGCCAACGACCTAGCACCAGAGCTGAGCAGGAGGAAACGAGCGGCTTGGGGAGCTTTCAAGAGCGTCGAAGAAGTCGCGAAGAAGACGAAGAACGTCCGACTCCGTGCCCACCTATTCGACTCCACTGTTCTCCCTGCCCTAACATACGCCTCAGAGACCTGGGCTATACGAAAGCAGGATGAACGATCAGCGTCGCGCAGCGTGGAATCGAGAGGACGATGCTCGGAGTGACACGACTCACGTAAGTGAGAGAAGGCCTCCGGAGTTCCGAGCTTCGCCGACGTTCGAGGATCAGAGACGCTGTCGCGTGGGCCAAGTTGTCGAAAATTAGGTGGGCCGGCCACGTAATGCGCTTCGTAGACACCCGCTGGACGAGAGCCATCACCGACTGGATTCCGCGGGATGTCAAGAGAACACCAGGACGCCCACCAACGCGTTGGCCGGACTTCTTCGTGAAAGCCCTGAACGACCGCTGTAACGCTCTTCGTGTCCCTCGAGCGAGGAGGATCCATTGGAGCACTCTGGCGACAGGGACGAATGGAGACGCTGCTGGCGTCCGCTCGAGCAAGTCGATGATAACGGGACGACAGGTGATACAGGTGATTTCTTACTTCTGACAGCGACTTCTTCGCAGTTGTTTCTGCTAAATACTAGATTTATACGCAAGCTAAAAATTGGTAGTAAGTAGGGAATTTGATGAGTATTCAAACAATGCACGCATTTTGTTGGAATACCGTACAAAAGAGCCCTCTTAGTTGTACTGCACCACTGGTCAGAGGCTCCAGGACCTAACTCCGACGCGACGTCGCGCGCTAGCCGCGTGCGACATCGCGGCGCTGAAACGCGGACGTGCGCTCGGTGACGCATAGTTAGCCGCGGAGCACGAAATGTTCTCAGTGTTTAAGCTCTCAGACCACATTTCTAGCTAGGAACTTGAGATCCCACAGAATGTGGTAGGCAACAGACTGGACAAGTGATCCGAGAATGGGTGATAGTGGCCTTTTTCCGTAGTATAACCATAATCACGGGTAAAAATTGACCGAAGAAGTTGTAATTGGCAAACACTGACGTTAGAAACCATCCACATGACCAGGATTCCTGTATAAACTGTCGCTGATCGTCCCATTGAAACCACATCCATATACCATCTCCAAGAAACGTTGAAATAAGGCAAACGCGTGCCGCATATCCATGTAGGAAGCGTTTCTAGCCGTCGGAAGCATCGGACCGCGACAACTCGTCCAATTTCGTCGCACACCGTGTGCGACGCCAGCGGGGTTCGCGCGGCGTCGGAGTTATGTCTGCCCCCGCTGGTCAGAGGACTATTACGATTCACGATTTACGATGGACGATTTACGACGGTTTTTTTTTTGTAAATACGATTCACGAAATTTCAAATTCCATTTACGCACACCCACGGTGGGAACCTATTCTGCGTCAACGACAGCTAGTCTGCGCCTTGGCATTTGCGCGCTCCTGCGACGTTTGCTGCTCCACTGCAGGGGCCGCGTCGCGGTTGCGGGCTCGACGGCGGCATGCAGGTTGCGTCTTCCACAGTGGACTGCCTGCCTTTGCGTTCCGCTTTTGGGTCCGTGTAGTGGGGCTAGAGGGGGTCGGCGCCCATTGTTGGAGAGTGTCGTCTCGGGATGGCTGACGGCATGCGACAGCCAACATCCCCCTTTGAGTGCGGCTAGATCGATTCGAGAAGGAGGCCTTCGATTTTTAGGACGCGCTGGGGCACATCGGCCGCATGACCGGCTGTGGCCAGATTTTTCGATTGATTCGTGGGTTACAGTGGTGCACCGGAGGATGTTTGTCGCCTTTGATTTTCCCCATCGTTGTCATATTCGTCGGCCTAGATGTCATAAAGTCTGGAGATGAGATCGTCTCCAGAACAGTTATGACTTCCTGGCTGGAACATTGTTCGAGTCCACGAAATCACAGCATACAGCTACGTCTGTGAGAGGGCACGCAGTCGTTTGTTCTGCCATCAATGCAGTCCGAGGCGTACTCTTTTCGTGAAGCGGTTGTATTCCGTCATGCTCGAGTTTCGTTCACACGTTTTGCCGTTGGGTTGTCCCCGATGTCCAACTTTCAGCTCTTGTCGCCATGACGTCTACTATCCCCATCGTTGCTTCTGGTGCTGCTGCTGATTCCGCTCAGCAAAATAGCTTCAACCCATCTTGGTATGGTGCTGAGAATCGTTTCAATAATTCTTTACCCGAAATGCTTCCCGTTTGTAGGATGCGTTCCGCTTTCAATGGTGGTGGTGGTGCTGTACCAACACGTTCTCCTTCGACGGTAAGGGCTTGTTTTTTTTTGCAACGTCAACACTGAAAATAAGCCATCAAGATTTGGCTTTAGGGGTAACCTCAAGCATCCCGATACTCAGCATAGTAGGGTATTCATAAAGTAGCCATGGGGGACGGTTACCAACCTCAGCGCACATTGTCCTATACCATATCCAGCTGTTTGATCAAGAATCTCAGCTTCATGCTTTGTGAGCCTACCCAAAGCTTTAGAGGATCCATCCGAGTCGGGAGGGGGCTTTGGTAGGTTACGTCACTCTCACTCCCCTGATTTTTTCGAGCTCTCGTTGCTGCCACATGTTATGAGAAGTCTTATGTGAATGGAGAGCTGGTGCGCCATGAGAACGACGAGCCAAGTTCCATTCTTGGTTTGCTCTGCTCCGAATGAGTAGATCCGCTTTCTGTACGTTGTTATGAGACAGCGATTTGCGACTCGCGTCTAAAGCGACACAGTTGTGACGAGTTTTCCGGGCGGGTTGGACGGGTTCTCGCACCGTATGCGGGTCGATCGTTGCGGGACCCAAGTGCTCAAATCAGTGATAGAATTCAGCAAACGCTTATCAAGCTTCATTTCGCTGGTGGCTTCTATTAGGTCGTTACCTAAGTTCAGTCGTTTTTTGACCACTAACTTCAAATGTAAATATCTCGGCCCAAACATAACTTTATTAGCCGAAATAAGAAACATTACAATCTACACATCTTTGCCAACAAGCTACTAGTTTATTTATTCCAGTAGCATAGAACTTCGGAGATCTAGGAGCGGTGAATTCTTGGAGAGCATATTCTGCATCATGTTGGTTCCTAAAGTATTTTCCGCGAAGGAAGCCGTCGGGATGTTTGAAAAAATGGTAGTCTGTGGACGATAGGGCGGGCGAATACGGTGGATGGTCGAGTTTTTCGTATGCCAAAAAATGGAGCTTCTATCTGGTAATCATCGATACGTGCAGCCTAGCGTTGTCGCGTAAAAGTATCGGTCCCCTTCTGTAGATCAACCCTACGTGGATTTGCTGGAGCTTTTTGTGCATCTTGTCCAGCTTCTGACAGTACTTTTCCGCCGTGATTGTTTCACCAGGTTTGAGAAAGCTAAAGTGGATTAAACCTGTGGCACACCAACAAACGGTCACCATCACCTTCTCCTGGTGCATACTTGGCTTTGGACAGTGTTTATGTGCTTCGTCAATATCCAACCATTGAGCACTTCGTCGTCGATTGTCGTAGACAATTCATTTTTTGTGACACGTCACAATTCGCTCCCAGAAACGGGTCGTTTTTGTTGCGTAGAAGAAGCGCTGACGATACTTGCAAACGGCGAGCTTGAAGGGTGGATCTGCTCTCGAAGAATTCATGGCTTCTAGATCTCCGGAGTTCTATTCAACTGGAATAATAAGTGAACTAGTACCTCGTTGGCAAGGATGTGTAGATTGTAATGGTTTTTATTTCGCCTAACAGAGTTATGTTTGAGCCGAAATACTTACATTTGAAGTTAGAGGTCAAAAAACAAAAGAACTTAGGTAACGACCTAATACTTATTATCACTTACGCGCAATTCTTACGAGTAGGCTTCTGTACTCAGCAGGAATTTATGGAAGTTGCATTGAAAAAGGAGACGAATGCTAGGAATGGGCGGTAACTACAACACGAGCATGGAAGTGGAAGCAATAGAAAACCTCCAATTTCCTAAAAATGTTTGCACTGTTGGGGTGGCCATGAGCTTCTCTTTTCGCTCCCACTAGAGAAGTGTCAATGGCTCACATTTTATATTTGTTTTGAGGAACTGTCTGTCATACACCTGTCCACATTGCTCATTGATGTTGGAACTTTCATCTTAGCGGAGTTCTGCAGTAGATGGTTCAACGATTTTTTAGTCTGCTATAACGAACTATGGCGCTATGGTAGTTGCGGGGTCCACCTTATAAGAAGTGTCACTAACACGAAAAAAGAAACGATGGCACACTTAAAATAAAGAAAACAACTAAACAATGCTACAGCTCTGTTCTCTGTGTTCTAGATTTGGGAAGGGGGACACCAGGATGTGGCTGGAGTGACGCACCCATGTTAAAATTACCTACATCCTGGAGTTCCCTCCCTTGCCCAATAAGGAAGCAGACAAAATACGGGCCTGTAATCGAAAATAGGAGATAAGACTGCATTTAAATTTGGTGTATGTAGCTACTGGCCACACCTGCACTTCACAGTATGCTGTTGTGACCCCCTCCCATAACTACCATAGCGCCCGAACTATTTTTAAAGCAGAAATCTCGATTGCCTGAGGCTGCCTCATAAACTGGGTTCCAAGCTTACAAGAGCAGCTGAAAATTGAATAACCTATCTAAATAACAGTGAATTTGGTCTTTTGCGCTTCAAAGCAACGTTTGAAACCTTCTGTGGCTAACGCTTTCCTTCTGTGCTGTATACATTGGATCCGAATGAACCATTTTCGTATATCTCTACCCGAATCATCCAATTATCCGAAGGTTTTCGATTGGATCCATTGTATCGAATGAATCATTTTCGGATATCCGATCCGGATATTCCGATCCGAATCATTCAGAAATCCGGTGTCCGCGAAATCGTCGTTATCCGAATCATCCAAAAATCGGAGGTCCGCAAAATCGCCCTTATCCGAATCATCCAAAAACCCGGTGTTACCGAAATCGTCGTTATCCGAATCATCCAATTATCCAAAGATTTTTGATCGGATCCAATGTATGCTGGCATCGCCCACAACGCTGTAGCTGCTAGGAGCACAGCAGCTGAATCTTCTTCGAATTCGAATCAAAAAATGCTATAATCGTGTACTGATGAAGAAGGCATTTTTTCCGTCTGAACAACAAAGGAACGTAACATAAGCCGCGTGCACACTCCGCTGCGGCAGTGCGGCAGCAACACTGAAGCATAGCGCGGAGGGGCGGAGTCACACTGCGGCAGCGGAGGCCGCAGTGAGGGGGTGTGCACACTTCCACTGCCGCAGTGCTGCTGGCAATGACCCGGGCATTCCTCACTGTCGCTGCGTGCGGCCGCGGCGCAGTTCAACGGTGCCGCAGTGTGCGAAACCAGCTCCGCCCACATTCCACTGGCCGCTGCCCGCTGCAAAGTGTGGATGCAAATGCGCACGATTTTGGGGGCGGGAACAATGGCTGTGGCCGCCGTTTGGGACAAGTTGTCGAGTTGTCTCGCGCTCTCCCGCCACCATGCTCTCCTCGCTGTCTGACACGTTCTGTCACCGCCAACGTATACAACCATGCCACTCTAGTCGACAGGGCCCTATTTCACATGTGTGCTCTCTCAAAACGGCGATTGAATGGTAACAAATGACTGAAAAACTGAGGAACTCAACCGTTTTCTGAAAAACCTGGAATTAAAACAATGCCATATTCGATTATGAGCCTTAAACATCACCCACAGCAAACAAAGCAGTTTGAACGTCACGTTTCCATTGTGTTTTAAAGAAATTCCAATAAAAACTAGATCTGATACACCTCGTTTAAATGATTCTAGCAAGTGCTTTTGGTTCAGCACAGTTCTTTTGACTTTGCGTACTGGGGAACACTTCTGTCACGCAGACGTTGTTACAATGCTGTGTAACTATTGAACAGAATATAGGTTCCCGGTTTTGACTCCTTCCTAATAGGACCGATAGCGCCTTAGAATTGCGGAATCCCATGTGCTTTCTTTAAATTTTCCCATTGGCATATAATTGCAGGTGACGAGAAGTCTTGAAATGTCGTCAGGAGGTTGAAAGATATTCGAAGGAAGAAGCTGTTGTTATGAAACTTCCATTGTAACAATTTATTAGCTGCTGAATACACTTAAGAGTAAGCATTCCCATCAATGAAGAAAATTCGCTTTCGCAAGGTCGCTGCAATTATTCGTGTGAGGTAGAACATTAACGGACAAGCTGTTTTGTTATTGCGCGAGTCAATATCGAATAAGCGTCAAATATATAGTATCGCTTTTTTAAGTTCTTTTATTTAACACCTAGCATCTCTACCACTCTGCAATATAAGTGTTTCATTGTACGCGTGTTCGTAGCCTTATTTCCCCTTTACGATCGAGACAAGACCGAGGAAGCTCTTCTAATCAGCACCTTTCAAAACTTTCATTCAAATTTCTTAAGTGTTAGGCGCCTTTTATACTCCCGCAGCGGCGCGGCGCCTCAATTTGGGGAGCGGCACGGCCAGTCGCGCCGCGCCCCGATTTTGACGCGCCTCTGCGCGATTGCAGTTAGAAAGGGGAGCATCAGCGACGCGCGGCCACGCCATCTGCGCACTACGGCCCGTGCTCCGGAAACGGTCCACGAGTCATTGAGGGACCAAAACAGAAAGGATTTTTTTGGGTGATCAGCGCAATGCATCTTGTCAATGTTTATCGTGGGATTCCTGTGGGGAGCGACGAATCCTCTCTTAAGCCTGAAGTCGAAGTCGTTCGCTCAACCTACGGTTGAAACTAGCGAGTGTGGTATTGAGTCGAATCCCCTGCAATGCAAACGGCACTAAACCACTCCTTATTTTGCGACATGTGCTGGTCCAAAAGTAAAACTGCTGGAACGTACCCGTTGTCAAGAATCACTCAAAATTCCTCATATGGCCATTCTAGGGTCACTGTGCACTAAGCATATCTTTAGCGTGATATATGAAGCTACGTGAATGTCTACAGATCTCTATTCTGTTCCTAGGTTACAGAAGGTACGGCTAAGGTCATGGTCACCGATTTCGCCCAAACTCCCTAATCAACCGAACCTACCGTAATCGCCCGTACCTTCAAAAAACGATGTCAGGTTCGTCACCAGCACCCTACCCCCCCCCCCCCCCTCCTTCCCAATAGGAGAAGTTTGGTCGAAGAGGTGAAATCTACCACCCCACGCCGAGTCTGCCGCGGCCGGTCGCGCCGCGCCGCGCTCTTCCCCTCAGCGGCGCGATTCGCCGAATACCGTAACGCAGAATTCCGTCAAGTGTGGTGTTTTGCGGCGGCGGTGTATGAAAGCGATGCGGCGTCGCCTCGTGGCGTGAAAAATCGGACCATCACGCCGCGCCGCTCTGCGGCGCAAGTATAAAAGGCTCCTTAGTAAGCTCCATGTTCTATTCTAGCCTATTCTAGCCAAACGCTTTCGGGTGAAATTAGGCAGTGATTGAGCGCTCAGAAACACATCCCCACCTCCAGGTGTTTGAACCAGCTGGCAATGGTAGACAATGAAATTATGCTTACCTCTACAAATACCAACATATTAAAAACGTAAACCTACTAGCATTGTCTTGAAACCTATCCGACAAATCGCATAAAGTCATCAATCTACAAAAACTGCGATGAAAACAACACTGGAATCGTAAGTAGCGCTCCCAAAAACCCTGGTGTACCTTCTTCTACCTTGAAATCATCCCTCTCATGCGTGAGACTCACCTCGATCCTCTTGACTCAATCAGCAAACGCGCTAGGATCACGTAAGCATCGCCGCGACTGCTCGTCCCCAGCGCTGGAGACCCCGCCCCCAAAATCGTGCGCACCCTCTGGGACTACTTCTACTAATAACCCTTCTTATCGGGGCTCCACATTCTAACACCACTAGCTGAAAGGTTGAAGCATTCCCACCCCATATCGAGTCACGGAAGAGCTCAGCTCGACGAGGCTTCGGTTTGTTACGGTCGCATCGCAGCCGCCAGCCGGTCCCGCAGCGACCGCCTGCATACGGTGCGAGAACTCGTCCAACTCGTCCGGAAAACTCGTCACTACTGTGTCGCTCTAGACGCGAGTCGATTTGCGATGGGACTGTCTGCGAATCGGCTAATCCTCTAGTAGAAATACTTCGCCGGGTAGGCTAGTGGAGCGCTAATCTTCATCATGGTCTCACAGTAAGGTGGATGCCGGGGGGGGGGGGGTGGAACAGAGCCTGTTACTTCATTTCATTATTGCTTTGTTAAAGTTGTGTGTGGTGCTATCACAGACAAGAGCATCCGCGAATAAACAGCCTAGGGTAGCTACGAATTGTTTGTCAAAATGGAGAGTTCTCCTATAGTGCTCGTGCGATCATTGCGCGAGGAAGTGGGTCCGGTTCTAGTTTATTCAGTGCTCGACATTGTTGACTACGCAATTCTCTCTATACCTTTTCCTTCTGCCTTAGTGTATACTATACTTGTGCTCGAATAATCGAATTCGAATAATTATTCGAATAATTTATTCGAATTCGATTTTCGATTATTCGAGTTTCGCAAATTCGAATAATTATTCGAATTCGATTATTCGAGTTTCAAAAATTCAAATAATTATTCGAATTCGATTATTCGCGTTTCAAAAATTCGAATAATTATTCGAATTCGATTATTCGGCCTTTGAAAATTCGAATAATTATTCGAATTCGATTATTCGAGGTTCGAAAATTCGAATAATTATTCGAATCCGATTATTTGGGAATCGAAAATTCGAATATTATTCGAATTTCGAATACGTGGTTGTTTCGAATGTGACATAATAATGATTTTTGTAAGCGAGTTCATTCCGGTGACGATTGTTTTCGATAGCACAGCGTCGAGGATCTCGCCGTTACGCAAACACATTCAAATATGTATTTATTTATTTACTTTTATACGCGGACTGACAAAATGAGTTCAAATATGATTCAAACACAAGACAACAGGTGACTAAATAAGTGACTTGTGGCTTGCACAATAACCTCAAAAACAACAGCAAACTACAAAGTTTTCTAGTGATACCCGTCAACCAGCCTTTCAAATTGCCTTTGGGTGTTTGGTATATTGTTTTCCTTTGAAGGCTTCAAAAATTCAACCGCTGCTCCATATGTGAAAAATGCGGACCTTACCTTGCTTTTGCTCGGAATTTGAATTTTCCATTGAGCATCTCTTGTAGGAGAAGAAGAGATCAGTGCCTTCGTCCCCAAGGTTATTCGACGACCCACTTGATGCCCCGAAGCACGGTCCTCCACTTCACTCTAGCCCCAAATTGACTGCAGGCAGCTCCACTCCCCATCCTCGAACAGTCGACCTCGGGCAAAAATTGAAATTCTCTCTGGGTATTGAGCTTCTGATGGATTTTGATCCTAGGACGAAATGCCTTTTTGTCAGAACCGATCGTTCCCAGCGCATCTACTAGGTTGGTGCAAAAGTAATGTAGGTTTTTTTGTTTTCCTTGTTTCAACAATATTTTTTAAAAATAAACTGAGACCATTTCATAAGGTATTATACATTGTTGGAAATGGTATTAGATGCGCTTTCTAAGTATGTATTAGGTTGACCAGAAAGCTCTCAGCGTTCTGAGTGAACTACCATAACTTTCTCAAACCTTATCGGATTTAGTCGAAATAAGCACCGTTCGAATCAGCACACTGTTACCAACGGGCCAACAACCGACTTATTCCATCAGCGAAGAAATTATGTGGTCGACATTCGACAAACTCCACGAAAGCTGTTTTGGCTTGGTCTTGATGAAGGTTTTACCAGCGAGAAAGATCTGAAAGTGTTTGAAAAGGTGGTAGTCGGTTGGCGAGAGGTCTGGAGAATACGGTGGGTGAGGCAGAACTTCAACCCTTAATTCGTTCCATTTTCGAACAGTGATTTGTGAAACGTGTGGCGTTATCGTACAAAAGAATCGGGCTTCTTCTGTTGGCCAATGCTGGCTGAAGTTGACGCAATTTTCGGTGCATTTCGTCGATTTCGTTACAGTAGGACCTTGCTGTGATCGTTTGGCCAGGCGCTAAAAAGTTCTAATGGATCAAAGCAGCCGCCGACCACCACGCAGTGACCGTTCGCTTTTTTTTTGGTGGAGGATCGCCTTTGTAAAATGCCTAGGGGGTTCGTCGGCGTCCAACCACTGTCCGGAACGTTTCGTGTTATCATACAGAATCCACTTTTCATCACAAATGATGATTCGATCCCGAAACGGGTCAGTTTTGTTGCGTAAAAGTAGAGAAGAACAAACCTCAAAACGTGACAATTTTTGCCGATCATTCAACTCGTGGGGCACCCACTTTTCGAGCTTTTTCACCTTCCCAAGGCGTTTCAAATCACCTTCGAGGCTGAAGTCTCCGGTCCAAAATTTACTGAACCACTGGCACACAGTGCTTTCTCCTCACTATCACTATTAGGCCCCCACACTTGGTTAATTTGTCGGGCTGTCTCGGCTACGGATTGTCCCAATTTGAAGTTAAAATAAAATATCTTTCGGAATTACTCCTTCGACATCCTTCAAAAAGTCCTTCAAGAACAAAATTGTAAAAAAAAAAACGTTGAAATTTATTTAGCCAGATAGAACGAAAAATTCTGTACAGAAAGTAGCATTAATGCGCAATGCAAGTTGAATTTTTATTTAATAATAGACGATGAAGAACAAACAGTAACAAGAACAAACAGTAGTAACACAAAACGCTGAGAACTTTCCGCACAACCTAATATATGGAATTTTATTTAAGTAGGTTGTTTAAAAAATAGTTTGGTTTTTATTTTTAGAAGTCCAAACGCGATTTTCGTCAAATTTTCCGGCTTTGGCTGATGTCGGGGAACTTCTTTTTGGTTCAGCCACTAGGCAAACGCGCCTGTTATCATAAAGTATCCACCTCTCATCGGAAGTCACAATCCGTTCGAGAAACGGATCGTTGGCATTGGGCAAAAGATGGGCCGACGATATCTCAAGACGACGATTTTTCTGACTTTCGGTCAATTTAGTTTCTTGGTCTTCCCAGTTTGCTTCAAATGGCGAACAACTGTAGTGTGATCGCCGTTAAGCACCTCGGCAATATCTCGCGTGGTTTGCGCGGATCAGCTTCGACTTGACGCCTTCTGTGGATCATTATCAACGGCTGCCATGTGGTTCGTCTTCGAGGCTGGTGTTGCCGGCATCTCGTACTGTGCATTCGTTGACGGTTCCCTGGCCCCATTCTTCGTTTATATTTTGAGCGGTCTGAGCGGAAGTCCGGCCCAGTTTCAGCTCGCAGAAGTAAATCTGACAAAAATCGCGTTTAGGCATCTGAAAATAAAAACCAAATTTTTTTTAATACGCGATTTAAACTAAATTCCATATACATACATAGAAATCGCATAAAATGAGTTTTCCAACAATGTATAATACCTTATGAAAAGTCTTACTTGATTGAAAAATTGTGTAGAAACCAATAAGACAGAAAACCTGCACTCCTTTGGCACCAATCTAATAGTGCTAAGTTGAACAGAAAATTTTTTCCACACGGGGCCGCTACATCAGGGACGGACTGCTTAACTGTCATCGATATACAAACAAAGAAACGTCACTTTCAAGCTACAATCAACAATATCGATCGATATTGACCTCTCGATGAAAACCTTTCACTCGCTGTAAAGCACAAGTTTTTTGCATTCCTCCATCACTGCTGAAGAAGGCTGTTGCAACATTAGCTATACTTACCAGTTGGTTAGTACATTTTTGATTCCATTCGTGTAAAGAATATAATTTGTCTACAACACCTCTTCATCCTAAAACAACTTGGCTGTTGTAAAATCAAAAAGGGCCCATGCACTGTACTACCGAGGTCGAAAAAATAGTTACTCATACTTCGATACGGATTGGGTTGCTCATCACGAATCTGACATCGGATTCTGAATATCCGGTTTCTTATGGCAGGTTAACCCTTTCACGACACGCGTGTTTTTCTCGCGCGCCGAATGCATACAGTTTTTGGCTTGCTCAACAGGGAAATCAGAAATGCTCACCTTTCCACTTACAAGGAGCTCGATGAACGTAAATGGCATTTGTTGGCATGCTTTTGTTCAAAAATGTGTTGGAAATGGCGATAAAAGGTCTCACTAACGATAAATCGCAAAACGCAATAACACTGGTGTGCGGGAATCGAACCCAAGATCATTCTCTGTGAAGCGAGAACACTTCTACTGCGCCTCCGCCTAAGGTGGCCACTGGCCAAGCCGTTAACGACAATGCTGATTACGCAACACTGCGTCCACGCTGCACCAACGCGCGCAGCACACAGTCCGCAGACTTTGGCCAGCTAGAACTTGCTTATGAAATCCTTTGGCAAATTTGGTCTAAATATTTGTAATCAGCGTTTCGACGTTTTTCACAAGACGTAGGTATCTGTCCGAAGTTCCATGGGAAGCTGAAGGCATTCCGCGGTTAGTGGTTCCTCTTTTACGGGTCTCGCTTATTCTTCCAAATTGCCAAGCACGTTGGACGACGTCTTTGGCACGTCAGCTGAACTCCGACCACCTTTGGACGACGTCTTCGGCATGTCTGCTGAACCCAACCTAGGTTGGATGACGTTTTCGGCCTATCTGTTGAACCTCGACCCACGTTGGACGACGTCTTAGTTAAACGAAAAATCTCAGCGTCCTTATTATGTGTGCAGTTTATTCGATTATTCGATTTATTCGAATATTCGATTATTCGTTCGTTCGGACAACTGAAAAATTGGGTTATTCGATTATTCGGAAATTCGAATAACCAAAAAACGGGGTTATTCGGTTATTCGGAAATTCGAATAAGCGAAAAATGGGGTTATTCGATTATTCGGAAATTCGAATAACCGAAAAAATGAGGTTATTCGATTATTCGTTCATTCGAAAATTTTTGGAAAAGCACAAGTATAGTGTTTACGTATTTTCTCGGCCATTCTCCTCAAGCCTTGCGGGTTTGTAAAAGCATTATAAACGCGAAGCGAACGAAGAAGAAGAGATGGTATTAGTGTACTTTTTGTACCGCACTAAATCTTGTTCAAAACAGGTCAACTAGGGGAAAAACGATTATCACAGTCTTTTTTTGTTGCGGAAATGCCTTATAAGCCCGTTATATGTGTTAAGTTCGCGTCGCCAAAGGCCTGAGGCAGAGTGTGCGTCTCCTACCGATGCGCACTATTTCGCCGTCTCTAGCCTGCAGCAGAGGTTAGCCAGGGCAGAAGCCTTGAAATCTCGAAAAGCCTTGAAAGCTCTGTTCTGTGCTCCCCTCCGCGTCAACGGAAGTGAGCACAGAATCGGGCAGAGGAAGGGACTCCGGAGTGTGGGCCCACTAGCACTTCCGTTATAAAATTGTTCATATCTTAGAGTTCTCTCTCAGTCAATACGAAAGCATATAAGACGCGTATCTGTAATAGAAACGAGAAGGTAAGACCACATTTACGTCCACTGTGTGTAGCTAGTCGCCACATCTGCGCGCCACCGCCACTTCATGCTATGGTACCCCCCTCCCCCGGAGATGCGCGCTGGTAGGGTGCGGGGTCTCTGCGCGTTACCTGTTGTTACCAGCGCGCGCTATTTCGCAAGGCCTTGGTCGTGTCGGACTTGGTATAACGCGCTTTTCCGCATTTCCGCAAAAAAAAAAGACTATGATATTCGATATACCCATGGCAGATTACCCTTAGTCGACCTATTTTGAACAAGATTTAGTGCACTACAAAAAGCACACTAGTACCGAGGAGAATGATTTATAAAAATCAACCAGAACTTGCTGCCACTCTGCTATCCTGTGCCTGATTGGGGCGCGGTTGCTGCGCTCCTCCGGGAGAGCCACGCTGTCCATATTGAATCGTCACGAGACTGTTCCTTCAAATTTTCTTTACATTCTATGATATTCCTGTTTAGAGTACATCTGACTTCCACTCGGGCTGCTGTGGAACCTTATGTACTTTTGTGGAAGATGGAACGAGGAATGTTATTTTTCAAGCACTGGGCGCGATTAACACGATTTCCTTTTATGAAAGGTATCGGATACGAAATTAAAGATATTATAGGTTCAGAATGAGGCACTGGGGAACCCTTTAAGAAGAGTGGGTTGGAAGGCTGACTGCGTCGCAGAAACCCGACATTTCCTAGCGCTCTTTCTTCCACTACAATAGTCCTAACTCCACCTTTACATTCGGCCTTAGGTGTGCTGTTGTAATTAACTGGGAATCTGCAAGATAGACTTTCAGGTTTAGATTTTCTGACTTAAATGAAGAAACGCATCACTGAAAGCAAATGAACCAGTGCTCGCTCACCTTTATGACATCAGGTGCCGCACCTCACGTTGTGGAGGAAATAAGACGTGCTCCAACTGCGGTGAGTGAGGAGTGGAATGAGCGCTGAAATGGAGAAAGGCGAGCTCAGTAGAAGTAGTAGTGTGAAAGTAAGGAATGAGGCTGATAGCGACATATAATATTGATTTCATCTTACTCAAACTGCTTGAATCTTTCCAATTTCGCCTTGGGCGGTGTAGTATAGTTGCTATATTCTAAATGCCTGGACACGCACCAGTCGAATGCTGGGTCACAAAAACAAAACAAAAAACAAATTCTGGTTGATTTCCACAATTTAGTGAAGAGGGGGACCATCGAAGAAAGCGGAAAAGTGGCAGAAGGGATGAAGGAAGAGGGCGTTATCTATTCCAACATGTGAACTAAGTAGAATTACACAAACGAAAGCGTATAGCAATCACTGAGGATGAGTTCTGATATATACAACAAGACGCAGGACATATTTTGGAGAATTTTTCAACAGTTTTATTCCAACCTGTAAATGACGTTGTTATGAACAAATTTTACATTTTTGGCAGCTCACCGTTTGCTACGTGGAAATCGCATACCACGTCAAATTTCGACGACTCACTATAAGCAGAACTCAGTTTTAAGCATCTACTATTTGCTTCATCACAGTGCCTTAGTCTGCATTTGTTCGGTGGTAAATGTATCACAACGATGGCAGTAGCAGCTTTCTTGCAGTTCGGTGAATCCACTACAGCAGCTAGAGACGCTTTATTTCTATCACTTCATTAGGTGCCTAGTGCGCCGAGAAGTAAATGTCCCTCTCCCTCCGGACTAGTTTCTGCCTGAAAACTACACTTAGCCTTCCACGAACGAGATGAAATTCCCGCATTGTTGCTGAAGTATTGCTCTCAGCATCTGCTGGTTGAAGTTCGTGGCCTGTGACTTTTCACTCTGTTAAAGTAGTACAGAAACTAGAGATAGCCGATGACTTCCAGCCGTACGTTACCGGTGACGAGAAGTAGGTAGTCACACAACTATCTTCGTGCTAATAAGGCTGAAGATGTCTCTTCAACTATTATCATCTTTTTGCACTTTGGTTTGTGATGCTTTGCCGCTGTGGTTGCTCATCAGTCGTCGTTAAATGTGCGTAAAGGAATATGTTACATTTCGGCGACAGAGCTAGACGGGTGCTACGCAGTGCGCAACACTGTCGCCGAAGTAGAACATATATCTAAAGAAAGCGCGGCGCTATGGTAGTTGGGGGGCTACCTTGCAAAAAGTGTCACACACACGAAAAAGAAACGGTAACACACTGATAGTAAAGGAAGCAACCAAGCAATGCTATAGCTCTGTTCTGTGCACAGATTTAGGCAGGGGAAGGGACTCCAGGGTGTGGCTCGAGTGGCTCACCCGTTCTAGAATTGCCTACATCCTGGAGTTCCCTACCTTGCCAAATTCGGAAGCACGTAAAACTCCGATCTGTAATCGAAAAGCGGAGATAAGACTGCATTCACATTCGCTATATGTAGCTACTCGCCGCGGCAGGCCATTGTGACACCCCCCCCCCCCCCCCCCAACTACCATAGCGCCGAAAGCGCGAACGAGTTTTTCGCACAAAACTCGGCCAATCGCTGTGGAGTCACGCGAAGGCAAGTGTCTCAGTCGCGGAAATAGTGAACTTTCGCGCAGCAGTTCATCACATTTTCCTTTTCCTTTGAGCGCATTTAGATTATTTGGTGGTGATGTGGCAGCTGCCTTTTAACCACACGTTGGTGGTGCACCTCGTCATCCTTCGTTGATTTGCGCGAATCATCGCTGTCGGTGGGAGAAGGTAACGTTAGCGTTACACAGTCTTAATTGGAAGTGACGCAGGCTGTTACTAAGGCTTTTAGCTGAATACAAAATAATGGCTAGCAAATTTACCAATTTAGGGGGCAGGTGGTTAGGATAGGGTCATCCGAATCCCTTTAGTCACGTGCTGCCTAGATTGCGATCTGGAAGTCAACCTACCACGCAAGCCTCCCGTTTCGCTATCTCTTCGCGGCAAACCGCAGCGTTCTGCGTAGCAGAGGGATATCGAAGGAAAGTGTTGCAGTTACACCGGAGCCTCGACAACCTGGCGAGTCGCTGTCAGTGAGTGAACTGCCACAAACATTTACGGGATTATACGGGAAGGAGAATCAATTTGTATTGTTCAATGTACCGCTCATATAGGTCTGTAGAATGGTGGAAACAAATGGTTCTTCGTACAACTTGGAGAATTTAATATTAAGGAGGGAACCAGACAAACATTTGGCTCATTTTCTCTATTCCCCTTTGTTGTTATCGGTGAGCGTTGCTCATAGCTTTCATAGGAAGTTCTAGCTAAGGTATTACTGGGTACGAGCGCGATTACTTGAAATGGACCGCGTAGTGTGGTCGCGCTCGGCCCTTCATGGCAGGGCTGTGGAGCCGCGTTAAAAACGAAAACGACGTGCCGGCCATGTGTGTATGGTTTCTGAGCACCCGTTGCGTTCCGACGATTTGATTGGGAAAGGGAACGCACAAGTAGTGTTCGTCTTAATGCCAACATTGCAACAACCCTGTGAAAAGTGGGTCTGAGACTGCATAGTAGCTATCGCCTTTCAGTATCTTCCAATTCGAAGAGCATTCACCGGGAGCAACTTCAAATAGCTTTTCGAGTTCGCAACGCCACAAATCCTACTTTGACGATTCGGGCCGGGGTTAAATGGCTTGTGTGAAAGTTTGTGATTGCCAATTTCATTGTCAGGAAAACACTATTTCACAGCTATCGCAACAACAAAAAACAGACTGAACTGGAGAGTTGTCGTGAAGTGGAGGGTCAGGTATGCACAAACGACGTGGAGGGTCAGGTATGCACAAACGACTATGTGGACAGGATAGAAGAAGCTGAATAATATCCACCTATGGATGCATTCTTCTTACTTTATATCATTTTCATGAATACATTTATTCTCTGCTAAACGGGCGCAGTGCAGGTAGAGCTCCATTCAGTCAGTACTAACTGACAGTGGAAGTTAAGTTACTTCCATTAACCAAATCGGAGTAACATCGATTGAGGTGATCAGATCACTTGCAGTATTCTCGTTTGCTGTAGCAGTGAATGGCTAGCGACGTCGCGCAATACGACGAGCGCGACAAACGCGCGTGCTGGATTGAGTAAACGTGGCGCCCCCGGTATCACCTTTTCTTTTGTAAGAACACTCGTCGCGGGACTACGTCTCCCGATTAGTGCTCGCATGCTAATTTCACGGTGATCGACATTTGAGCAACGGATCTAAGGAGTGTGTGTGTATTCTGCTTGATGCTATTTTTGATAGACATTTTGAAACGAAGAGCTGTGAACCGACTCTTTAGTGTTAGCCTCTATGAGCACTCCCGTTCTATCACCAGAACCAAGTTCATACACCACAGGAACTGTGATGTGATTGTTAGGTCGGAGCAGAGTCTTGCGGGTGCCGCGGATCCGCCATGCGGACGGTGGGTGTGCTGCGCCGCGAGGGTTACTGGACGCAATGCTGCGTACTTTCGCCGGCTGAAGCACTGAAAAGGTTGTCGCGATTTTTATTTGATTGATATGTTAACACTGCTTACATGAGACATTATATGTGTGGGAGTTTTTCAGTTATTTTTGTTGCATCGTCTACAGGTGTGAAACTCCATGCAAACAATAATTTTCCTATCAATCGAATAAAAATTGCGACGTTTCGGATGAGGGCTTGGTGTCATCCTTTCTTCCAAAAATAAAAAATGACCGCCTTTCTGCTCTTTCAAACAAGTTTCAAACCATTAATTTTCCTTAAAAATAAGAAATTTATAAAATCTCAAACAAGTTGTTCACTTATTGGGTACGTGAATTAAAACTTTAAAGAAAATTATATTAAAATTTTTCTCGAACAAAAAATTATGCTAACCTTCTTTCTTGGAGAGTTTCTATTAGTTTAATATAGAAAGAGCCCACTTCGATTTGGAAGTATTTCAAATGTTTTGGGCTAGCTTAGAGAAGAACGTAAACGCAGCAGTCATAACACCTGCATAATTCATTTTGGATTCTTCCCATATCGAACAAAAATCTGGCGCCGACTTCAGTGCATTCAACCTACGTATACAATGATGTAGTATACGTGAGCTTGATGGCGATTTGTGAAAGACCATGAGGAAAGTAAACGCGAATTCTGATCCAGTTGAAAGCGCACTGTTCTCATGTAGAGTGTGCCTTCACTACTTTGCTCCTCCCTTGTTGAAGAATTGGAAATGCTGATACTTAGCAATTTTACTCAAGTGTTTGAGCTTTTAAGCACTTCTTTCATTGACCTGCGTCATACCTGCGAAAGGGCATTCAGTGACAACTTTAACCGATCTGCTCATCATTAAGGCCCCATCCATACTTGGACGCAGAGCGACGCGACGCCACGTATGAGGGTCACATTGATCGAGCGACGCGATCGATCAGTTTGGCTACTATACATGTCATCTCGTCGCTCAGCGTCGGAAGTATAAACGGGGACTAACGAGCACTTTTCAAAAAAGTTCTTCAGTACTGCTGTATAGGGAAAGGATAGTGCTTTGTGCTAATCACTACACTAGCCATTCTACGGGTTGTCGTGGAGGAAGTCTGAAAGCATATTTGGACGTAAGAACCTGCGGCGGTCAGCTAATGGGGAACCATGTTTTGACCTTCCCAGAAAATTTAGTGCCAAGTCAGTGGCGCTGAAGGGATGGAGGACCTATTTTGACTGTGCGAGGCTCGTACCAACAACCTCGATTCGGTGTGAACGCGACGCCCGACTCTTATTCCGACTGCGCTATCACGAACCCACCGTGCGGCTCGTGTTAGCACAGTCGGAAGAACTCGTGTTATTCACGTTTGGCGAAATGGTTAGCAGTGCAGAAGCATGAACAAGCATGAAACAGGACCGAAAACCAAAGAAAACCCCCTCCGCCCAAGCTTCCAATCCGACCACGCTCCCGGCGAGCCTCACCCGCAGCTCCTGGCACTGCGAGTGAGAGCCGTCGTGAACTGCGGCAGCCCTTGGGGACGTTTGTGAGCGGCGGCTCCGCGACAACTCGTCCGCGCCGCCGCTTCCACCACAGTGGCAGCGTGAGTCCCACTGCGGCGGGAGCGATATGGACGAGTCTTGGGGGGGGGGGGGGTGAGGGACGTTTTGCCTGAAAGCGGCGCGGGCAAAGACACGGGACAGTGCCTGCGGAGCCAATTAGTGTCGACACGCGCGGTGACACCCGCCGCTTCGCGCTCAGCGAGACAGCCCTCGGCGCGGAGGCGATTGTGACCCAGGCAACCACGGGAGCCCGCAGGTAGACCAGATTTTGTGTGATTACAATCGATAGAGGGAGGGAAGGATCAGACGGCTTGCAGTGGCAGTCCAGAAATTGGGATTGGTCTGAACCCTAGTACCTTCTATATTAGAATTTCGACCTCTATCGAATGAGCCAGGAAAGAACCTTGCCTCAATAACCCTTACTACAATTTTTTTCAGGCGGTGTTTAACTGTCCTTAAATATCAATTTTTATCTATATCGGAATTAACTACGAGGCATAGTTTCAGGCTACTGATGTGAACTCTACCATCCCCGCTTTATATCCTGTCTAAATAACCCTTAAGGCGACTTTTTAGGCGTTGCTTATTTTCGTTAAATAGCAGTTTTTATTTGTACCAGGGTTAATCGCGAGGCGTGCTTCCATGCTACTGATGTAAACCATACCATCTCCTGTACTACAATTTCGAGCTCTATCGAATGATCCAGAAAAGAACACTGGCCTCAACAACCCTTAAAGCGATTTCTTCAGGCGTTGATTTTTCGCTAAATATCGGTTTTTATTCACATATATTAGGAATAAATGCGGGACATGCTTCCAGACTAAAATTGCACAGGGATTCCAATTAGATAGACGAGAGATCTTTTAACAGAAGTTTAAAGCATTAGTTTCAACATGACATCTCTTTAGAATTTCGTAACTGATTTTTCTATGGAACTTTATAATGCACATATCAGATATTTCGAGGCTATGACTGGATACGTAGTTCATCAAATTTAATGTTCACAGGAAATGAATTTCGTCATACAATACTTCAAATTGCTCGTAAAGTCGTTTGTGGCTTCTAGCAGCATTTTGACCTAGCGCCCTACAGGCAATGTACCTGCATAGCCAATGTCTCCTCCACCAATTAATGAGTTAGGAAACACTCATGAAATGCTTTGAGAAGACTAGAGTATTTCGGTGTTCTTAGGAGGTCCACCAATTATGAAATCGAACTCGCTGGGCCATTTCAGACTGTGAACATGCTCTACGCATTGAAGAATCATAATGTTGTTTTCAAAAAGGTTGAGCATTTGTGGTGCCCCTAGAAGGGCTTTCGTCTATCTATATTCTTCGCGCAATTTCAGCCTGGAATCATGCCTCGCAATTAATTCTGATATAAATAAAAATTGATATTTAAGGAAAATAAACAACGCCTAAAATTGAATTGAAATTGAATTTGTTGGTGTTGGTTCTTTTAGTTAAGCATTGTTATTTGATCGTTACTATGTCTGCCTTCGTATGTTTGTTTTATTTGGCGCACTTTACGTGCAGCAATAAATAAACAAATAAATAAAAGCTGCCTTAAAGGCTATTTAGACAGGATAATTTCTAGATCATTCACTACAAATACAAATTCTAACACAGGAGATGGTAGAGTTCACATCAGTAGCCTGAAAGCATGCCTCGTAGTTAATCCTGATATAAATAAAAACTGATATTTAACGACAGTTAAACAGCGCCTAAAAAAAATTGTTGTAAGGGTTATTGAGACAAGATTCTTTCCTGGCTCATTCGATAGGGCTTGAAATTCTGATATACAAGATGGTAGGGTTCAGATCAGTCCCATATTCTGGACTGCCAATGCCAGCCGTCTCAGCCTCCTATCCCTCTATCGTTTGTAATCACACCAAACCTGGTCGACCTAGAGGCTCCTGTGGTTGGCTGGGTCACCATCGCCTCCGCGGCGAGGGCTGTCTGGCTGAGCGCGAAGCGGCGGGTGTCACTGTGCGAGTCGACGCTAATTGGCTCCGCAGGCACTGTTCCGTGTCTTTGCCCGCGCCGCTTTCAGGCAGAACGTCTCCCTCCCTTCTTGGGGTGCTGCCGCGAGACTTTGTAGAGGCCCTAAGGCAAAAACTCACACACTTGTTGCGTCCGAGCCGCGTCCCATTACCGTCTCGTGAATTTCCTACATCGCAGACGGGACGCTAGTCGGACGTGGCTGAGACGCAAAATGCGGATGAGCTCGCGCGGATTCGTTGCTCCCAATCACGTCCCACTGTGCCATGTGCTTTTGTGTCGGACGAGGTTCGCATGTGGGTCAACAACTGCCGGCTTGACGCGTGCTTCGACGTTTTTGTCTCCTCCGGTGGCTCCGGAATTTACCGTTAGAGCGACATGACGTCGGTAGCAGCCCCATTGAGTATTATTGTGCGACAACAGTTTAGTAGCACTTTCTTATATTGTTCTCTAGTGCTATACCATAATACTGTTAATACTATGAAACACTCCGACAAATTTATTGTTTTCCATCACGCTAGAAGCAATCAAAGACAATTCCTTGAGGTTAAATAATAATAATAATAATAATAAATAATATATAAACAAAAACAAGGTTCAGGTCACGCAGGTTTGACCACTCAAACGTCATCGAAGGTTAATTCAATTATATAGTGGTAGATATGTTGAAAATTTAGTGTATTACGCCGAGGACATCTGAGGTTACCGGCTGATATACGAGGTACTGAGTGGTTATCCGTCTTGGTAGGAAGACACATGATTGCCAAACTACATTGGAAATGGCCAACCTCAGTTCACCCCTAGGGTAGAACATAGCAGTGCTGTGTAGAATCGTTAATTTCGTGCAAAACAGAGCGTATAGGCCTGCCGTACAAGGTAACCCCCTCCCTTCCGAGCCGCTCATCTCCGAAAAATTCGAAAATGAAAAACCAAAAACGGCTAACCCCTCAAAAATTGATAAGTCGGACCCGAAACCGCTAGAGGTGAGTTCATTTCACAAGAAGCCAGACCGGACGCGGAGATGGGACGCGGATGAGACGGTAACTTACGAAAACTTCTCTTGTGGGACGAAGATGGGACGCAAGAGAAGGTCTCACCACGAAAACTACCTTTGTGGGACGGGGCTGGTACGCAACGCCGCTAATAGGTACGCGGATGGGACGCAACGGCCCTAATAGGTACGCGGCTGGGACGAAACAGCTGTTATAGGATGCGGCTCGGACGCAGGGGTGTCTGAGAATGTCGGTGTCTTCAGCACCGAGATATGTCCGAATTTTGTAACTCATAGCTGCAAAACAAGGCCTAATGCAACGCTTTCGGAATAGGCCTGCATTGAGGTGGCGTTTTCATTATCTCTAGACATCGGTGGGTGCAATCCTAGTTTGTGCCGGCTGCTCTTAAACGAAGGAACTGAAGTTGCTCAGTGCTGCCGTAAATCGAACTCACCTATTTCACAAAAAAACAATTACATTAACGAAATTAAAATAAATAACACAGAAATCATGAGAATATATAACATTTGTGAACTAGGTCGTGACGTTTGCAAATGATTAGGACGGGAAGTACATTGTCTTGTTTGTGTCCACAAGTCTGATACCGCATTCAAAACGTTAATTGGTTGATGGTGTCTTGCCCTACACTTTTTATTTCACCGATGTTATTTGTTTTATCTGCGAGATGAATGCCATTTTCGGTGAAAATCTAGGAAGTGGTCCCTGGGTTCGTACGTTAGGTGTCCTCCTGGGTTACGGTAACGTGCCGTCGCCCGCCACCGCCCCGATTACGGTAGCGTGGCAGGTTGTTGAGCCCGCCTTGGACGAGGTACAATGAGGTGAACAGAGAAGACTATGCGAGCAGGTATTCTGTCGCGGAGTGGTAATTGAGGGCTTTATTCGTTTTAGCCCTTCTTTCTCCTTGCTCTTCTAGTTGTCATATATACATACCAATCGTACGTCGGCCTAGCGGCCGCCTACGAGTGGTTGGGGGCTTCGCCCCCAAACCTCGACAATAGGACGCCATGACCGCTACGGGTTTCCTATTCTTCCCTAGGCCTTCTGACTTTTATGTTAATCGAGATGGATCGATTGATCCGACTTCAGATTCGTGTTCAGCAACCTCGATTACCCCCAGGGCCGAAGTTTCGCGCCGCTTGAACGTCATCTTCAAAAAATCGATAATATCGATCGATATCGATTGGTCGACTCCAGATTCGTGTTCAGCGACATCGATTACCCCCAGGGCTCAAGTTTCGTGCCGCTTGAACGACATCCACAAAAAATCGATAATATCGATCGATATCGATTGGCCGACTCCAGATTCGTCTTCAGCGACCTCGATTACCCCCAAGGCCGAAGTTTCGCGCCACTTGAACGTCATCCTCAAAAAATCGATAATATCGATTGATCCGACTTCAGATTCGTGTTCAGCGACCTCGATTACACCCAAGGCGGAAATTTCGCGCCACTTGAGCGCCATCCTCAAAAATCGATAATATCGATCGATATCGATTGATCCAACTTTAGATTCGTGTTCAGCGACCTCGATTACCCCCAAGGCCGAAGTTTCGCGCCACTTGAGCGCCATCTTCAAAAAATCGATAATATCGATCGATATCGGTTGGTCGACTCCAGATTCGTGTTCAGCGACCTCGATTACCCCCAGGGCTAAAGTTTCGTGCCGCCCGAACGACATCCACGAAAAATCGATAATATCGACCAATATCGATTACCTTCCCTGCTGTCAACGCCTCCCGTCGATGGTCATCTAAATGCCCAGGCACGTTTGCCGACGTGTTCGGCACGTCTACGGCTCGCCATGCACGGTCGCCGACGTGTTCGGCGCGTCAACGGCTCGCCATGCACGGTCGCCGACGGCTTCGGCACGTCTACGGCTCGCCATGCATGGTTGTCGACGTGCTCGGCACGTCTACGGCTCGCCATGCATGGTTGCCGACGTGTTCGGCACGTCTACGGCTCGCCATGCAGGGTTGCCGACGTGCTCGGCACGTCTACGGCTCGCCATGCACGGTTGCCGACGTGTTTGGCACGTCTACGGCTCGCCATGCACGGTTGCCGACGTGTTCAGCTGCCGCGCCCCAACTCAAAGTGTGACGGACGGACGGACACAGTGACACACACACACACACACACGCTTGCTTCTTTATATATAGTAGGATTATTTTCGTGACTCCTGTTGGGGGTTCGCCTTATAATACATTCTATTGAAGGCAATAAAAACCGAATTAGCCACATCCACATACACGCTAGCAAAGGCCGAATTCAACTAACAAACTGTAAGACGAGCAAAAGAAGACAAACAAGAAAACTTTAAAAGAGGACATGGCCTGAGCGACACCTATGAAGCTGTCGTAGACCAAGTGTAGAAAATGAAGACACTTGATGCGTGCCTCCTTCTCCCGTTCCGTCTTTGTAATCTCAGGGCCTGTTCATACTTCGCGACAGCAGCGACAAGAGCGACTGGGGCGTCGGCCGTAGTGTGGTGTACATAATTGCGCCATATTTGTGGCGCCAAGACGAGCTCAATTGGTCCCATAACGACCACCCGAGACCTGCCGGGAAACTCGTCCATTGTTCGGATAACTCATTGCTAACTTGGCTGTTTAATCGCGAGTTCGTTTTATTTCGCATAAAATTATCCAGTGTTGTGGAAACGGAGTTGGTTTCGTTGTGTTTAAGGAAGGCCTCAGCAACGTTTCACCAGTGATATGGAGAAAATGCAAGTTATGAAAGAGAGATAGATGGCCCTCCCTTAAGACCCCCACAGAGTTCTGCGGCAACGCCACTCGCCGCTATGGTTAAGGATAGGGCAGGGACGCCGTTGGCTGCGAGCTCTGCGTCTCTGCCCTATGGTTAAGCACAGGGCCGCCGCGCTGCCGCAGAACTCTGTGGGGGCCTTTAGATTTGAGGTATCATAGGTGTCTCCGTCGTGGTTAGCGGGATTTTCTGGCAGAGATTTAGGTCTTGATCAGGAGAGATGTTTTTGGAACGTCCACAGTTGATGGGCGCTTGTGGCACAGTCCGCAGTCACCGCGAATTCCCAGTAGATTCACTTCAGGGCCAGCTAAGCATGCTATCCCTTTGGACTTCTTGTATGCGGCTGCCCTTGTTGCTAAGGTTGTCATAGGAGAGTTGATAATTTGAAAAATATTCGCTTTTTGGGAATTTCTTGCACTTTATGAAGTGACAAGTTCCCACCAGTGTCTGTGGTGAGGCATTGCTCTGGTTCACTCTGGTTAGGGAGCACGAGTTCTTCCCACCGCAGAAAATGCAACTCATCCATGCGATGCTTTTTGGAAAAGTTCATTGCTTACATTTTATTAGTATGCTTACAGAATTTCGATTTTGCGATAAATGCAAAGAAGTGTCTCGAGCGACTATTAATTAGATGGAAGTAGGTAATTGTTATTTCATTACAGCAGCAAGAGTGTCCAGTTGCTGCTCCAATCTTTGTGAAGAATCGTTATGGACGTGAGGACATGTTGGCCCTGATGGGTGACGCCGCTGGTCATCCACCACCCGAAGGTCTGCAGAATTGCCCGTTCTTTGTTGAGGAAGCACTTCCACCGATAGTCTGCTATCCGTTGTCGGATGTGGAGCAGGTAAGAGTAACTTGAAAAATAGAAATTAAATGTTCCTTCATTGTTATGCAGCAAAAAAATCTTGAAATATGACAATCTTCACTTTATTTATGCAACCAGCGCGGATAATACATGCTTCATCTGTTACACATTCACTTAACACGTTGACGACCGCGCCTTCTTCGCGTGTCTGGCGCGTGGGACCAATCGATTTTTGCGACGACGACAGCGTGGCATGACATTATTGCCCCTGTTATACTCCCGCGGGATGTCCGCGGACGGACGGTGCACCGCGGACGGTTGTCGTCGTCCCGGGGCTACTAGCGTCGCATCGGAGCGCGTTTCCCGCGGGCGGGAAGTATAAGGCCTCGTGCATACTTCCCGTCGCCGCGATGGAATCGCGGCGATGAGTTTTGCAGAGCGACGCGAAAGAATTTGAATTTTTCAGCGCTCGTCGCATCGCTCATCGCTCTGCAAGGAAGCGCGACGGCGATCCGTACAGGACCAACGCTAAACACCGCGCGCGGCGCGAAAAAGTATGCCATGCCCGCGATGGGCGCGGGAAGCCATCGCGCATGCCGACCGCCACTGTTGCGGCGGCCGCGTCGAAGTTCTCTTTGACTATTCGGCCGCGTGCGGCGGAATGGCCATGAACTGAGCGCCGCGATGGCATCGCGGCGATGGAAGTATGCCCCCGGCCTAACACCCCTCTCGTCGTCTGTCGGCGGCGATCCGCGGACGGCGGGCGTGGCGGGCCGCGACGAGTGGCACGGCGCGGGGTCCCGACGCGATTTCCGCCCATCCGCGGAAGCTCTCGCGGGAGTATAACAGGGGCCTATGTCGTGCGGTCCTACGCGACCGCAAAATTCGTCTCTTGGTGGAAAGCGATGATGAGGATGACGAGGTGGTCTAGGACGACGTTGATGCTGAGGACGATCTCCTTTTACTACCAACTGACGACGATGATGGCTCAGAACGTGGAGTAATAGAATCCGAAGCAGAAAATGAGGATAAGGAAGCTTAGAAGAGCGATTTTGAAGCCCCTAATCGATGGAACTTTGCGACGGAGTCCGGCTTCCATGACGATGTGTTCGACTGCGGTAGGCCGATCGGTTACTATCGATTATTTTTCAATGACGAATTGTTGCTTGAAGCCATTACTTGACGAGAAGCTCAATAAATCAGTAACCGAAACATGTTTTTGTGGACCACGCGTTTTACAACAGTGTCTAAAGATGATGCACACATAACACAAAAAAGTTCCTCGAGAAGATCTAAACCAACTAGAAAAATAAATTACAAAGCTGTGGCCTGACATCATGTCACACGGTCCCACGCGGCCGAAAGGGTGTAGCCTGACATCAGGGGCCGTATGCTCATGCTCCCCCGTTGGGGTAGAATCAATCAATATCAGCATATCTTATCACACCCCGATCCCCCATCGGGGGAGACTCGGGGTAGACGAGCATACGGCCCCAGGCCACACGGTCGTCAACGTGTTAAGCTTCCTCCTTGTCTGTGCAACTGCAGTAAAAGTAGGAACCAACGATTGAAGAGGTAGTTGTAATTGCTGCGCTCATGGTACGAGATAAGCAGTATGTGAAGCACAGTTGAATAATACATGAATCTGCGATGCTTTCTCGTTATAACGCGCTTGAAGGGACCCGAGGAAATTCATGTTGTAATGGGAGTCACGATCTAACCGGTGTTGTTCTATTTGCAGTCTTTTGCCACATCTGATGCCGAATACAGTGTTGATTAGCCGTGCTCTTTGTTTACCACAATGAATGTTCGTAAGCACAAAATCACCTGTATCACCTCTCGTCAGGTTGATCATCGACTTGCTCGAGCGGGCGCCAGCAGCGTCTCCATTCATCCCTGTCGCGTGCCAGAGTGCTCAAATGGATCCTCCTCGCTCGAGGGAAAGCAAAAAATATTAGGTTGTAACGAAATAAATGGCACTGAACCACTGTAAATTTAAACAGTTAATATCTCGGCTTGTAGGCAAGTTTATTAATCGAAATAAAAAACCTGATTCTACACATCTTTGCCAACGTGACACAAGCTTTTTATCCCAGGAGCATAAAAATCAGAAGTTCTGGAATTGACGAAATCTTCGAAGGCACTTTCGGCATCCTGTTGGTATTTGAATATTTCCCCTACCAAGAAGTCGCCAAGATGCTTGAAGAAATGGTACTCTGTTGGGGAGAGGTCGGGAGAAAACGGAGGATGTGGTAGAGTTCCAATGCTCAGCTCATTCAATTTCTGCAACGTCATTCGTGCTACATGGGGGCGAGCATTGTCGTGCAGAAGGAGAACTCGCCTTCGGTTTACCAAGGCCGGCCGGATATCCTTCAACTTTTTCATCATTTCTTCAATTTCAATGCAGTACTTCTCTGCCGTGATGGATTCACCGGGAGGGAGGAAGTTGTGGTGAATAACTCCCAGCGAACACCACCATACTGTCACCATTACTTTCTTTTGGTGCAATTCCGGCTTCGCAAAAACCTTGGGGCTCTCATCGCCGTCCACCCACTGTGCCGATCGTCGCCTGTTGTCGAACATTATCCATTTCTCGTCACAGGTTACGATGCGCTCAAGGAATGGGTCCGTTTCGTTCCGTAGAAGCAGTGCGGACGAGATCTCATATCGTCGGTTTCTTTGCTCCTCAGACAGCTCGTGAGGCACCCATCTTTCCAGCTTTTTGGTCTTTCCAATTTCCTTCAGATGTCGAGCAGCGGTGTTGTGACTGACGCCAAGAACCTTCTATCTATCTCCCTGGTACCTTTATGTGGATCCTCCTCCACCACATCTCTCAGCTTGTCCTCATCAACATCACTATGCCTCCCACGACCTTCATGTTCTTCCAAGCTCTCATCTCCATTCCGGAACTTCTGATACCAACGATACGCCGTCCGAATTGTGGAACATCCTTGACCGAATGCGGCGTTGATCTTCTCGTCCGCCTCCTTAGCTGTAGTGCCCAGCTTGAATTCGTACAAGTAAATGCCTCCGATTACCCTTTTGTCCGTCTGCAAAAAAATCAATAAAACTCTAAAGTTTTCCCACTTTTACATAGAAAATTTGGTACTCTCCGGTAGAGCAAAGTTTGCGCTTCTAAATGATATGCCACATGTTACGGTTTGTTCTTGATCAAACGCGTAAAGACGCGCCAAAAATGGCGCGAGCCAGTGCCATTTAATTCGTTACAACCTAATAGCTTTGGAAAATTAATGCGCGCTCTCATGTCTAACAAGAGAACTATCTCATCGGAACGCCGGAACGTCAAGAGCGATTACTATAGGATAAATCTCCATTCTCCAAATAGTAAGGGAATATGTTTTGTTTTGCCGAATCCTTGAGACAAAGAAGTAGGAGGCACTGAAGGCTCCGTAAGGTTGACGGTGGTGTACAAGCCGCTGGCACGAGCTTACCACTCATGGGTTGCACGGCGGTGACAACATGGGTGACACATTGTCAGAGGCTACGCCTCACGAATATAAAAACGGTATATGCACGTCTTTTGGGATTTGCTGCGGTATACTGTTTTTACTCCCCTTTCCTTGTCGACATTTCGTGATTCATTGTCATATTTATTTAATTATTTATTGCACCGTGTAAGTACACATGTGGGGGAAAAATGTAAAACAACAACATTGAAATGCTCAACTTCTGAACGGGTGGCTACAACAGTAATAATATTGCTAATGTCTTTAATGTCTGTAAAACACGAATATTTGTGAAATGCTTGCGAAAGACTTTCAGCAGAAGTGTACACAGGCTTATAAGGTGCACAAAAGAATGCGGCCGATTACAGTGTGGAAAGCCTATGCAGGTAGCAGTTTCTTCACATTGGCCGAGGTCTCCACTGTGCGATATACATTGGATCCGATCGAAAATTTTCGGATAATTGGATGATTCGGATAACGGCAATTTTGCCGACCCCGGATTTTTGGATGATTCGGATAACGTCGATTTTGCGGACTCCGGATTTTTGGATGATTCGGATAACGGCGATTTTGCCGACCTCGGATTTTTGGATGATTCGGATAGGGATATCCGAATCGGATATCCGAAATGATTCTTTCGATACAATGGATCCGATCGAAAATCTTCGGATAGTTGGATGATTCGGATAGCGGTAATTTCGTGGACTCAGGATTTTTGGATGATTCGGATCGCAATATCCGAATCGGATATCCGAAAATGATTCATTCGGATCCAATGTATACTGTGCGACCGCACCGCAGCAGCTCTGAGCTTACCTGACGCAGCATAATTATTAGTTTTCTGCACCATTGTACTTCCAAAATTTCAAAATTGAAAGAAATTTTTTGTCCAATCTTCTGGGGATATTATCTGGTGTGCTGATCACAGAAATTACATATCCGATTGTACTAATTATGGTGTTACGGTATCTATTGACGGTTGGGGGAGAGTGTGAGTGTGAGTAATTTCGTACCTGTGATGGTTGTTTGGGGTGCTGACAGCGAACATGAAGTCCGCTCTTGGTGCTACGGTGGAGTACGGTAGACTGCGATAGGTAAAAGTAAGGTGTCATGAGCATAAAATCTAGCTTCCATAACGTGCAGTAGCACTCAAAGCGAATCTTACCTTAATGTTACCGTAGTCAGCACTCCAATTAGCTGTTCCAGACAGCTTTGACAATATCTTGCAGGATCTAGACATTTTAGATAAAATCGGTGGTTCTGACCCGCAACCCTTCCTATCAGCCTCCCACATTCTAGGGTAATGCCAAATACGGGAAAAGTTCGTGATCATTGCCTCAACTAGTCCAACTAGTCAAGGTTTTGTCCGATTCGATTATTCTGACCATTTAACTAAAAAAATCCCAACGTAGCCTGCCATAATTGATCGAAATTTTAAAAACGGATTCGTGATCAGCACATCAATCACACCAGCTCCCCGATTTTCTTAGACTTTCGAGTGATGGAACTATGTCAGTGCCTAGATTTCTAGCGAATAGCTTTCTGTTGTTGTTTTATGTTCTCCCATGTTCTTACTCTGATGTTGAGCATCAATGTGTTTGTGTTAAAGTTTCATAAATTTGCGGGCTATACAGAATTGGGATATTGGTAATAAATCATGAAATGTCGAAAACAAAGGGTAGTAGAAACAGCAGGCGCAGCAAGTCAAAAAGGCCTACAGATGCCGTTTTTTAGGGAAATCCGCCACTAGGGTAGATGTGTAGAGGGCGAGGTGCAGGTGTTGAATCCTCCACATTTCGTTCGTGAGTGAGATCGTTAACCACCACCCCACCCAGCCACGCATCCAGCAGGAGCATTCCTGACAAGAGTGAGTGGTAATCTCGTGTCAGCGGATCGTTAACCACTGTTAACCATACGGAACTTTCAGTGCCTCCTATTCATTTGCCTTGAGGATTCAGCTAAAACGAAACGCATTTTGCTACTATTAGGTGGTCCCATCCCCGCCGTTTTTTTCAACGATTCATTGCGGATTTCACCGGCGGTCTCTTGCATAGCGTAAAAAGTTTTCGAAAGAGAATGATTTGCTCTATCAGAACATTTATTGCATTTCTTTTTTCATCATGAATTTTGTCAATTTTTAGGTCGTTGAAGTGAAAAGTGAAAAAGTGAAAAAGTGGCCATTTGTGCACTTATTCTCTCCGCTTAGGTTTGTAATTTTTTGCGCAGTTTTTTATAGAATTTGGAAGACAATGTTCTGTACTACAAGAACATGTGTTGGTCCCATTTGCTCATTTGTCCTTTATTGATTTTTATGTCATCAAATTGGGACGTCGCACTTTTCCGTTCGAGTTTTTATCGACAGCTCCTGTTCCGGGGTGGACATTTTGCTTGGTGTTATATGTCTTTCGGAAGAGGATGTCTTGCTCAATAAGAATTTGTGTCGCGTTTATTGGCACATTCTGATTTCTGTCGAATATCAACAGCTGAACAAGGAGAAGTTGTTGGTGAAGATGATTTTTCTCTGTTTGGAGTTTTGTTTGTATACGACAGAAGTCAGCATGAGCCAATAAAGCGACACAGATTCTTATTGAGCAAGACATCCTCTTCCGAAAGACATATAACACCAAACAAAATGTCCACCCCAGGAGCTGTCGGTAAAAACTCGAACGGAAAAGTCCGACGTCTCAGTTTGATCACCTAAAAATCAATAAACACAAATGAGCAAATAGGACCAACACATATTCTTGTAGTACAGAACATTGTTTTTCCAATGGTATGAAAATTGCGCGAAAAATTCCGAACCTAAGCGAGAGAAGCAACTGCGCAGATGGCCACTTTTTCACTTTATCGACCTAAAAATTGACAAAATTCTGAATAAAAAGAAATGCAATACATGCTCTGATAGAGCAAATCATTCTCTATTGAAAGCTATATAGCGCCATGCAAAAAACCGCCGGCGAAATCCTCAATAAATCGTTGAAAAAATGGCGGGGACTTATGGGACAACCTAATATTTCGAGGGTGGAGGTTCTTTCTATAGTATTTGTTCTCGACATTCCGGCGTATTGATGAGACAGACAAGCAGACGCTGAGACGCCAGTGGACCAGTCTTCGGGATGCTGCCTTTAGAGTGCAGCTCGAGGCTGAAACGTCTCCCTTGGAATTGGAATTCCTGGACCATGTGGACCATGCTCGTTATGGTTGACCAGGTTATTAGGTATTTTTTCTCGAAGCTATTCCGTGAAGCTATTTTCTCTCGCTGATTTTGTCTTCTGTTGTCCTTGATTTTTGAAGGAAAGTCGTGCTGATTGTTCTTGGGAACGTGTCGTTCAGCTTCAGTGGTCGCGGAGTGGTAATGTTGGTGCAGGTTCTGATAGACAGTTGCTTGCAGATCCTGCCAGACTCATAGTGCGGTTAAGTCACAGCAAGAATGGAGACGGTGGACGGTTCAATAAGGCCTAAGGTTCAATACGCCGACGTTATAAGGTTCAATACGCCGACGTCGCCAACAACAGCGTCGTCGAAGTATAACATAGGCCTGAGGCTGCCTTGATCCCTCACGCGGAATACTGGTGCCCCGCGTAGCCCGTATCCAATTTTCGCTATTCTTATTAAGCTAATTGAGGAAGGAACTTTGTGAAATGTTTTGGCATGCATCCATGTTCTTTGCCGACTAACATGGTGAACCCTGTGAACGCACAGCATTTTTCCTTTTTTAACCACCCTTTTCTGGTGTGGACTTGAAAGCGCTCCTATTCAAGCGCCGATGTTTAGGTTCGCGCTTTTCGTGCGAATCAGCTACCAACCCCCAACCTAACAGCGGCCTGCTTTCCCTGAACCGTTAGGGTGCCTTTGTTCGTGTAAGGTGTGACATAAGTGGTTAGCTTTGGTGCAGTCTTTAAAACAGATCAATTCGTTAGCTGTTCATAAGAGTTTGGGCTGATTCCCTCATGCTAGGTTTCATCACAATGTTTTGTTATAAGACCAAATTGATCCTGCTTTGATGTAGTTAACGGGTTTTATTAAAGGCGTAATGAGAGGATTATGAGTATAAGTTTTTAGTCGCCAACTCATATGAACAGCACAAACGTGATACATGAGTGATGCTGTAAGCAATGTTTTCATATTTCTTCGGCGAACAGGAGGATAGGATTCTGCCGAATGACATCGTTTCGGATCCGGTCCGTGCGCGTGACTCCAGCCGTCCAGCATCTTCGTCTCCATGACGCTGAGGCGCGTTTCAACTTCCTTGGTCTCTAGCCAACACTCAGCGCCGTACATCGCTACTGGCCGGACGACTGCTCTGTAGATCTTCGACTTAAAGCGCTCTGGTATCTTCTTGTCGCAGAGCACACCAGTCAACGAGCGCCACTTGACCAAGTTGCACTCACGCGTGAATTCACTTCGACCATCAGTTTGCCGTCAGACGCGACTGCTGATCCCAGATATTTAAAGACCGCAGTGCGTGGAAGCTCGATGCCGTTAACCTTGATGGAGCTGGACTCAGTAACGTCCGTCGTTAAATATTCAGTCTTCTTCACTTCCAGTTTGAGTCCAAACCGCTCCAAGCGACCACACCAAGCTTGCAGCTCTCGCTCTAGTTCACCTTTATCTTCGCTAGCGAACATCACGTCATGGCATAAAGCAAGTCCAGGGGACTGGCTTCTGAAGATCTCGTGTGATGGCATCCATGACGACAACAAAGAGGAGTGGGGAAAGCGCAGAACCCTGGTGTACTCCGACAGAGATGGGGAACTCCATCGAGGTTCCGGCTGCAGCTCGAACTCGACTCTTTGGACAAGAGTAGAGAATTCGCACCCACTCTATGAGCTCTTCAGGAACTCCATGTTGACGCAGGGCCCATATCACTATCACGTACCATATCACTTCACGCGGTACGCGGTCAAAGGCCTTCTCCAGGTCGAGAAAGGCGATATGCACTGGCTTCTGTTTCTCGCGATGATTCTCTAACAGGAGGCGGGCGGCATGTATGGCATCAACGGTGCCACAGCCAGCCACGAAGCCGCACTGATTGTTGGAAAGCTGGACAATGTCCCGAATTCGTCCATCGACAACTCGCTCAAAGATCTTCATGCTGTGTGAAAGCAAGCGAATCGGACGGTAATTGAAGCAGACTGCAGGACTGCCCTTCTTCTTCCAAATCGGAATCGTCGTACTGTGGCGCCAACACTCAGGCACTTTCTTTTCCGCCACAACCTAATTAAAGAACTTCGCCAACCACTCAGCAGGGTACCAGTACTTGGACTTCAATAAATCAGGTGCCACGTCATCGGGCCCAGTCGCTTTGCCTGGCCTCATCTTCTTTAAAGCCGCGTCAGTCTCCTCCACGGTGACCTTC
Source organism: Heligmosomoides polygyrus polygyrus (assembly GCA_947396885.1). Lineage (NCBI taxonomy): Eukaryota > Metazoa > Nematoda > Chromadorea > Rhabditida > Heligmosomidae > Heligmosomoides > Heligmosomoides polygyrus. Next base: position 58,192,570 of record OX377202.1, read on the forward strand.
TGAACGGGGCGTGGGTTGGAGCCGTGGGATGGCTGGATGAGGAAATCCCGCCGTAGAGTTTTCCTCAATATAGTTGCGCCCTTCAATGTCTTCTTGCACTCCGTAAGAAGATGGCCGTTCACATCATTGATGCCGAAGAACTTCTCAATATCCTCGGTCTCCCAATGGCGAAGTCGGTACAGATACCGCTCACCATCGCGTGACTCGAGCTTCTCGTTGACATCTCCCTAATGAGTGGCTTTTGCAACAGCCATGGCCTTCTTTGCAGCTTTCTTCGCTTCTTGGTACTTCCGACAGTTATCGGCTGTCTTTTCGCTGAGAAACACGTGATAAAGCGCCTTCTTCTCTCGCACTTTTGCTTTCACGTGCCATAAGTAGTCGTGCCATAGCCTCACAGCCTTCTTACGATCCATCAGAAGATGACCGTTCTCGTCGTTAATGCCAAAGAACTTCTCGATGTCCTATGCTTGGCGACAGCGAGCTTTGGCGAGGCAGTAAAGATAACGCTCACCATCGCGCGTCTCCAGTTTTTCGCTGACATCAGCGTAGTATGCAGCTTTAGCTGCGGCCACTGCTTTCTTTGCCGTTTTCTTTGCTTTTCGATAATTCTCCCAATTATGGACTGTTTTATAACCGAGAAATACGTGATAGAGCCGTTTCTTTTCTCGGACTTTTCTCTAACTATCATCACCTTCGACTTCGCAGGCCTCTTTTCTTGGAGAGCTGCGGAGACTTTGTGGAGTTGGCCACTATGTGGCAGCAGTGTCTCCCCACTTGTGAGAGTTCTGTATGCCAATTTCCGAAGAAAAATACAATGGATACAAAAAGGAGAGATTAGGATTAAGGTTTTCTCCTTTTTGTATCCATTGTATTTTTCTTCGGAAATTGGCATACCCAGGACTCACCGCCTGTCACAATCCGCGGCAGAAACGATTTTCTCCTGTATCTGAACAGAAGAGACGTGATGGGGAGCCGTTGACCTTTCTGAGTGTTTGAGAGGGCATGTTGAATCCAAGCTCCGAATTTCCATGCAAAGCCAAGATTCTTCAGATGGATTCAAACTATCCTGTGAGAACGAAGAAGATGGAGTAGTTCAGTGTCGTCCAATTCAGTTGGCCTTCCTGACCTTGCTTTGTCCTCGAGTGGATAATCTCCCTTTAAAAACTGAACCATTCATGACAGGCGCGATGAGTAGTAGATCCCAAGCCATATGTATGGTTAATTTGGTCGGCTGCCTGACGTGCTGTAGATCCTTTAATGAATTAATGAAGAATGACGTGCCGAAAATGGCCATGAGGCAGATCTGGCATTGATTCGGAGGAGTGGACAGATAACGAAGTACAAGAAGGATTTTGACCAGTGTCCGCGTGCGTAATAGAGATGAGTAATAGCTCCCAAGCCAAATATATAGTTAACCACCAGTAAAGTGCTCTCAAACAAGAAATTGGAGAGAAATATTTTGAAACCAGTGAAGGCCTCAAAAATTGGATTCACCAATGGTTCGACTCCAGAACTGCAGTCTTTTACGAGAGAGGAATTAGAAAATTACCCAGTCTTCGGAAAAAGTGTAGTGGAACAAAATGGAGATCATCTCAATTGATTTGACTTTGTAGTTGTGAAGTTAATAAATCATTGAAAAAATGAAAAGACTTTCCAACCTAATAGTTAGGTAGCCTTCAAAGCGGTGAAAATGTGGTTGTATGTATGCTCTGCGCCTAAAAAGAATTGAGAGGACAAATATTGAGGTAATGGCTTTTGAGTACTAGGAATTACTTAATCTCCTTGGAAATAATAGCACTGAACTCGTGTTGGCTCAATAAAGTTCAGATTGGAAGTAGAAGCACGTGCTAAGACAGAATAGCATTTTTCATCTCATGTGGTGGGTCATCGGTAAAACTATGTTCTTTGACGCATATTTTAACATTGTTTCATTGTTGGGCATTCCTAAATTTCCCAATAAATCGCCCCAAAGTACGAATTAGAACAGATAATGTATGGAGAGTTAATCATGGAGACAGAGATAGAAAAGATGTGATGAAAAGTTGCCACGTATGTATTCTAACAAGTATAGAGGCTGGAATAAAATCTGCAAAGAAAGATAATTCGGGAAACAGTTTGGCTAGCAATTCGAAAACCATAACGTAACAGTCTCTAATCCTTGTAGAGAGAAAAAAATTAACAGAGAGGTATCACAAGATACTCGCTCCTCACTCAAGAAAGGATGGTGAAAGCGTGGCTGTTGCGTATGCTCTGTGCCTGAGAAAGAGCTCTGGGAGGAGAACTATTGACGTAATGGATTACGGAATTTGATATTTCATCAGCTCTCTCTCTCTCTCTCTCTCTCTCTCTCTCTTTCTGTCTTTTTCATTAGAACAGACAAGGTATGGAAAGCACAACCCTCAATGCCTCATCTGTTCTAGCTCGTATTTTGTAGCCATTTATTGGGAAATCTAGAATTGCCCCACAAGGAAGCAATGTTAAAGTACGTGTCAATAAGCCTAGCTTTACCGATGGGCGATAGCATTCGAGTTCGACATTCGAGGTGTTCTGCCTTAAAGCCCAACACACTTCTGCGGCAACGCCACGGCCCTATTCTTAAACATAGTGCAGTGTCGCAAAGCTCGCCGCGAGCGGCAACGGCGATAATGATGTGAATCATTACTGACCGCGGGCACAGTTTGTCTGCGCTCTAGCCCTTCGATGAGTCGGGCCGCTCAGCGGCATGACTCATCGTTCTCGCCGTTCGCCGTCTCGCCGCAAAAGTGCGGAGGCCTTTATACGTGCTTCTATTTTCCAATCTAAACATTATAGAGCTAAACCGATTTCAATGCTATTACTTCCAACGACACTAATTAATCTCTAGCACTTGAAACCCATTACACTAATATTTGTCCTCTCACAACTTCTTAGGCATAGAGAAAATACACAGTCATGTTTTCACCGTATTGAAGGGCTAGTGAAGTGTTTAACAACTGCACTGACCTGGTGAGATGACGCGCGCCAATGGGACGGTACCGTACGCTTGCCTCCCTTTAGGCCTCTGTTATACTCCCGCGGGAGCATCCGCGGAAGGGCGGGAATCGCTCCGAGATCCCTCACCTAGCCAATCGCCGCGCCCCGCCACGCCCGCTGTCCGCGGTGCACCCTTCGTCCGCGGACGTTCCGCGGATGCTCCCGCGGGAGTATGAAGCCTTAAAGGCGAATCTGGTTTGCGCCGCCTAGATCCTCACCATTGCTTCCGTTCTGCTGTCGGGACTGTCCGGGCCGACGTGTTGAAGTGCGCGATCTGCGTTGCTGAGGTCGACCATATACACAGTCGCGTGTTACCGCCGTGTCCCGTCCGTGATTGCACCAGGAGCACGAATTTCGCGTGAGGGTATCACCAGTGAACCGTGCGCCGTCTCCACCCTTGTCCAACCGTGCTGGTCCAACCTGTGTGACTCGACGTGAGGCAGCGCACCGATGAGATCGGGCCTGACAAGTCAGAACGTGCGACGAAGACGTTTTCTTGATCGACGTAGACTACGATGCGCAGTCGAACTAGGTTCCGCGATGTTGAAGGGATTCTTGCTTGTGTAGTGCTCCGTATGTCAGGGCCACAATTTACAATGGGTGCACCAATCTACCCGGATGGGAACCGCTCGAGCTGCTTCAGAGCAACAGAACACACAAACACACAACCCTATTCATACCTTAAACAGTGGTGGCTTCGCAGGTGGGACCCACCACAAGACTTTTTCGGGCGGACGCATCAAATTGGCACCGTCAAATTAGGTGTTGGTAGTGCAATCACGGACACACCCTTATTTGACGTCTTATCACTAGTAGACGTACTTAGAAGAATTATTCGGACCTGAAGGCACGTTTGCTGCAATGAGGTGAAACAGATAAACTACTGGCCTCAGCACTTAAGAGAAGGGCTCCTAACTTGAATTATTGGAGACTTCTTCCTGGATTATGGATTGAACTTCATACAAAGTCGCTGTCCTAAGGAAACTGGTGAAAGATCCCTCCAAAGATTCCTTTCCGGACGAAATTCAGGCCGATTTTATTTACGCCACCACTGGATTTTTCTAAAAAAGCATTCTTTACACTTCCCAAAAGAAACCCGAGCAGTGCGCTTCGGGTTTTCTAAGTGGATTGAATTCAGTCATCCATGTTTCTTCAAACGAATCTAGAAGAAATATAAAGGCAAGAGTGTTAGGTGGATAGCGGTTTTCAGACATTGATTGTAGATCGCTAAGACTCTATTAATCGCTTCTATCCAGCTAAAAATGGCGCACTATGTTGCTGGAAATATATTGAATCAGCCTCAAAATGCTCAACAGGGTTCTCAAGTCGTTAGTTCAAAATGCACAAAAAGGTGGAAAAGGAAACGAAAAGGTAGGACGAATGCAGGTAAGGTGCTGGAGAAAGATCATGCAATCATTATCCAGCACTTCCGTGACCATTAAAATATTTGTACCCCTTCGAACTTCCTTGGAAGGATAACGAAATATTAGGGAAATTTCCTAGCGGAGCGTTTATTTTTATTTTTATTTTTCGCAACTTTACGATTAAGCGAAATGACTGAGTGACCTGATGATCTTCTGGTTTGTACAGCACTTTGGCATCCCTTTATCAAAAATTGTTGTTCAGTTAGCTCTTACCCCATCGTAGAGTATCCTGATGGAATAGCGTTAGAAATGAGCGTTGCGCTCATTTCCTCACAAGGCGAGCAGTGTTCAAGAGCTTCGGTTGCGGAATCTTCTTGCAGCTTCATGACTTGTAGAGGGGCTTAAAAACTTTTCGGGTCGCAGAAGGATGCACGCAAGCTAACTGCAGGTTTCCCTTAAAAAGTGGACGCCGTGTACCAGACATCTCTCCAAAGGATGAAGCGCTGATTTGCTCATCTGCTGGCCACCCAATCTATTGTATTAGTTTAGCATGTTCAAAATACAAAAGGGCTTGCTTTTTTCTACAGCACTATGTGCTACTGTTCCTATACAATGGTGTGTTCAGTGTGTCCATGTTTTTGTTACACTTTTAACGGCCTTTTATTGCTCTTACGTTTCTGCGCCTTCGCCTTCTTCGAAGCCTGGAGAAATGGGAGATATTCGCAACACTACCGAAATCGAGTCGGCAAACCAGTCAATACACACAACAGTCATCCTAAAAGTGACTCTCTTGGTGTATTGGTCAATAAGACCAAACGATAATCAGTATGTCATGCGAACATTCATTGGAGGTCGAACCTGGGGAACTAAGAGCCTTCCGAAGGCCCGGAACCTTAGGACGGCGACTTTATATGAAGTGCAATCCATAATCCAGGAAGAATTCTGAATTATTTTAAGTTAGGATCCCTTCTTTTGAGTTCTGGAGCCAGTAGTTTATCTGTTTGGCACCATCTCATTGCAGCAAACCTGTCCTCAGGACCGAATAACCCTTTAAGCACGTCTACTAGTGATAAGACGTCAAATAAGGGCATGTCCGTGATTGCACTACCGACACCTAACTTGACGGTGCCAATTTGATGCGTCCGCCCGAAAAAGTATTGTGGACCCACCTGTTGGTCGTGCATCAGAACTCGCCATGAAACGCACAAAGAGAAAAGTATAGACGGTTTTTAGGAGGTTCCAAGACCTTGCACTAGCGCCCATCGGCTGGCGCCCCTGAAAGTAAGAGGATAGAAGCAACTAATTCAGCACTGACCTACCATCATGCATGACGTCGGACGTGACAACGTCGTGACATAGTTCAAAAACCATGACTCAAGGTGGCCTACCGATTTCGGACGAGTTGTTTTCTGGACCCTGATATGCGCCAACGTCGTGGACCGACACATATTGGGTGATTGAAGGATCCAGAAGTAACCAAGATATCGTATACACCATTTCCGGTTGAAGATGACAGTTGAAAAGAACGTCGATAGCCTTGCTTCGTATTAGAAAGTCCGTCAAGGTCGTTATCACTCCCTGAAGGGCCAATAAATGCAAGATCTGCATCGGAGTGCATGCTCGCAACACCGCGTGAGAACTCGTCCGTACCATTTTGGGTACGTTTAATGAGGAATGCAAACCAGGAGGCGTTCCTGCTGGAACGGGACGAGGTCTCCTCGTTCCCGACACGTTCGTGTGGGTTCGGCGTGTCACAGCCGCGTCCCTTGCTCCGAGCCGTTTCCGCTGCCAGCCCACCTCCCGCTGGGGTCTTCCCGCCTTCTCCCTTGCAACCGGCTGCAGATGACCCCTCCGCGAGGCGTAGGTGCTCTTCCTGGTTCGCAGCTTACCATCGCGCCAAGGCGGCTTCCACGTCACTCATTCGGACACACTCTTTCCATCTTTCCGAACCGATTCTACTGTTTGATGGGTTCTTTCTCATGACGTGGTCATCGTTCGAGTTCGAGCGTCAAGTTCGTTCTCTACAGAGTTTGGCGCGAAGTTTCGGAATCCGCCAAGGTTAGCAGTGTCTAAGGCCACACGCATGTCCAAGACATGTTCGATGCAGTCACGGTGCTAGACACGGTTTTCGAACTGCGGGCCACGATGCTGACTCTCGTGTTGCAACCACGTAGATTACTGTTCCTCTCCAGCATAAAGCCTTTGGAGTGCCCCATTTCCATTCTTATGACACGGGTTCCCAGAGCACACTTGAATGATATTAGATCGTGGCGTTGTGCTGGAGAACTGGGCGAGTTAGTGAAAAACAACAGAAAGGAGGAGTCAAGTCGGATGGTTCACATTTTAACCTCATTAGTGAGTAGAAAATATATGCGCTCCAAAAGTGAGTTCCAAAATTCAGAAGCTTTGCTGCTTGTTGTTTTGCTTGCTGCTGTATATGCGATGTCGCTCCTGCTCCAGAGTTTCGACTTCGTTAGTGTACACCCATCGTCAAACCCGGCTATACTCCAAGTTTGTGCGTGAAGAGTAGTGATTCACAGTGTTGTCGTAACTCTAAATTGATACTTGCTAACAGCACATTAGCAGAGAATGTAGCTTTACATTCTTTTATTTACCGCAACAACAAAATCTAAAGTTATGGACTAAACGTTACTGGGCGAATCAAATTTGTATCCTCTGTTTTTTGAGCTGACACCTCTACGCAGCTGAAGCGGTAATTTTGTTGTTGTAGTTTCGCTCTTCATAACTGGAACTACAGGGTGCGTAAAAAGTATTGATGCAGTAAACGGCGGTTGTGGAAATAGTATGCGCAGTAAGTTTTAAGATATTCACTTGAAAAATATGGAGAATGATCTTGCAAACACGATAGAATAATTCGTAATCGACATTGGCATCTTTACTGTGAATACAGGAGCGAAAACGACGGAAAAACCCATGAGCACGCGCCGCAAGTACTCTGCTTGGATTTCGTCCCGTGCTTTTAACAGAGCAGCCTTCTGCGACTGGTAACTTCTATTGAAAGTAGCCCAGACCTCATTCTTCGAAATCGCCTAAAAAGAGTAATCCAGCGGATTCATGTTTGAGCTGTGCTCGTCTGAGAAGCTGTCTACACCTGCGCGCGTTATCTGTTTGCCGTTATCGGACAGAGATTGATAATTTTGGATTTGAACGTTATCGTGCTTGAACATATTGTAATTATCATCTGTTATGACAGAGCCGTGGCTGACGTTTTAGTTGTTGACCTCTTTTCTCAACGGCCGTTTCGAACACCGCCTAATTCTCTTGTTAATGAAGTATTCATTTCCTTTGGTAACAGCCAGAAAAGGGTCACCGTAACCCGACGGTATCATGTTTCTTTAGTTTTTACAAGAGTACTTTTTCAACACAATATAGACAACAAAAATAACACAAAAAACTTTGAAAAGTAGAAAGAGAAAGTTGGAGCTGAAACAAAAAGTAGGTGCGTCAACACTTTTTACGCGTCCTCTATTTTAAGGATGAGCAAATGCTTTTTGTCATGCCCCACGTTAGTTGGTTTCAGCGTCTTCAACAAAACATCAACTCTTCGAAAGCAATGTCATCACTTTCCCATGCGGAGCGTGCTAGCGTTGCTACTGGCGCGGCCTATGGAGGAGGTACAACTGCTGAAGGCGGTCCTGGTGGTCACAAGGGAGGGCCTGCTGGATGGACACCTGTTAAACAGTGGAGTAAGTCCTCATGCAACCTTCGCGAGACTGACTTTCAATTCCGTCGGCTCTTTATCCCTTTCCATTGCAGATCGCAATAATGCATCAACTGGGGTGCCAGTGAAAGGAGGAGGATCGTCTCGTCCGTATGTACCACCAGGTAGAAACGGTCCTCGTGGAGATAGCGCAAACATCAGTCAAGAGCCACCACAGTTAACACCTTTTGGACAAAGATTCGGTAATCCCACATCCTCCTTCTGCCTACCCTAAGAGTGTCGCACTATTGCCCTAATTTAGCACAATTCATACTCGCGAACTAGTGGTCATTCATTACAGAAATGCCTCCGCTCGTTCCATCTTTCCGTCACTCCGTTATTTGAAGCGTCTTTCTGAAGCGAGAGAAAGAGATTGCACATAATCGATGTCTAATATGATTCCACAGTGGTAGCTACAGAACGCGACGACTGAAAAAGCGGCTCCCTGGTCTATGAAATAGTAATAGTGGAACGGGGACTTTGCTCCCTTCCACTACTGCTATTGATGGAAAATGTTCCATATCCCAGGGGCTTTCAGGTTTTGAAAGAAACCATTTTGGGTGTAACGTCTATCATAAAAGAGTTGGTGGAAGTATTAAGTTGATCGAAAAATCCTGCAGCACTGACATAACAATAACAAATAACACAGCAAGCAGAATTTCCACAATTTACAAACTCATACATCAATCATACAATCATATAGTCATATAATCTCCATTCAGATCTAGTACTCTGCTGCATATTTTGGACGGCATTGCGATTCCTCACCCACAACCTGATTCTGGAGACTGCGAAAAAGTATGAGACCGTGTCCATTTGGTGTCGGTTCTCAAATGCTGCTTCAGCGCTATAGATAAATGGTAGTGAGATCAGGCCATGCCTGCAGAGTACGCTGGGTAAGGGTGGAACGTCCCAGCCTAGTTGCTGATGTTTCTCGCGGTTAACTTTTGCGATGTGACGTACTTCGCACGCAGGAAGTAGGCATGTTCCAGTTCTGGACGTTTTTGCGTCAACCAGGGTCACCAGCTGAGTAGCGTAAACCGGCGCTGCTCCCGTCATTCAGCAATTTCTAGAGAAATGTCCCTTCTGAGTCTGGCCAGAAACATAGAAGAACCCTCCTTTCATGTAGCCCAATTACTGCGTGCGTTATTACTTGCTGAGTTGAGGCCGGTTCTTCGCATGGTGGCCATTGGCTGTTACGAGTATGGTTCACGTACATAATTGCTCTTGCCTTTGATTCCCGCGGACTGTCTTCCTTCATGAGTGAGTTTCACAGAGGGCGGCGTCTGTCTTAGAAGGAGATGTCTCGGTTCTCAAACCGCGCTGATACCGTCTGCTGTGGAGTAGTGAATAACATCGTCCTTGAGTGCAGCGCAGGTATTGGGAGCAGCAGGAATGCCCTTGCAGGAATTCGTAGTGGACGATAGGTCGGAGCTTGGCGTTGCCTGATGCACCCGTGGTCTTCGTGGCCTTATATAGTGCGGTCAAGAATTCGCGAATATGCTGCGACCATTCAAGAATCAACGTGAGCATGCTTTAACAAGTTTAACAGGCTACACTGTGAAGTGTCGCAGGACTTCTCGATCGACCTAAGAATTGGCTCAATTTTTGTACGAGTGTTGTATGATTTTTCCATTTTGTTTTCACCTGGATGTGAGTGCAGTTGAAGACCGCTACTTCCTGACATGTTGCTTTTCGCCACTATCTGGACGCAATTACCAAGTTTTCGGGAAGTTACATTTAGTTCGATGGGAAGTGCTGGGTGTAATTATCGCTTTAATCGTAATCAAAGTCATATTTCGGGTAGTTTAACCTATGTTATTATTCGTTATGGGATTCCATTTATTTGTGCTTACGTTGCAGCGAACCGAGGGCGAGGTGCACAATCTACCTCCCGTGGAGGCGGTGTATCGGGCACTGCGTTCAACTCTCGTGCGCAGGGTCTGTACGATCCTCGTGATCCAAAAGGTTTGTGGAAATCAAATATTCTTTTATGCGCGACTTGCTGTCGTCTATAAGTTACACATTCGGTTTTTTTAATTGTGTGAGCTTTCTTGGACTAAATAATGTGGAAAGAAATAGGTATGTCTGACCGTCTTTCACTCTCAGCACACAGTCTCGTCCCTCTTTTTATCGAAATTTCTCACGCTGTAACTATGCTTAATAGTAAGGAGTAGTGAATTTCGGAAGTTGTTGCATACCCAACTATGCTTCGAACCTTGGATATCGTCCATTGTAAGACGTGTCGAAGATCAGTTTTGATTGCTCCCTACTCTTGCACTTGGATGCGAATGTTTTCTCTCTTCAAAGTCTAAGGTTTCTTCTGAAGGGGTGTACTTCCCTTCTGAATTTTCTTCAATTTCAATTCGCAAAAAACTCTCACCATACGTTGGAAATGCGGTTTTGCATTAGTAAAGATCCCGTTTTTATGGCATACACCGTTGATAGAGAAAGTCATCCACGACTTCTACCATTATCTCTTCGATAGCCACGACCACCTGTCTGTTGTTCTGCCTTTCGGGATTCGACACGCCACCTCGTCGGTGAAGAATCAGCATCCCGTCTCGACAGGTCGGAGTGAACACATTAAGAACGTCCGCCAGGGCTGATGAGCATCCTGGTGCTGCTCTTGACACGGTGCCTATCGGAGTGCAAGGTTCCAGCTAATTGAAAGACCGGCAGGACCGTATAGCTGTACAAGAAGGTAGATGTGCACACGACATTAGCAACTGCCGTTCGATCTGCCTGCTCTTAGTTTACAAACTGTTCTCTCAGTCTGTCCTCCGATTAGGGCGCGTGTGGCGCAGTCGGAGGAGGCGCGACTGTCGCGTGCACCCGAAACCAGGTTCCTGGTTCGGGTTTCCCGCCCAGGCCAACCAAGCCTTCCATCCCTCCGGGGTCGGTGAATTGGTACCAGACTTGTCTGGGAAGGATAAAGCGCTGACTTGTTCATCGGCTGGCCACCGCAAGTCATTGTATGGCCAAATACGCATTCATGTCGCCTCCACGACATCCCGTAGAAGTAGAATGCGCTGGCGCATCCCAGAAGGGATTGAGTAACGCCGTCCTTTATCCATTTATCCTTTATCAGCACGATGGAAGGCGTTCACACCGTTATGAAGCTCATCGAAGATCGCGAGAGCACAAGCCGCCGCTGTCTTAAAGTGTCCGCATACTTTAGCGACACGCGGAGGGCGACAAAACCCTGGTGGATCCTTGAAATGAGGGCGTGGCTCGGCGGTTTTCCTCATTTTTGTCGCGCCGCTCCTTCACATTCCGTCTTTGAGCGCGGTAGACAGCAAAGGGACAAGGCTGCGAAGCGGTGCCGCTGCCGCTTAGCCGTCGATTCGTAAATTAAAGTGTGATGACGCGGCGCAGTACCACTCGCCTCTGGCGGCAAGTCTTGCGTCCACGTCCGTGAGTAGAGGTAGCTCTGCCGCTTTCTACGCTTTCCTGACGACATCTATAACTCCAACCCTTAACCACGAGGATCGAATGGTGCCCGGTTGAACAACCATCTCCTAATGCTGCATCTTTGTTTATGAAAAAAGACGAAGAACGTACGGCTCAGTGCTCATCTTTTGGGCTGCACTGTTCTTCATGCGCTAACATGCGCCTCAGAGTTATACGGGACGGCTCACACATGTAAGAGAAGTTCAGGAGTTCCGCGCTTCGTCGACGTCTGGGTGAAGGTGCCGAAAATTAGGTGGAACGACCACGTAATGCGTACGGCTCCGTACAGAGTTACGGCACCGCACCGCAATTTCGTCCGTTTTCTTCCTTTTGTAGTGGTACCCACACCCTCACTGTGGTGGAAGTCACGTCAAGGGCTAGTCTCCTCGCTAATGACGGCAAGGCGATGTGTCGCAAGGCTCTGTATAGGGCTTATAGAGCTCCCCGATGTACGAGGGTTGTCACCGGCTGGATTGCAGATGTCAAAAAGAACGCTAGGGAAGCCCAGTTGGGCGTTGGTCGGGCTTCTTTGTGAAAGCTGTCAACGAGACACGAGAATGCGACACAGTTCGAATCTTTCGAGCAAGAAAAATTGTAGCACTTTGGCACGTGATAGGGGTGCATGGAGACGTTGTTGACGCCCGTTCGCGCATCTCCATGATCAACTGGAAGTGATAAGGTGATGCACCATCGATCAATTAGGGTGTGACCAAGTGTGGTAGAGGTTTGTATCCTTGTCCCAAGGCCGAAATTTCGTTATGATAAGAGCCTTTCGCGTTTAAGCAAGGGGAGATGTAGACGACATGTTAGCAGATTCTGCGACGACGCTAACGATTGGGAAAGAATTCGCCATTAGGTGCATCCCCCCCCCCCCCCATACATAAAAGAGGAAGGGTTTTTTGTCCGATGTTAGCCACCCGCAATTCGTATACTGCCTAGCTAGCCGGTTTAATCACCCAAGTTTGCGGTACGGTTGCCAGTTGCCCAACACGAAGACGCTTGACAGTTGTCCGCCACTGTTGTTTACCATCGACTTCCATCGACTGCCAGATGTAGGGTGATGTTTCGAAAGACGTCTCCATTGGCTATACGCCAGGACCACAGAATACCCACCATATGAATCTTCGCAGCTCTACTTACTTTCCTCTATATTTACCGCCATACTTCTACCCCTACCCCTCTACTCTCCTGTGTGGTGCTACTTTCCTCTATGTTTACCACCATACTTCCCCACTACTATCCTGTGTGGTGCTACTTTCCTCTATGTTTACCACCATACTTCTACCACTACCCACTAACCGGCTGCTCCTATCTGCGCCTTTTTTTCTGCTTTGAAAAATGAGACGAATGCAAGGAATGGTCGGTAACAACAATGCGAGCATAGAAGTGGAAATAATAGAATACCTCTATTTCCCTAAAGACACGGTCGGATGGCTGCAACTTTCACTCTTCGATTGTTACCACCGCTGGAATTGATATGAGCTTCTCTTTTCGCTTCAACTAGAGAAGTGTCTATGGCCCACATTATTTATGGTGGAAACCAGATAACAGTGGAGTTGGTCTTTTGCGACCCGAAGTTACATTTGAGCTACTACTCCAGATATTGAATAGTTTTCTAATGTGCAGAGTGACAACTGGCTGCACTTTTCTGCCGTTTTTTTTTGCTATTTCGCCCCACAGATGTCGTTTTTTGCATTCAAATTACCTCCATGTTTACCGCCATACCTTTACTACTGTCCCGCTACCAGGGAAGGCACGCCTCCAGCAATGCCATGTCTTTCCGGAAGTCCACTACATTGCACCAATGCCATTACACGGTCTTTCGTGAATTTCGGTGTGTCTTGTACTGCTATTGCACCACACACTGTCTCTCTTTTTCCCTCACGCCTCATCACTCACTTCCAGTTGGTTACGAGATGAGCCTAGATGAATGGAAACGGAGCTGCACACATCACTTGTGTCCAGAATTCGACTTCCCAGGAGGGTCTCAATTTGGAAGTGAGCATAGAGGAGTGGAAACGGAGCTACACACATCACTTGTGTCCAGAATTCCACTTCCTGAAGGGTTTCAGTTTGGAAGTGAGGCTAGAGGAGTGGAAACGGAGCTACTCACATCACTTGTGTCCAGGGGACGGATTCACCAAAGTTACTGCAGTAACTTTAACGGAAAATTGTAAGCGAAAAGCTCAGATAACGCGGCTTATCGCTCACCATATCGCTTGATAAGCCGCGTTATCTGAGCTCTTGCTTACAAATCTTCGTTAAAGTTACTGCAGTAACTTTGATGCCCCAGAATTCCACTTCCTAGAAGGGTTGAGTTTCGAACTGAACCTAGACGAAAAGCTACGACTCCATAATAAATTGAATCCTTTTCCACTTTACAGTACGACACCGGCTGCTCTTTTTTGCACTTTATTACTATTATTTTGCATCGCAGATGTCATTTCTTGCGTTCAGATTTCCTCTATGTCTACAGCCCTACCTTGACCATTACCCCGCTACCAGGGAAGATACGACTCCAGGGCTAGATTCATCAACCTGCATTCAATTGTCCTCTATGTCTACCGCCCTACAGTGACCACTACAGCACTGCCAGCGAAGCTACGACTCCAGAGCCGGATTCATCAACCGCTTACCGGTCGGTGATGGTGAAAAGCACGCCAGACCTGATGCTGATGAATCTCAAATTAGGGGGTTTCACGGTACTTTTCACCGTTACCGGCAGGTAAACTGTTGACGAATCTGGCCTCAAATACCGAATCTCTCCATTGTGCACAATGACAGCCGGTTACTCTTTTCTGTACTTTTTTTCTATCAACGCTAGGGATGCTTCCTTAAGGCCCCCGCAGACTTCTGCGGCGAGCGGCGGACGGCGAAATCGCTGAGCGGCGCCGCTCAGCGGCTTGACTCATCATCAGTATGGTTAAGCATAGGGCAGCGGCAACGCCGCAGAAGTCTGCGGGGGCCTTTACTCAGCGTCGGTTGCCGTCCAAGCCCGCAACCGACGCTGGGTTGTGGGGACCCTAGCGGGTTCTATGTTGGGATGTGTTTCTGACCCCACATGGCTCACCATACCCGACGCCGGCGAAGGCAGCTAGCCTAGCGTGGCCTGCCCGGCTAGAGTCGGGTGCGGGCGAAGCCCGCAGCCGACGCTGGGTTGTGGGGACCCTAGCGAGTTCTAGGTTGGGATGTGTTTCTGACCCCACATGGCTTTACATATACGTGGTTTGCTCTAGTTGTAAGATGCCCCAGACTCATTATCAAGTGCAGCTATGATTGAAAGCACTTCACTTAGTGTGAGGCATATGACATACCTCCGAATCGCTCCAGCGACTCGGAGCTATGCCAGATGCCTAAGGGATGGTGTTCTTATATTAACATTTTTGGGCATTTAATCCTTCCTCCGATCTCAGAGCAATAGTCATGTTGATTGTCCATTTTCACGGTTACTCGAAAGGTAATGAGCAGAGCAAACAAATGTTTTACACCTTTCAGCATTCTCTGAAATTTCTATAATGGCGGCAGGTGTTTGCTTCACTCAACTGTCTATTCTGATTTTAAACGCTGTCCATATTCAGATCGCCCACGCAATCGGATGCGTTCTACTAGTGATGAGGGCGACGTGGCAGAAGGAGCGTGGACTACAGCCGGTGTTGGAAAGCATGGTTGGAGTAGTCACAACAAGGATGGAGGACAAGGGAACATGTGGACTGGTGGACAAGGTGGGCGTCCAAGATCTTTTGTACAAGAGGCGTACCTGACCTCTGCCTCTTCGGCCGTTTCGTGCCTCGATTTTTAGTTCACGCTTTCTAGGTGGAAATTCGTCGGCAAGTGAAGTGGCAGACCATTCATGCCGAAAAAGCGAAAGCGGTCCTATGCCTGAATGGATGGAAGATGGTGAAGACCAGGAGAGAGAGTAAGACTCGTCTTCATGCAGTGAACAATGTCTTCTAATCGTTTGATATCGTCCAAAATATGGGTTCTTTCAACAATTCTGTAGACAAATGATTCTTTATTACTTGCTTACTTTCGGTTTGCAGAGGTTCAAGTGATGATACGACGAGCGTCACAGGTTCCTTTGATGAGCACGGACGCTTCCAGAAAAAGGTAGGCTCCTTTCTTTAGTTGCCTTCCACTTTTTGCCCTTGGCTGGTGTTAACCCCTCCCGCACAACAAAACCGCCTTGAACTAGGAGACTCTTCAGTTCCGCATTGGCCTAAGCTATTTGCGGGTGTTAGGTGATAGGTAGCTCTGTAGGTCGTCACTCTTCGGCGAAATCATGAGCCTTCATCCATAGTAGAGGAATGGTATGCTGTATAGTACAATGGTTTCCTGTACCGTGCGCTGAGCCTGAAGTAACATGCTTGATAATATCTGCTACTTGACCTGCTACATTAAGAAATTATCGTTGTACCAGACGTCGAGCGGCCTAATAGCACCCAAACATCTGCTTGAGGGCTTCGCCTCCAAGCCCTGAGAATAGAACATTCCGCCCGTCTTCTTTAGGCCTTCCTACGCTGATTGCAGTGAAAAATGTTTAGTATACAGAATAGTATGGATTTGGTAGGGCAGAATCTTTATAAATGCTCTTCTGTGAGGTCTGTCATCCTCTACCTCATGTTCGCGGTTTATTCTCCAACCAGTCGTCGGCGGCCTAGCGGCCGCCGACGACTGGTTGGGGGCCTCGCCCCCCAAAGCCCGAGAATAGAACGCTCCGACCATCTTCTTTTCCCAACTTCTAGACCATACTTTCATTGCGATAAAGAACTGGTTTTGCTACATAGAGTACAGCCGTCAGAGCGGCCTTCTCAACGGCTTCGCCGTAGTAATAACTTTTGATCATCATTTTTTTGCTGCAACCTATGTCGTGGTTTCCACAGGAAGAACACCTTAATTGTGTCGATTGCAGCAAGTTAGAAAGAAACAGAAAAAAATGAGCGACATCCATGTATAATTTGTTCAGTATCGACTGATGGTGATCGATACCTTAAAAATAAACTTCGAATTCGTGTTCGCGACCTCGATTACCCCCAAGGCTAAAGTTTCGTGCCGCTTGAACGACATCCACAAAAAGTCGATAATAATGATCATCTAAATGCCCAGGACGTCTGCAGCTCGCCATGCACGGTTGCCGACGTGTTCGACAAGTCTACGGCTTGCCATGCACGGTTACCGACGTGTTCGGCACGTTTTCTGAATCCCTACGCTTCGCACTTGGTCCCCCATTCATATTCTGACGCGCTGCTTGCTGAATATATCGTGAACTTGGTGATCCGCCGCCAAGGTATAAGTTCGACAGCAATCGCCCTTGGTTAAGCTGAAATAAAACCCGGCTGGCATACGCCGCACTGTCGTAGGCTCGTAGGCATCTTTTGGCTTCAGTTCTCCCTCCCCGTGACGGACGCGTGATATTAGCCGATTATATATAGGTAAGATAAGATGTACCCATTCTACGTGGCAGTAAATGGATCGAGAGGGTCTCAACCCGTGCTTAACCTGCAGAAGCAAAAAAAAAAATCGTTCAGTATTGGTCGACCGTCAATATCATTTAATGTGCCGCGGCAGTAATACCCGTATAATTCCTGTCATTTCCCTACCACCTTCCACTCCCGCCCGCAAATACCCCCTTACCCATGTGCCGGCAGAGAAACAGAGCGAGAGTCATGCACGCGCATGCTCGTTGCTCGAAGCTTTTAGAAAGTTTTTTGAAAATCAACGCATGCCGCGTTAAATCTGATCTGTGGCACGTCTTCCGGATCTGGACGCACGTTATATGACGTCCTTGCCACCAGATTAGAATCCCGACGCACGCTGCATAACGAATGTGAGACATTTGCTGACAAGGAAGGGTTCCCCACTCATGGTGAGCTTTTGCGATGCCATTTTGACAGGATGTAGGGCCCTGTTAGCGGAGTCCAGAACCACAGTCAGTTTTTGCTGAACGCTTTTTTAGAGACCTGAAAAAGGGGTGTGAGTGCGTGTGCGCAACACTCATCAACCCCTACGACACCTCACGAGATGCGGCTCGGTGGCGCAATCGGTTGGAGTGCCGCCTCGTAGAAACACACCGGCGGGCTTTTCAGTTCGAGTGCGGGTGCTGCCAATATTTTTGCACGTTCTAGTTTGTTGTTACTACGCTTTCTCATGATCACAGGAGGCAGCTTTAGACCATCAATGCTTACAACAAACCAAGACTGTCTATTTGCGCCTTCATATGTGCTAGTTTTTCAACTATTCATATCTGCATCATACCATTTCTCTGGAAATATAAAATGTTATATATTATTAAATCAAAAGTTTCATACTTATTATTTATTTCCCTGTCGGTAGGTCGCAGAATTGTCGGTACGTCTGGCTTACCTTCGTCTGCAACCAAAAGAAAAGTCACGGGTGGTGCTCTTTTTGTTGAATATTTTATCCAGTTACTTACTTTCAATATACCATCTCGGCTTCATGTAACATATTCCGGACGAAAAGTAATCGGCCGACAACACGTTCAGGTGAGAACGACATTTTTAGTGCACTTATGTACCGATATGTGGCCCGGGTTCATAATATTCAACCGTAAGATAATCGTATTTGTGTGCAATTACGGTATCATTGGTGATACGGTATGATATGGTGGTGGTGCGGATATGCATAGTTGAAAACTAGCACATATGAAGGCGCATATAGAGAGCCTTGGTTTGTTGTAAGCATTGATGGCCTAAAATTGCCTCCTGTGATCATGAGAAAGCGTACTAACAACAACCTAAAACGTGCAGAAATATCGGCAATACGCTTACTCGAACCAAAAGCCCCGGTGTGCTCCTAGGAGGCGGCACTCCTACCGACTGCGCCACCGAGGCACATCTCGTGGGGTGTCGTAGAGGTTGATGAGTGTTGCGCACATGTCTTCACACCTCCTTTCCAGATCTTAAAAAAAGGTTCAGCAAACTGACTGTGGTTCTGGACTCTGCTCGCAGGGCCCTACATTCTATCAAAATGGCATCGCAAAAGCTCACCATGAGTTGGGAACCTTTCCCAGTTAGCCCATCTCCCCCCCCCCCCCCCGTGACTGAAACGCAACCCACGGATTAAGCGAATTATATCTAGTAAGATGAGAGGTAGTATTCGAAGTGTTTGAAGCAAGCAATCCTTTGTTACTCCCAACTTCTCTCTTGAAACATCGGATTGTAGGTAGCTAATGCTAGTAATACATTGTGCCACGCGAGGTCATCAAGCACATGGAACGTACGCCCGAGTCGGCGGACCTAGAACTCTGAAGACGACGAACGTCGAAGCGTCAAGCGCTGCAATCCTTTTGTTTTGTTTTAATAATTAACTTTTAGCACCACCTTTCCGTTGACTCCCCACAGGGAAGGAAGGCTCCTGATACCACGCCGAGCCAGTACGTCTAATAAATTTTCCTCGATATTATTTCTCATTCTGAATTCTTTTTAGTTTTGTTTTCTAACTTTCTAATTTCTAATCGGATAAACTTAACTTCATAGTCGCTTTGAGACGTTTTTACAATGTTTGTTGCTCTCAGTTTGACTGGCGCAGAACGGATTTCAGATTTTTCATTCAGGCCGCAACCGGCTAACAACGAGAATCACGGGAACATTTCAAGTATTAATTCTGGTGAACGGAGCGGTGCTTCTATGCAGGCATGGTTTGACAAGACCTTTTTAGCCATATTGGACTGCAATTTCTAAAAACACCTCTTCAGTTTTCTGTCGTTTTTCATTCCGCGAGTGATTTGCATACCATCGTGACTGAACTTCCTCCGCTTTAGGCATCACGCGAACCGAATCCATCAGGGGAGGCTGACAACTCACGGGGGTACTCATCTATACGGCCGCAAGGTGATGCGGTTGGCTACCACCCGTCAGGCGTTACACAGCAGCCGGGAGCTGGTCCTGCATCACTGTCTACTCCGCCGCACATGGTTCATTCGTCTCCCCCGCAGTTCTTCTATCTAGACCCGACTAAACAAGAACGAGGGCCGTTCGAAAAGGTTGTTCTTCTACTCTGCTCTGCCTATACTGTCTTTTGTGTTAGCTTGACCAGGTTCCGTTTAGCCTCAAATGGACAGCTGGTATAAACGCGGTTACTTCTCCGAAGGTTTGGAAGTACGTCGGCATACCGATACGAAGTACAGGACATTAGGTATCGTTCCCCTTCAACCAAATAAGAAATACAAGCGGGGGTATTCATGAAAAGGCAATGACAATAGTATATAGTAGAGCTTTGGTAGGTGTTGCTTCGGGTGTGTGGTGGGAATGCATTGGCTTGATTATTGAACTGCAGTTTGCTTCATGGCGAGTGGGCTCAAGGTTTTGGTGGCCAGGTCGAAAGGAGAAAAGGTTCTTTATGAAAATAATTTTGGTGAGAAAATAACTCCAATCCTGTCCTATATTTTATCACAAATTCGTGCGCCTTCAGATTGTTATTTTATTCTGACATTGTCGACTTCCCCGTCTTCTTCTTGTTGGGTGCACTTTTCTTTTTTCTTCTTTTCAAGCCGTTTTGTCTGCTGTAAGTTTTTGTAGTGGCTCTGGTAGTGTCTCAGTCATGCTCGAGATGCGATACTGAGCCAGCCACTACATCCGTGGGAGTTGGTGACCTCGATGCGACCTTTTTTTCAACAATGGCCCCGATACTTTGCCTTCTCCTCTTGTTTTGGTAGACTCATTTAAGTTCATCTGTCAAATGCTTATGACCACCTGTAGGCAGCACTATTTATCTCCTGGCCTACCTTCGTCTTCGTCGCATCTGAAGATAGCGAAGTGGTTTAGCACTGGTTAACACTAAACTGATCCAGATTTGCTTCCATAGCTCCAAATATTATTGAGGCATTGAGAGAGCGTCGCTCTTGAAAGTGCAGAAATCCTTCGATGACTCCGTTGTTGAATGTGAAGAGTAGAGAATGTAGAAACGCTGAATAATACTCCTGTTGCTTTATCATTTTACATTTCTGAACGTAACGAGAAGGGCGAGAAGGGTTATGCAAACTGTAGTCGGCACTGTATGTACTGTATCTTGTGTGGTACTACCAGTGGATCACAGGTTCGATGCGCGCCCAACCAACTGTTTCATCCCTCCAGGGTCGACAAATTTGTAGGATACGTGTAGAATTGATAACACATTGTGTTATTCGTCGGATGGAGACTGCGGGTGTTGTATTAGCCAAGATGATCATTCAGGCCGATCTCGCGGTATTCGATGGAGTACCAGCGGCACATGGCAGACTGAAATGGATTAAAGCTGGATTTGATCCTTTACTCAACCTAGCTTTTGTTTGATTCGTTCTTTCTCGACAATTTGTGAAAGCGCTTTGTGAGTACTATGACGTCTAACCATAAGATTTCCTGCACTCGGAAGCGTTCCGCAACTTTAGGATTTTCGTATTCACTTAATTCAAGAATTGTGTTTCTAAAGCAGTAAGGTTCAACGGAGCGGGTCATTTTCTGAAATCTGCCCCTTTTTTCTGATCGGCAGGCTGCTTTTCGGTCGAAGTTGTGGTTTTTGCTCATCTTCTCTGTGGTTTCCATTAATGTCAGCGATTATTAGAATGTGAGGCCAAGCGCTAAAACAGAAAGTCTAGAACTGCTTGTGTTATTGACATTGGTTAGTATCCTAGAATGCCCACATATACCTTAGGGGTGCCCACTCAAGGTGGTTAGTGATGTGAAGGATTTAGGTATTACTTATGATAGCAAGTTGAACTTTGATTCCCACTATAAATTCATAGTGAACAAGGGATTCCGTAGGAGTTTACAACATTTTTAATGCTCTTCACACTAGGGATCTTAATATCCTACTCAAGGCTTATAAACTCTACGTTCGTCCTATTCTTGAGACCAATACTACCATTTTCAGTACCTATAAGAAGAAGGATATCCTGGCGTTAGAAAGGTTCCAAAATTCTGTTACGCGTAAATAATTTCGCCGATGTTACATGCTCTCCTATTCCGAAATCCCAAATTTCAGCGTTAGAAATGAATCGGTGGATCTTCCCTCTGGGGAATGGAGAAGGAAAAGGTTTGATCTCTTGATGGCATTTAAAATGTTTAAAGGCTCGGCTAATCTACCTATCTCTCAATTCTTCAATCAAGCCGCCTCCCATACCAGAGGTGCTTAGATAAAGTTTACTACTGCAAATACGGGGCGTGTGTAGCGCAGTCGGAGGAGGCGCGACTGTCGCGTGCACTCGATACCAGGTTCCTGGTTCGGGTTTCCCGCCCAGGCCAACCAAGCCTTCCATCCCTCCGGGGTCGGTGAATTGGTACCAGACTTGTCTGGGAAGGATAAAGCGCTGACGTGTTCATCGGCTGGCCACGGCAAGTCATTGTATGGCCAAGTACGCATTCATGTCGCCTCCACGACATCCCGTAAAAGTAGAATGCGCTGGCGCATCCCAGGAGGGATTGAGTAAACGCCGTCCTTTATCCTTTTATCCTTTAACTGCAAATACTAAGTCCCTGGTCACGTCTGTTTTTCAGTCTCAGAACTCACTCAAATTTTAATCGGGTTCTCGGCTCTGCCGTTTGGTCTCTAAGTTATGCCACCTTCAAAGAACATGCTGCCAAGTTTATTGCTTAGTATCTTAATTACTGTTTTAAATTACTGTTTACTTTTTTTCTTTTGACGTAAGGTGGCGTTCACCTTCGTTTTTTTTTTTCTCGTCCCTAGTTAGCAGGATTACTGTTTTAGGTCTTGTTCTTACCTTCTTTATGTTTGTGTTTTTTGTTTTTGTCTGTTTCGCTGTGTCAATTGTGTCAGTTGACACCCACAGTAAATAAATAAATAAAATAAACTGCTAATGAGTTACATGTTGCTATTCCAGGAGAGCTAATGCAATTGAATGGACGAATGACACCGTTTGATTACAAGGACGATGTTGTTCCTCACCCTCCAGTAACTGCTGTTTTTTCGAATCCAACTCAGCCATTCGCCGCACTCTTCGCGTACGAGATTTTTCCTTATCGTGCGGTTTGGCTATTAAACAGGTGTGTTCTTCAGTAGTGGAGGAATGTGGAGCGAACTAGGTGCTCCAGCGAACTTGATGTACGGTCAATCTGGCTATGATCCTATTGCAGCTGAGAGGAAGGTGATTTTTTCATCCTACGATAAGGCCGTTTCATAACTTCGTGAGGTGTTTTATCGTTTTCCTTCTCCAGCGAATTGAGGGACGAGCAACGACGAATGCTGGAGGAGCAGGCAAAAATGAGGGAGTATCAGGAGCACCTTGTCAGGGAATTGCAGAAGCAGAGGGAGGAACATGAAAAAGCAGTTGATGGAGCAGAAGATGGCGCTCCTTAAACACCAAGTTCGTAATAAGACGCTTTTTCATTAGTTGTGTTGTAGGGTCGTTCGTCATCTGTTCCTTAATACTGTGTCTATGTTTAGGAAGAGATAGAGCGAAGGGAACGCGAACTGAAGGAATCAGCTGAAGAAACCAAAGCTCGTCTGGAGATGGAGAGACTTGCACTTGCTGAGAAAGCACGTCAGATCGAAGAAGAACGCGCCGCTAAAATTCAGGTACAGCTTTTCTCAGCTGTCACCTATGCCTTCCATTATTTTTTCTTGAAAAATATTTCCGTATTTCCTTCGTAAACATCTGAAGTTAAAGGAGGAGATACGAAGAGCAGAGGAGAAGCGTGCTGAAGAAGCCGAGCGAAAACGGCTGGAGGAGGAGCTTGAGAGGCAACGAAGGCCGAGAGGGAGGAGCTGATGAGAAAGCAACAGGAAGCAGAGCGAGAAAGGTTCCTTAGTTGCTCCCTCTGGTTTCTTAGACGCTTACAACCTAAGCGATGTTAGGCGCTTCGTACGCACAATGGAGGGAATCTACGGTTCGGTTATCACGGTTTGTGTTTTCGTGCAACTTCTAGCAAAAGCATAGAATAAACCAGAGGAAAGCAGGGGTTATATTGAGCATATCTCTTCGCTGTTACAGCCGTGTTAGACCAGGTCACCTTTTTACTCCCTTCTAGACGTGCAAAAGAGGCAGCTGAAGAAGAGGCCCGTCGCGCCCGAGCAGCAGCGGAAGCGGCTGCGGAAAAAGCTCGTCTCCAGCAAGCGGAACTGCAACGAAAACAGGTTTGAGGATAAGTTCCTGATTTTCTTTCAACGACGCTTCCGAAGGGACTAGAGCACTTTGGGGGCTTATTGGTTAACTATATGTTATGTCTCTTGTTAAAGACGCCCATTAAGCGGGTCGCGGAGGAAGCCAATCGCAAGGCATCTCAGCCATCCAGTGAGAGGGATAAGCGCCAGGAATCCGCAAAAGCATTCGAAATCGAGGAAGCTTGGCAGGTGAGGAGATGCATTTCAGAAGCATATGACTCCTGGATGATTTCAAACCTTCCTTAGGTTGCTCCTAAGCCGCCACAAAACACGGATAACGGTAGTGGGACGACTGCTGCCAAGAAGTCGGGCACCACGAAAGGTTTCTTATTTTCCTGCTCTTGCGTGTTGGTGGCGTTTTTAGCGTTGTCACTGCTGTGGGTGAAAAATATTTCGACTGTTGTGTTGCAGTTGCACCATGGTTAGGAGCTGCGGCTGTGGTTCAAACTAAAGAGAAGTCACTGAAAGAAATCCAAGAAGAGGAAGAGAGGCAGCTCCGCGCTGAACAAGCGCAGCAAGCTCGCCTTCGAAAGGAGGTCAAGCAGGAGCAATAGTCAGTGCTCTTTGATTCATGCGTTCATATATATTCCATAATTGCAGCAAGAATCAGTAAGCCTGCAGTCGAGCGGAACATGGTCCAACGCTTCGCAAACGCCTCCAGTGGAGTCAATCAGCTCAACAAAGTCCTCCTACGAAGACTGCTGCTGCAAAGTCAGCGTGGGGTGGTGGTAGCGCTGAAACGCAAAAGGTTCGTGAACTACCAAACGAGCAATTGAGCTCCTCGAAGTTATTGCTGCCACTTATTGTAAATAACGGTTCATTCAAGACAGCAACTTCCTCACCGCTGTGGGATAGCCCTCCACTTCAAGCTGCTAACAAAGTTGCTGCTAATCCCGCAAAGAAACCAGCTGCAGAAAAGTCGTCCAAGTCGACGAAAAATGGCTCGAATACTATAGCTAACGAGAAGGTAATTGGTTCGGTGGAATTTCCAAAGGATGGTTTTCGTTCGCTGTCAGATGCATATCGTTTCCCTTGGACCTTGCATGTCCTCGAATCCTGTTTCTATATGTGGAGCTGCAAGTCTTTTTCCCTTATAGGGGGAGGTTGCTAGTTGATAATATATTTACAATGTCAGAACCCTTTTGTATCATAATTAGCTGCGAAGGATCACTCCAATTATAACGCCGTTGCTATTTCAAGCCACGTAAACTATAAGTGAAAAAGGATGGTGAGGGCGGTTTAGTGAGAGCTGTTATATTTATTGTTCAATCAGGGATGGTGCGGAATTTTAGGAGCGAAAGCGTCTTCCAACCACCTCTTTAAAGCAAACTATAGGCTAGATTTGGCTGCTCTTATTGTCTAAGTTATCGCCCTCCCAATTGCTCTAGGTTATTATTATTATTATGGAACCCAGATCCTCCCACGTATACATTGCATTATCGATAAGTGTTGGCCTCGTTTGCAAGCCATAGCTCGCTTGTACTGCACTGCGTATTTTGATACTGTAAACGTAAGAGTCTAGCAGCAGCCCCTTTTAACACTCCTGAATGGTTATGGTCTAGGCACGAGGTACTCTACAGATGAGCTTTGTTTCTTCCTGTGCTTTAGGAGCGGACAAAGTAATGATGTTCCTTCCAAAATACCTATTTGCAGGCTGCGAAGCGCGCTTTGGGAATTGGTGAGGACAACAACGTCTTCTTGGACTGGGTAGTGCAGCGGCTGAAACAGTTTGAACACGACTGTGGAGGCGGATGTGCTCGCGATGTTCATCGAAGGCGTTGAAAATCCCGACGAGGTGCGCTCTGCCTTGTGGCAATTGTGAATGATAAAATGTTTTACTGTTATCATATATATATATATATTATATATATATATATATATATATATATATATATATATACGACCGGAAAGTATAGGGGACACCAGCAAATTGCGTAATTCTGCTAGCTACCCGCAGGAATTGATCTGAAAAATTATTGGAATTCCTCACGGCAAAAAAACATATATACGAAAGAAATGGGCAAAATCCCCCGAGGTGGCAAGGAACGGGAAAGGATCACGTGACGGGACCCTGTTTTTTGAGTGACCAGAAAGTATAGGGACACCACCAAATAAGGTGCGCGGAGAAAGGTACGTTGTTGAAAACTATTTTGCTATGCAATATACTGCCTCATAATTTGCTCATTGTAAGGATGGGTCGCGGATCAATGCTATCAATAGAGGAACAAGCTCAAATCAAGGTTCTCAGAAATGCTG
>OX377202.1:58218686-58413417 GCA_947396885.1 Heligmosomoides polygyrus polygyrus
ATCTCCACCCAGCAGGAAACCCTACCGTGGACGGCTTATAATTAGCCTACTACACGAAAGAAGGGTTGGGCTAACTGACGTTAGCCAAAGGTGACCCGAAGCCGGCTGGAAGCCACGCGGTTGGGTGGCACTTGTTGGACGGGGGCGTGAGTTTAATTTGTGTCAGGTCAAAAGTAGTAAGAGAGAGGAGGCGGGATTGCTAAGAGTGAAGCACGACAGGCGTCAAGAGCAACAATATCCTTGGTCGCTACACGCAGCGAAATGCTAACGCATTGCGGAGAGGGAAGCTGTTCCACCCTACCGCGAGATATGGGGGAGGACACCTAGTGTCTTCCTGCTGAATAGCGTGGGGCAAAAACTAAAGTTTCTGACGCTTCGGTCCCCCCGACGAAGAAAATCCACGCACTCGAACGTGTGCTCTCCGAATCCCTTAATGCCTCTAAGCGAAATGGAAAACCCTTCCCACGAAGATGTGATTAGAAACTGGAACGCAACAAGGCGAAAACAAAAGAAGACGGTCCTGGCCGAACCGGCTGTCCGGTGTCGTGTGTTGGCGAGGAATCCGAGACTAGACTGTTTTGGAGCTAGCGCCACGGGCACTCGGCAGTGATGCGGTGCGGTTCCTGTCGCACTCGATCGCCGCGGATCACCCCCAGCCTCGCCGGATGGCCTCGGCCATGGCGAAGGAGAAGGGTCCGTGGGAAATAGTATTCCAAAGCAGGAGAGTGCCGACGGTAAGAGAAATATCGACACCGAGCATAAATAATACGATGCATGATGTTATGAGAAATAACGGTGGTTCGATCGACCTTTGAATTTAGTAAGAAGTTTTTTTTCACAAGTGAATACATACTTTTGAAACGCCAATTTTCAACCAATTTTCTTCAAAAAAGTCTGATTCTCGTGTGAGACGAACAAAATCTCTGAAAGTGAGTGGTTACCTATTTTCGAATACGAGGAATTTAGTGGAGCTAGTGCAGGCCGGCAGAAATAAACGCGAAACGAGATATGGGCAAGTTTTGGAATATATATATATATATATATATATATATATATATATATATATATATATATATGATGGCCGCCAAGAAGCCACAACTTCATCTCATCAAATGAAAGCCGATGCTAGGTATTTTAGGTGGAGGACTACGTGGTAGGATATCTTGGTGACTCGAAAGCTGTGAAGGAGTTTGTTAGAGAATTTCTTCAAAAGAGGAGCGATTTCCGTAATCGCAAACAGCACGCGGTAAAAGATGTGAGCGTTTTTTCGCCAATTGTTTTCCATTCTGAGACACTCGCCCGAAGGTTGTACAGTTGAAGGATCTCTCAAGTGCTCGAGGAGCTCCAGTGTCGGGTAATGGAGCTGGTGGTTTTTCGGCAGTGCAGAGTAAGAAGAAGAAGAACAAGGTGCGTGCTGATTTCGAGGTTGATTTCAAATAATATTCTGTAGTGCTCATCAACCCTTCTCGCCTAATGCGTTCACAGTTATGTCACTTGACTCTAGCCTATTCCTGTACCCCACGGAATGAAACATTTAAGCTTCCTACACTTCTATCAAGGAACTGGGTGTCTTGCGGAACGCCCAACCGTAGCTTCTTGTGACTATTCTCAGTAGTGACGCGGGAGGACACGACGTGATAATGAGAAGTCGTTTACGTGAAAATTAATGGTGACGATCCCCATATCACAATTCGCTTGTCACAGCATGCTCGCATCAGTGAAGCGCAGTAGTGTATGGATTTGACCGCGGCTGCGATTTCAAGATGAAGTCGTCCAAGTAGTAGTGTTTTTGAAGAGTGTGCTCCTCCAGCTCCAAAGCCATTTGAATACGAAAGCGTATGGGTTCAATCACCTCAAAGCGTAATGGAGTGAATCTGGAGTGGCGCTTTTTGGAGCTTTCGACCTGAGCGTGGGATCCGCTGCCTATGCAACAACACATGAGCCGCCACACGAGTTCTCTCGTGATTTGAAAAGTCCACGAGTCGCTCTCGTTTCCGATGACTAACACAGGGGCGCTCGTGAGCGGAGCGCCCTTCTGTCCTGTTCTTGTGTAGTGATAATCGGTTGAAATGTTTCTAGCTCTAGGAGAGGCTGGTTCTACCGCTGATACCGAGCTCGCACGTTGAGTTCGACTTTCAGGGCGCTCGACTCGTCGTTGATGGCTCATGTTTGGGATTCCGTGCCACTTCGGATCCGAACCGGGTTAATCAAGGAGAAATCGAGACAGTAGCACTTGCACCTGGACAAAAGAGATAAATGTATCAGTTTGAGCTCGTATAGCAGTTTCGCCTTCGTATTAACTGTGTTTTACCACACCCGTTGTTATTCTGTAGTGCTCGCAGTCTCCCGAAAATTCTTTTGCTAGCGTTCTTTCTCGTACAACGTCGGGCGTTGCTCGTCGGCCGGACAGAGCTAGCGCCGACAGTTGTGGGGTTCTGGCGCCCGCACTAGTTCTATCTTCTGCTGGGTTTGGAAAGAGGATAGGCGGTGAGGGGGCTCCAATGCTAATATGTTGTTGCTTTTCTTTCCATTCGCTTTTAATTTTCTCTGGGGATTTCATGTTTCTTTTGGCGTGTACATTGTCGAACTCTGTTGTTTAATTTTGAAGACGAGTTTCGGTTGTATTTTGCTCATATTCGTTATCGTTTGCTGTCCTTTGAATGTTACCATATATGTTCATATATGCATGGTTTTGTTGTTCCTAGTAGCCTTACCTACTCGGTGTTTCAGCAGTGTTTTAAGCAGCACTTCCACAGATTTGTTATAAGAGCTAGTCGGTCTGTTCCTCTCCCTCTCTCGTCTCACCTGCTCTGTTGTCGTTTTTGTTGTTCGAGTGCGGCCCTGACAAGTGTAGCCGAGCACCTTCGAAGGAGAAGCCTTTTCTGTATATGCGGATACATAATGTATTGAGCGTTAAATCTTTTGGCAGTTAGGAGATGACAAGTGAACGAGCGCCTCGATGCCGCCGTCTCCTAACTTCTCAGGACCGTGAATGCCGAAGACAGGTTTACAAGATTCTGACAGCGAGTATGCCATCGTCGGCAAGATTTGTGGCTCAGCATAAATCATGATTAACAATTAACATGCACTTCGAGCAAAATCACACAGCTGCGCACGTCACCATGTCTAAACAGCGACCCTCGTTCGTTGTAGGCACCAGGGGTGCACATTTAACGGTTAACGATTTAACGAATTAACGGCACTTTTCGTTAAAATCTGGCTTAACGACTTAACGGAGATTTTTAGAA
Source organism: Heligmosomoides polygyrus polygyrus (assembly GCA_947396885.1). Classification (NCBI taxonomy): domain Eukaryota; kingdom Metazoa; phylum Nematoda; class Chromadorea; order Rhabditida; family Heligmosomidae; genus Heligmosomoides; species Heligmosomoides polygyrus. The sequence goes on from OX377202.1 coordinate 58,221,935, forward strand.
ATTTAACGGAATTTTTAACAGGCTTTTTTGCTCAGTGAATTTATCATTTTTACCCTTAGTTTGCACTAATGCTGCAGGTGTCATCCTTACGATAAGGACTGTTCCTGAAAAACGTTTTGAAATCAGCAACAATATTTTAATGCTTTCGTGAATTTGTTTCGAATTTTTGGAACTAGTGCATTTTGGGGGCGCGTGTAGCACAGACGGAAAAGGTGCCGGCTGCCCCGCGCACCCGGCGTCATGTTCCTGATCCGAATTTCCCGCCCAGCCCAACCAATCCTTCCATCTCTTCGGGGTCGGAGAATTGGCACCATACTTGTCTGGGAAGGTTAAATCGCTGACTTCTTCATCGGCTGGCCACCGCAAGTTATTGTATCTCCAAACACACAATTAAATCACCTCCACAATATCCCGTAAACGTAGGATGTGTGGCGCACCGTTCTTCATCGCTATCGTTCAATGCATTTTGGAGTTAGAAATTTTTTCTCCGAACCCCCAAGCACGTCAACGAATCCACGCAAAGATACTGGTCTAATCTCCTCGTAAGATATGCCTCTCCTCATCTGGCGCTGCTTATCCCAGAATACATTTGCCTGCTACCGGGAACTGTCAAGATAGCAACAAGAATTTTTGGAAAGCTATTTTCCCTGAACATTAATACGTTGACTACGTGCCACACTTCTTCGGCAGTGTGGGGCCGTGTGACATGATTCATGTCACGGTCCCGACGTTGCAAAAAATGGGTTAGTCCGGCGCATCAGGCACTCAAAAGTCGTGCTTTCGGCAACGTATTAATATTCCACTGATAGGTTTTTAGTTGTATTTTTATTACTTCCTTCTTACTTAATGGGCTGATGCCGGCATCGAGATTGTATTAGGTTGGAAAAAAAGTCTTTTCATTTTTTTCAAAGATTTATTACTTCACAACTACAAAGTCAAATCAATTGAGATAAACTCTATTTCGTCCCACTACACTTCTCCAAAGACTGGGTAATTTTCCAATTCCTCTCGCTTAAAAGACTGCAGTTCTGGAGTCGAACCATTGATGAATCCAATTTTTGAGGTCTTCATCCGTTCCAAAATATTTCTCTCCAATTTCTTGCTTGAGAGCACGGAAGAGATGGTAGTCGGCACGAACGAGGTTAGGGCTATACGGTGGATGTGGCATTACCTCCCAGCCCATCTCCTTTATTGTTTCTCTTGTGAGTCTTGCAACATGTGGTTTTGCATTGTCATGCAGGATCATCACCTTCGACTTCTCCGGCCTGTTTTCTTAGAGAGTTGCGACGACTTTGTGGAGTTGGCCGCAGTATGTGACAGCAGTAAGTGTCTCTCCACTTCTGAGAGTTTGCCGATAAATCACTTCTCTGATATCCCACCAAACACTGAAGAGAATCTTCCTTTCGTGAACATTGGGCTTGAGATCAGACTTAGGGCTCTCTCCCTTTTGTACCCATTGCCTCTTCCTCGGAAGTTGGCACACAGGACCCAGGACTCTTCGCCTGTCACAATCTGCGGAAGAAAAAAATCTGCGCCTGTCACAATCTGCGGATTTTCTTCCTTATCTGGACAGAAGAGAAGCAGCGATGGAGAGCCGTCGACCTTTCTGAGTGTCTGACAGGGCATGTGGAATCCAAGCTCCAAATTTCCATGAAAGCCAAGATTCTTCAGATGGATTCCTACTATCCTATGAGACACTTCGAGCTTCTCTGCCAGCTGACGTGTCGTCTGCCAACTATCGGTACGAAGAAGGTGGAGTAATTCAGTGTCGTCCTATTCAGTTGGCCTTCCTGACCATGCTTTGCCCTCAGTGAATAATCTCCCTTTAAATACTTTCCGAACCACTCATAACAGGCGCGATGAGTAGTAGATCCCAAGCCATATATATGGTTAATTTGGTGTGCTGCCTGACGTGCTGCGGATTCTTTAATGAATTCATGAAGAACGCCGTGCTGAAAATGGCCATGAGGTAGATCTGGCAATGAGTTCGGAAGATTGGATGGATAACGAATTACAAGAAGAGTCTTAACCTGTGTCCGCGTGCGAACAGTAGACAAGTGTGATAGGATTACGAAATCAGCAATCAACATTGGCTAGTGCGTTTACAAGGGGAAGGGTAAAAAAAATTCGAAGTGTGAAGAGACTTTTTTTCCAACCTAATATATGCTCGTAGAAAAGTCACACGAAAGTTTCGCAAAGAACTAGGAAGGTGGAATCCCGGTTTCTGCCTGATCGCACATTTTAAGATGCCTTGTCGGTAATCGTCTTCAGTGGTAATTCCGTACCTGTTCTTATTCCACACCCTGAAGTTAATTTGTTGCTGAAGGCTTGTTCATTTTTCTGTGTTTGTTGATGTCGAATTGTTTCTTTTGCATTCCAGTGTTGCACTCAATTTCTTGAACTTTAGTTGTTCACCTCTTGAATTTGAAACCTAAAAGGTTTTCCTTGATTTTTATACTTGAAATATTGGCTTGCAGCTAATTGCATTTTTTAACAAAATTTAACGATTTACCGGAAATTTAACGAAAAATTTCCGATCAAAAATTTCGTTAAAAAAATTTAATGCACAGAATTTTGTGTGCACCCCTGGTAGGCACTGCTGTCGTCGGCGAGTCTTTGCTGTAGCTCATGAGTGCCCTTGCCTCTGTCATGCTCCTGCCTGGGAGTGAGGATTTACAAACCTTTATTATTAGTCTATATTATACACAACAACCATGCAGCAAGAATGCAGTTAGGGAGACTGCCAACCTTCCAACCCATGTACGGGCGTGGCTTACAGAGGCGGTCGCCACTATACCGTGACATGCCCTTCCTTTCGAATTTGTCGGCCTCGACAAAAATATACAACACAATAATTTTTAAATAACAACAAAAACAAGTGTTCACTCCAATGATGAATAAAAATGATGGGTCGATGGACATGGAGACGATTATGGGAGGATTCCTTCCAGTACGCACAGGGCAAAATTTGTGCATAAGCATAGGGCCAGGTCATAGGGCCTCCGGATCATGTGCCTTCGAGGCATTGCTCGAATCGCTGCCCGCATACTGCCACCGGCCTTGCTTGGAGCCACCGCATCTCTAGAGCCGTCAACCATCGCATCGCTAAGGCACGTTTTATCGGCGTGATCCACATTGGCGACCAGGTTTAAGTCCTTGTTCGCCATCTTTGCCATCGCATCAACTTGCTCCTGACAAGTCAAAAGTGCTTGTCGGAGTTCTCGCACCTCTTCTTCCAAGATACCAGTTCGAGCACTACTATCTTCGCATAGCTCCTTCAAATATTGATTAGATATCGTTATGAATTTGGTTTATGTTAAATCGTTATTCTACCAATCGTTATTTTTCCGACCTTCTGGTGAAAATGTTTAAAGTTACCTCGAAATGAGTTTTTGCGGGTATTCATTGTCGTAACCATAGTCCGAATTTCCTTATGTTCTTATCAGTTCTACGGATATCGTTATATTTTGTAAAATGTCAAAAATATTTCGAAATCGTTATGACTTTACCTTTTGGTAAATGACGCGGCTCAGAACAAAACTTGCTATTTCCTTATTCATTTTCTTCCAGTAAAATCGTACGTGAATCGTACTGCAAGGTATTTTTACTGCTCAAGTAACTCCGGCAAAGGGGTTTTCGTGATTCTGCTACAAAATCTCTTTTTGGTGACATTCGTCAACTTTACCTAACCGAATATTTTCTCCTTCGTTATAATATAGGACGTTATTTTGAATGCAATAGATTTTTATGCCGTCACAGTGTCTTCACAGTTGTGCGGAAATTCATTAGAGTAATCCCGATATCGACCGTTATCATGTTAGTCATCATAATTTCTCACGTAATTGTGAGAAGCGTTATTTCTAGGGATTTGAGAATCGCGTCCGTGATATCCACGTGGGCTTCGAATTCCTCCGTTATTTTAGTAACCGTTATCGTTATAGGATTGAGGACTACGTTCGTGATATGCCCTATTACTGTTCCAACGTGGTGAAAAATTTGGCGATGCACTAACAGCAGGGTATGGCGATTGATTCCACTCTTGACGCTGGTAGTTCCCTTGATTTTGGTAATTTCAATGTGAGCAGCTTTCACTAATGTGTGCGTTTTGAACGGCTTCCGTAATTACATTTGCAAGGGCGTTATCAATTACTCCCCTCTCACTCGTCACAATTTCAAGAAGACGACTTTCGTTTTCTGCAGTTTGTTGCAGATCCTTGAAAGTCCGCGATTCGAAGATTTGTGGTCAGGCCGCGCACAAATGTTTCACACATTATTTCTTCAATGGCGATGGGATTGCTTTCGGCAAAAGCGTCGGCAACTAAATCTCTCACCCATTGACCATAAACGATCACGTTTTCATCGGGTTCCTGTTTCACGTGATAAATTTTTGCTTTCGCTATTTCGACATAGTTAAGGCTACGAAAGTCTTTCTTTCAACTGGTCAACAACCTTTCTGTAATCCAGCTTAACATCGTTATCATAGCTCTCGTATTTTATTTTGGCTGCTCCGCTTAATTGCAGAGGAAGGAGCCTCGCCAACTTCTGGTCGTCATATTCCGCTGCATTGGCTTTTTCGTTCATCTCTCTAACAAACTTCACCACTGGCATGTTAGTTCCGTTATAATTCGGCCAGCACTGCAATGTGGGAAGAAACAAATCCGCTATATTGACCTGAATTTTAAGAGGTCTGTCTAAGCTCCCAACAGATCCCCTGATTAATCCGTTATCAGATCTCACCATGTTCGAAATGGGCAACCGTTCTACTATTTCTCGTGCTTCGTTAATAAGTCGACTCGTTAGTTTCGTCTGATTTCTTTGCTCGGTGCGAGCAAAGCGTTTCTCAGCTGGTGAGCTGTTCGGCACTAAATAAGTACCCGTTATGTTGATGAATCGCTATTAAGATGAAGAAATAGGAGACAGGAAGAGAGCTGAAGAAGCAGTAAGCAAAGAACGCAGTTGAAACCAACCGTCCAACTGCAGTCACGAAGACGTGATGCCTCTTACCCAGGGTCAAGCTTGAGGTTCGGGAATCGAAGGGGGGGGGGTCGTGCTGTGGCCTCGTCTGGAGGGGGGGGTCGTGCTCTTCCTGTTTTGGCAGAGGATTCTCTCTTATTCTTCAGGTTTTTTGGTGATTTTTTTAATTCTTAATAAGTTGTTTTTTCCAGGAATGCTTACGAAGGTGTGGAGTCTCTCCTTCGTCCCGCGAAGTTGTAAAAATTAATATAACAAGTTTCAAATAATGATTGTATTACTCGTTAGAAATAAAGATTTTCCGCCGGCAGATTTGGAGTCAATGAGAACTTTCCATTTTTCAGTTTTTTTTTCAGGAAGTCATGGACGCAACAGTTTTCTGCCTGAACGAGCGACATCTACGTCCTAAATTGCAGTCTATAAAATTTGAAGTGTCAATTGCTAAGGAAAATTAAGCGCTTTCCCTACAAGATTTTTGAAGGCGCTCTTCGAAGCGATGACCGAATGGCAACCGAGGATGGACTTGTCGCGGAGCTAATTTTCTCTCTTCTGCTGGAAACAGTATCAGAAAGTGAAGTTGTACCCAATAAAGTTTTAATCCACCGTTGACACAAGGGAATAAAACGTGTTTTTGTGAGACAATCTTCTGTATAAACAGACGCTCCGATTTATATCATTTGCCGAAAAAATTCGACACCGTTAATCACATGGAAGCCGCTATTTTTACAAGCTGCTTTTTAAAGCGTAGAACCCACACCTCTTACAGTTCTAAAAGCTCTGTGAATTTTTCAGAGATGTCGCACAAACTCCGAAATATGGTAGGTTACGTGGAGCCATTGCGTTCTCCGATATCACCGATCGCCACTGAAGGACGGACTTCTTGCGGCAAAAAAAAATTCTACCTTCTGGAGGAAGAGCATCAGAGAGTGAAAACTGTACCATCTTAGAGTTCAAGATGTGATTAATATACAATCATAAACTAAGCTTCTTCGCAGCGATCTCCGATATGATTAGGGCTGATTGCATTTAAATTTTTCGCTTTTCAAGAAAAATTAATTAATTTTTACCTGAAGCAGATCACCCACACAGTTGAAATCTTGCCACAAAAAGTTTCAATTCTTGTTTAATGCACAGTGTAAAAATCATGGTTTTCTGAAACGAATAGACTGGATCGACCACTGGTCGATATCGCACCGACGTCATGGGAGCGACGAAATTCGACGTTCACAAAAATGACTATAACTCGGTAAGTTTTCCACAATTTTAAAAATACAATGGCTTTTTAGAAACTACAAGAAAAGCTATTTCATACGGTGTGAAAATCGGTTTTCAAAAACTAGATCTTCATACGGGGCGGAGGCCTTCGATTTTTGAGCGAAAAAATTGAAGTGATTTTGTATAAACAATTATATCCCGGTAGGTTTTCGAATTTTGAAAGATTTAATAGCTTTTTAAAAACTAGAGGAAAAGCGCTTTCAAACCATATAGAAATTTCTTTTCATCAGGGAGGTCTTCATAGGGGGCGGTGGGGGTTCGATTTCTGGTCCATTGTTGCAGAAATACGTGCCAAAAATCGAACCCCCCTCGCCCCGTATGAAGACCCCTTTTTTGAAAACCGATTTCTATATGGAAAGAAAGCATCTTTTCTCTATTTTTCAAAAAGCAATTGGGATTTTTGAATTTCGAAAAGGGAACCGAGTTATGATCAAATTTGTGAAGAACTGCTTGTAGACTCTGTACCGTCGACACTGGAGTGATATCATAAAAATGATCATAACTCCGTTCGTTTTTTGAAATTCAAAAATCCCAATTGGTTTTTAAAAAATAGAGGAAATATGCTAACTGACCATGCATAAACCGTCTTTCAAAAAGAAGGTCTTCATAGGGGGCGAGGGGGGTTCGATTTTTGGCACGTATTTCTGCAACAATGGACCAGAAATCGAACCCCCACCGCCCCTATGAAGACCTCCCTGCTGAAAACTAATTTCTACATGGTTCGAAAACGCTTTTCCTCCAGTTTTCAAAAAGCAATTGGGATTTTTAGATTTCAAAAAATGAACCGAGTTATGATCAATTTTGTGAAGCCGTAACCAGAGGAGTTGGTCGGCCCAACACCGGAGTCATTGGAGTGATTTCACAAAAAATATCCATAACTCGGTTCGTTTTTTGGAATTCAAAAATCCCAATTGCTTTTCGAAAACTAAAGGAAATGCGCTTTCGAAACATGTAGAAATTTGTTTTCAACAGGGAGGTCTTCATAGGGGGCGGTGGGGGTTCGATTTCTGGTCGATTTTTGCCAAAAATCGACCAGAAATCGAACCCCCCTCGCCCCCTATGAAGACCTCCTTTTTGAAAGACGATTCATGCATGGCCAGTTAGCATATTTTCTCTACTTTTTAAAAAGCAATAGGGATTTTTGAATTTCGAAAAACGAACGGAGTTATGATCGTTTATATGAAATCACTCCAGTGTCGACGGTGCAGAGTCTACGAGCAGTCGTTCACATATTTGATCATAACTTGGTTCAATTTTTGAAATTCAAAAATCCCAATTGCTTCTTGAAAAATAGAGAAAAGATGCTTTCTTTCCATATAGAAACCGGTTTTCAAAAAAGGGGTCTTCATACGGGGCGAGGGGGGTTCGATTTTTGGCTCGTATTTTTGCAACAATGGACCAGAAATCGAACCCCCACCGCCCCCTATGAAGACCTCCCTGATGAAAACCAATTTTTACATGATTCGAAAGCGCTTTTTATCTAGTTTCCAAATAGATATTGGCTTTTGCAAAACTCGAAAAGCTTACCGAGTTACGATTACTTATTCAATATCACTTCAATTTTTTTTCGCGCAAAAATCGAAGTGCTCCGCCCCCTATGAAGATCTAGTTTTTAAAAACCGATTTTCACACCGTATGAAATAGCTTTTCTTGTAGTTTTTAAAAAGTTGTTGGCTTTCTAAAATTGTGGAAAACTTACCGAGTTATAGTCATTTTTGCGAATGTCGAATTTCGTCGCTCCTATGACGACGGTGCCATATCGATCAGAGGTCGATACAATCTATTCGTTTCAGAAAACCATGATTTTTACAATGTGCATTGAACAAGACTTGATACTTTTTGTGGCAAGATTTCAACTGTGTGGGTGATCTGCATCAGGTAAAAATTAATTAATTTTTCTTGAAAAGCGAAAAATTTAAATGCGACCAGCCCTAATCATATCGGAGATCGCTGCGAAGAAGCTCAGATTTTTACTGAGTAATACTCATGACTTAAAAATCCATGAAGCACAATTTCACTCTCGCGTGTTCTTTCCTTGAGAAGATTGAAAAATTTTCCGCGAGAAGACCACCCTCAGTCTCCATCGACGATATCGGCGAACGCAATGGCTCCACGTAACCTACCATATTTCGGCGTTTGTTCAACGTCTCTGAAAAATTTACAGAGTTTTTAAAACAATAAGAAGTGTGGATTCTACGCTTTAAAAAGCAGGATCCATGCTTCCATGTGATTAACGGTGTCGAAAATTTTCGGCAAATGACACAAATCGGAGCGTCTGTTCATACAAAGGACCGTTTCAGAAAAACAGGTTTTATTGCCATGTGTCAAACGAGGGCTTAAAATTTTATTGGGTACAACTTCACTTTCTGATGCTGTTTCCAGCAGAAGAGAGAAAATTAGTTCCGTGACAAGTCCATCCTCCGGTTGCCATTCCGTCATCGCTTCCGAGAGTGTCTAAAAAATGTTGTGGATAAAGCACTTAAGTCAGCTTTAGCAATTAACACTCTGCATTGTATAGAGTACAATTTCGAATGCAGATGTTGCTCCTTCACGTACAAAAATGTTCCGTGTTCACGAGATGCTCAGAAAGCCTGAAAAGTTGAACTCGTTGCGATTAATTCGACAACTGCTCTCAAAAGTGCTTTATTTTCAACTGTAAACAAACAAAATACTATTATCAGAAGATTACATACACAAAACCTTTATCAGCGTTTTTTCTAACAAATTGCTAAATCAAACAGTTGCCCTCTTTCTTGAGCTAATCTGATACAGTCGACGCTGCATCTGGAAAGAAGGACCTATTAAAGGGTACAAAAATTGCATAGAAAATTTTAAAAAATCAATGCGGATAGGAAATAAAACGGTGGTCTACACAAGGGGGAGGGTCGTACCAGATCCGCTCTGGGGGGGGTCGTAAATTTTCGGCAAAAATCGAACCCCACGCTTGACCCTGCTCTTACCGTTAGATGATCTCAGTATAGGTTACCGCTCTCTTTTCCCTACGAGTGGGATTATCATAGCCTCGTTGACGCCGCTATTTTCAAGTGGGTACTTACGTAAGCTCTGGTCGACGTCCTCGAGTGTATGCTCGAAGCCACGTTTCGGCTCCTTTGTAATGCCGACATTACCTAGTATACGGTAGTGTTGCCAATGGGCGAAGTTCTATTAACATCGGGTAAAAATAAGTCTAAAAAATAATTTTTTTGGTTATTTTTCGTTTTTTTTTGGACGTCCTATGTACAGGTAATATACAAGCTAGCGGTGGCATGAATGGCAGAGTGAACTGTAGCAAATGAATAGTGAATTGATAGGTTAAAAATCGAAGATTAACAACATGAGCTATAATTTAGTCGTTTTGATAAACTAATAGTGAAAGATTTGATTAAGCTATTAACGTAATAACGAAAACATGAATGCAAAGAAATCATCTAGGACGTGCGCAAAAGGAAAAATCGGAAAAGTACGAGGTTCACAAGGGAGGTAGTTCGCACTCGGCAGTGACTCACGTGAAGAACGTACTTTCCGCACACTTAGTGTTTTTGAAGACGCCAGGTCGGAAAATACGATATTCGCTTTAAATCGCTGTCGCGAATAGCGAAAATCGTACTTTTCGCAATCGATAATTAGAGTTTAAAAAATAGCATAGAGTAAGCCGCTCAAATTCTTTGAAAATAGTAATACTAATCCTTTGAAAAATAGCCGTTTAGTTACATGCTCTGCCTCATTCATGCGCCACGATGAAGACAAAGGAAAAAGTGGAAATGATAAAAATCATGCTCAGTACAACAAAAAAAAATCATGCCAGCATGCTTCGTGAGAAGTGTGCATTGTGCATGCGGTGTGGTGTGTATATCTCGAGATATAAATACGTTTTGATGGCCGTCAAAACGGAGTCTCCCCTACTGTTAACTTCTTTTAGAAGTTCTTAGCAAAAGTCTAAAACGATCTCCCCGCGACCTCCATGTCATGCTCCTGCCTGGGAGTGATGATTTACAAACCTTTATTATTAGTCTATATTATATACAACAACCATCTAGCAAGAATGCAGTTAGGGAGACTGCCAACCTTCCAACCCATGTAGGGGCGTGGCTTACAGAGGCGGTCGCCACTATACCGTGACACCTCGGAGGCTGAGCCTTGAGAAGAACGCACTGGCAACGTTTCCGATCCCATCGCGGACTGCGTGAAGTGGCTTTGAATGCTGGAGAAGGAGCAGAGAGCTAGGCCCAGAACTAGCTAAGGAATTCGTTAAATTTGGTAACTACAGGGAAGACGGGTCGATGTGTTCGAGAGCAGGATTGGAGTTGGAGCACACATCTTACGGTCGATCCTTTGCGTGCTGGATATGCGTCAGCTGTTTTATGCGGTGTTCCACGTACTAATTCCCATCTTCAGCATTGTTCAGCGCAACCTCCATATTTTTGGTATGGCTCATTGCGAGGTAAACAAAAAGACCGAGTGGTTATTGTAGCTAAGCGATAAGGTGGAGACGACCACAAATGCTCGATGAGGTAGACACTGAGCCAAACTGAGCGATCCTGTATAGGAAGTTTCTGAGACGGGCTGCTTACATGGACAAGTAACACAACACTCAACTTAGCACTCCCCGTGAGCGAAGTGCACAGATTTGGCTTGGGTAGCTTAGGTGAGCGCCTGTAGTTGCTACCCTTGCCTATTCTTGCGCTCACCTCGTCAGCGAAGAAGAGGAGCGCAGAACTTCAAGAGACACTTAAATGACTGCACATTTGACGCAAAGATGGCGAATGACCGTGGACGAACTTTTTTTTTTTGGCAGCCGTAGCCCATTTTATGAGTCTCATGCAGCAATTTGATGCTTCAGTCAAATAAATACGACAATGAGTCCCACCGCCGAACCCGTATTACACGCAGGATCAATAGGCAGAAGTATGATAGGAGGTACGATCAGTGATAGTCTAAATGTAAGGATCATCACTATCGTTAAATTGAACATCCGCCCGAATGGAGCCGCGCTCTAATACGGGTTCCGCGCTCCAAAAATCTATTCCGTCTTTCCTTTAGTTTCCAAAGCCCAATTCTATCGCGAATTCTATCACGCCCACTGTTCCTCGGCTCAGCCTTTTCGTTGCAATGTGTGGTCTAGCGCTGTCTTGCCGAAGGTACACAGTGGTCTGCTCTCTACCACATAGCAAAATTATAGGTCCACCCTTTCATTCATCTACTCTTAACGAAGAACCCACTACCAAGGCACAGTAACGTCACCATCGTTTTCCTCATCAGCGAAAACCTTTATACGAGAATCCTAAACAGGACACCTGACCAGAGCAGGATACCACGAGCTTTTATTTAAAAAAAATAGAAGAAGAAGTAGGCCGGTGCGAAATTCTATTTAGATGCTTACCGAAAAAAGAGATTCCATTACAAAAATAATAACAAACGGAATAGGATTACTACCTTATTACATCGTCTTTGTTGTAAACAACATCGTAGATTCTATTGGGCATGCTACCGATAAGGTTATCAATGACAGTTTGCTCTACAGCAGATAGAAACGTTAAGGCCTGCGTACACTTTTGCGGCAACGCGGCAGGCAACAAAGAGAGCCTACACAGAAGTTGTCGACAGCGAAGCGGCTGCACCAGTAATAATGCCTTGAATCATTATTGCCGCTGCTGCGTTGGAGAGAGCTGCTACCGTCTGGGCGCTACATCAGCGGCAACATCTGGTTCTCTGCCCTATGCTTAATGATAGGGCTGCCGCGTTGGAGTGGAGCTATGACCGCTAAAATCAGATCGGAATAGATTTTTTGCGTCGGGGCGCCACGGATGGAAACTGCTTTCGACGCTCAGGGGGAGTCCGCAGCTGGATTCTGCGCTCAGGAATCAGGCTAGGGAAGAGGCTCAAGGGTGGGTGCGATCCAAGCTGCTCGTGTGCAAACTGCTTTCGTTGCTCAGGGGAGTCCGCAGCTGAATTCTGCGCTCTTCGCTCCTCATCCAGCCAGTTGAATGAAATGCAAAAACGCCCCATGCATAGGAAGCGAACCTCCGACCTCCAAGGCTGAACCCGACCCTCTAACCAGTGCGTCACGACCCTTCTGGCAGCCATGCCAATGCGAGTACACAAGAGACCAATGCGCATCGATCGAATGCCAACGTCGACGCTGACGCAGCTCACGTGTGCATTCGCGTCGAACAAGTGTTCCCCTACACCAATTGCGCTCGCATACGCCTACGTCTATTCCAATCTGATTTTAGAGGTTTTAGCAATTCCCGCCGCGTTGCCGCAAAAGTGTGTGGAGGCCTTTAAGGCTTATCAGGAAAAACGATTACGAATATCACTGATTTGTTAAGATCGACAAGTGGTGAGGTGGGCTGAACTTATAGCAGTGTAATTATTCTCGATAGGAGACAGCTATACTATTTTATGCTCCTGTTGTTGGGGATCGCCTGGTTAGTAGGCTATCCATACCATATGTCTACCCATACCATATGTAAGTGCATGTTATTTGCGCCTGAAGAAGCTGTTACAACAGCGAAAGCGAGCCAATAAGGTGAATGATGAAGATGAGAAGGAGTTAATTGATCTGAAGGAAACTTTACATGAAACTTGAACCGTGTGCAGATGGGTCGTCATGCAAGGAATACTGAATCACTGCCATTCATAGACTCCAGACTTGATAGCTTCAGTTGGCACACGTTTCCTCTAGAGAGGTTTGACTTATCGTGGTTTGAGTTGAAGTGAAAACGAAACAGATCAACACTGCTGTCGGTCTCGTTCTGACCAGGAACTACCTGAAGTGTAGGTCTGAACCAGCGATGCGATGCATGTGGGCAGAAGCGCCTCACTCTCTGAAGTGATCATCGAGGTGCTCCAGCTGGCGCCAATAACGTCCCCATTCATTTCTGTCGTGTGTCAGGATACTGCAATGAATCATCATTCCCTTAGGGCTTTTGCGAAGAAGTTCGAGCGTCTTGGGGGTTTCCTTTGACCCCCTCCCGAATCCAATCGCTGATTCCCGTCCAGTGGGTGCTTACAAAACACATTAAGCGGCCGGCCTACGTAAGCTAGCTCATGCAACAGCGTCTCTAGTCCTCGAACGTCGACGAAGCTCGGAATTCCGGAGGCCTTTTCTCACCTGCTTGAATCATGCAACTCCAAGCATCATTCTCTCGATTGCTCGCTGCGCGATGATGACCACGTATCCATCCTGCTTTTATGTGGTACGTTAGTGCAGAAAGAACAGTGAAGTGGAATGTGTGGGCACGGAGACAGACGTTCTTCGTCTTCTTCACGGCTTCCGACGATCCTTTTTTTGTCCGTTTTCATGGAGATCGACTTCGTGAGATTCACCTCGACTCTACGATCTCTCAGGAAGTCGGCCAGCATTCGCTCCTCTTGCCTGGTGAATTGTGACACTTCTTGTTTGACAGGACCCGGAAGGAAAACCCAGAATTCGGGATGCTCCAGGAAGTCGGTCACTCTCCGTTAGGCCCGTTTATACTTCGACGCCGAGCGACGCGACGGCATGTAGAGTGTCCAGATTGATCGATCGCGTCGCTCAGTCAATATGGCCACTATACGTGGCGTCGCGTCGCGCCGCGACGAAATATAAACGGGGCCTTAAGCCTATGGTATACTCCCGCGTCGCTCCAGCGATGGGCGCGGGGCAACTGTCAACGGCGGGGCTTCGCTGCAGTGGCGGACGGCGCAGTGGGGCGCGGTTGTCAGTTGACGAGCCATCGCTCCCGCGATGCGTTGCAGAGGGGTGTTATACCTCCGCGTCGCGGGAGTGAAACATACTCCCGTGCGACGGGCTGCGATGGTCGCGGAGGGGGGAGTGCCTGTCATGCCCTATTCTATGCACTCCCACTCACTTATTTCGACACTTCTTTGGTTCGTGACCATACCACAGCAATTTCAACACACGTCTGGTGATGTTGGGTGGTCATGTGATGTCTCTGTTGTTCTTCTCGTAGAGATTTCGTCGTGGCTAGAGACATTTTGGGTTTTTTCGACGGCTTGAACGGCTGCTTTTCGGATGAGATGTTTTTCTAGGCCGTTTTCTCCCTCTTTTGTGCCGATTCTTGCACTTTTTCGCCTGTGAACCTCCTCGACGGCACAGAAATCCACATTTCTGTGCCGGACAAGTCACATAGAAATTCTGCTGACATGTCCAGCACAGAAATGTGCCAAATGAACGGCTGTTTTTTGGATGAGATGTTTTTCTAGGCCGTTTTCCCCCTCTTTTGTGCCGATTCTCGCATTTTTTTTCCTGTGAACCTCCTCGACGGCACAGAAATCTACATTTCTGTGCCGGACAAGTCACAGGGAGGTTCTGCTGACATGTCCGGCACAGAAATGTGCTAAATGAACGGCTGCTTTTCGGATGAGATGTTTTTCTAGGCCGTTTTCCCCCTCTTTTGTGCCGATTCTCGCATTTTTTTCCTGTGAACCTCCTCGACGGCACAGAAATCCACATTTCTCTGCCGGACAAGTGCATGAGGAACAAAAGAAATGCATGAGTCGACACAGGCATGACGGAAACCCCCCCTTGTAAAACACCACTTTTGAAAAATTGGGCCACAGCTGGGACGTTTCCGTGCCTGTGGATTGCATGAGGAACAAAAGAAATGCATGAGTCGACACAGGCATGAGGGAAACCCCCTTGTAAAACACGACATCCACGAAATACCATTGAAAGCAACAACCCTACGACGGCATACGGATCAGAAGGCGATAAAACGGGAAAAAACGCGAAATCACGAACGAAAAGGCTGAGAAAACAAGGAATCCGGAAAAAAATGCACTGAATCAGCTGATTCGCTAAAATTCTGCAAAATTCCCCGTCTGCAGAACTGCGTGAACTATGTCAGCCTCAGCGACGCGACGCACAGCGACGCGCATCGCGAGCCATCGCGTCGCTGTGCACTCCCGCATCGCGGCAGCGGACGGGAGTATACCATAGGCCTTAGGCCTTGTTTAGTGTGCACGCGACGCGCGACGCGATGCTTGCGCAGTGGCCAAATTGATCGAGCGACGCGATTGATCAATTCGGCCACTTCACATGGCGTCGCGCGCACACTAAACAAGGCCTTACACCTACCACACATGAAACACTAGTATTCAAAAACAAAGGATGTTCTCCGTAGCAACGTCATATGTAGAATACCCAGAATTCATGGTTGTTGCTGGTTCTAGTATCGACAAGGTTAACTGCAAGTCTTCCATCCCGGCTGGAACGTCGGTTTTGCACCAGACTTGTCTGGGAAGGATAAACTCTGAATTGTCTGTCGGTTGGCCACGGCAAGCCATTGTAAAGGCTAAATTCGCATCGAAACTGCCTTAACAGTATCCCGTAGGAGTAGAATACACTGCACATCCCAAACTGGGAGTAACCCCAACCTTTATCCTTCATAAGGAGGAACAACATGTAAGCCTGTTGTTTGTCTGCTCTACTGTCAGCGCATGCACCTCTCGCATGAACATGAGGATTGCGAGAATGCAAAAAGCATGCCGCACACAGGATCCAACCCCTGACCTTTCACTCATGAGTTTGCCATGCTGTCCACTCGGCCGTCAGGTCGACATGCCCGCTCGAGGGAACAATGAACTCGAGAGTGATTAGATACCAGCCTTCTTGCTTGCTTCACCACTCTACTTCAATGGTGTAGCTTTCACGGGCCCTAACTCTGCTCAAAGTTGTACTCGTACCGAGATACTTGCATATTGTTACTTCTGAGAGGAAGGCGCTTCTGTCCACATACATCGCTGGTTCAGACCTACTCTTCAGGGGCCGGATTCATCAACGACTTACAGCGACTTACAGTAACAGAGAAAATTACAACCGAAATCCCTGATAGTGCGGTTTATCGAGCGATATGGTGAGCGATAAGCCGCGTTATCTGAGTTTTCCGCTGTGAATTCTCTGTCAAACTTATGTAAGACGTTGATGAATACGACCCCAGGTTTTCCCGGTGAGAGATGGACCTCCATCGCTACAGTGTCGAGTACCATACGCGAATGAGCAGTTTCAGGACTTATGAAGTGGTTAACAATATCGATATGCTAAAAACCTACGTCTTCATCCATCTATCTGAATGAATGTTGCTTGTCGTTCATGCTTGCCTCCTTGCCTCCTTATGCCGAATTAGTGTTGATCTAGCGTGTGGCACGCAATCGGAGGCGGTAGCGGCGGTTGCGTGCTTTTTGGTTCGGACTTGACTTTTGACCAACCAAGAACTCCATCCCTTCGCGATCGGTGAATTAGTAGCAGAGCTGTCTGGGAAGGATAAAGCGCTGACCTTTTCATGGGCTAGCCGTTGCAACTCATTGTATAGGGTAATCCGCACCCAAGAGATTACGCCGTCATTTAAATTTTTTAAAATGATTATTTATTAAACCTCTTCTTCTTCTTCTTCTTCTTCTTCTTCTTTTTCTTCTTCTTCATCAGCGTATGTCTCGCTCTCTTGGGATACCACTTTTCCCGATCAAATGCCTGATCAGGGCGCAACTTAACCATCATCAAGTTCTGATGCAGAGTATAAAGCCACTGCTGTTTTGGTCGCCCTCGTGGCCGCTTTTCTGTCACGTCGAAGTTAAGGCCAGTCTTTCGAGCAGTGTTACCTTTTGCGCGAAGAACGTGGCCGTACCAATTAGAGGAGCAGCTTCTCAAGTATCGTGATGAACACCGAACCTCTGCCGTATGGAGTCGTTGCGTACTCGATCCAAACACGTAGCTGCACTCGTCCACCGCAGCATCATCGTTTCCATTACGCTGAGGCGCCTTCCCATTTCTTTAGCAACGGGCCACCGCTCAGCTCCGTAAATAACTACAGGTCGGACGACTGCTCTGTAGATCTTCGATTCAACCCGCTCTGGTATCTTCTTGTCACAGAGCATTTCCGTCAGAGAGCGTCACTTGGACCAAGCTGCATTCATTCGTGAGTTCACTTCAACGAGTGCACTACCATCGCACGCGATTGCTGGTTCCAGGTATTTAAATACCGAAAAACGTAGCAGCTCAATGCCATTTACCTTAATGGAGCTGGACTGATCTTCGTCAGTCGTCAAATACTCGGCCTTTTTGACAATGAGTTTGAGTCCAAATCTCTCCAAGCGATCGCACCAAGCTTGTACCTGCCGCTGGAGTTCAGTCTTATCTTCGCAAGCGAGCATTACATCGTCAGTATAAAACAACGTCCAAGGGACTGACCGCTGAAGATCACGTGATATGGCATCTATAACGACGATGAAGAGCAGTGGGGAGAGCGCAGGCCCTTGACGTACTCCGACAGAGGTAGGAAACTCCATCGACGTACCTGCGGCAGCTTGCACTCGACTCTTTGGACAAGAGTACAATATTCGGACCCCCTCTATGAGCTCTTCGGGAACTCCGTGTTGTCGTAAGGCATACGTATCACGTCACGCGGAACACGATCGAAAGCCTTTTCCAAGTCGAGGAAGGCAAGATGCACCGACTTCTGTTTCTCGCGGTGCCCTTCTATAAGTAGACGAACGACGTGTATGTCAAAAAAATCAAAAAACTTTCAGAGACATCAAAATTTTCCGAATTATAAACTCCACTAGTGATTCCGAGGCTCTTCAGAATGATGCATTACATGCCTGGACAATTGATTGTAAACTACCGCTCTCAAAAGCAAAAACAAAAGTGCTTCACTTAGGAGTGAGGAACCCTGGAAATTCTTATTGCATTGATGGATCTTCAATTAATAGTACGAACGAGGTTAACGACTTAGGATTCCTAATTACGAGAAATCTTAGTTTTGATAAACACTGTGAAATCGTTGCCAACAGAGCGACAGCGGTAGTCTCCAGGTTATTCAGAGCTCTATCTACAAAGGTCTCCACAGTCTTAATCACAGCCTACAAATCGTACGCCAGGTCTGTTCTTGAGTACGAGGCTCCAGTCTTTTCCCCTCATACACCTTCCTCTGTTGATAGACTGCAAAAAGTTCAGAACACTTTTACAAGGAAGCTTTGATTAGACATCTGCGTTTTGTTTATGACCACATTCCCTCCAGCACTGAGAGAAATGTCAAGTTCAACTTCCGAAGATTGTCAACACGGAGAGTTGCCAATGATTTTCTCTGTTCTCTAATGTTCTCTTGTTTTGTTCTTTTTATCTTGCATTTCTTTTAGTAGTTCTACAGTTGTTTAGTTGCTGTTTTATTGTTGTTATTGTTATTGTGGGCGCGTGTAGCGCAGTCGGAGGAGGCGCGACTGTCGCGTGCACCCGATACCAGGTTCCTGGTTCGGATTTCCCGCCCAGGCCAACCAAGCCTTCCATCCCTCCGGGGTCGGTGAATTGGTACCAGACTTGTTTGGGAAGGATAAAGCGCTGACTTGTTCATCGGCTGGCCACCGCAAGTCATTGTATGGCCAGATACACATTCATGTCGCCTCCACGACATCCCGTAGAAGTAGAATGCGCTGGCGCATCCCAAAAGGGATTGAGTAATGCCGTCCTTTATCCTTTATCCTTTATTGCTATTGTTGTTTGTTATTGTGGGTATTCGCTTTACTGGTTGAGAACAGCTTTGGTCTCTCACTACTCCACATAAGCAACTGCTTATGTAATAAATATCATATAAAATATCATATCATGTCATCGATAGTGCCACAACCAGATATGAAGCCACACTGGTTAGTAGAAGGATGGACGACGTCACAAATATGCTATGCGGAATCAAACGAATTGGGCGGCAGCTTGTGCAGTCTGTTGGACTGCCCTTCATCTCCCAAATGGGAATCGTCGTACTTACCTGCTAAATATCGTGCACTTTCTTCTCCAATAACCTGGTTGCAGAACGTCGCCAACCACTTCGTTGAATACCAGGATTTCGACTTCCATTCGAACTGAACTTTTCAACATCCTCGTTCTGGCGATGGCGAACCTTTTCGAGTCGATAAAGAAAACGCTCGCCATCGCGGGACTCAAGTCTTTTGTTGAAATCATCGAGCTGAGTAGCTCTTGCAACGGTCACTGCTCTCTTGGCCGATTTCTTCGCTTCTGGTACAAGCGCCATTTCATCGGCTGTCTTGTCGCTGAGGAACACATGGTGACCTCTTCTTCTCACGGACTTTTTCTTTAAACTCTTTAGTCCACAGCCATGACTACTTGTCGACCTTACGCCGTCCCGGTTTTGTAGTGCCAAGTTAAGAGCGTGCAGCATCTAGCATGGCTTCGGTACCACCCCGACAGGTTTCTTCGACGATCGTGAACATCGGCAACCGAATGCGGTCACGGCTGCTTCATTCTCCTTCAGTCGCCACCATTTAAATCTTGCTGGACCATAACGTCGGTCTGGGAAGTGCTCAGAGGAGCGATTTCCATAGTGCAGATTAGCGGCCGATGTTGGTGGTGATGTCCGTTCATCCACGTGGTGCCACTGGAACTGTTAGCTTTTGCCGAGCTGAACACGGACACTCGAATGCACGCGACAGGTCCTAGTGACAGGCCTATGAACAGCCCACGTCACATCCATGGTTGATGGTGCTGCATGTTTCACGAGACAACGGCACAGCGTCTGCGGGAGCCGACGCGCCCTCGCAAAGCCCTGCGATCGTAAAAAGTATGGAGGGTCCCTGATGCTAGGACGGCATCGGGGCAAACTGTGTTGTCCAAAAGCCCCGCAACGTAAGCAAGACCCGCGTGGCAACGCTGAATGTGGGTACGTTGTCGTGCCGCTCCTTTGAGTTGGGAGAGGCACTGCAGCGAAGGAAGTTTGACTTGCGTGCGGTGCAGGAGACGAGGTGGTCCTGTAGCAAGTCAAGAGACATAGGCCGAGGCTATAAGGCCATTCTGTGTGGCAATCCCAGGACCACCAGCAGTGTTGGCGTAATCGTCTTCAAACGGTTCCGAGACGCGACTGCAAGCGTGTAGCGTTTTAGCGACCGCTTGATGAAGATCGTTGTCGCTGCTGACCGGCGAAGGTATCATCTTTTCTCTGAGTATGCTCCATAGACTGGCTGCTCTGTGCGAGCCAATCATGAATTTTGGAAACTACTTCATGAGAAGACAGCAGAAGCGCCGTCACAAGTGTAACCATTGTCGCAGGGGCAAATACGCTTGCGAAAGACGGGTACGGCTGTCATGGTCTCGGTTTTGGTTCACGTAACGCAGATGGTGAGCGTATAAGTACGCGGAGTCGCACGACCTCAACATCGTGAACACCAGATTCCGAAAACGTGAATCCACCCTTATCTCGTTCTACAGCGGGAATTCTAAAACGCAGATCGACTTTGTCCTTGTGCGAAATCGTGACCACGGCTTGTCGCGGACGCGAAGGTCGTGCCGTATGAAACGGTCGCCACACAACACGCCCACTGATTTGCACTATGAAAATCACACCACCGTTGTTTAGGCAGGTCGAACGGAGCGGTCCGTCAAGGATCAGTGGTGGCGACTGAAAGAGAATGAAGCAGCTGTGACTTCGCGCATTCGATTGCCGACGGTCACATCCGTCACGAGAATTGCAGAATGCCACCGACGCGATTCTCAGTGGTGCGCGTTCCGAACTCGGCACTACGAAATCGGAACGGCGTAAGGACGATAAGCAGACATGGCTGTGGACTAACGAAGTTAAGGAAAAAGCTCGAGAAAAGAAGAGATTACACCATGGTATTCCTCGGCGATAAGACAGCCGATAAATGGCGTCTGTATCAGGAAGCCAGGAAAGTCGCTAAGAAGACGGTAGCCGTTGCAAGAGCCACTCATTACGATGATGTCAGCGGGAAGCTTGAGTTGCGCGATACCGAGCGATCTCTTTATCGACTCGCGAAGGTCCGACATCGCCAGACTGAAGATGTTGACAAGTTCAGTTCGGCCGACTTATGGAAGTCGAACTCCTAGTATCCAACGAAGTGGTTGGCAACGTTCTTCAACCAGGTTATTGCGGAGAAGAAAGTGCATGATATTTAGCAGAGAAGCACGACAATTCCGATTTGGAAGAAGAAGGGCAGTCCAGCAGACTGCACAAGCTGCCGTTTAATCCGATTGTTTCCGCATAGCACGAAGATCTTCGAGCGGATTGTCGACGGGCGCACTCGTGATATCGTTCAGCTCTCTACCAACCAGTGTGGCTGCGTAGCTGGTTGTGGCACAGTCGATGCCATACACGCAGTTCCTCATCTGATGGAAAGCACCGTGAGAAACAGAAGCCGTTGCATCTTGCTTTCCTGGATTTGGAGAGGGCCTTTGATCGCGTTCAGTTTTAAGTGATACGGTATGCCTTACGAAAACACGGAGTCCCCGAAGAGCTCATAGAGGGGGTGCGAGTACTGTACTCTTGTCCAAAGAGTAGAATGCAAGCTGCAGCAGGTACGTCGATGAGTTTCCCATCTCTGTCGGAGTACATCAAAAGTCTGCGCTCTTCCCACTACTCTTTGTTATGGATGCCATATCGCGTGATCTTCAGCAGCCTGTTCCTTGGACGTTACTTTATGCTGATGATGTAATGCTCGCTTGCGAATATAAAACTCCAGCAGCAGGTACAAGCTGGGTGCGATCGCTTGGAGAGATTTGGACTCAAACTCATTGTCAAGAAGACTGAGTATTTGACGTCTGACGAAGATCACTCCAGCTCCATTAACGTATATTCAGGTCAGCCTACCTAACTGTGATCAGGCGTTCTTTTACCGAACGTCCGGATCAGGTGTGTGCGTAATTACGATTTACAGTTTACGATTTAACGATTTACGGTGATTTTTAGCAAATTTCTTACGACTTACGATTTACGACATTTTTGGTCGTAAATCGTAAATTTTCGTAAATGTGATCTTTGGTCCACGGATGGGAAACGTCCACATAACGTTGCGTTTTTCTGGTCGCACTCTAGCACAGCATCTTACATTCGAATGGCCTGAAAGCATTTCGTTTCTGTCCACACAAAAACATGAAAATAATCCTTGCACTGGAATGGAGATGATCACTTGCTGAACCATATTCTATGCTGCAACCACCGCCAAGCCAACTTGTAACTTTTTCACCACTTGTTCACCAAATAGACGACTCTTTCCAGTGCACATCAGTAGAAATGATGCAAATTCATCAGGGAATACTGCATTTGATTGAAGGCTGTAGATTAACAGCTAAACTGTTGGAGAGAACAAAACAATCATGTTTCAATCTGATTATCACTGCACGTCATGGCGCGTAGTCTATTTACGTATGAGGTACGCCTTAAGCGAAACTTCTGACACTTTCATGATAGGAGTGAAAAAGTTTGACACTTTTGGTCTCGTTCTCATGGGGCTGTTGTGCTCGCCGTATGCGGTCCGTTCAGAATGCTGAAGACTGAGCAAAAGATACGATAACGTTTGTTACAAAGACAGTAGAGAGCAGGACTGGCGAATGCAAGCAGTCATCAATTAGTAATGCAATATTTTGTAGTTTCCGAAAGTTAGCAAGTGCAGGCGAACCTGCGAGCGAAGTAAATGCCAAAAGTAATTGCCTGGTATCGTCGAACGACGATCTTTCATTCCAGAAGTTGCGGTTGCCTTCAAAAATGATCAAGGACAAAGCACGACGTTAACCAGTCCCTGTTTGAGATGCGCCATCCATTCTTTCTACCTCTGTGAGAAATCGTAGAGGTTATGTGGATTTGCCTTATAGAATGAATTGCGGTTGGCGCCGATGTAGAGGTCAGAGCTTTATCCTTCCCAGACATATCAGGTACCAATTCACAACCCAGCAAGTATGGGGAACTTGACTGCCGGTGGTGGGATCCTAACCAAGAACTATTCTGGAGCACGCGATAGCCATCCTCCTCCGACTTCTCTGTCGTGGGTTTCCCCTATATGTTTAAAATGCATCTTGTACGAATCAGTTAAACCACTTTCAATTCAGGTTGCACCTTGCTTATCTACTTTACTCCTAAAGAGTGCCACAAAAATATCTTCTTTTATAATTTTAAGTCAAAAATCCAACTATGATGAGTGTCCAAAAATGTGATCATACTCTTTCAATCGTCCTTCCCGTCTGCTACAAAAATGCTGTTGGGTACAATTCAAAACGTGAGAAGGCTTAGAACTTTGGGTGTGTCATACCATAGAAATGTGCCATGCGCTCACTCAGTAGGGGATTATTTGTGCAAATACTGTTTTGTCGAGTTGATCAGCGATCGATTTTTTTGGTTTTGAATGGAATGGTTTTTGTTGACTTATTCGGAGTTGTTGCGGTTGGTTCTACAAAGTCACAGTTTTATATGCAAACCAATGGGCAGTAGAATGATAAACATTTTTGATCGTCCAAGTAGTGTAGGCTTTTTGTTCGTACACCCTGTATAGGCGCCTTTTAAGATAGCGTTTTTTAACAAGTGGTTTATATTGGTTCTCCAAAAACTTGTCCAGCTTGATTTGAAAGGTGCTAGTTGATTTTAATGGCTTCCATCCTAATTAGAAAAGTGTCCAACTCGAGCTGAAAACGTCTCAACAAAACATAGCTTCGATTAGGTTTAACATAATAGAAAAAAAGCAAGGAAATTAGATGCATTATAAGTCAGGCACCTCTTACGATTTGCGGTTTACGATTTAAGATTTACGACGATTTTTTCGTAATTACGATTTACGATTTAAGAGATTTCGGATTTCATTTACGCACACCCCTGGTCCAGATGTCTCCATTAGAGAAGCAAGGCCTATGAAATAGCATGATACCGAATTCGCCTCCGGTGAGTTCAAACGCTATCATTCATCCGATTTTTAAGAAAATGCGATCGGATAATATCTGTCACGTCGACAGAGGCCTGGCGAGGCTACCTTCTTAGCCGAGTTACGATTTCTTGAGTGTAAGCTACGGAAACTAACAGAACTTTTCATACAACCTAACGCAATATCTTGTAGAAATAAAATGGTGACGGGTCTTATAGAAGAATTGACCAGCTGGCGGCGAACGATGAAAGGATGTTTAGTAAGAATCTAAAAGAGGGTTGTGAGCATCACTTGAAGCTGTCCAAATCATTCTACAGGATGCTCCTGTATCGTGACCCTTCTAGCAATTTCAGATGATCTCTTATACTACAAAGGTTCAAAGTCCATTTGAAAGGCTTTGCGCGATAAATCAAAAGCCAATACCATTATTCTGCTGCCCTGTTGTCACAAAACGATGTCGCTGAAAACGTTGTTAGCTCTTGAGCAATTTAAGAGTATCTCCAATATGTTTCCGACTCTCTAGCAATCCGAGAATGTCGCTACCCCGTATTGTCGCGCCTGTCGCTTAAGGGGTGACTTCTGCAAGCGCATAGTGTATGGCATCATGTGTACAAGTGGTCAAAACGGCCGCAATTCGCCTCCTGCTCAACTATGGTAAAAATTGCACAGGGGTTCCTTCGAGGAGTTCAAAACGGTCACTCATATATTAACATATGAATGAGTGCCAAAATTGGATGACAAGTTCCGTGAAACACATCGTTAGCGTAACACTCATACCGCACACCTTGCCCTTCTCAGCTGAACAAAAGCCACCACGTTGCATTCTACGACAGGAGCAAAGACTAATTAGTTTATCCTTAGTTCTAAACGCGACCGCTGAACCTTATCACCATTGCAACGGTTGAAATGGGAGAGCTTTGACGCGAAACATCTACTGATAGCAGTGATAACGGCATTGCTAGTGATCGGTGTTAAAAGAGTGACAAGGAACCTTTTCCTTCCATTTGTGAACTCTTTGATATATTTATCTGCAACAGTTTGCGCTAATGAACTTGACCTTAGAAACCATGGGTGAGGACCATTCGTCCCGAAGTCAAAAGATGGGCCTGCTCGGCGCCACGTCCTACATCGTTGGGAATGTGGTCGGCTCGGGTCTCTTCATCACTCCGAACGACATACTTAAAGCCAGTGGCTCAGTGAGTCTCGTGCGAGTCATTTCATTTTCGAATTCAGTCTTTGTTCTGCGGCTGCTCATCGTTTCTTCTTTCCCACTTGGCTTATTTTGTAAGCATAATCGCCAAATCCTGGAGCAGTCAAGAAAGCTTTTGGCTTTGTATTAAATATTGGATATTTTCGCCTCTTAAGAGCATTGCATATATTGAAGCCTGATAAACTGGTGATTGCAATAATGTTTGATAGCGCATGCATACAACATATTCCTCCAAAATCCAGGACTTAACTGGAAAATTTGTCCACTTACCGCATCGATTCTCAAAACTACCTATACGGTATCGCAGAGCATCTGAAAGGGAGCACAGTAGTGAAGTTGGCTTTTTCTGGGCCACTGGATTGTCCAAAGAACGGTATTACTTCAGTGCGGACTGATAAGGCAAAAGTTTAACCCACAAAAAGTTTGGAGCTTCAATTATAGATAGATGATTGCAATCCGATAATCTTGTAGCTTTCCTAAAAGAAGTTGCAGGGTACATTTAGGTGACTGACTTGTAACGACTGCGGCAGCGACTGGCCGAGTGGATACCGACGCGGACTTGTTTGAGAGGGTCGAGGGTTTGATTCTGGAGGTCGGGCTGCTAGGTGGATTCCTCACCTTCTTGGAAATGAAGAGCTCATTCTGGTTTCGGTAGTGGTGAATAGAGTGACGAGGTCATAACCACCGATTGTGGCCATACATCGCCCATAGGGATTATTTAAGCTGCTGACCACGAATTTGTCACTTGTTCTGACCATCGTGAAATACCAATTTTTCATGCAATACTTTCCATTTCAAAGTCGAAAGTTGAAAAATGGAGGAGACGATTCTACTGATGTAGACAGCAGGGATGTGCGTAAATGGAAATCGAAATTTCGTAAATCGTAAATCGTAAATCGTAAGAGTCACCTGAATTGCAGTGCAGTACAACTAAATTTCCTGACGCTTTTTCTGCTAATGTTAATCAGCTGTGACTCAATATTAATTTAACTGTTGTGTTATTTTCAGCTTATGTTGAGCAGTTTTCTTTCCCAATTATTTTTTCTCTGCTTCTTGCTAGTAAAACATCTTTCAAACCAAAATAAACTCTTTCAGGGAAAGTCAAAAAACTGTAAATTCAAAAACTATACTGGCATTCCGACAGAAAGCTTGCATCTTTTGAATATTCATTACATTTCTAACTGACTCCAATTTTAGCTTGCGTATAAATCTTGGAATTAGGAGAAACAACAGCGAAAAATTCGCTGTTTTGTTCTTCTTCTTCAGCGTTTGTCCCGTTTCGTAGCGGAGTCCGCTATTCTGGTGTCGTGACGCCACCTTTCTCGATCCTGTGCTTCATCAGGGTGGACGCCAGTTACTTTCATGTCCATGTGTAACGTATCGGACCAACGCTGCTTCGGGCGTCCTCTAGGCCGCTTTCTAGATACTTCCAACTCAAGACCTATCTTGCGGACGCTGTCTTCTTTCCCACGCAGAACGTGGCCGTACCATCGCAAGCGAGCTTTGCGCATCTTGTCCGCTATCGGCGCAACACCGAACTTCTGCCGAATAGCATCATTTCTGATGCGGTTCATGCGGGTGACTCCAGCCGTCCAGCGCAGCATCTTCGTCTCCATGACGCTGAGGCGCGTTTCAACCTCCTTAGTCGCAGGCCAACACTCAGCGCCGTACATCGCTACTGGCCGGATGACTGCTCTGTAGATCTTCGACTTCAGGTGCTCTGGTTTCTTCTTATCGCAGAGCATGACAGTCAGCGAACGCCAGTTGGACCAAGCTGCACTCACGCGTGAGTTCACTTCAACCATCAGACCGCCGTCAGGCGCTATTGCTGATCCCAGGCATTTAAACACCGAAGTACGTGCAAGCTCAGTGCCGTCAATCTTAATAGAGCCGGACCCGTTTACGTCAGTCGTTAAGTACTCGGTCTTCTTGATGTTCAATTTGAGTCCGAACATCGCCAGACGGTCGCACCAAGCTTGCACCTGCCCTCGAGTTCATTCTTATCTTTGCTAGCGAGCCTTACGTCATCAGCATAAAGCAACGTCTATGGGACAGGCTTCTGAAGGTCTCTCGTAATGGCATCCATGACGACAACAAAGAGGAGTGGAGAAAGCGCCGAACCCTGGTGAACCCCAACAGAGATAGGAAGCTCCATTGAGGTTCCAGCTGCAGCTTGCACTCTACTCTTTGGGCAAGAGTAGAGCATCCGCACTCACTCTATGAGTTCCTCAGGTACGTTGTATTGTCGCAAAGATTCAATACGGTCTGATTGCATGGGGCGTTCCCGTCTCACAATGCTGCCCGTCTTCTCGACATATACCGAGACATTAGTGGCTTATCCTTTCCACATGAGTGTAGCAACTTTTTAGACCCGCTTTCAATTACGAATGACACTCGATCGTGGATTTCTCGTAGCCACATAGGAAGTTAGATGTATTAATGGCATATTTTAATGGTCTGTGTTTCTGCAATAGAGTTTTGCCTGCTGTTCTATAACACTGCTCTACCCTCTTCATTTTTATTGAATTTTTACGCGTGTGACTGTAGCTCGCGTCTCTAAATAAATAAGTAAATAAAATTTCTATTCGGTACGGTTAGCATGTATCTGTTACAAACAGAATGACTCGACGTTAATACCAAACATGACGTGGAGCTAGAATACTCGTCTCTCTTTCTCTAAGAAACTGCTTCCAGTGTCCTTTTATTATTCATTTATTTATTTCTTCAATACGCTGCATAAGGCAGTCACGAGAAAAATAAATACAAACAAAACACAGACGATGGGCTGAAATGGAACAACCTTCAGCAGTAGGAACGCGATGTGCTTTGCTAGCTCTGGACCGGAAACGGAGGAGCCGAGCCTTCCCAGCCTCCTTGCCGGAGCTTATTTTTAAGCATTGTATTGCACTTGTTTCTCCTCTTGAACCTGTCCGGTTCCAAACGGGAGCCCTTACAATGTTGGAGAAATGCAAAGGTAGTTAGCGAAGAGAAATTCGAGACGCCTGTGAACAGGACGGTATTGTACAACACAGTAATATATCAGATCATCAAAAATCAACTCTAAGGAGAAGTGGGTATGAGCTATAAGAGGGGCCATTAGAGTGCACACATCTTTACAACCCAGTCCACATAAATTTGGCTGCCCGTAAATCGTAAAATCGTCAATCGTTAATCGTAATTACGCACACCCCTGGTAGACAGCTCTACTTATCCATACCTACCGTAGCATGCCTCAATCGACCGAAGTGTTAGTGTTACTGTTAGTTGAAATTAAATATCATATCCTTGATCAGCACCCCGAATAACCCTCCCTGCCCTCCCCGCGGCGATGTTTATGCGACATTTTTTCGACCTCTCCTCGACCTCTGGATTAATAGCTGTGTACACCCCTTTACTAACTTACACATACTCACTGCAGTCTACTGTAATCTTTTGTTTCACCGAAAAAGGTTTTCAGATTGATGATCAGCACCCCAAATAAACCTATGAACTTGGGACGAAAAATGTTTTGCTATCTCTAGAGTGAGGGAGTAGTCGGTCGCATGCCGTCGAAAACCGTTGCGTGCTCAAAATTCCTCTAATTTGAACTTTTTTTGGGAAACGGTGGGTATCGCTCGATTCGGCTCTTCGAGATCTACACAAACTTGTGTACAACTTCGCCAGACCACAGTGGTGTGGTCAAAAATGTCTGTAGCAGACTTTTTGTGATTGGAGAAGCTTATATTCCAGGACTTGCATGTTCTCGGAGTATCTCAAGCATGGCGCAAAATGTTCTGCAATGCTAGGAATTCTCTGAGAGAGCGCCATGCACAGTGCATGTAGGATCGAACCTATTAATCGACTGCGCGCGACAGCTGGCAAATTGCACCGCGGGAGTGTTCTGAGCGCGATAATTCTGTCAAGTTTGAATCTTTCCGGCTGCAACTTGTGGATTTTGTAAGCAGTAGAAAGCTCAAGAACTGCTGTGAAACACAGCGATGCAGCTTGCGACTGTACAAAGTTAAAGCGGTGCGAAAATGCAGATTAGCCTTGTGTGACACAATTTTTTCCGATTTCAGTCGACCACTGTGGAAACACACGATCAGCTAAGGGCCTACGAATACGTAGGCTAGCAAATCATTTAAGGTACTTTACGACAAAGTGCCGATAACTCTCCAGCTGCCTAACCTATCTTAGTTCCAGCTGCCATTTTAGAGCTGCGGAGGGCAGCGGTGAGCGGTGAAGTTCCTTCCGCCCTTACTCGCCCACATTTGAGTTCTTGACAAGTGAGATAATACCGTTCTATTCAGCTCGAAAAGCTCTATCGAACGGCATCAATATCGGCCTATTCCAGGAAAAATGATTTTTGACAATTTTCCTCTAGGACGAGGGCGCTCTTCGCCGAGCCTGCCGGGCGATTACTTACTTTGATACTTTGATACATAGATGGTCCTTTGTCGGCTGGAGGTCTTCTCAGCGGGGACCACAACTCTTCCAGACCGCTCGATCTCTGGCTGCTTGCATCCAGTGAGGCAGACTCCGCTCTCTGAAAGATCGTGAGAATGAGTCTGCCCATCGCGTTGGCGGTCGTACCAGTGGTATGGTTATGGTCTCTCGGGAGCCATTCTGTGACACGGAGACTCCATCTATCGTCCTTTCGTCGAAGCAGGTGTGCGGCCCAGCGATATTTGGACTTCTTCATGTACTGCAGCGGGTCTGCTAATTGCGACTTCTCCCGTAGCTCCGAGCTTCGTAGGCCTTCTTGTCATTGCTGACGAAGGCTTGTCCTTAGAAGACATCTCTCCAGTGCACGATGCGTAGTTTGCATCGCTCTGGCGATTGTCTTGTTGTCGGGCCAGGTTTACGTCGCATAACACATCGCAGGCAGTACAGAGGCGTTGAATATCGAGGCCCTGAGGCCCAGATCCTTGACCTGATCGGTGACTTTGCGAATCGAACTGAAGGCTGCCCATGCTGCGCGTCTCCTGTAGGCGATTTCAGGAGCAAGGTCGTTACCCATGTTCAGCCCTCTTCCCAGATAAACGTAGGAACTGTTGTAGAGCGGCTCCACTTTATCTTACGAGTCCCGTGTCACACCAGTGGTTGACCATAAATTGCGTTTTCGACATATTCATGTCCAATCCAGTCTTCATACCTGCCACGTTGAGCTCGTTCAGCATCTCCTCGACTCGTACTGAGATAGATGAGAACAATATCGTCGGCGAAGCGAAGGTTGTTGATCCGTTTACCGTCGACAAGGTAGCATTTATCGTTCCAGTTCAAGTCTTTCATGGCATCCTGGAGTGCCGCTGTGAATAGCTTGGGAGAAATCGTGTCTCCCTGCTGTACTCTTTTCCCGATAGGAATTTTAAGCTTTCGATCGAACAGCTGGATGTTAGTCGATGTGTTCGAGAAGCATTCGTCGAGAAGTCGGATGTAGGGCGATGGTATACCAGCGTGCACAAGTGCGTTCAAAACGGCGTTGATTTCCACGGAGTCGAACGCTTTCCGGTAATCCACGAAGACAAGGACAAGTGGGAGGTGGTATTCGCGGCTCCTCTCGATGTGCTGTGAGGCAGTCTGAATATGGTCCATGCAGGAGAAATCCTTGCGAAACCCTGCTTGCTCCATGGCTGATATTCATCAAAGCAACGCTCCATGCGGTTAAGCAGTATCTTGGTGATGATCTTGTACACAACCGAGAGAAGACTGATGGGTCGATAGTTGTTGATATCCTCCTGCTGACCTTTTTTGAAGATTAAAACTGTTTTCGACTCCTTCCATGAGTCCGGAATCCTACCAAGTCGAAGGTAGTGGTTGAAGTGCTTGGCAAGAAGTGACCAGAGGGCACTGCCACCCGCACGAAGGAGATCAGCAGAAATGCCGTCTGTCCGGGAGCAGTGCCCGGCTTCATCCTTCTGATGGCATGAGCAACTTCTGATTCCAGAATGGGAGGTATCAGCTGGTGGCATCAAGCATTTCTGGACAGTGAGGGAAGAACGGAACAGATCTGTGTAGAATTTTTGAACGATGGCCTCCATCGCTCTTCGAGACGTTTGCGTTGTTCCATCCTTATCCGCAAGGGCTGACATTATTGCCTTCTGATCGCAGAGATCTCGTTTGCAGCGCTTTATGCTTGAACCTTTCCCAGCCGCTTCTAACAGCTTCATTCTTCTGTAGGCTTGAATGGATTCCTTCACTGCAATTCGACAGGCCTTCGAGATGGTGACTTTTTCCAGATGGGAAGCATTAGGATTCAGTTTAACAGCTCTTCTTTGCTCCAAGAGTTTAATCGCATGTGCGTTGAGTCTTGAAGCAGACGGTGATGTGGCTTCGCAAGAGCTGCTATCACATTTCAACAGTCCTTTGCAGAGAAGGTCGTAGTCTTCCGATGGATCTTCAAGAAGATTCCAATCATACGACTTTATCGCATATTCCAACTCCTCAGACTTGAATGTGGGGATCCTCACCGGTGCTGGTTTATGAGTGTCACGCTTGAACATCCTCTTTTTGAGAGTCAGCTTCGCACGGACAAGACGGTGATCCGAGCCGGTGTCAAATGAAGGCAACACGGAGACGTCGAACAGACTCCAGCGTATGTTTGTAAGAACATGGTCAATCTCCGAACGTGTTTCTCCATTTGGGCTTTCCCAGGTCCATCGTCGGTTTGAAGGCGTCCTAAACATAGAATTTCCATGGTAGAGACGGCACGCGGATAGGAAGTCTATCAGGCGCTCTCCGTTTTCGTTCCTTGAGGAAGTTCCATGTGGTCGTAGCTTCCGTTCGTCGTGATCATTCGTACCGATGATGGCGTTAAAGTCGCCAACGACAACTTTGTAGTAGCTCTTCTCGTCGTTGAAAGTCCTTTCGAACAGCTTGTAGAATTCCTTCTTTTCTTCATCTGTGGCCGCAGATGTTGGAGCATATCCATTTATGATGGAGATGGTTCCTTGATCTTTGGTTTCCAGACGAAGAACAGCTACTCGCGGACTGATGATCTTATAAGAGTCTACTAGGTGGTGCACTGTCGAATTGACGAGAAATCCAACTCCGCCAATATTCTTTCTGTCCACCTTTGCTCCGATAATGAGAAGCTCGTTGTGGTCGGTCCTTCTTATGGTTTTCGTTCTGCCTTTCGTTTCCTGCAGGGCGATAACGTCGTATTTGATGTTGCGGCTTCTGTAAAGCAGTGTCCGAAGATCCGGCTCAGATGCGATCGAACGACAGTTATAAGTGCAGACGAATAGGTAGTTTCCGTGTCGTGGTGGGAGGGAGTTTCCGGTAATCCGATTCCAATGACGTCCTGATAGTTTAACTCCGAGATTAGATGGCCGGAGGTGGATGCAACCGACGTCGTAGAAGTCCACCTCCGGTGCGCGGAGGACTGGGGCGCGGGTTTAGTTGTTTGAGCCGTAGCGGTGGTCTGGTTACTCACATGTTCCTGGCCAGGGATACAGGAGAGCAGCCCATACACGTCAAAGCGTCGCGTACTGCGTGACCGTTTGTGCCGTTAGCCATCACAATGTGATGTTCACCCCTTCACCGCGGTGAGGTGGCACATGAAGGGGACGATTACATCAAAGAAAGTCGAGGATTTCGAAATTTGCCAAATTTCCTTGCCCAAACTTCGTCTGAAATCGGCTAGCGGATTACTTGGAGCGCCAATTACGAATCCGACGTCTGTTTTTGAGAATTCCACCGATTTTGGCAGGTTACAACGATTTGAGGTTGGTAGGGTCAAGATCAATGACCACTCTCAGTTGTTGGTATGGGTGGTCTCGTGCCATAATCGGCCAAATGGACTTCGGCATCATATTCAGCACCCTGAATAACCTCTGCCCTTAGGCGGGCAAGTTTGAGCAAAACCGCACCAGCCTCAGTTATCCAGAAGAAAATCCAAAACCTATCGAAATCGGCGGAATTTTCAAAATCGGACGCCGAATTCGTAATCAGCGCCCCAAATAACCCCTAGACGATTTTGGACGAAGTTTAGACAAGAAAATTTGGCAATTTCGAAATCGTCGACTTTCGATGACGTCATCGTCCTGGCAGGCACGGCGAAGAGCGCCCTAATCCTCGAGGAAATTTGTCAAAAAATCAATTTTTCCCAGAATAGGCTGGGATTGACACCGTTCGATAGAGCTTTTCGAGCTGAATAGAACGGCACCATCTCGTTTGTCAAAAGCTCAAATGTGGGCGAGCAAGGGAGGAAAGAACTTCACCGCTGTCCTCCACAGCTCTAAAATGGCAGCTGGAACTAAGATAGGTTAGGCAGCTGGAGAGTTATCGGCACTTTGTCGTAAAGTCCCTTAAATGATTTGCTGGCCTACGTATTCGTAGGCCCTTAGCTGATCGCGTGTTCCCACAGTGGTCGACTGAAATCGAAAAAATTGTGTCACACAAGGCTAATCTGCATTTTCGCACCGCTTTAACCTTGTACAATCGCAAGCTGCATCGCTGTGTTTCACAACACGTCTTGACCCTTCTACTGCTTACAAAATCCACAAGTTGCAGCCGGAAAGATTCAAACTTGGCAGAAATATTGCGCTCAGGACACTCCCGCGGTGCAATTTGCGAGCTGTCGCGCCCATTCGATTGATAGGTTCGATCCTATATACGTTGTGCGCAGCGGATTCCAAAGTCTCGCTGGGACAGAGTACAGCAATTCCTGAGTACGGCGTCCGAGAACTTCTCATAAAACTCCCTAAATGCTCACTCTACAAGCTGTTCCCCCCCCCCCCCCCCCCCGATTGATAGGTTCGATCCTATATGCACTGTGCGCGGCGCACTCTCAGAGGATTCTTGGCATTACAGAACAGTTTATGCCATGCTTGAGATACTAAGAGAACATGCAAGTCCAGGAATATAAGCATCTCCAATCGCAAAAGTCTGCTCCAGTCATTTTTGACCACCCACTGCGAAAACCGGTGGTCTGGTGAAGTTGTATACATGTTTTTGTAGATCTCGAAGAGACGAATCGAGCGGTACCAACCATTTCTCAAAAAACCCCTAAATTAGAGGAATTTTGAGCACACAACGGTTTCCGACGGCATGCGACCCACAACTCGTCCGCGACCGCCCCTCGCAATGGAGCGCAAGTTTTAAATTTCGAACATTTTCATGGCTCCACATGAACAATTTATACCAAACGATAGAGCTCGAGCTCCTGATCTTAAATGTATTCTCAGTTTTTGAAATGAATGAGTTTTAGACGAGTTGTATAAAAAGACACAAAAACCGCAAAATCGCAGTTTCTGTGGCGTCTATTTAAAAGACGCGTCCGGTACTCTAGTAAAAGTGCGAGAAGAATAGAAATAGTGAAGAAATCCGAAGAATGATGAGCACATCTTGATGATGGGCTAAAGCAATGCTTGCCGATCGTGTTCGCAAATGAGATAGCGGTGCGAAACACAAAACAAATAGGGAACAATACAAAGAGGTCAGTATCTAACGAGAGCTTCCCCAGAGAGACAAACATGGTTTAATGGATGCGAGATGTAACTTCGTACGCCAAAACTGTCCTCCTCCACATTTGACAGCGGGTTGAAGGCGAGTTAGGAAGCGAATACGGGTTCTACCGAAGCCAAGATGTACTCTTCATTTGCAGAAGCGGAGGACGTCTACCTAGCAATTCGCAAACCCCACCCCTGAATCGATCCCTCGACCCCCTCCCAATCGCTATCCACTTTTCCAGCCAGTCGTTGCGGATGAATTATCTAAAGTTATAATTAGCCAAACCACTCGTTCATCAGTATCAGAACACGAGCACCCATCTACGGCTGGCGCTCATGTTGATATAACAAATCCGCAGCCCTCTAAAAGCAACGCCTAGGAAACGACTACAGCTGGCCCGTTACAAGTCAATCCTCACGAAAACGAATCTCCCTTCCTAAGTTCCATTAAGGACTGCTTTTTGCTAGCAAATGCGCGTTCTATTGTTAATAAAATCCCCGACCTAAATTTCCTCCTAAAACATAAACCATGCTGCTTCCTTATAACCGAGAGTTGGTGTAAACCCCACTCAATCCATAGTGCCACCCTCAGTCTTGATTCCGAGTATGATGTCCATCGGTGCGATCGTGTCGGTAACCGGAGAGGTGGAGGTGTGCTTGCAATAATTCGTAAAGATGTACAGCATCATGTGCAGACGTGTGTTGATTTCGATGGTCAGGTGCAAGCAATTGCCTTGCACATCTACAAAAACGATCTCAAAATCCTTCTTATTCTCGTATACCGGTCCCCTTATTCCGACTCTCAGGCCTTCACAAATCTTACTGAGTTTATGCGTGATCTCTGCAGTGGTTGGGATAGTCACATAGTTATAGCTGGAGATTTCAACCTTCCTCTCATCGATTGGAATAATATGTGCGTAAGAGAAGGTGGAGCAACTTACTGCTCCAGAGTTTTACTTGAGTTTGTCCGAAACTTTAACCTGTGTCAAGTTGTTAAGGAGCCTACTCATGGGCTAAATATTTTGGATATCGTTTTGACCTCAAACCCTTTACTGCTTCAAGACATTACTGTTGGGCCACCCTTTAGCACGTCAGACCACAAAAGCGTTATTTTCAAGCTTGTAAGTAATGTTCAACATGTTCAACCTCCATACCTCCCGTGTTACCGCAGACACTTTAGAAACTTCAAAAAGGCAAACTTTGAACAAATCAATTCTGCGCTTTCTCAAATAAACTGGCTCCACATAAACAACCTCTGTCATACTGTTGAGGACTTTTATTCCTACTATGTGCATACATGTCGAAAGTTGATTGAACAGTATGTCCCCATCTCGCTGCACATGGAGAACCTTGAAAAGTATCCGAAAAAAATATATCTCCTTAAATCCAAAGTTGACCTCCTGAGTTCAAACCCATCCTCCTATAAAAGGGCTATGAAGTACTCGCGCAAGCTAAAGCGTACTCTTATGCGTTTTGAGATTGAAAAAGAGAAAAAAATTGCACAACACAAAAATAATAAGAGATTTTACAGCTTTTGCAGAAAAAGATTAAAACTGTGTGAATCCATTCCTAGTCTGATTACGGCTGATGGTCGTGTTCTTAAAGATGATTGGGTCAAAGCTGAGGAATTTGCGAAATACTTTCAATCAACATACAAAAAGCCTACTCAGAGTAGCTACACACTACCGCTTAGGACTCGTGCAGAGCTGGATTGGGTTGATATACCTAGTAACGTTGTTTATAGCGTTCTCCGTAAACTTCCAAATAGAGTCTCCACGTCTCCGGATGACATCCCCTATATCTTCTTAAAGAATGCGGCCTTAGGTTTAACGTCTCCGCTAACTATTATGTTTAATAGAGTTTTACTTCAAGGCCAAGTGCCGCAACTATGGAAGGTTGGCCTAGTTCGTCCGATTTTTAAGAAAGGATCAAAAAACTCTGCTGCAAATTATAGACCAATTTGTTTGACTTGTTCAACTAGTAAAGTGTTGGAACGTATAATCTGTCACCAAATTGCACATTTCCTCAAGATAAACGATTTAATTCATCCAAACCAACATGGGTTCCTTTCTTCCCGATCAACGGTTTCTGCCCTCATATCTACGGTCCCGCTATGGCAAAGAGAGATTGATAATCGTAATTATGTCTCGGTTTGTTTTTTAGATTTGGCAAAGGCTTTTGATTCCGTTCAGATTTCGTTACTGCTAGAGAAACTTTTCGCCTATGGTATAAAAGGACAACTCCACAAATTTCTAAAAGCTTTTCTGGCAGATCGAGTCCAAATGGTCGTCATAAATAATTGCAAGTCCCAGTCTTATATCACGCCGAGTGGGGTTCCTCAAGGAACCTGCCTCGGCCCTCTACTTTTTTTGTTGTATATAAATGACATTTTTGATGCGCTACCTGACGGCTGTTCCTGCAGCTTGTTTGCTGATGACGCCAAAGTTTTCACTATTAACAACTGTGACAGACTTCAAGAATCTATTGACACATTAGTTAAGTGGGCCTCAATATGGGAACTCGACATCTCGATACAAAAAACGGCAGTTATGTTGATTGGAAAAAACCATCCATCCTACACCTTTAAAATTGATGGGAATCCCTTAGCGATCATTCATGAAGTACGCGATCTTGGAGTTTACTACTCAGACGAATTGAACTTTAAATGTCATATTGACCGCATTGTTTCCCGAGCAAATTTGATTGCAAATTTCATTCTAAGAGCGTTCAAAACCCGTGATATTACTGTTCTCTTCCGACTTTTCGTTATGTATGCTCGTCCCATACTTGAGTATTGCTCACCTGTGTGGTCACCCTATTGCCGATCAGATAGTGAATTGATAGAAGGTGTCCAAAAAAGTTTCACGTACCGTTGTTTTGCTCGCATCGGAAATATCAGAATTTCTTATGGGCAACGTCTTAAAAAGTTAGGAGCCCCCACGCTTGAACACCGACGAGTGGTAGCTGATTTTGGCCTGATGTACAAATTTATCTCAAGAGAAATATCTATTAAATTGACCGATCTCTTTGAATTATCCCAAGCTATCGGTACCACTCGTGGTCATGCATACCGAATCAGGCCAGATAAAACCAACACTCGGTCCTTTCAAGGAAGTTTCCTTGGTAGAGTCGTCCCACTGTGGAACAGTCTAGACTCTTCTTTTTTCCAGTGGAAAAAATCTTCTCTGTTTCAAATTCATCTGGCCAATTTCCTAGCACAAAACGAGAATTGGCACTCAAATTGGTACTCATAATTCCAATATCAAATATTCGATGCTCATTTAGCCGTTTTTTTGTTAAGTAATATCAGCATTGGTATGTTTTTTCTTTTTCTTACGACTCCCTTCCTGATGTCAGTCATGTTCACATCTGCTGTTTTTGCTGCTCCGTGGTACCATGCACTGAGTTTTTTGGGTCGTGGCAGGCGAAATTGCAGGGAAGTCCCCTCTAATTCTTTTTTTTCAAATTGCTAAACAAAATAAAATGTTTTGCAATCCTATACTCTTACAGAAGTAACGCGGCCTTCAAAGCAGTTCAGAGCAGTTCAATATGGCTTCCTCTCCTACACACTTCCTGCGCATCGTCTCGTCTATTAACAGCCGCGACCCTTCTTCTCTTGTTCTTGGTAACGGGCTATAGCTTTTTTTAGTCTTTTTTAGTTCTTTCTGCAGTTGTTTCTAGGTGTTTTGTTAGATGTCTTTAGATGCTTTTAGCTGCAATAGTTCATTGTTATTGTCTTGTGTTCTTTTTCCGGCATCCCTTTACAGTTGGTTTCAATGCTGACCTAAATGTCTAATTCACTGTGTTCCTTGACAATCTCTACATCATTATTTTTTTTTTCTCTTGCTCCCCACTCTGTCACGCATTTATAGTGCCTCAGAGATGTATGGATGCTTTCTGAGATGGGTGCTGCCACTAAAGGACTATCACCACAAAAGATTTTCAAAAAATTTCATAGGCTTCAAAAAATCACACCACAAAAGATTTTCATCAAAATTTCATAGGCTTCAAAAAAAAAAAAGTTATTAAGTAATTATTATATTAAAATAAAATACAAATGATAGCCTTTGAAATCTCAATCTATTCAAACTTTCCCATTGATTCGTCTCGCCTACACGCCTCCTCCTCTCCCAGCCATCGCCTGGGGTACGTACTAGTTCAATGAGGTCCTTGAAATACAGGGCCCGCCCCGGTATGGCTCGGCCAGTTGCGTGCTGGGAGGGTCGTAGTTCTAGCGTTTCCGGCGACATTTCAGAGAGTTCAGCAATTCAGTGAATCCATAAATTAACTTTTTGTGTCAAATTATATATTGTCTGCCTTTTTAATGACTACCTCTTATTTTTTTTTCTTTCTCTTCCTCAGTGACTTTACTTGACTTTACTTTCGTCCTACAGTGGCCCCTCTTATCTGAGAAAGCTCCTTGCCATCCATTTTTTTTGTTGCTTTCTTAGTGATTATTAAATACTTTGTGTATGGGTTACATAGCCAATCTTATGCGTGTTCTGTTTTTTTACCCGGTTACAGAGTATGGTTATTGGCAATAAACGAATAACGAATTTAAATGTACCCTGCGACATCTCTTAGGAAAACTTGGAAATTGTCGGATTGCAATGATCCGTCAATAAGTGAGACTCCAAACCTTTTCAGATTAGGCTCTGAGCACGACAAAGCCATACCAGGCTATCAGCCCGCATCGAAGTGATACCGTCTGTTTGCCATTTTTGGACCATCCAACTGCCCTCAGCAAAGACCAACTCTACTACTGCGCTCCTTGTTAGATGCCCTACAAGACCATATAGGTCTTGATGAGAATCGTTGAAGTAAGCTCACAGACGTTTCTTGTTAGGCCTCTGCACAGGCGCTTGCATCTTTCTGTCTAACTAACAAATTCTGGGACAACCAGTGGTCGAAATAAACAGTGTACGTATGGCATCCAAGCAAGCAAGAGGGACGAGGAGAACCTATCCAGCAATAACGTATGAGCTTCAAGTTGGTCTTTCTGATGGTATGAATTCCGTCATTGCCAAAATTAGTGTTTTTGTCTGTGCTCTTCCATTGATCGACCCTTAGAACTAAAAAAAAAACAAGAAAAAAAAACAAGTGGGCACGTATCTCGTATAGAAATGGTATTTTTAGGTATTGACAGTTATACTGTCGACAAAATGCTCCCAAAGTATTAGGTTGTCCGGAAAGTTTTTAGACTAATTGCATGGTAAGATTCAAAACAACATATTTTTGCCAGCTGAACTTGTGAGCGTCAGGTTCAAAGGAAAATGACAGCTTTCCCAGTACACGTTTTGATAGGTAACATCTCTCTTTGTGGAAATTAAGCCGAAAACACACTCCTCAAATATACTCGTTGTTTTTAAACTGGAGTTTCATTTAAGAATTCAGCTTTAGCGACAAAGTATCGAATGTCCATCTAGTGCAAGTTTGCCTTCCAGAGATTTGCGTCTGCTTTGGCCTCTGCTTTCGTCCCCATTTGTAGGAATCGTCTCAAGATGTTCAGAGCAAATGAGGTAGCTTTAGAGGACAGTCATGCCTACATCCCAATCAAATTTCTAGGAATCCTGGAAAAATTGCCTCGCCCAAAGGGTTACAATTGCTGAAGTGGTGTAATGATGTTGGCGAAGAAATCTGATTTATTTGCAAAAACTGGCCTCCATTTCTTGTTTCTTGTGTAACCTTAACAGAAAAAGGTCTGAGGCGTAAGCCTGCACGAGGGAAACGAATTATACAGGAAGAACCTGCTCCCTTCATTTAGTATAAAGGTTCCTTTTGCCAGATTGTTAAACCAAACGA
The DNA here is from genome assembly GCA_947396885.1 of Heligmosomoides polygyrus polygyrus. Lineage (NCBI taxonomy): Eukaryota > Metazoa > Nematoda > Chromadorea > Rhabditida > Heligmosomidae > Heligmosomoides > Heligmosomoides polygyrus. Next base: position 58,262,273 of record OX377202.1, read on the forward strand.
GCAGGGTGTCCTCAATGTTCACAATGGAATCTATTGTTCCGCTCGGTTAAGATCTGAAAGGTTCGGCTTTGTTTCCAAACAATTCACAGCTGTTGTTGTATATTTTCTCATATGTGTGCTGAGACTACTGTCATCTCTCTCTCTCTCTCTCTCTCTCTCTCTCTCTCTCTCTTTGAAATGACGTCTTTGGTTGGGACTATGCTCGCGTTCTTTGATAAGGATGTCTGATAGCTGCGCTCTTATTCCTGACACTTGGACTGGCTTCTCGAGTCATGCCGTGATCCGAGCTATTGAGCCTCGAGGAAAGATCTTTTCGACTAGACCTTCGGATGCCACCGGCTAGATCCGTTCAGCCGAGGTGGAGCTCTTCAGTTGCATGATATCGCCCGTGAAGTGGTTTAACTCCCAAGTCGTTCTGAACGGCCCTCCTGTCGATCTGCAGGAAAGGGACATCACCCTAAATGTAAGAGACCGATATGTGTAGTCGAAGACGTCAAAGCAGTTGTAACAACAATGGAGTGTCACTGGTGTGCCGACTGCTGTGGCATTCCCGCTTGGAAAACCAGTTGTTTATGCCTGGCTCAAAGCTGGTTATACGGCGTCGCATACTGGTTTCTTCTAAAATCCGAGCAAGATGGTTTTTTCGAGGTGATTGATCCATTTACGCAAACGAGCTGTGGGCAGCCCACATTGTGAGCAGTACTTGTCTTTCAAGTTCCATGTGCCTGTGTATCAGTGATACTGAGCTTTCATATGTCATTATGTCGAACATTCTTCTAACTGCGTTGTGCTGAAAAACCGGTAAAAGGAAGTTTCATGACACGGCTTCTTTTTATTTAATTGTTTATTTATGCACAAAAGTGCGACATTTAAAAATATGATTTTTAGAATAAGCCTAGAATATTGAGTGGAACCGAAGCACAGCAATGAACTAGGAACAACAACAATAATACAAGAAAAGTGAGAGACAGATGTAGATGAAAGGTGAATTAGCAAAACAGCATGCTGCAGTGTGAACTTCATTAGTGTTGGAGCAGTGCCGGTGGTATATTTCATGCTACACGGTTCAGGCACATCTCAGGAGCTCGTGATCCAGTGAGATATGCTGAGAGATAGATCTGCAGTAAAAATGACAATAAGAAAACGTGGAATGACAATGGCATAGAATAATTCAAGTTTAGGAAAAATGCCGCCAGTTTAGCAATTGTGGAAGTTTTATCCTCAAAAAGTTTTTTTTCCGAAAACGTTACCTGTGTTTGCCTGAAATCGTTCAACAAGAAGGAAAATCATCCTTCAAGGCTCCCGCGTTGTAGGCAACGCAGGGAAAACATTCTTAATCGGTCTTTGTAACAAGGGACGTCATTGCGAACAGGATGGACAGTAACCGTAGAACCCGAGTAAAAATTTGCTGGATTTTTGCGAGTTTTACCACATTGTTTTTGTTACAAGGATTCTAGACTTGTATGCAGTGTTCAAGATGTGACAGTATGTACACTTCATAAAGACGTATCAATACTCCGCATCGAAGCACTCAATATCATGAGAAATCATAAACAGTGCGCTGCAAGCATTTTCAGTCGAATAGTTAATATGTTTCGAAAACTTGAGCTCCTGGTTGAAATAACTCTAGGAGCGTTGTAAGGTCTTTGACTGAAGTACAGTTTGGCAAAGCTACGCAATCGATGGAAATTCGACGAGTGGAGAATCACCTACATGCAGCACCATGCTGGGGCCTAAGTTGAGAGGAATATTACAGCAAGTATGTAGCCCGTTGATTCGATTTTAAGCTGAGGCAAGAAGAACTGCATGTACCACTGTCCTATTCGACTCATATATCCCATATGTTTTAGTGTCCTCGGCGTAAGCCTTAACATGTACCACGTTTTCCAACAAATGCCTACAGATCTAAGCTGCCAATTAGTTTACCATTGCAGACATCAGAAGCCTAGGAGAGGGCAAAAGATGAAACACCAACTGGATTTCCACTGTTGATTGTTTTAATTCAGTCATGACAGGATCGAGAATATTCGTCGCAGGAGAAGCTCTGGGTAGGAGGCCGTGCTGTTCATCAGGAATAAGAGAGTCTCTATTGAACCATTCAAAACTTTTTTCTCTTGTTATTCTTTCCATCGATTTTCTGAAGCAAGTGTATTACTTATTAGGCGAAAATTACTCAGAGCACTACTCTTTGGAAATTTTGGAACAAGAGTAATAAAAGCATGCTTCCACAAGTGTGAAACTTCGGCCAACATGGAGGAGTGGGAAAGCAACTACACAGGGACCGGCATTTATTGTAAATTGCTATAGGAAGACCATCATAAGGTTCGCCAGTTGAAGGTTTATGTCTCTTAAAAGGGCAGGCACATCTTTGGGATAAAGGTGGATATCGGCAGGCGTACTACCCATACCTGAGTATAGTTATTTCGGAAAGAAGATCAAATGGAACATGATCGGTAGTGAAGACGTTTGCAAAATATAAAGCAAGAGCTTCAGCTTTTCGCGAAGCAGGTTAATCAATGGATTCCGCAATTATCTTTCAAAGGCGAACAGTACCAAAAATTCGCTGTGGTCACTGCCTGATCGGGATTCTTCATCAAAGCGTTCTATAGTTTTCCGAAACAGTTATGACATGATACATAGAACAATTTTGGGCTGGAAAAATCTACAAAGCGACTATAAGCTTAGTAAATAGTTCTGTCAGGGCCCATGAAGACGTTCAAAAAGGTTCAGTCGTGTGATGGAGCACCGCACTTCGAATCTTCCCAGAAGCTGGACGAATTAGGCATAGTAAAAAATCGCTATTGTAGTCTTGCTATTACTGTTTGTTGTCTTAAGGGTTTTTCTGGTTTAGTAATATTGCTGAATTTAGACCGACTATTGTTATGTGTTGTGAATATGAAGACGTGACCATATAGTTGTCACGTAGGTGGAGAAAAATCGATATAGACGAAGATCCGATTTTTACATTTAAAAAAACTACCGCCGAAACGACTGCAGCGTTAGGAAATTTAGTTTAACGAATTTTCTAGATTTGCCAAAAAAAATCCGCTAAAATATAGACGTTACGAATTTAATGACCGAAAATTAACGCACAGCCGTAGTCCACAACCCCCTTTCCAAGTGCGCTTAGCAGCTAAGGGATACAGATTTGGAATTAGCGTTTGAAGCCGCACCAAGTGATGTATATACATCTCATCTCAGAGTGACCACCACCTGGTGTGCTTTCCTCCTAACGTGCAAAATCCCTTCCCATCAATATAAATAAGGACTCACTCAGTGTCACTAGAGATTGCACCTGGCAATGCCACTATCAAAATCTTCTCATCTTCAGATCGGACTTTCCTTGATCGTATGGATAACCGCCGCCTGTATTTCAACTCTCGGCTCATTCTGCTACGTGGAGTTGGGTACGAGTATCCGGATGTCTGGCGGTGACTTCGCGTACATGTGCTTCATGAGATGGTAACCTCATTCATGCCTACTGACAACACCCATTTTCGTCCAAGGCTTATTGTAGACTACCAATCCTGGACGCATTCTCCTCTTGAGCCGTTGAAGTGGAGACTTTTCTGTTTTGCTCAGCGTCCTTTACGCAAGCGTGAGCATTAGACCTAGGATCACAATCATGCATTTCCATATATCCGGTCGGATTTACTCGGGATGTGGCTGTCCGTAGTCCGGCTCGGGCGAAAATGACGTTATCTGAATCATACGAAGGACGGCAGAACGTAAGTTGCCATTATCTGAATAATCCGAATATCTGTGGTGCTGAAAGTGCAATGATTCGGATGAAATCGGATAAAAATTTGTTAAAAGAAGCTCAACCCGTCGGGCGGTGAAACCAAGCGAATATGAAGTTGTGGTTGAGTTCAAAGTCATCGGAGTTCAAACATTTCTTCTTTTGGATAGAGCAGTTACTTTCAACTCTTACAGAACTGTTAAGGGCATAGCTCGCCTAATGGCTTGTGAGTCCTAGTCAGGGGTGTGCGTAAATGAAATCCGAAATCTCGTAAATCGTAAATCGTAATTACGAAAAAATCGTCGTAAATCTTAAATCGTAAACCGTAAATCGTAGGAGGTGCCTGACTTATAATGCATCTAATTTCCTTGCTTTTTTCTATTATGTTAAACCTAATCGAAGCTATGTTTTGTTGAGACGTTTTCAGCTCGAGTTGGACACTTTTCTAATTAGGATGGAAGCCATTAAAATCAACTAGCACCTTTCAAATCAAGCTGGACAAGTTTTTGGAGAACCAATATAAACCACTTGTTCAAAAACGCTATCTTAAAAGGCGCCTATACAGGGTGTACGAACAAAAAGCCTACACTACTTGGACGATCAAAAATGTTTATCATTCTACTGCCCATTGGTTTGCATATAAAACTGTGACTTTGTAGAACCAACCGCAACAACTCCGAATAAGTCAACAAAAACCATTCCATTCAAAACCAAAAAAATCGATCGCTGATCAACTCGACGAAAACAGTATTTGCACAAATAATCCCCTACTGAGTGAGCGCATGGCACATTTCTATGGTATGACACACCTAAAGTTCTAAGCCTTCTCCCATTTTGAATTGTACCCAACAGCATTTTTGTAGCAGACAGGAAGGACGATTGAAAGAGTATGATCACATTTTTGGACACTCATCATAGTTGGATTTTTGACTTAAAATTATAAAAGAAGATATTTTTGTGGCACTCTTTAGGAGTAAAGTAGATAAGCAAGGTGCAGCCGGAATTGAAAGTGGTTTAACTGATTCGTACAAGATGCATTTCAAACATAAAGGGGAAACCCACGACAGAGAAGTCGGAGGAGGATGGCTATCGCGTGCTCCAGAATAGTTCTTGGTTAGGATCCCACCACCGGCAGTCAAGTTCCCCATACTTGCTGGGTTGTGAATTGGTACCTGATATGTCTGGGAAGGATAAAGCTCTGACCTCTACATCGGCGCCAACCGCAATTCATTCTATAAGGCAAATCCACATAACCTCTACGATTTCTCACAGAGGTAGAAAGAATGGATGGCGCATCTCAAACAGGGACTGGTTAACGTCGTGCTTTGTCCTTGATCATTTTTGAAGGCAACCGCAACTTCTGGAATGAAAGATCGTCGTTCGACGATACCAGGCAATTACTTTTGGCATTTACTTCGCTCGCAGGTTCGCCTGCACTTGCTAACTTTCGGAAACTACAAAATATTGCATTACTAATTGATGACTGCTTGCATTCGCCAGTCCTGCTCTCTACTGTCTTTGTAACAAACGTTATCGTATCTTTTGCTCAGTCTTCAGCATTCTGAACGGACCGCATACGGCGAGCACAACAGCCCCATGAGAACGAGACCAAAAGTGTCAAACTTTTTCACTCCTATCATGAAAGTGTCAGAAGTTTCGCTTAAGGCGTACCTCATACGTAAATAGACTACGCGCCATGACGTGCAGTGATAATCAGATTGAAACATGATTGTTTTGTTCTCTCCAACAGTTTAGCTGTTAATCTACAGCCTTCAATCAAATGCAGTATTCCCTGATGAATTTGCATCATTTCTACTGATGTGCACTGGAAAGAGTCGTCTTTATGGTGAACAAGTGGTGAAAAAGTTACAAGTTGGCTTGGCGGTGGTTGCAGCATAGAATATGGTTCAGCAAGTGATCATCTCCATTCCAGTGCAAGGATTATTTTCATGTTTTTATGTGGACAGAAACGAAATGCTTTCAGGCCATTCGAATGTATTAGGTTGTCCCATAAGGCCTTGCAGTTCTTTTCAACGATTCACTGCAGATTTCACCGGCGGTCTCTTGCATATCACTGTATAGCTTTCGAAAGAGAATGATTTGTTCTATCAGAAAATGTATAGCATTTTTTTCACCACGAATTTTGTCAATTTTTAGGTCGTTGAAGTGAAAAGTGAAAAAGTGAAAAAGTAGCCATTTGCGTACTTGTTCTCTCCGCTTAGGTTTGTAATTTTTTGCGCAGTTTTTTATAGCACTTGGCAGAGAATGTTTTGTACTACAGGAATATGTGTTGGTACTATTTTCTCACTTGCCCTCTATTGATTTTTAGTCCATAAAATTGGGAATTCCGACTTTTCCGTCCGAATTTTTACGAAAACTCCAGTTCTGTGGTTGGACTTTTTTGCTTGGTGTCATATGTCGTTTGGAAGAGAATGTCTTACTCAATAAGAATTTGTGTCACATTTATCGGCTCACGCTGATTTCTGTCGAATATCAACAAGTGAAGAAGGAGAAGGAGTTGTTGGTGAAGACGATTTTTCTCTTTTTGGCATTTTGTTGATATTCAATAGAAATCAATAAACGCGACAAACATTCTTATAGAGCAAGACGTTTTCTTTCGAATGACATATAACATCAACCCAAGAAGTCCAAACACAGAGCAGGAGCTGTCGGCAAATATAACCATCCTCCTTCGGACGTCCCAATTTGATGACCTAAAAATCAAAAAGGGACAAATGAGCAAATAGCACTAACACATATTCTTGTAGAACAGAACATTGTCTTTCAAATGTTATAAAAAACTGCGCAAAAAATTACAAACCTAAGCGGAGACAAGTGCGCAAGTGGCTACTTTTTCACTTTTTACTTTTCACTTCAACGATCTAAAAATTGACAAAATTCATAATGAAAAAAGAAATGCAATACAGGCTTTGATAGAGCAAATCATTCTCTTTCGAAGGCTATGCAGTGCTATGCAAAAGACCGCCGGCGAAATCTGCAGTGAATCGTTGAAAAAAAAACGGCGGGGACTTATGGGACAACCTAATAAGATGCTGTGATAGAGTGCGACCAGAAAAACGTCACGTTATGTGGGGGTTATGTGGACGTTTCCCATCTGTAGACCAAAGATCACATTTACGAAAATTTACGATTTACGACGCAAAATGTCGTAAATCGTAAGAAATTTGCTAAAAACCACCGTAAATCGTAAAAGCGTAAATCGTAAATCGTAATTACGCACACCCCTGGTCCTAGTATAATTCCATAGCCAAGAAAGTTCATGTCATAAGTTTTTCGTAATTTTATCCTTTCATTCAATGCAACTCCGTTACTAAGCTTTTGCTAGACGTAGAGTGTTATGTATACAATTATTCTTCGACGTTATTTTAAAAATACCGCTGTATTTCAAATGCGGCTGGTGCATATAGATTCATAAACTATGGCGCATAAAAGCAGAAGGTGCTGGGCACCACATTCATGCTTTCTCAACGCTGTTAAAATTAGCACGACTATCTCTGCAGAGCGTAAGGGCATTTTCCAACATTAAGAGGCTTGGGCTATATGTAGACCAACAACTGGTAGCAGTCGACAGCCTTCAGAACAAGCCGTGAGTCGTCCACATTAGTTTCGAACCCCCAACCTCCTGGGCTTGCTCGAGCGTCTAGTGGCTTACGAGGCAGTGGAGGCGCAGACATTTGTAACACTTCCGTTTCAAAGGCGGGGGGGGGGGGGGGGGAAGAACGCCACTCCATCAGCCCCTGAGTATGCAGTCTACTCCGTTTTAAGACGTTTGGCTACGCTCTCTCGCAGAAACACCCAAGCTTCTGCGATGTGCACTCACTTTTCAGGCGGGCGTTGTGATCCAAGTGCGCGGCAGAAAAGAATCACTCATTGAGTACGATCTACTCTTGGGATACTTGAGCTTTAAAGGCCTGACATTAGCCTTACAGAAAATGTCAACTGCGCATTCAAAGACACGCGAAATTTTGACCTCCGATAGTGTCCTTGACTGCACCGATACCGTGAAGCAGAATTGGAGGTCTGTGTAAGGATGCTGATCCTGCACATAGTGGAGTGAAGTGAATGGTTTCATATCGCAAATGCAATTGACCTTATCTAATACTTGTGAAGGTATCCTAACATCAGGAGATTTTAAGATATGACAGATAAGGATTTCATGCTACTGTACTGTAGAGTGAAAAATCAGCATGTGAATAGCATACGTGTTGGAGTTGCCTCAATGATGTTTCAGGGTCACACGAAGCACGCAGTTGTAAGGCTTGGCATTAGATGAACACTCATCTTCTCGATCAGAACTAAAAATTAATGCTCGTTTTGTGGTCCCAAGTACGTGTGTGAGTTTTCAGGTATCCTATAGCGTTTGCCTTCATGTCCATTGGGTGCACAGTTAACTATCCTGCCACCCTCGCTGTGCAGGCTCAAACGTTCTCGGAATACTTGTTCGAGGTGGGAAAGACTTTATAAGAGTTCGCCCGTTATTACATCGGAGTTTTGATTTATTTATTCATTTATTTATTTATTTATTTATTTATACGTGTATGACAACACGCGACGAAACAAACACCACCAAGACAAAACATTGGAAGTGAACGGGCAACACATTGGTAATAAACACAAAAATACAAGAAACTGCGAATCAGCGAGTCTTAGGATAACTATCAACGAACTTTTATATTGGTTAAACGAAGATGGCAAAGTATGTATTTGGTAAGCATCAAGAATTCAGAACTGGCCCGTTGAGTAAAAAAGGAGGCACGAACACAACTTTTGGCCGTAGAATAATGAATTTTAGTTCTACAACCCTAGTGGTAAAATGATGGATTCTGTGAAGTTTAGTAAGTGGGAGTGCAACTTTTCCAGTCATCATCTTGAAAATCATAATTAGATCGTTTTGCTTCCCACGAATAGCAAGCGATTCCAGCTCGAATATTTTATTACGATCAGGCGCTGATGGAATGGAGGTGTAGTCATAGCCATTTAAGTATAACCATGGCTTTCTAGTGTAGCTATTCTGAACGGATTCAAGCCTCTGCATGCAGCGCTTAAGGTGAGAACTGAACACAGTGGTGCCATACTCCAATATTGGGCGAACATATGATTTGTATGCAAGAAGTGAGTTTTTAAATTTGGAGATAACGCTTTAAAAATGTTGTAAGTAACTCTTTCAGCTTTCTTTGCAATCGTCTCGCAATGCTCTGAAAAACTAAGTTTTTTGTCTAACGATAAGATGAAGCCCAGATCACGCAGACTGTTTTTACTGAGTAGGTTGCAACCACCAAGGATGTAAATGTGTTTAACCGAATTTAAATTGCCTAGATGAAAAACCCTAGTTTTTTGAGCTGAGATAGGTAATTTCCACCTGTCCGATCAATCGGCAACATCTGAAACTGCACATTGGAGGGGAAAGTGATCCTCTTCACTGGTAATATTCCTGTAAACTTTTATATCGTCGGCAAACATTTTGCACTTAACGCTACGCCTTTGGACTAAGACAGGTAAATCAGAAGTGTAAATGATGAGAAGAATCGGTGACAATACACCCCCCCCCCTGGGGTACGCCTCTTGTTATTGAGTACGTGTGAGAAAATTCGTCATTCACCTTGACTTGGAAGGATATATTTCTGATGAAGTTGTTTACCCACTTAACAATTCTGGGATGAATACCAGAAACTTGAAGCTTGAAAATAAGTTCTTTGAAGGGCACCTTATCAAAAGCCTTGCTAAAATCAAAAAGGCCACATCAATGTCGGTGTTATCATCCAATGACTTTGTCCAATCATCTAAGGTAGATAGCATCAAGGTCTCAGTCGATCTTCCGACTCTGAAGCCATGTTGGTTCTTAGGTATAACCTCATGTGCTTCTATATGATTTACAAGAGCCACTTTCTGAATTTTCTCGAATATTCTGGAAAACACTGATGTGATACTAATGGGACGATAATTAGATACTAAGCCGTGTGGTGTTTTTTTTTGTATAGGTGTGGGGTGTGACAAATGCATGGTAGCTAAAATTGAAAGTATGCTCAAGAGGAGCTACTAAGGGTACAGCTACCTTCTTGATGAAGTAGGCAGGTATTTCGTCAGGAGTAGTGGTATACGATAGCGATAAGTTACTCAGATGCTTCAAAATGTTCTCTTTGTAAACCAAACTAAGCTATCTAGTGAGGCACTTTAAGTGGAAAACGCTAATTCAGACCAGCTTTCATTATCTGCAACAAGGAGTATGATTTTTTAAAATGTGCGGCTAGCATGGAGGCTTTTTCAAGATCACTGACAGCTGAGTTACCTTCATCATCAACTAGCGTAGGGATCTTAGTTGACTGCTTCAGCCTTGAGTACAACAATTTATATTACGAGCATTTTTTTGGATTGTCCAAAACTTCACGTTCGACGTAGCTATTGTACTTTTTGAGAAGGCGGTCAAATTTAGTTTTAAAACTCCTGAAACGTTCACTAGCCTGAAGACATGGATTTTTTTGGTAGTCAAGCCTTGCTTTTTCTTTAATCTCAAAGAGGTTGGACAGGTGCAGTGGAGTGTTGCCTCTATTTAGGGACTGCCTCTCTAAAGAGACAAATTCCTGAATTGGTGCGTACAAAATTGATGGAAAAACTCATACTTATCGTTGATATCAAGAAGCGCCTCCAAAATTTATCTCCAATCTAAGGAGCATAAGTAGTGGCAAATGACATCATACGGGGCTTTGTGGAAAGACCTCCGGAGGCGGAAGTAGTGGATCTATGAAAGTCTTCACATTGTAAGAGAGGCTGTTGTGATCACTTGACCCAGTTGGTGCAGATACAAGTACATCACGTATTAGCTTAGTGTCGCTACAAAGAACAAGATCAAGTGTATGACTAGCGCGAGTTGGTTTGTGAACATTTTGAACAAGCTTGTTAGAGTTGCAAAAATTGAGAAGCATTTGTGATGTAAAAGAAGTGGCATGCAGAAGAACCTTAACCCAGTTGATGTCTGGAAAGTTAAAGTGAAGTTGATGTGGGATGAACAGTGGAAAATCGGCGGTGGATTCTATTGACGACTCAATGTCGCACCTATTTGTCTCATGAGGAGCAATTCCTTGTCACAATGTATTCTTAAAATCACAGGTGATTCTCAATAGCGAGGCACCACCGTCTCTGTGCTATTGGGTTGTACTTCGAAACACCTCTGTATTCGATGCGTAAACTGTTCGTAGACAAGCCGCATGAGCAACCAAAGACTGAGAAGAATCCGCGGAGACGTCGTATTGCGCTGGCATTGATCAGGAGAACCACTCTGTGCGCTTGCGTCAATGATCGCGCGATGTAGTTTGGTAAGGGTATACATCTGTCCTTTTCGAATTTCGAATATTCGAATATTCAAAAGAGGCCAATATTCGAATTATTCGTTTATTCGAATATTCGAACGCTTTGAATCACCACCTATATATAAAAGAGTTTGTCCGTGGAGTGATCTAACCAAGTGAGGTACGCCGCATCATCCACAGCGAGAGCGGTCGAGTGATCTAACCGAAGTGAGGTACGCCGCATCAACCACAGCGAGAGCGGTCTAATGATCTAAGCGAAGTGTGATACGCCGCATCATCCACAGCGAGGGCGGTCGATGATCTAACCTGAATGAGGTACGCCTCATCGTCTACAGCGCGGGAAAAATTTGCTACTGAACGTGGGATCTTGCTGCAGCAGGGGAAACGGAGCCCTTTACTGCTTAACACAACAGCACCTACGCGCGTTTCTGAGCGTCCAGATTTAGAAGCCGACCTCGTGGTATTAGCATGAGAAGACTACTAAAGGGGTAAGGGTAGAAGGGGGACTTTGAGGGTGAAGAACCGACAGAGATCTGGAGGCAGCGACCAGGAAGCTTGATGGTCGATGGGGGAACAAGGAAGCAGGCAAGGAGGTGGCACCAAGAAGAGTTTAGGCAATATGTAGGGATTATTAGGGAGTTACCAATCAGGGGAGGGGGACAGTAAGGAGGATCAGCATTGGATCCGCTACCAGTAAGGGAGACCGGATTTAGAAGATGTGACACCGATATCACACAATGGGCGCTCGCTCCTCGTCGTCGTGGCGTGTGCGTGGGAGGCCTACTTGATTGGGGTAGAGGAGTAGGGAAGATCCCGGGGGGGGGGAGGAGGGATCTACCTGGAACTGGAAGAAGGGACCTGGAGGAGGGACCAGGACGGGGAACCAACAAGAAGGGAGCCGTAAGGGAATTCATACGGAGAACAAGGAATCTGCCAAATGCATAACCTCTTCAACGCTGGATACAGCGACGACTGCGCGCGCTTCTGAGCTTCTTGATCCAGAAAGCGGGCCCGTACGTTGCGCAGCAAGCATCTTGATTCTGAATACGTGTCACCGACCGTGCCGTGAGCATAGGAGAACCACTAAGCGGGTGGTGGAGAAGGGCGGTAAGGGGAACCTCTATGGTGGACCAGGAGAGCAACCAGGAAGGAAAGGAAGAACCTGGAGGAGGGTCCAGGTCGAGGAAAGCGGCAAGAAAAGACCAGTAGGGGTCAATAGTGGAAACAAAGAATTGAGCCAGTAGTTGGGACCAGGAAGGTGGGGACTGAAGGGGGAGGGGGAGGGAAGACCAGTAAAGGCGGACCGGCAATTAGATCCAGTAAGAAGAAACGAGAGGGGGGAACCTGGCTTCGGAAGACATGTCAACGACAACTTTAAACGCTAGCTGTTGGGCATGAGAACGACTGCGGAGGAACAACCTGAGGGACAGAAGTACTGCGCAGCACAAACCAACGACATTACTGGCCGGTCCGGAGAGAATGTCTATGATGAAGTTACCGAAGTGGCGAACAGCTTGATGCCGATAAAGCACGCAGCTGGTCCTAGATGCTATCGAATTTTATGTTCTACAAAAACCACTTTTCATAGGTTACTACAAAGTCGCGCGAAGCGCGCAAGTGCGAGACACGCCGTCAGGCGTGTCGGAGCACTTGTATCGAATATTCGAATATTCTTTATCAGGCTCTTGGCACGTTAGTGGCGCTGCTCTTCGAAAACCAGTGAAGAATTAGAGCCCATAACCCCTTTAAGCAATTAGAATGTGTTGACAATTCCATAACACTGCATTAAAGGGTAGTCTTAGCTTAGCATGCTTTTGTCTCCTAATAATGCGTTGCCAATCAGCTAATTTACCTGATCTACCGACCAATCAATAATATCGATTTTTGGGTACGCTTGATCACTTAACATAAGAGTAGCGGGAGTATGATGGCCATGGGACAGGAGATCCGTTGATCGAAATCGATCTACCATTCAGCGCAGTTGATAATTAACGATCCACATTCGCAATTAACCAACTGGCAGAAGAGTAATGACAATCTGAAGCCTTCGAATATGCGCTCGATCGCACACAGCTACTCAGTAGTAAATAAAAAATAAGTAAATGTTAATCCTTGGCTTTCCACTCACACATGGTTCAGCGCCTCATCGCGGCGTGGGATGGGCAATGGGTGTCGAACTACGAGACACAGCGGAGGTTTTCAATGTTCGGTGGTGTCTCCCAAGTTGGGAAGGAGTTTGACAATTCTTCGGAAACCTAGCGAAATCTGAATAACAGGACGCCCCGAAGGTACGAAAGGACGACACGAACTTAGTATGGGGCAACAATGGAGGTAGACATCACAAACGAGCACCAGTTCGTGATGTTACCTCATGTGATTTCCGGCACACCATGCCCTGCAGAAATTGCAAAATTTGCAACGGTTCCAGCGTCGGACCCAGGTTGACAGGCCGGCTGGTGGAGAAACCGCTACAAACCATGATCACAGTCGAAATGGAATCCGTGTAAAGATCAGGACGTCACTCGAAGTGAAGCACAGAACCTCCGCGCAGTTCTGCGGTCAGTATGCGATGGCTGAACAACGTCGGCCAAAGAAGCTAGTTCGACTAGAGAATTTGAATGTAGGAACACTGACGGGAAGATCCAGGGAGGCGGTTCTCCTGATGAAGCGCGTACTAAGAGGTTGGAAAAGGGGTCTAGCTATTCTACAATGGAGGGTACACCAATAGGAACGGGGAAAGCGCTGTCGGAGAGTCCCTCAAGGATTCGATAGCTGCTGTTCAAAGGATAAACGACGCATCAGTCACTGCGACTGGGCATTAGTGGACCATAATCCGTCTACGTCCCGCAGACCGGGTGCCTCAAGCAAGACAAGCATGGCTTCTACCTCACGTTGGTCACGAGGTTCGTACCAGAAGGCGGGTATCTTTCCATAGCAAGTGCTTGAGCGGGCACGTGGGAAGCGGCAGAAGAGGAGTGGAAAGGGTCTTGATAAACCCAGATGGAAAAAGAATTCTTGAACTGGCTGTCGCCCACGACATGGTTGTCTGTAGCACCTTATTTACGAAGAGAGAGAGCGAGAAGGTGACAAATGCTGGCGGAGGAAAAAGGACGGAAGTAGACCACATACTCTTGCGAAGGCCGGGCCTAAATACCGTCCATGATGTCAAAGTTCTCCCGGGAGAAGATGTAGCGCCACAATATAGGCTCTTGGTAGCCGACATTAATACGTTGACGACCAGAGCGATTTTCGCGCATCTCTCGTGTGGGACCAAGCCCCTCACGACACATCATTTTCAGTAGCGTTTGTCCCGCTTGGTGGCGGGGTCCGCTCTTCTGGTGTGGTGACGCCATTTCTCCCGATCAAATGCTTGATCGGGATGCACACCAGCTATCTTTAAGTCCAAGTGCAACGTGTCTAGCCAACGTTGCTTCGGGCGTCCTCTGGGCCGTTTTCCCGGGACTTCAAGATTCAGGCCAATCTTACAGACGCTGTCGTTGTTAGCGCGAAGGACGTGGCCATACCATCGTAGACGAGCTTCGCGCAACTTGTCGGCTATCGGGACGACACCGAAGCTCTGTCGTATGGTGTCATTGCGAACGCGGTCCAATCGCGTTACTCCGGCCGTCCACCTTAACATCTTCGTCTCCATTACACTGAGGCGGCTTTCAATTTCCTTCGTCACGGGCCAGCACTCAGCACCGTATGTCGCTACTGGGCGGACGACTTTTCTATAAACCTTCGATTTGAGGTAGTCGGGTATTGTCTTATCGCAGAGAACCCCAGTCAGCGACCGCCATTTGGACCAGGCTGCACTTACGCGCGCCTTCACCTCCAACTTTAGGCTGCCATCGGGCGTAACTGTTGATCCGAGATACTTGAAAGCTGTGACTCGTGAGAGCTCAGCACCATTGATCTTGATAGATCCGAGCTCATTCACATCCGTCGTCAAGTACTCAGTCTTTTTGACGTTTAGCTTGAGTCCGAACAATGCCAAGCGATCGCACCATTCCTGTGCCTGTCGCTCGAGTTCGGCTTTGTCTTCACATGTAAGCATGACGTCATCGGCATACAGCAACGTCCAAGGAGCTGCCTTTTGGAGATCTCGTGTAATTGCATCCATGACGACCACGAAGAGCAGTGGGGATAGCGCAGACCCCTGGTGCACTCCGACAGAGATCGGAAACTCCGTCGAGGTACCCGCTGGTGCTCGTACTCGGCTTATTGGGCACGAGTGGAGGATGCGCACCCACTCAATAAGCTTATCAGGGACGCCGTGTCGTCGCAAAGCGTACCATATAACATCTCGCGGGACGCGGTCGAAGGCCTTCTCCAAGTCCAGGAAGGCAAAATGCACCGGTTTCTGTTTCTCACGGTGCTTCTCTAGAAGACGAACGGCGTGCATGGCATCAACCGTCCCACAGCCGGCAACAAAACCACATTGATTGTTGGAAAGCTGGACGACATCCCGGATACGTCTATCGACAATTCGCTCAAACACTTTCATGGTGTGCGAAAGTAGGCGAATCGGACGGACGGTCCGCAGGGCTGCCTTTCTTCTTCCAAATCGGGATAGTCGTGCTTTGCTGCCAACTCTCAGGCACTTTCTTCTCAGCAACAACCTGATTGAAAAACTCTGTCATCCAGTCGACAGGGCACCAACCCTTCGACTTCCACAGGTCGGCCGGCAGGTCATCTGGACCAGTGGCTTTGCCTGACTTCATCTTCCTCAGGGCTGCTTCAGTTTCGCTCACTGTGATCTTCTGAATAGGACCGTATACAGGTGAAACAAAAGGAACGGCAGGATGTTCAAATTCTACGTTCGAGATTTCCTCGAAGTAGTCGCGCCATCGCTTCACAGCCCTTTTACGATCCATCAGAAGATGGCCGTTCTCATCGTTAATGCCAAAGAACTTTTCGATGTCTTCTGCTGGGCGACAGCGAGCCTTGGCAAGTCAGTAAAGATAGCGCTCACCATCGCGCGTTTCCAGTTTTTCGCTGACTTCAGCATAGTATGCGGCTTTAGCAGCAGCCACTGCCTTCTTTGCCGCTTTCCTCGCTTCTCGATAATTCCGCCAATTACAGACTGTTTTGTCACCGATAAATACGTGATACAGCCGTTTCTTTTCCTTGACCTTCTCTCTGACATCGTCAGTCCACAACCAAGCCTGCTTGTCGACCCAACGCCGTCCAGGCTTCGTTGTGCCGAGTTCGAGGCGTGCAGCCCGGGTTATCGCATCGGTAGCCTCTTTCCAGGTTTCGTCGACAGTTATTACCGTCGGCAACCGAATGCGAGAGATAACAGCTGCTCCCTTCTCCTTCAATCGCCACCATTTAATTCTAGCCGTCCCGCACCGCTCGACACGTTTACACCTCGGAAGTGTGATCTTCAGCGAGCAGATCAGTGGACGGTGTTGCGTGGCAACCGTCTCATACGGCACGGTCTTCGCGTCTGTGACAAGGCCTTGGTCACGACGCCTAACAAGGACATAGTCAATCTGCGTTTTGGCGTTCCCGCTATAAAACGAGATGAGGTGGGAGTCACGCTTTCGAAATTTGGTATTCACGATGGTGAGGTCATGTGAGTCTGCATACTCAAGTATACGCTCACCATCGGCGTTGCGTGACCCAAAGCCAAAACCACCATGACAGCTGTAACCGTCTTTCGCTGCTCCGACGTGACCATTAAGGTCACCTGCCACAACAACCATATCTTCTGACGGCACTTCCGCTGTCTTCTCATCAAGCAGGGACCAGAACTCGTCCTTGGTTTGCTCGGAGCAACCTGTCTGCGGAGCATACGCGGAAAAGAAATGACATCGTCGCTCTTCTACGGCGACTGCAATCTTCATCAAGCGGTCATCGAAACGTTCTACGCTTGCAATCGCGTCACGGAAACGCTCGGAGACGATCATACCGACACCACTGGTGGTCCTGGGACTGCCGCACAGAACGGCCTTGAAGCCGCGGCCAATGTCCCTCGACTTGCAGCAGGACCACCTCGTCTCCTGCACCGCACAGAAATCTATCTTTCTTCGCTCCAGTGCTTCTACCAACTCGCACGAGCGGCCCGTCAACGTACCCACATTCAACGTTGCTACGCGGGTTTTGCATACGTTGCGGGACTTTCGGACTAGCTCAGTTGCCCCCCCCCCCCCCCCCGATGCCGTCCTCGCATCAGGGACCTTCGCATACTTCTCACACTCGCCGAGCTTTGCGAGTGCGCGTCGGCTCCCGCGGACGCCTCACATTATCTCGAGAACTCTGTAACGTCATCAACCATAAGATGTGACACAGAATGTTCGTAGGCCGGCCTGTCACTAGGGCCTGTCGCCTGCATTCGATTGTCCGTGATTGGCTCGGCTTGCAAAAGCAAGCAGTTTCCAGTGGCACCACGTGGAGGAACGGACATCGCCACCCCCCTCACGACACGACATCCCGTAAACCAAACGTCACTCTAAGGGTTATTTGAGATGCTGAACACGAATCCGATGTTCGTTTCACCGAATACAGCTGAAGACCACCCGTATCGACAGCTAAGGTGGTGGGGTCAAAATTACCAACTTGACTCAAACTTCGCCTAGTGTGGCTGCTTAGGGTGTTGATTACGAGTAAGAAGACTGTCTTCAGTTCGTTCATCATTGATAACATGCGTGATTTTCACGTCCGCTGCATGTGAAAATCACGCATAGCGCGCGAGAGAAAGTGAGATACGACATCGCGTTTCAAGATTAACCAGTAACAATCGATCCTTAAGCCTTAAAATTAAACAGTAAAAATCGATCCATTATTTTTGTATGGGCGCGTGTAGCGCAGTAGGAGGAGGCGCGACTGTCGCGTGCACCCGATACCAGGTTCCTGGTACGGATTTTCCGCCTAGGCCAACCAAGCCTTCCATCCCTCCAGGGTCGGTGAATTGGTGCCAGGCTTGTCTGGGAAGGATAGAGCGCTGACTTGTTTATCGGCTGGCCACCGCAAGTCATTGTGTGACCAAATACGCATTCATGTCGCCTTCACGACATCCCGTCGAAGTAGAATGCGCTGGCGCATCCCAGAAGAGATTGAGTAACGCCGTCCTTTATCCTTTATCCTTATTCTTATTTTTGTATTATTGAACAGGTATTGACACACCTAAAAATTTGTGCTGAACATCATTATAAAAATCAGAAATTTGAAGTGAGTATACCTCAGTTATTACCTGTTATTTCGAAATTGATACGACTGATCACCTTCATTTACTTGTACCTATTGCAGCGCGCCGTTCTCGGTGAAACGGGCGTTGAACTCGTGTTCAGCATTCCGACCAAGCCCTCTAGGCGAAGTTTGATCCAAATCGGTGATTCTGACCCGACCACCCTAGTTGTTGATATGGGTGGTCTCCGGCCGTATTCGGAAAAACGAGCGTCATATTCGTGTTCGGAATCTCAAAAAACTCCTTAGGCAAAGTTTGAGCCAAATCGGTTGTTTCAAAATAATTTTATTGGAAGTGCGTCCCAAAAGTGGGACGCATTATCGGACGCAACCAATTTGGGACCCACCTTTTCGGTCGCGAACCCAGAATCAGTGTGGTGGAAACAGATGGTTCAGAGCACAACGAGCTACAAAGAGCAGTGCTCGAAGCAGGTCTCCCTGACCCGACTAATCCCGTGAACGAGGCCTGTAAAAGGGTGACCCAAACGATCCCACAATGTGCCAAAGAAACCCTGGCTGGAAAAGCAGCCGTAGCAAAGGCAAAGAACGCGAAGATGGATCCCATATACGAAAAGCTGGACGGGCTACAGGGAGATGGGTTCGCCATCCGGCTGGCCAAGGCACGGCGTGTAACTTGCGACGACAATTAGGCTAAGACGGTGAAGAGTGTTGACCCAGGGTATTACAGAATCCTGTCGATGTCAGAAAAAAGACGAGAGGAGTGCCTTAAGGAGCTCCTGGATGAGGGAGTCGGAAAGTCCAAGAAGAACAACCAACGGAAGAGCGCATCCCATCCTGGACGTAGAAAGAGGTTCGCAACTTTTCCCGGATGATTGGAGAGGCAGCACCATAATCCCCATCATCTAGCAGAAGGGATACGCGTCCCAGTGCTCCGACTACCGAGCGATCTAACTGATCTCACACACGATAAAGGCTTACGAACGACTGGTCGACTCGAGTATCAGGGAGATGGTCAGCATCTTCCAGGAGCAGTGGCACTTTATGCCTTTTTGTTACAGGTCTACCACAAGCGCTATCTTCATCGCTCGCCAGGTGATGGTGAAACATCATCGGCAGAAACGAAGGACCTGCTATCTGGCGTTCCTAGATCAGCAGGCAACCCCGGGCCCTGCTCTAAAAATCCTTTCGAGGGATGGTGACCCGGAACGTCTGATTACGGCATAAAGGACATGGCTACGAAGGCCGGAAAGCGGCGGTACAAACTCCCGGCAAAGAAGATGGATATCACAGTGGAGGTTAATCAAGGATCGGCTCAGAGTCCATACATCTTCGTGCTGACGCTTGACTGCATAGTGAATCATCTTGTGGAAGGCTCTCTCAGGACCACCCTCTACGTTGACGATGTCACCTTACCAGGATACTATCTCAACGGTAGGTCGGAACGGCGCAAGTGTTGTATGTGGGCAGAACCGCCTCTCCCTGGTAAGTAACAAACTGCAGTTATCTCGACCCAAATGATTCATTGATTCACGTGCTCCACAGTAGGCGGGCGCGCGTGGGATGAGGGCTCGTATCCCGGATCAGCGCAGTGCATAGGTGGCGCAGCAGAGAAGCGCTCAGGCTTGCGAGCATGGTGTCGAGGGTTTGAATCCCGCAGACTGCGTTTACTTTGCATTTTTGCAAAATCCATGTTTATCATATAGGTAATCCACCTAAGGGTATTATAGTGTGTTATAGAGCATGTTTACATATAACATATGCTTCAAACTACAGATTAGCTAAAATGATCACCTCTGTGTGTCACTTATTTTAAGCCTATTTTGTGTGAAGCTGTAGTTATGTAACGATAATTATTTTGTGGCACTAGTTAAAAGTTCCGACTCCACCGACAAGACTTCGGTCAAAAAAATGTTTCGCTAAAACTTTGTCTAGGGGGGTTATTTGGGGTACTGATCACGAATCTGACATCCGTTTTCACGATTCGGTCGGAGGCCACCCATACCGTTAACAAGGGAGGTCCAGGCAGGGTCACCGATTTCGCTGAAACTTCGTCTCCTGGGGGTTATTTGGGGTGCTGATCACGAATCTGACATCCGTTTTTCACGATTCTGTCTCTACCTGCCGTCACCGGTAGAAATTTTAAGAATGTAATCCTGTGCCTTCCTGTATCTATATTATCCAGCCGAATCGTGAAGAACAGATGCCAGATTCGTGATCAACACCCCAAATAACCTCTCCCCCTAGACGAAGTTTCAGCGAAATAGGTGACCCTGCCTGGACCACCCTTGTTAACGGTATGAGTGTATGTTATATGCAAACATGCTCTATAACACCCTATAATACCCCTAGGTGGTGTAGTTGTGCTCTCCCAAAAATTTCGAATAACCGAATATATTCGAATTGAAACCGAATTCAACTAGTGGGTCTTGTAGGCAGTAAAACGTTGTAATAGCACACTAAAGTAGAACGCTGTAGCTTGAAAAGAGGCAATGTTACAGGGGTGCGAAAATGCGGGTGAGGCTTGCGTGACGCATTTTTTCCCGATTTCGGTGGACCACTGCGGGAAGATCCGACGAGCAAACGGCCTTAAAACGCGCATGCGCATACAAACAGAGAACTTAAGGTGCTTCACTACGACGTGCTCAGAACTCCTCAGCTTCCTAAACTGTCTTAGCCTCAGCTGCCAGTTTTAAGCGGCGGAAGATAACGGTCAGAGTTTTTTGCGCTCTTACTCGCCCAGATGTGAGTGTTCGACAGGAACGATAGCACTATTCTGTTCAGCATGAAAAGCGCTACCGAACGGTATAAATCTCGACCGATTCTGGAAACATCGATTTTTTGACAGTTTCGCATCGAGGGCGAGGCCGCTCGAGGCTGCGACAGACGGGCAATGACGTCATCGAGAACTGATGTTTTCGCAATGGGTCATGCTTGGTACCGTTCGCTAGAGCTTTTCATGCTGAATTGAAGTGTGTTATTGATAATAGAGAAAACTGTATTCTGAGAGAGTGAGAGCGAGGAGAACATCGACCGTTGTTGTGCTAAATTGCACGCGCGGGCCTGTTCTGAGCGCAATAACTCTGTCATTTGTAAACCTTTCCGGTTACAGCTTGTCGGCTTTGTAGGCAGTAAAATGTAGAGCGCCAAAATACAGCGATGTAGCTCATGATTGGACAATGTTACAGCGGTGCGAAAATGCAGGTTAGTCTTCCGTGGCACGGTTTTTTCCAAATTCAGTCGACCCCTGCGGGAAGGCGCAGAGATCTAATGGCCTACAAATGCACAGGCGAGCAGAACGCTTAAGGTTCTTTACGATGGCATGCTCGCAACTCCTTAGCTGATTAAACTGCCTTATCACCAGCTGCCATTTTAGGGCGGCGGAGTTTTGGTGTGGAAGTTTCCTGCGTCATTATTCGCCCAGGTTTGAGTGTTCGACGCTCGCAGTTTTAGCGTTCTGTTCGGCATGGAAAGCGCTATCGAATGGTACCAATTTCGACCGATTTTGAAAATGCCGATTTTTTGACAATTTCCCATCGAGGACGGGGGCGCTCCAAGCCGAGCCTGCGCGGAGGACGTCATCGAAAATCGATATTTGGAGCGCTGATTATGAACCCGACATCCGTTTTTGAAAATTTCCCCAATTTCGGTAGGTTTTGGATATTCTTCAGGATAATTGGAGGTGGTCGGGTCAGGATCGCCGATTTTACTCAAACTTCGTGTAGGGGCGGCTACTTATTCGGGGTGACGAACACGATGCCGAAGTTCATTCGGACGCTCACGGCAGGAGACCGCCCATAAAGATAACTGAGGGTGATCGGTGGTGCTGACACGACCACCCTCAAACGAAAAGTAAATTGAAATCGGCGGAATTTTCAAAAACGGGCGTCGGATTCGTAATCAGCTCCCCAAATTGGACGACGTTTGCAAGAGGGAATTTGGCCAATTTCGAAAATATCGGTTTTCGATGACGTCATCGTTCGCGCCGGCTTAGCCAGTGGCGCCCACGTCCTCGATGGGAAATTGTCAAAAAATCGATTTCTTTAAAATTGGTCGAGAGTGACACCATTCGATAGAGCTTTTCGTGATGAACAAAATGGTGTTACTGCGCTTATCGAAAACCCAAATATGGGCGGGTAAGAGGGCAGGAAAATTCAACCGCTAACCAAGATACTATCTCAACGGTAGGTCGGAACGGCGCAAGTGTTGTATATGGGCAGAACCACCTCTCCCTGGGAAGTAACAAACTGCAGGTATCTCGACCCCAGTACAACTCTGCGCAGAGTTAGGGGCAACGGAATTCGCCTGTTGGCGCCTTGTTGATTCACTTGCTCCACAGCTGACGGGCGCGAGCGGGATGAGGGCTCGCATCCCGACCCGGCGCAGTGCACAGGTGGCGTAGTAGGGAAGCGCTCGGGCTCTTAAGGGAGGGGTCGGGGTTTTGATCCCGCAGACTGCGTTTGTTTTGCACTTTTGCAAAATTCATGTATGGGTGGTATGTTATATGTAAACATGCTCTATCTTCTTCTTCTTCTTCTTCTTCTTCTTCTTCTTCTTCAGCGTCTGTCCTGCTTCGTAGCGGGGTCCGCTATTCTGGTGTCATGACGCCGCCTTTCCCGATCCAGCGCTAGATCAGGGTGGACATCAGCCGCTTTCAAGTCCCTATGTAACGTATCAGCCCAGCGCTGCTTCGGGCGCCCTCTAGGCCGCTTCCCAATTACCTCGAAGTTAAGGCCTATCTGGCGAGCGCTGTATTCTTCTCCACGAAGAACGTGGCCGTATCATCGTAAGCGAGCTTCGCGCATCTTGTCAGCTATCGGCGCGACACCGAACTTCTGCCGAATAGCATCGTTTCGGATGCGGTTCATGCGCGTGACTTCTGCCGTCCAACGCAGCATCCTCGTCTCCATGACGCTGAGTCGCGTTCACCTTCCTTGGCCGCAGCCAACACTCAGCGTCGTACATGGCTAATGGCCGGACGACTGCTCTGTAGATCTTCGACTTCAGGTGCTCTGGTATCTTCCTATCGCAGAGCACGCCAGTCAACGAGCGCCACTTGGACCAAGCTGCACTCACGCGTGAATTCACTTCGACCATCAGTTTGCCGTTAGACGTGACTGCTGATCCCAGGTACTTATAGACCGCAGTGCGTGGAAGCTCGATGCCGTTAACCTTGATGGAGCTCGACTCGGTAACGTCCGTCGTTAAATAATGCTCGTTCTTCTTCACGTTCAATCTGAGTCCAAACCGCTCCAAGCGACCACACCAAGCTTGCAGCTCTCGCTCGAGTTCACCTTTATCTTCGCTAGCGAGCATCACGTCATCGGCATAAAGCGGCGTTCAGGGAACGGGCTTCTGAAGATTTTGTGTGGTGGCATCCATGACGACAACAAAGAGAAGTGGGGAAAGCGCAGAACCCTGGTGTACCCCGACAGAGATGGGAAACTCCATCGAGGTTTCAGCTGCAGCTTGAACTCGACTCTTTGGACAAGAGTAGAGAATTCGCACCCACTTTATGAGCTCTTCGGGAACTCCATGATGTCGCAAAGCGTACCATATCACTTCACGCGGTACGCGGTCAAAGGCCTTCTCCAAGTCGAGGAAGGCGATACGCACTGCCTTCTGTTTCTCGCGATGCTTCTCTATCAGGAGGCGAGTGGCGTGTATGGCATCAACGGTGCCACAGCCAGCAACGAAGCCGCACTGATTGCTGGAAAGCTGGACGATGTCCCGAATTCGTCCATCGACAATTCGCTCAAAGATCTTCATGCTGTGCGAAAACAAGCGAATCGGACGGTAATTGGAGCAGTCGGCAGGACTGCCGTTCTTCTTCCAGATCGGAATCGTCGTATTTTGGCGCCAACACTCAGGCACTTTCTTTTCCGCTACAACCTGATTAAAGAACTTCGCCAACCACTCAGCAGGGTACCAGTACTTGGACTTCCACAAATCAGCTGCCACGTCATCGGGCCAAGTCGCTTTGCCTGGCCTCGTCTTCTTCAGAGCCGCTTCAATCTCCTTCACGGTGATCTTCTGAACGGGGCCGTGGGTTGGAGCCGTTGAAGGGATGGCTGGATGAAGGAACTCTACCGCCGAGATTTCCTCAAAATAATCGAGCCATCGCTTCAATGCCTTCTTGCGGTTCGTAAGAAGATGGCCGTTCTCATCATTGATGCCGAAAAACTTCTCAATATCCTCGGTCTGCCGATGGCGAAACTTTGCACGTCGGTACAGATACCGCTCACCATCGCGTGACTCGAGGTTCTCGTTGACATCTCCATAATCAGTGGCTTTTGCAACAGCCACGGCCTTCTTTGCAGCTTTCTTCGCTTCTTGGTACTTCCGCCAGTTATCGGCTGTCTTTTCGCCGAGAAACACGTGATAGAGCGGCTTCTTCTCTCGCACTTTCACGTCGTTTGTCCACAGCCATGTTTGCTTGTCGACCTTCCGTCGCCCAGGCTTCGAGTTCTGACTGTGCAGCTTGACGAATCGCGTCGGTCGCCTTCTTCCAAGTTTCGTCGACAGTCGTGACTATCGGTAACCGCACGCGAGAAATCACAGCTGCTTCCTTCTGTCTGATTTGCCACCACTTAATTCTAGCTGCACCGCATCGCTCAACCTGCTTCAGCCTCGGAGGGGCGATCTTCAAAGTGCAGATCAGCGGTCGATGCTGTGGGGCGACCGTCTCATACGGCACGATCTTCGCGCCTGTGACAAGACTCCAGTCGCGATCTCTCACAAGGACAAAGTCTATCTGAGTCTTGGAGCTCCCACTGTAGTATGAGATAAGGTTCGAGTCGCGTTTTCGGAAGACGGTGTTCACTATGGTGAGGTTATGCGATTCCGCGTAATCAAGAATGCGCTCACCATCGGCGTTACGTGATCCGTATCCGAACCCACCATGACAGCTGTACCCGTCTTTCGTAGCACCTGCGTGCCCATTAAGGTCACCAGCGACTATGATGACATCTTTCGACGGTACCACTGCTGTCTTCTCATCAAGCAGGCTCCAAAACTCTTCCTTGGCTTGATCCGAGCAGCCAGTCTGCGGAGCATGCGCTGAGAAAAAGTGATAGAGTCGCTCTTTAGCGGCGACAACGATCTTCATCAATCGATCGTCAAAGCGCTCGACGCTTACAATCGAGTCATGAAATCGTTCGGAGACGATTATTCCGACACCACTGGTGGTCCTGGGACGTCCACATAGAACAGCCTTAAAGCCACGTCCTATGTCCCTTGACTTGCGGCAGGACCACCTCGTCTCCTGCACCGCACAGAAATCAACTCTTCTACGCTCCAGTGCTTCAACCAACTCGCACGAGCGCTCGTCAACGTACCCACATTCAGCGTTGCCACGCGGGTCCTGCTTACGTTACGGGACTTTCGGACTAGCTCAGTTGCCCCCGATGCCGTCCACGCATCAGGGACCCTCGCATACTTCTCACACTTGCCGGGCTCTGCGAGTGCGCGTCGGCTCCCGCGGACGCCGTAGCACTATCTCGAAGCACTTGAGCTGTCATACACCATGTGATGTGACATGGGTCTTCGTAGGCCGGCCTGTCACAAGGGCCTGTCGCCTGCCATTGAGTGTCCGTGTTCGGCTTAACTCGCAGAGCGAGTAGTTTCCGTGGCACCACGTGGAGGAACGGACATCGCCACCGTAGACATGCTCTATAACACACTATAATACCCCTAGGTGGATTACCTATATGATAAACATGGATTTTGCCAAAGTGCAAATCAAACGCAGTCTGCAGAATGCAAACCCTCGACCCCTCGCCCACGAGCCCGAGCGCTTCCCTACTACGCCACCTGCGCACTGCGCTGAGTCACAGATACGAGCCCTCATTCCGCGCCCGCCCGTCAGCTGTGGAGCAGGGCGCCAACAAGCGACTTTCGTCGCCACTAACTCTGCGCAAAATTGTATTGGGGTTGAGATACCTGCAGTTTGTTACTTCCCAGGGAGAGGCGGCTCTGCCCATATACCATCTGGTACAACACTTGCGCCGTTCCTACCTACCGTTGAGGTAGTTTCCTGGTTAGTAGCCCACAGCCGGTAGGAGCTGGAGAGAAGGTACAGCCGTGACAATGAGCCCTTCCAGACGACGGCCTGCGGCTAAACGTGAAAAAGACGAAGTTCATCAGCTCTGAGCAGTGCACTGTACCGATCCTAAACTGCCAAGGCAAGGCGATCGAGTGGCGAGAATTCCGCTACCTAAAAGTGACCTATTCCAGGAAGGGGAAGGTAATGTGGACCAGGCCGTCAGGGGACGGACAAATGCAGCATGCCTCAAATTAGAGAGTTCACAGGAATCCTATGCGACCGTAGATGCCGCAGTGAGGCCTGCCCTCCTCTACGGCAGTGATTGATGGGCCGGTTTAAGGCCCATGAGCGACAACTGCACTTTGCGGAAATGAGGATTCTTAGGAGTGCATTTGAGTGGACACGTCGGGACAGCCTGCGAAATGAGGATGTTAGGACAGTGATGAAGGCAGGACCTCCAGCTGAAGATGAGAGAACTGCGCCTGAGGAGGTACGGACACATCCTCAGAAGACCGTAGAATCACCCCATAAGGTTTGGCCTAGACTTCGAGGCTCTCGGAAGGTCCATGGAAAAGATGAAAAACGTCATCAAGAGATGTCGTCGCCACAGCAGACGACGCTCTTGATAGGATGAGGAGGCGACGGAACAGCGGACATGCGACTGCGTGGGATTAAACGCTCAGGAAAGGAAGAATCCTTGGATGACCACAATAGACAAAAGTGTTCTTAGACGTTTACTTATTCGAATACTCATCATCATCGCCATTTTCCTTAGCCTGTTCCGCTTAACAGCAGGATCCGCTCTTCTGGTGTGACGTCGCCAATTCTCTCGATCAAATGCTTGATCAGGATGCACACCAGCCATCTTTATCCCCAGGTGCAACGCATCTAGCCAACGTTGTTTCGGGGTTTCTCTGGCCGCTTTCCAGGGACCTCAAGGTATAGACCAATCTTACGGTCGTTGTCGTCGTTAGCGCGAAGGACGTGGCCGTACCATCGTAGACGAGCTTCGCGCAGCTTGTCGGATATCGGGGCGACACCGAACCTCTGCCGTATGGTGCCGTTGCGAACGCGGTCCAAACGCATAATTCCAGCCGTCCACGTAGCAGTTTCATTTCCATTTCACCTAGGCGGCTTTCAATTTCCTTCGTTACGGGCCAGCACTCAGCACCGTACGTTGATACTGGGTTCTATAAACCTTCGATTTGAGGTGCTCAGGTATTGCCCTGTCGCAAAGCACCCCAGTCAATGACCGCCATTTGGACCAGGCTGCACTCACACGTGCGTTCACCTCCAACTTTAGGCTGCCATCGGACGTGACTGTTGATCCGGGATACTTGAAAGATGTACCTCGTGAGAGCTGAGTGCCATGGATCTTAACAGATCCGTGTTCGTTCACATCCGTCGTCAAGTACTCCGTCTTTTTGACGTTTAGCTTGAGACCGAACAATGCCGAGCGATCGCATCACGCCTATGCTTGTCGCCGCTCTAGTTCGGTTTTGTCTTCATATGCAAGCATGACGTGGTCAGCATACAGCAACGTCCAAGGTGTCGCCATTTGAATATCTCGTGAGATTGCATCCATCACGACCACGAAGAGCAATGGGGATAGCGCAGATCCCTGATGCCCCCCCCCCTACAGAGGTAGGAAACCCCATCGAGGTGCCTACCTCTGCAGGGGGGGGGGGGGGGGAATCAGGAAAGGGGGTGTCCATCGAGGCGCTCGCACTCCACTCTTTGGACAAAATAAATAATGCGCACCACTCAATAAGCTCTTCAGTGATACCATGTTCTCGCAACGCGTACCACATAACATCTCGCGGAACGCGGTCGAATGCCTTCCCCAAGTCCAGGAAGGCAAAATGCACCGATTTCTGTTTCTCGCGGTGCTTCTCTAGCAAAAGACGAACGACATGAATGGCATCAATGGAGCCACAGCCAGAGAGGAAATCACACTGATTCGTGGAAAGCTGGAGCTGGATGACATCCTGGATACGTGATTGGCAATTTGCTCAAAGAATTTCATGATGTGCTAAAGAAGGCGAATTGGACGGTAACTGGCGCAGTCCACAGAATTACCCTTCTTCTTCCAAATCGGGATGGTCGTGCTTTGCTGCCAGCTCTAAGGCATTTTCTTCTCAGCAACATCCTGATTGAAAAACTCTGTAAGCTGCAGCAGGACACCAGCCCTTCGACTTCCACAGGTCGACCGGCAGGTCATCAGGACCAGTGGCTTTGCCTGACTTCATCTTCCTCAGGGCTGGCTCAGTTTCGCTCACTGTGATCTCCTGAATGGGACCGTGTACAGGTGAAGCAAAAGGAACAGCAGGATGTTCAAATTCAACATTCGAGATTTCCTCGAAGAAGTCGTGCCATAGCCTCACAGCCTTCTTACGATCCATCAGAAGATGACCGTTCTCGTCGTTAATTCCAAAGAACTTCTCGATGTCTTATGCTTGGCGACAGCGAGCTTTGGAGAGGCGGTAAAGATAACGCTCACCATCGCGTGTCTCCAGTTTTTCGCTGACATCGGCGTAGTATGCAGCTTTAGCTGCGGCCACTGCTTTCTTTGCCGTTTTCTTTCTTTTCGATAATTCTCCAAATTATGGACTGTTTTATAACCGAGAAATACGTGATAGAGCCGTTTCTTTTCTCGGACTTTTCTCTGACTTCATCAGGCCACAACCATGCCTGCTTGTCGATGCAGCATCGTCCAGGCTTCGTTGTGCCAAGTTCGAAGCGTGCAGCCCGAGTTATCGCATCGGTAGCATTTTTCCAGGTTTCGTCGACAGTTGTCACCGTCGACAGCCGAATGCGAGAAATATCTGCCGCTTCCCTCTCTTTCAGTCGCCACCAGCCGACCCGCATCACTCGTTGATTCCAGCCGACCCGCATCACTCGACATGTTTACATCTCGAAGGTGTGATTTTCAGCGAACAGGTCCGCGGAGGGTGTTGTATGGCAACCGTCTCATACCGCACGGTCTTCGCACTGTGACTAACCTTGGTCGCGACTAAAAGGACATAGTCAATCTGCGTTTTGGCGTTCCCGCTATAAAACCAGATAAGGTGAGATACCCTTTCGAAATTTGGTATTTACGATGGTGAGGTCGTGGAAGTCTGCATACTCACGTATACGCTTACCATCGGCGTTGCGTGACCCATAACCAAAACCATCATGACAGCTGTAACCGTCTTTCTCTGCTCCGACGTGACCATTAAGGTCACCTGCCACAACAGTCATATCTCATCAAGCAGGGACCACAACTCGTATTTGGTTTGATCGGAACAACCTGTCTGCGGAGCATATGCAGAAAAGAAATGGCGTCATCGCTCCTCTATGGCGACAACAATCTTCATCAAGCGGTCATCGAAACGTTCTACGCTTGTAATCGCGTCACGGAAACGCTCGGAGACGATCATACCGACGCCACTGGTGGTCCCGGGACTTCCACATAGAGCGGTCTTAAAGCCTCCTCCTATGTCCCTTGACTTGCAGCAGGACCACCTCGTCTCCTGCACCGCACAGAAATCTATGTTTCTTCGCTCCAGTGCTTCTACCAACTCGCTCGAGCGGCCATCAACATACCCACATTCAACGTTGCTACGCGGGTCTTACTTACATTAAGGGACTTTCGGACTGCCTCAGTCGCCCCCGGATGCCGTTCTCGCATCAGGGACCCTCGCACACTTTTCACAATAGCTGGGCTTTGCGAGTACGCGTCGGCTTCCGCGGGCGCCGTAGCATTACCTTGAAAGCTCCTAAACGTCATCAATCTGTCACTAGGACCTTTTGCCTGCATTCGATTGTCCGTGTTTGACTCGTCTCGCAAAAGCAAGCAGTTTCCAGTGGCACCACATTGTGAACGGACATCGCTACCAATTATTAGAATATTCGAATATTTGAAATTCGTCTTTTTCCCACAAGGGCAAAGGCATATTAAGGGACATGTGCCGTAGTCCTTCGTCGACCCTTAATCGTTTCAAGTTCGACTCGCATTTAGGCTAGGCAGTTATCTATCAACCAGACTTCAGCAGCCTAGGGGCACCAAGCGTCTGGTTGGGGCTTCGCCCCCAAACCTCGAGAATAGAACAACCCGAATCCTCCTCCATTCTCCTTAGGCCTTCTCACTTTTGTTAAGTAAAAAATCGCATGTCCGCGATTTATTCTCTGAAATGTTCGTTCTCTAGGTAGCGAGAAATAGATCATGGGAGTCCCAATCCGATGTGCCTAATCTACAGAAACATGGTTAAAAATAATTGATATTGGTCAACAGGTGGACAACGTTTATTGCCTGACGGCAGTAATACTTCTCCGAATCCCGTAATTCTTTCTACCTCTTCCTACCCCCTCCATTCTAGTACTTTCCCTACATATGTGCTGGCAAATAAACGGAGTGAGAGCCAAACACATGTGATACCTAATCCCGACTCACGTGTCACCACGTTGCCGCGACGTCTATGACACTTCTTCACCCCGACCCACGTGCCACGACTTCTGTTACCCGTCTTCAGAAACCCAACGCACATTGGACGATGTTGAGGGAAAATTTCCTTTTTTTTCTAGTCTCCCTTATTCCCCCCCCCTTTCGTGGCCCCCTTTGCTGATCCCCTCTGCACTGCCTCGTTCCCCCCCCCTACTGATATTACTCAGAACACCTAGGCACGTTGGACGACGCCTTCAGGACGTCTTCTTATTGTGGCAGTGACCCAGACGTTTGACCTGATGGCTGAGTCCGTGTTCGGCAAGTTGGACGCCGATGACCACCCAAGGAGTGGTCTCCCGCTAACAAGTAAGTAGATCGCGAGCAGGCGAGGCGGGAAGCGGACTGCATAAAAGGCCGGCAGCAGGAGGCCTTGGCATGCTAAGGTCGGGTCCACGACTCCCCAGTTGTGGATATTGTTCTCCTTATCTCTCCCTTAATAAATCTCTACATTTCTCTCTCTCACCAAGTGGCTCTCGGAGCAGACGGGTCGCAGGAAGGAGACCCAGCAGATTTGTATACCAGGCAGAGAGGTATACAACAGTGGCGATCAGGAGTAGGAAGCCACTTGTCGCAAAGGAAGGTGCGACATTGTCTCGAGCTCAAGAAGGAAGAGCTCCAGGTGGCCTTGTTGCGAACAACACTGACTGTTGTTCTGGAAGAGAGAGCGCGTGTAGCCTGTAAGAGGCTAGTTGGAGAGAAACCGAGTGGATAGAAAGGTTCTGTGATTGGAGTTGAAAGAGAAACCATGGATCCTCAGCTGGTGATGACAATGTTTAAAGAGCTCATGGAGGAGCAGAGGAAGATAGCGGAAAAGCAGCAAAAGGATGATTGCCATGGTTATGAGTCAAATGGTAGGGACGAGTAGAGTTAAGAGGGAACCCGAAGAAGTATCCGTTCCCAGCGTGATGTCGGCATTGAGCAATCGGCTCGAGAGATTCGTATTCGATCCAGAGACGGAGATGAGCTTTACCAGGTGGTATTCAAGGTACAAGGAGGTGCTGGTTGACGATGCAAGGCAACTACCGGAGAGTGCCAGAGTCAGACTGCTCTGTGAAAAGCTAGACTCAACCACATTTGAGAAGTACCAGAGGCATGTACTGCCACGAGAGGTGTCTCAGATTGGTTTTGATGAAACAGTGATTACACTGAAGCAGCTGTTTGACTTTAAAACGTCAGAGTTCACCACGAGGTACCAATGTTTGAAGTTGGAGAAAAGTGAGTGTGAAGACTACCTCAGCTACACGGGTAGAGTGAACGAATTCTGCGAGAAGACGAAAATCCATCAGCTGGATTCTGATGGAATTAAATGTTTGCTATGGATTTTCGGTCTGAAATACCAGAAGGAGGCTGAAATAAGGCAACGGCTCATTGCAGTGCTGGACAGAGAGTACAACGAAGGAAGGAAAGTGTCACTCCAGGAGTTGCACAAGGAATGTGAGAAGTTCTTGAGTCTGAGGAGGGACAGTGACACTATTGCTGGCAACGTGAAAGTTGTAGAGGAAACTCACAAGGTTGAAAAGAAGCCAGTGGTTTGCTGGAATTGTGAAGGACAGCATTATGCGAGGCAGTGTAAGTTGAAGCCCTGGTTTTGCAAAAAGTGTAAGGAGACTGGACATAAGGAGAAATACTGCGATACCGTCTTCCGAGGAAATGGTGCTCGCAAGAGTGGCACAGCTGCAAGACATCGCAGTAAAAACAGTAGTAAGAGGACTAAGCAAGGCTCCAAAAGGCACGTTAGAGTGATCATAGCGAATGCCGCTGCCGATGTCAATTCGACACGCATGTATGTGGAGGCAGTGGTAAACAGTCACCGAGTGGAGTTCTTGCTCGACACTGGCTCGGACATAACCCTGCTAAATGAAGATGTCTGGAGGCATATGGGAGCTCCAAAGCTTGAGAGGACAAATGTCGTTGTTAAAAACGCCAGTGGAAGTTCCATGAAGATACATGGGAAATTGTGGTGTGAATTCAAGATGAAGGGCCTTAGAGCGGAAGGCTACGCGTATGTAACGCCCTTCAACTCCCTTATGGGACTAGAGTGGATCCAGAAAAATGAGGAGATGATGTACCATATGAAGATGATGGTAGCGCAAGTGAAAGTGAAGGACTCCAATCTGGGAGAGGAATTGAAGAAGACCTTTCCTAGTGTTTTTGAAGAGGGTCTGGGACTCTGCACAAAGGAGAAAGCTGAACTACAGCTTGTGCAGAATGCTCGTCCAGTTTTTCGAGGTTGCAGACCAGTAGCGCATGCTGCAGTAGAGTCCGTCGACAAAGAACTCGATAGACTTCTGCAAATGGGTGTGATAGCCCCGGTGAGCCACAGTGAATGGGCTGCACCAATAGTATGCGTAAAGAAGCAGAATGGGAAGTTGAGAGTTTGCGCAGATTTCTCAACGGGTCTTAACAAAGCATTGCAGTCTTTCGATTATCCTTTACCAGTGCCAGAGGATATCTTTGCGTCGTTAAATGGAGGAACGGTGTTCTCGCAGATAGATCTGTCAGATGCCTATTTGTAGAGTTATCTGAAGATGCGAAGAAGATGGTGGTGATCAACACGCACAGAGGGTTGTTTCAGTACAATCGCTTACCGTTCGGGATAAAGACTGCGCCTGGAACCTTCCA
This sequence comes from Heligmosomoides polygyrus polygyrus, assembly GCA_947396885.1. Classification (NCBI taxonomy): domain Eukaryota; kingdom Metazoa; phylum Nematoda; class Chromadorea; order Rhabditida; family Heligmosomidae; genus Heligmosomoides; species Heligmosomoides polygyrus. Next base: position 58,295,638 of record OX377202.1, read on the forward strand.
GCAGATAATGAATAAGATGGTATCAGGTCTAAGAGGAGTAACGACTTATCTGGACGATATCCTTGTGTGTGGTAGAGCGGAGCAGGAACACAAGGAAAACTTGTTTGCGTTGTTCGGAAGAATCGCGGATTACGGATTCAAAGTACGCCTGGAGAAGTGTGCGTTCTCCAAACCAGAGATACGATATCTTGGTTTTATCGTAGACAGAAACGGTAGAAGGCCAAACCCGGATAAGGTGGAAGCTATCAAGAACATGGTGGAACCGACGAATGTCAGCCAACTGAGAGCAATCCTGGGCATGGTTACATATTATTCCGCATTCATGCCAACGATAAAGGAATTACGAGGACCGCTAGATGTTCTGTTGAAAAAGGATGTCAAGTGGGAGTGGACATCGCGACACCAGAAAGCGTTTTGTGACCTGAAGGCAGCACTGTCTAGTGAACTGAATCTCGCTCACTACGATCCTAGGCAGAAGATTGTCGTTGCGGCGGATGCATGCGAATATGGCATCGGAGGTGTCATTTCGCATAGGTACTCAGATGTTTCTGAGAAGCCTATTGCACACGTTTCTCGATCACTGACAAGCGCTGAGAAGAACTACTCGCAGATCGAAAAGGAAGCACTTGCGCTTGTGTTCGCTGTCAAGAAGTTCCACAAGTATGTGTTCGGCAGGAAGTTTCTGCTTTTGACAGACCACAAGCCGTTGTTAGCCATCTTCGGTGACAAGAAAGGAGTTCCGGTTTATTCAGCGAATCGACTTATGAGATGGGCGATAACTTTGCTTGGATATGATTTTGACATAGAGTATGTCAACACAGCGAAGTTCGGTCAAGCAGATGGCTTGTCAAGATTGATGCAAAGACATCGTTATGAAGGAGAAGACATTGTGATCGCTGCTGTAGAAAGCGATGTGTCTCTGTTGTTGAAGGATTGCATCAGGAAGCTGCCTGTCACTCATGAGCACGTAGAGACGTGTACGGAAAGGGATCCAATGCTCAAAAAGGTCAAGTCATGTGTGAGAACAGGAAGATGGTCCAAAAGAAATTCCGAGCTGGTTCCGTTTTACAACCGAAGGGAGACACTGTCAGTTGTAGGGAAGTGCCTTATGACTGGAGAAAGAGTTGTAATTCCTCGGGAACTAAAAGCGAAAGTCTTGAAAGAACTACACATAGGACATCCTGGGATTGTGAGGATGAAGAAGTTGGCAAGAAGCTATGTGTATTGGCCGAGCGTTGATAAGGATTGTGAAGACGTAGTAAAAAAGTGTTCAAAGTGCCAGGAGAATGCGAAGTCTCCTATCAAAATGCCTTTAGAGACTTGGCCAACCCCAACTCGGGTATGGGAACGAATACACGTCGACTTCGCTGGACCGATGCATGGATATTACTACATAGTAATAGTCGATGCTTTCAGTAAGTGGTCAGAGATGGTAGAGATGAGAAACATCTCGGCGATAGAAACCGTGAAGGTTTTGAAGAGCCTGTTTGCGCGATATGGACTACCGCAAACCATTGTGAGTGACAATGCTACACAATTCGTGTCAGATCATTTCAAGAGTATGTGCGAAGAAGGAGGAATTGCGCACATTAGAACTCCCCCTTATCATCCGCAGTCGAATGGGCAGGCGGAACGCTTTGTTGATACTCTGAAACGAGGTATCAAAAAGCTTAGAGGGGAGGAGAGACCTACGGAGGAAACGTTGAACGTAGTGCTAGAGGCGTATAGGACGACGCCAAATTCAACATTGAACGAGAAGACTCCCGCAGAAGTGTTCTTGGGGAGGAAAATTCGGACGCGGCTAAGCTTGTTGATACCGCTGAAGCAGGAATCAGAAGATCCTCGCCCAAGAGAAAGGCGAGAGACAATGGAAGAACAGTTCAATAGGAAGCACGGAACTGTTTCGCGGAAGTTCAAAATTGGTGCCAAGGTATTTGTACAGCAGTGGAAAGCACCACATTTTGTCTGGACGAGAGGCGTGGTGAAAAGGCGTGTTGGAGCCGTGAACTATGAAGTTGAGGTAAACGGAAAGGTGATTCGGAAGCATGCGAATCAAATGCGTCCACGCCTTGATGGAGATGACAGTCTTGAAGACGATTCGGCACTGAAGACACTTCTGGATGTCCTCGAGCTACAAGATGATCAACGTCGCGGTGTACCTCTTTCTCAACCCGTCAACAACGACGCAACCAATGCTACGGATCGCCAGCGCCACTCTTCTCCTCAAACGCCACCTCCTCTGCGCCGATCAACGAGGATCAGACGACCAGTCCAACGATATGGATCTCCTACCGCGTAGTTTTCTGTTGTTGAGTGTATTTGTCTAAATTCCACTTGTAATTCTGATTTTTGTAGTAGGATAAGTATTTAACAGTTTAAATTATTTTCCTACTAGGGGAGGTGTTGTGGCAGTGACCCAGACGTTTGACCTGATGGCTGAGTCCGTGTTCGGCAAGTTGTACGCCGATGACCACCCAAGGAGTGGTCTCCCGCTAACAAGTAAGTAGATCGCGAGCAGGCGAGGCGGGAAGCGGACTGCATAAAAGGCCGGCAGCAGGAGGCATTGGCATGCTAAGGTCGGGTCCACGACTCCCCAGTTGTGGATATTGTTCTCCTTATCTTTCCCTTAATAAATCTCTACATTTCTCTCTCTCTCTCTCACCAAGTGGCTCTCGGAGCAGACGGGTCGCAGGAAGGAGACCCAGCAGATTTGTATACCAGGCAGAGAGGTATACAACACTTCTGAATCCCTACGCTTGGTCCCTATTCATACCCTGACGCGTCGCCCGCTGAATATATCGTAAACATGGACAATCCGCGGCCAAGAATATATGTAGTTCGCCAGCAATTGCCCATGGTTAACGTCGCACTGTCGTAGGCATTTATTGGCCTCAGTCCCCCTCCCGTGACGTACACGGAGCATTAGCCGATTACATAAATAAATATAAAAATAAATAAATAAATAAATATATTAGTACGATAAGTGAACTATGACTGAGGTCAAGACGCTCTCGAAAGTTTCCTTTTTCAAGGGCATCGGACTCGAACTAGACGATACGTCAGCTTTTTGGGCAAAGAAGCTCACCGGATTCGCCCTGATGTGTAAGTAGTGACCTTTACGGTCGCTTTCTCCTTATGATTGTTGTGAATTTAGGTGCTAAAGCAAAAGCAGAAGCAGAAATGGGGATAGTGTACTCAATTTGTGTGTGACATAAATAAATAAATAAATAAATAAAACATGGATGATAGGTGGAGCCTTTGTTGGCGCCGGTCATGTTGCGCCAGTAAAGTGGTCCAACTCAGGTCGGATAGGAAGTGAAGGAGCATTCCCTATAGGCTGCCCTGAAAAAATCTTGATTCATCTAGCGTATAAACTACGAAGTAACGAAAGAGGGTTTAGATATACATAAAAGCTAGAACCTTCAACGCAAGCTAATGGAAGTGAAGAAGGATTACCAGAGAGCGTTTTTTGTTTGTTTGAGTTGCCACCCATTTGCAAAATAAATAAATGAATAAACAATTAAACTAGCGATGTGCCGATCTAGTCTAAAGAAAGCTTTACTACGTCTTTAATGGTCTAGTCTCAAGGGAAAGTAGTATTGCGGTTAGCTTCGAAGCAGTCACAAATAAGGGAGGATTGCGTTGCTCTAACGGTTTATTTGCGTTTGAATGCACTTACGAGAGATATGTATGAAATATGCTGACAAGCGGCATGCATCTAAGGAAGATAGCCGCCACTTTTATATGCGCAGCAATGGACACAAGCACTTGCAGGGCTGCTGCTGTTTCTCAATTTCTTCTCGCTGAAGACCTTCGTTTCACGGTTCCAAATCGTCGCCTCGCTAGCGAAAATCGCTGCTACTGGACTTGTTATCGGAACAGGATTTTATATGCTCATATTCCAAGGTTCGCTACGGTGGTTCATTTCCGAAATTATGAAAACAATAAAAGACAACAGAAATAGAAAATTAATTGGAAATGGTTTTCTTATACTGTATGAAACCAGGAGAAACGAAGAACCTTCAACACCCTTTCGAAGGGTCCAACTGGAACATTGGCCACATCGTGTCCGCGCTCTTCTCTTGTCTGTTCTCCTATGACGGCTGGGATATTCTCAACTTTGGCGCTGAGGAGATCGAGAAGCCGAAGCGGTATATGAGTTTTTATTCAGTTCTTACACCACTGGCTACCTTCGAGAGCTGCCAGCTGCATAATTAATGGCACGAGGTCTGAGGAGTACCCGGTGGCCTCAGTTGCAGGCCTTTTTCGCTGCCAACTTTGAGCTATGCTCGCGTTTTCGATTCCTGCTTGCAGCCAGCAAAAGCCATTTCTTCAGCACAACGGTTTTCATGGTTTCACTAGGTGTTTGCCTATAAGATCAATAATGACCAGTAGCATAACAGAACTGCTGAAACTTCAGGACGATGCCGCTTGCCATCATGATCGGTATGGTCTGCATTGCGTTAATATATGTAGCCGTCAACTTCGCTTACTTCATCGTGCTCAGTCCTAGTCAGATTCTCAGCACTGAAGCTGTGGCCATGGTTTGTTTTTAGCTTAGTTTTCAGTTAGCATGAAGGTTTTGCGCGAAGCCTCTTTGTTCGGAGGTATGGGCCGGTATCTGTGGTTTTACATTGGGGGACCGTAGACTTTTTTGATCCCTTTCATTTCAACTTTCCGCCTTTTAAGGCGGAATGCGAAGAAAGAACGTGAGGTTCTTGCTGCGGAAATTTGTGAAGAGGACGCATAGAAATGTAGGACTTGTCACGCCAATAACTTTAACGGAGTTTAGCGGCATCGAACCGCGATCCATTCTCATCGTGGAGCTCATGCCACCACTGTTGTAGGTTACCGCCCCGCATCAAATGTATCCGCAGTTCTTGGCGGCATTCTGTGCAATCACTGCGGAGAACTACGCCTACTCTAACTTTACAATTAACTAAAAGCATTAGCTTTCGAAAATTGCTCCTGTTGACGGATGTGGGCGACGACTCGCCGACGGCGGCAAGCCCGCATGTCGCAGAACTCTGCTCCAGGCATAAACTGTGCCTAACCTAGAGAAACACGGACATTGTGGACTCCGAAAATGCCGTCAATGACATGACCTTTCGACCACATAGGGAAGAATTCTTTCCTTCCCATCATTCGACACGTACCCCTCTCCGACATGCCAGTAAGGGAGCGGTCATTTTGATAGCCTCTTTACGTCTTCCAAACAGCCAAAGCACATTTCTTATTCATGAATACATGGGCCGTCAACATGATGCCTCTAATGAACATTTGCTACCGCTGGAGGTGTGCCACATTTCAGAAGTTCGCCCAGGTTGCTCTGGGCAAGGCTGACTTCATCATGCCGATATTCGTCGCTGTCCTGCTCGTGGGTTCGATGAACAGCACGATGTTCTCTGCCAGCAGGTTCCTAGCATTAATAAATCTTCGTGTGGCTGCTTTCTACTGTGTGGGTCGTTCAGGTACCTTCAAGCCGCCTCCAAACAGGGACATCTGCCGACGTTTATCAGCGCTATCAACCCTGTCACTGACTCTCCTAGAACTGCCCTCGTCGTGCATGTACGTTGGTTTGACCCCCTTCTTCTCATACTGCTGGAGAGACTGCCATATCGTTTCCTCACAAACTCTTTGTCATTTCTGCTCTCTACCACTGATCATATACCGTGCACCAGCTTTATAGCTAAAACATCCTTGCGTTCTTCCCGTTCTTCACAGAAAAACCTACTTTCACAGAAAATATCGGGTTATTGCAAGCGTTAAAGGCAGAAACAGGGTGCACTATTCAGAAGCATTCACCTATTTGCAGAACAGAAGAAAGTTAAATAAACAAAAGCAAACTGCTAGCAAACCATAATGGACATCAGTTACCAAACTCACTCCTTCATGCAGAGAAGTGGACTTTTACTTGGAGCGATTGTATAAACCTGCCAGATAGCATACTCCGGTCCTTCCCATTTGTTGCGTTCCAACAATCAGGCTTTCCCTTCAGCTTTTGTTCTACCTCTCTCCCCAGGCTTAAAGCGTTGTTCAGATCCTAATCGCTATGGTGATGTCGTTCGCAGGCGATCCAAGCAACCTCATCTCGTACGTGTCGTTTGCTCAGTGGTCGCAACGAGCGTGTACAATGGGAGCTCTGATCTGGATCCGGTTCAGGTCAGTAGCATTGCATGACCGCACGTGTGCATCAGGCTCATCCCAGCTCACAGGCGCTGGCCGGTCCACCCAGACAAGATTCGGATGCCCATTGTGATGCCCATCTTCTTCTGCCTCGTCTGCACCACACTGGTTAGTTGATAGCCTCGTAGGCGCCTTACCGACAACCGCTTTTCTTTTCTCAGGTTGTCGTCACTATCATTGACAACTTCTCTTCGGCTGCAGTCGGCATAGGTGCGTTGTCGCTACCGGGTTGATCGAAGGAATCTCCCCAGCGACCAATTTCAGGCATATGGGTCGGCGGTTTCATCGTCTACCTGATCTTCGTCTACGACCGAGCCCTCCCAGGCCTCGCCGGCTACGCTCGAGTCACGGACAAAATCAACGGTGGGCTGGCTCTGGCCACTGTTGGCAAATTTTCCTTGCCTCCAGCTTGGTTATTCAGCGTTCAGATAAAACAACTGCATGGACCCAAATCATCTTTGATCTCATGCCCGAACGAGGAGACGAGAACGAGTTCGCAAACGCGATTTCTGATGCCAAGGACAAAGCAAGTCTATTTATTCGTCCTGAATTAAGTGCAGTGTCAACCAACCACAAATCTATCTATATCTATTCGTTGATGTCGTGGTTGTCTGGGGAGGATAAAATCCTGTCTACTTCCCGCGACTCGTTGCATAGATGGAACATTAGGCAGACAGAGTAATGTGTGGAGAAAGATTTGATGCTGAATGAGGGTTTATCACTTTTCCGGGAGGTAAGGGGGCGGGGGGAGTGAGCCTATATATTTTGTTGTTCGTTATCCGGCTGGTTTTGGAGCTAGAACAGGCATTTCCTCACGATGGCGATGTCCGTTGCTCCACTTTGCTCCACTTGGCGCCACTGAAAACTGTTCGCTTCCGCGAGCTGAGCTAATCACGGACATTCGAGTACAGGCGAAAGGCCCGGGGGCGGTCAGGAGGTACACCCGCCCCACGCTGGGGGCGTGCGATCTTCCTCTCATCCCTCTTGCTCACCCACCCCAACCCCCTACGCTTCACCAAGTGTCTAACGGCTGCCTTACGAAACCTTTGGCATGCAAAACAAAAATTTCCGAACCGCAGAACAGCGGTGTACCTCCTTACGCCACCCCCTCAGTAGGGGGCGGTGTACCTCCTGTCGCGCTGCCGAAAGGCCCCTGTGATAGGTCGGCGCATGGAGTTCCCACGTCACATGACACGGTTGACGTGAATATCGAGATAGTGCTTGAACATTCGAATTCAACGAGTCGAACCGTGTCCTCCCAACCACGCCTCCTTCAACAGTCTGGCGACTGCAGTTGGAAACAGAAACTACGGTTGCTATTTTGGTGGAACAGCAACAGTGTGTTGTTATCCTGTTGGAGGTTTGCAACACACTGTTGTTATCCAGGCGAAGTGACTAGCGTGCTCCAGTCGGACACGTTCGGGCCGCAAGGAAGAAATTAGAGCTTCGCAACGCACTGTTGCTATCCAGGAGCGCCCCGCGCCGTTGCCTCTGCACACTTTCACTGTCTGCGCTCTGAATTGGCTGCGCGCCGTTGTTTCTCGAGCTCTCGCGCTGTCTGCGTCTCTGGGCAGGTCGCGCGTCCTCGGCCAAGATCTCCGCGTTCCCGTGTCTTGCGCATGCGTGTGTACACGCTCTTGCACTCTGCCCTCTCAAACCTTCTCGAAGCGGTCTTGACGCAATCATTACTGCCGCTGCCGCTTACAAGGTAGGGCGTCTGAAGCATATATATGAACGGGGAGCGAGTCACATACGGAGAATCCTACCCTCAATTAGTATAAAAATGTATTTATTTTTTGCCACGTCGTTAAAGCCAAGGAGGAGGGGTCTTTGAACTCATAATGGAATACGGAGCATCACGAGTTTGGGGTCTTCATGCCCGCGATGCCTCCGCCATCAAGGGACACGGGGCGCCGTGGAAGTGAGGTTGCTTAATGCGAAGAAGGTCAGGGGCTTGGTTCCTGTATGCTGCTGCATTTTTGCATTTCGACTGACTGGTTGAGATTTGGGGATTCTGACGTCTATACAATTTTCAGACGTTTCCTGCGCATTTTCTAGCTGTACGGAGTGTACCTTTCGTGCGACTTTTTTATTACTGACCGGATTTTCAAGCACAACGTCTTTGTCAATTTCAAGCTGACGTGCTGCGAAGTCCTTTAGTATGCTGGCCGTCCGTTCGGCCAGCTTGATTTCTTCCCTTGAAGGTCTCTTGTCTAAAGGTGGGTCATAGTTCAGCGGAAGCAGGTGGATCACTACTCGAGTATCTTCAGACACAGTTGATGCTAGGTTTTAGAAAATCTTCGACAGGCCTCTAATTTCCGGGTGACAGGCAAAGATGAGGGAGAGAGTGTGCCGATGCCGTTTAGGTTAATTTGCGGGATCCACAGATCGCGTTTCTCACTTGAACCACCTCCGACGTCACATCTTGGTTTCTTTTGAAAATTCCTGCAAGATTGTTTTCTCGAGGTCATTGGTCCATGTATGGAAACAGACTGTGAGAAGCCTGTAGCCTTTATACGTTGCCCGTATCGTTCCCAGTGGTGCTTCATGCACTTTGTACCTGAGTGTCACTGATTTTGAACATTTCTATATCATCATGTTGAATACCACAGCATTCAGCTGGAAAATTAGGCATAAAAAAGTCTGAAAATGGTATAGACCAGAATCCCCAAATCACAACCAGTCAGTTGAAATGCAAAGATGCAGCAGCGCGGAAGAACCAAACCCCGACCTTCCTCGTATGGAGCAACCCCACTTCCACTTGCGCTACGAGCCGTCTGCCGCCAGAGGCAGCGCGGGCGTGCAAGACCCCCAAACTCTTGATGCGCCATATTCCATTGTGACTTCGAGGACCTCTACTTCTTGGGTTTATCCACTTGGCAAAAAATAAACACATTTTTATACTAATTGAGGGTGTGGATTCCCTCTTAAACTCTTAACACATTGGCGACGGCGTGTCATTAGCAGTGTTGCGTGCATGGGACAATCGATCTTTAACTTGGCCAACGCGTACGCAGCATCACTCATGATGCGTATTGTCCCACTGGATCGCGTTTTTGCCGCGTCAAAAGTGTAAAGCCCTCCGCACACTTTTGCGGCAGCTGTGTACGCGGCAGAGGCCAGAACAGCCGCGTACGCGGCTTCCACTGCCGCGTGCTAGAGTTCGCGCGGCACTCCTCCCTCTCCCTCAATCACCAACGCGGCAATGCGGCAACAATGCCTTGAAGAATTACTGCCGCTGCCACCGCGTCTGCCGCGTAGGCGGCACCGCGTATGCCGCGTCTGCCGCATCTGCCGCGTAGGCGGCATATCAGCGGCAGGCTGCGCGAGGCTAGTTTTGCCTCGCGCGGCGACTCTGCGTCTCTGTCCATGCTTAAAGATAGGGCTGCCGCGTTGCCGCAAAAGTGTGCGGAAGGCTTGAGCGTGTGCGGAATTTTTGTTTCGATTATAGCAATGTGGCTCCGGCCGTTTCTGTTCCTTTCGTTTCCTTTTTAGTTTCCCGATTTTTGAACCGAAAATGGAAATACTGATGAATCAAAGTGCACTTCAGAATTTCAAACCTTGAAATGAAAACAGGCTTGACAAGGAAAACAACTGTATTTTGCCTAGCTGCAGTTTTTCTTGGAAAAACGACTGCATATCTGTTCCCATGCCTGAGTACATACTGCATTTAAAAAATATCAAATTGAGTTTAAAGCCATAGAATAGAATTATTAACAAAAAAGTCTCCATCCATTCGTACTATATTGCGGTAATCATTTGATCTGTGGAAACAGTATTCCCACCTATTACTTCTACTAAATCCTATATTTATACGCATCTAAAGAACTGTTAAGGGGTGGGAAATTTAATGGTCATTCAAGCGAAGCTTTTTGTGAAACACCATGCACAGGTTAAGGCCTATGGTATAGTCCCGCGGAAGTATCCGCGGAACGGGAATGATCTAGCCAGGACCCAACGCGCGCCCAATAGCCGCAGTCCGCAACGCCCATTTTCCGCGGATCGTCGGGTCGGTGAACTTGGAACGTTCCTAGTTCACGCAGTGATAAAGCGCTCCAACGCGATTATCATTCAGTGTCGGCCGTTGACCGCGCTGGGTCGGCGGCCATCTTCCGCGGTGCATTCCTCGTCCGCGGACGTCCCGCGGGCACTCCGGCGGGACTATACCATAGGCCTAAGTGAAGTTTTTTGAATCAACAACTTTTTCGACTTTCTTAAAACGTGTAGAGCTTGTTTTGAAAGGTGCTCGACCAGAGGCCGGATTCATGATTGGTAAGGTTAGGGATGAAAAAGTTTACTCAGTAAAGATAGTGGGTGGAGGGTAAGTTTGGTATTCATGAACAGCTTATCAGCGTAGTCGTTTCATGCGTAAAAATTCGTCGAGCGGTTCATCCAGTGATGAACATTTCGATTCAGTTCGACGTTTATTTGCAGACATTTTTCTACCCAGTTGATTAGATAGTTAGTGGATGTCCTCGGAGAATAATTAATCCTTAGACGCTCATGTGTGGTGGGACATGTGTACTTTTAGCGAAACAGCGTTTCTTAGCCAAAAAAAATGATAGCAACCACAGAAAGCTTTACGCGCATATAAAAAAGAAAAAAGAATTTCGTCTATCACTCTGGTTTACAATCACACAAGAATAATACAATATACTTAGAGTATCTTAATTCTCTAGCTAGAATATATATTCTGCTCTCTAAATTAGGGTGTTTTCAACACACCTCGCTTTGACTAACACCATAAGGCGTATGTTGGGATAGTTTATTATTGTTTTGTTGCTTCAGAACCAAAGACAAAGGAATTTTGTGTGGAATAGGATCCTTGGCGACTGCTCATGAATGAACCTCACTGGATAAAACTTCCCGCTGATAAGCTTGCTTAGTAAGGATGATGGGTGTAGGGTAGATTTGGCATTCATAAGAGTGCGTAGCGCTATCATGGATATCACTGGATACTGCCTGCATTTTTAACTGATCATATCGATGTCGAAGGGCTAACGAGTATCTTGAATTATTTGAATAAGTTTCGTTTCATATTTTACACATTTTAGTTGTTGTAGCAGCTCCCAATTATTATGGACATATAGGAACTTCTCTTGTCGGGGGAGTGCACTGCTAGAAAAGAGAAACAAACACAAACACGCTGGCCTAGCCAAGCCAGAAACTTGAAAACAAGGAGAGGAGAACTATCGTAGATTCACTTATTGTGTAGTCTCTGTAAAACAGTGCCCTTTCTATTTTACCCTCCTTGTCAAATAAGTGTCCACTAGGACAGACACAACATTTAGGCCTATGTGTAGCTTCATTTCAACATTCGTGCTTACCTGATGCCGGTAACTTCACGTGCCGGACAACATAGAAAAAAAGGACCCGTCACTATGCAGGTTAGGGGAGGGCACTTCCCCGTAGTTGCGGATTTCTTCAATGTACAGCTCAAGGTACACCGTAAGCTGGTTTATCTCTGCTCTAGAATTTAGCTAGATTAAAAAAAGATTCATAAACAGAAAAAGAGAATTATGAAAAGGTGTCATCGCGACAGTGCATGTCCCCAACCCACCGCTATTGAACGACATCCTGCATAATATTTTTGAATTGCAGTAGGGGTGTACGTAAAAAAATTGAATTTGCATTAGGGCTAACTTAGCAGTTGTTGAGTCGTAGCGTTTTCTTCCCTTTGCTCGATAATCATATAAAATTTTATGTATCATACTCTATAATAACGGCCAGGCTATGAGTCATACCATCGATCGGCAGAAATTAGCCATAAAATAGGGAGAAAATCGGGGGGGGGGGGAGAATGGGAGGAAAATTACGACACGAAAATAGCGAAAAATACCCAGACGTCTTCTACCTGCCTGGAAACTTTAGCCCTGGTGTAGTCGCAGTCGCTGAACACGAATCTGAAGTTCGTTTTTAAAGTATCGATCGCCATCAATCGATATTGATCAAATTACGGGTCGCGAAAATAGCGGAAAATGCGTAGACGTATTCTACCTGACTGGAAACTTCAGCCCTGGGGCAGTCGAGGTCGAACAACACGAACCTGAAGTTTGTTTTTGCAGTATCGATCACCGCCAATCGATACTGATCAAATTACGTGGCGCGAAAAAAGCGGAAAATACCCAGACGTCTTCTACGTGCCAGGGGATTCAGAAGACGTGCGGAATACGTCGCATGACGTACCTGGGACTCAAAAGACGTGCCAAAGACTTCGCTCAACGTGTTTGGGGATTCAGGTAGAGGGGCTGAAGATGTCGTCCGACGTGTCTGGGAATTCAGAAGGAGTGCCGAAGACGTCGTCCGCTAAGTGGGGATCATTGACGTAGACCCGTACCAGTAATGGGGGACCGTTTCACTAGGGGAGGACCTGTAGAGAGGAACCAATAGATCGCCCTATCATACTACACCCACGGATCTCCCTCGATAGAGAGCCTTCGGGCTCTCTTGTTAAGAGGGATCTCGGGCCGCTTGTCGCAGGGCCACGTGGCGCGTCCCCGGGTGGTGGATAGGGGAATTAAACGCGAACCAAATGCGACCGTGTACTGCCCAGAGACGCAGGTGGGATGCAGGGGATGGACTCCTTGCTCCTGCTGTGTCGGGTCGATGCGTTCCTTGTGCGTGGGAGCGGCATGTTCGTGCACAGTGTGCGTGGATGTGTCCGTGACTGTGCGGATTGTAACTGTGTCGGCTCGGCCAAAAGCTTGCACTCGGTAGACTGGGAGTACATGTAAGGCGATTCGAGGCCGCCTTAAGTCTCGCCCCGTCCCTTCGAGCAGTCTGGCTGGCTGCCCGGAGTACCCCGCCCGCACGACAGAGCCTGACTAGCTACCCGTGTTGTATTCCAGTCAAACACAGCAGCACTAAAGGGCCTCATTCCCCTGACCCCGAAAGAGCCCCCATTTCTGCAGCGATGGGAAGGACGAGTACGGAGAGGCTGTTAAAATTTCAGGGCCTAACCAGGGTGCGCAAATTGAGAAGGACTAGGATGACGATTTGACTTATAACGCCCGCACACTTGCATCGGAAGCAGCCGGCCAGGACCTGATAATGCAAGCCAGGAAGATCAAGCACGACGTCATTGGACTGTCCGAAACGAGAAGACACCACTTCCTACACGCCGCCTACGACTCCGGAGAAGAACTGTTCCTTGGAACATGGGACAGCAGGGGAGTAGACGGCGTTATTGTCCCTGTCAACACGCACTTGGCCATGAACATCGATCTCTGACAGTCTCTGACAACCCGAATCGGACGTCTGCGCCTGAAGTGATGTGGCTCCGTACTAGCTTTGACTGTATTCGTCGCGTATGCCCCAATATCCGACTACGACGACGAAGAAGTCGAAGCCTTCTACGTGGAGCTGGAGAATTTCTATAAGGAAGACCACACCTTCTACAAGGTGATCATCGGCGACTTCAACGCCAAGATCGGGCCACGAAGGTCGCCGGAAGAACTTTACATCGGAACCCACGGTTTGGAGCGGAACGAGCAAGGTGAAAGGCTGTCTGAGTTTATAATGTCGACCAAGACCATCCATGGAAACTCGCAGTTCCAGAAGCCTCCCTCCCTACGATGGACCTGGGAATCCCCCGGTGGCCAGTTCCACAACGAGATCGACCACATCATCTTCAATCGCAAGTATTGCCTGACCGATGTCTCCGTTGTCCCCAAGTTCTACACGGGATCGGACCACCGCCTCCTTCGCGCGAGGTTCCGCTTTTCGCGTCAAGGAGAGAAGGCCGCGAAGTTCAAGAAGAGGAATCCCAGAACGACCATCAACTGGGATCTCTACACCTCTCTTGTCGGCCTTTGGGAAGATGCCGTCATGGACAACGTCGACGAGGAATACGATCGCTTCGTGCACCATCTCCACGATAGTGCTAAGGGAGCCGAGAGCTTAAAGACCACCAAGAGACGCCTGTCTCCGGAAACTCTTGAGCTGATACGCCAGCGTGGAGCAGCACGAGCGTCAGGCAACTACCAACTGACGTCCGATCTTGCAAAGCTATGCAGAGCGGCGATAAAGGAAGATCTCAAGGAGAGAAGGGCGGAAGTGTTGGCTGAAGCAGCAGAGGCAGGACTGAGCATCCGCAATGCCCGCCGGAACTCGCCAACTTCAAGATCAAGATGACCGCTCTCCGACGTCCTGACGGAACCATCACCTCTTCCAGAAGGACCATGGAGAAAGTCATCCACGACTTCTACTCCGATCTCTTCGATAGCCACGTCCACCTGCCCCCATGCCATCTTCCGCAGGATGGATACGTCGTCCCCTCTGTTCTCTCTTCCGAAATCCGACACGCCATCTCGTCGGTGAAGAAACGTACAGCACCCGGTTCTGACAGGATCAGAGCTGAACACCTGAAGAACCTCCCGCCAGCGCTCATCAACACCCTGGCGCGGCTCTTCACACGTTACCTGTCGGAGTGCAAGGTTCCATCTCAGTGGAAGACCAGCAGAACCGTCTTGCTGTACAAGAAGGGAGACGTGCACGACATTGGCAACTATCGCCCGATCTGCCTGTTGTCCGTAGTCTACAAGCTGTTCACTCGAGTCATCCTGAATAGGATTAGTAGAACGCTGGACGAAGGACAGCCATGCGAACAAGCAGGATTTCGGAGAGGATTCAGCACGATCGACCACATACACACCATTACGAAGCTCATCGAAGTGTCGCGAGAGTACAAGCTGCCGCTGTGCCTTACGTTCATCGACCTGAAGAAGGCATTCGACTCCGTCGAGACTGAAGCGGTCATGGAAGCCCTGCTCACCCAGGGCGTTCCTACTCAGTACATCAGGGTCCTTCGAGAGCTGTACAGTGGATTCACGACCAAGATCTCACCATTCTACAACGACGTCGTCATTGACGTGAAGAGAGGTGTTCGACAAGGGGATACCATATCCCCGAAGCTCTTCAGCGCCACCCTCGAAAACGTCATGCGCGAACTAGAATGGGAAGACATGGGAGTGAAGGTCGACGGCCGGCAACTGCACCATCTTCGCTTCGCTGACGACATCGTGCTCATAACACCGAGCATCAGTCAGGCGGAACGAATGCTGGCCGACTTCGATCGTGTATGTGGAAGCGTTGGACTGCAGCTGAATCTTACGAAGACGATGTTCATGAAGAACGGATGGGTTTCTGATGCCCCATTCTCGCTCAACGGAACGAACATCTCCGAATGCTCCAGCTATGTGTATCTGGGTCGCGAACTCAACATGGCCAACGACCTAGCACCAGAGCTGAGCAGGAGGAAACGAGCGGCTTGGGGAGCTTTCAAGAGCGTCGAAGAAGTCGCGAAGAAGACGAAGAACGTCCGACTCCGTGCCCACCTATTCGACTCCACTGTTCTTCCTGCCCTAACATACGCCTCAGAGACCTGGGCTATACGAAAGCAGGATGAACACGCGATCAGCGTCGCGCAGCGTGGAATCGAGAGGACGATGCTCGGAGTGACACGACTCACGCAAGTGAGAGAAGGCCTCCGGAGTTCCGAGCTTCGCCGACGTTCGAAGATCAGAGACGCTGTCGCATGGGCCAAGTCGTCGAAAATTAGGTGGGCCGGCCACGTAATGCGATTCGCAGACACCCGCTGGACGAGAGTCGTCACAGATTGGATTCCGCGGGATGTCAAAAGAACACCAGGACGCCCACCAACGCGTTGGTCGGACTTCTTCGTGAAAGCCCTGAACGACCGATATGACGCTCTTCGTGTCCCTCGAGCGAGGAGGATCCATTGGACCACTCTGGCACGCGACAGGGACGAATGGAGACGCTGCTGGCGCCCGCTCGAGCAAGTCGATGATCAACGGGACGACAGGTGATACATGTGATACAGGTGATCATACTACACACTATACGTACTGCGGGCCAAAAGCTGTACAAGTAAAACATCTAGCTTGGTGTGATTGTCCCTAGCTTAGTGATACTGCAACATCGCGCGAAACGCGCAAGTGCGACGTACGCCGGTAGGCGTGACGGAGCATTTGTATTATATATATATAGTATATATGGTAGTATATGTATATATAGTAGTATATAATATTAGGTTGGCAACTAATTTCGTGGACTCTCAAGAATCTTCAGCAAAAGTACTTATTAACAAATAACTAATGACAATCTTTAACCAAAATAAGATCCCTCGGAATGCAGAAGTGCTTCCCATATATCAGGTAGCTGGTCCCACGGCCATGGAATTATTGAGCTTTTAAAGCCGAGAATCTTTGGAGGTGCATTTTGACCCGGTCCACATTATTAAATCGTCTTCCAACCAAGAAGTACTGCACCGAACTAAAAATGTGGTAGTCACTCAGCGCAAGGTCTGGGCTGTAAGGTGGATGAGTTTGACGCTCCCCGTCAAGGTCTTCTATTTTTTGAGGCGTCCGGTTCGCTACGTTCCCTCCGTTTGGTGGTGTCAAGAAGGTATTAACTTCTGGGAGCTCGTCAAGAACGGTTCCAGCATTGATGCTGTAATCTACTCTTCTCAACCTGGCCGCGCGCAGACTGAACTCCGCTGGAATCGATTCAGACAGATTTTCAGGAGCGGAATTATCTATCAGCAAGATAACGCCAGATCACACGTCACGAATCGGGAGCTTCAGAAAATCGAAGACCTTAGCTGGGAGCGTCTAAATCACCCTCCTTACAGCACAGGCTATGCGCCAAATGACTAGCACCTTTAAAGCACGCTGCAGCACTTCTTGGTTGGAGGACGATTTATTGATATGGACCATGTCAAAATGCACCTCCAAGGATTCTTGCCTTCAAAAGCACAAGAATTCTATAGCTGTGGGATGGGCCAGGTAGCTGATGAATGGGAAGCAGTCCCGCGTTCCAACAGATTTTACTTTGGTTGAAAACTGTTATTTGTTATTTGTTTACAAACACTTTTGTTGAAGGCGCTTGAGAGTCCACGAAATTAGTTGCCAACCTAATAGTATATATACAATATATGATAGATAGAATTAGATAATTAGATAGATAGTTTAAAGAATTGCCGTCTGAGGAAAACGAAGCAATCGGCCAGACTTTTGCTAATGCTGGTGATGTTATTCTGGCGGATCAGGTCGAGGAAGATAGGACTTTTTAAGTATTTATTATTGGACGATATTTCGCATAATTTTTTCGAATAGTTAATAATAAACACTTGGCCTTAGGCGTTATTGATTCAGTATAATGGGATGTGGGTCTAAAGACGAAGTCATGGAAAAGAAAGGAATTAAAAGCAAAACCGGCAACGCTATTCTGTTTAGTAAAGGATCTACCCCATCTCTACAGTCGGGTAGAGTTTTTCACTACCCTTTACTCTAAACCGGTTTTCATGAATGCTGAGTAGCGCATGAAATTTTACCCCTCACCCTTGTCGACCTCTGAATATTTGCTTATCAATTTATTGTCGACGTGATAATAGCTATCAATCGCCGAATGATAAACCTCTACCCTGCCCTTCACCCACCGCTTCACTATTGTGAATCACAGGAAATGCTCAAATTTCTACCCACTAGCCACATAACCCAGGGTAAACTCAATCATGAATTCGGCCTCAGAATGAAAAGTAGAAAACATTGGCAGAAAAGCTGTTCAGCTTGAGGTGAAAGACGCTGTCGTTATCGCATGTGACCTCAACGGTCATGTTAGGATTGCGAAAAATGGTTACAACTGTCACGGCGGTTTTGTATATGGAACATGTAACGCTGATGGTGAGCGAATCCTCGATTATGCGGAGTCGTATCCTATCCTACTATATATAAGCGAGAACGGTCGTTTGTCTGTGTGTGAGTGATTGTGTGTGTTTGTTTGCACAGAAGTGCTGAAGGAGTGTGTTGGGAGGAAGTATGGGAAGGGGGGGGGGGCGATGGTTGTATAATAGTTGTCAACAGTTGTCAACTGTTGAAGTTGTCGACAGGCGTCCATGTTCAGACGACATATCAACGATGTCGCGCAAAGGAGGTGCGTGTTGGGAAGAGATGTCCCCCACCTCCTTCAACATGCGTCAGGTGTCAGCGAGGTGGGTCAACAGGTGTCTGGGTTCAGAAGACGTGTCACCGATGTCACACCAAGGACGTTCGGGTTGAGGAGTGGTGTCACCGATGTCGCGCGAGGGTTCCGGATTCAGATGACGTGTTACCAGTGAAGGTGTGACCAGTAATGGGGACCGGTGAAGGATGGGGTTCCAGTAAGGGGACCGGTAAAGCGTTGACCAATAAAGGAGGGACCAGTGAAACTGGGACCAGCAATGAGGACCGGTGAGGGGGGGGGGGATCCAGTGAAGACCGGTGAAGGAGTGGGGAGGGGTCCAGTGAAAAGGGTACCGGTAGAATGTTGACCAGTGAAGAGGAGACCAGGTGAAGGGAGCAGGTGTACAATGAAGGAGAATCGGTGAAGGAGGGGGGAGGGGTCCGGTAAAGGGGGACCGGTAAGGAAGGAACCAATAATGGGGACCGGTGAGTTGGAGGAGGGGTCCAGTGAAGGGGAGACCGATAGAAGGTTGACCAGTGAAAGAGGGAACAGGTGAAGGGGAACCGGTGAGGAAGGTACCATTAATGGGGATCGGTGAATGGGGGGAGGGGGTCCAGTGAAGGGGGACCGGAAAAGGGTTGATGAATAAAAGGAGGACCAGTGAGGGTGGGACCAGTAATGGTGATCGGTGAAGGATAGGATGATCAGCGAAGAGGGGACCAGTAAAGGGAGGTCCAGTGAAGGTGGGAGAAGTAGTAGGAACCGACGAAGGGGAAGGAGGACCAGTGAAGGGTGAACCGGAAAAGGGCTGACAATAAAGGGGAACCAGTGATAAGGAACCAGTTAAGAGGTCCAGTGAAGGTGATGGACCTGTTTTGCCCTATTCCGCTATAGCATTCTATATAGCAAAACCAGTTTTTTACTGTAATGAATGAGAGAAGGTCTGAAGAGGAGAAGAAGACGTTCGGGGTGTTCTATTCTCCGAGTTTGGGGGGGGGGGCGAAGCCCCAACCAGACGTGGCGGCCGGCAGGCAACTGAACCCGCTGATATGCACCCTTAAGTTCGCCCTCCGACGCTGAGGCGTGTGGAGTGATGCGGCCCACCAAGAATCAAGTGGCAGCGGTTGAAGGGAAACGCTGCAGATTTTGTTTCTCGTATTCGGTTACCGATGGTGACAACCGTCGACGAAACATGGAAAGATGCCACCGATACGATATTACAAGCTGCATGTTCAGAATAAAACATGACTAAGCCTGGACGCCGCAAGATCGAGAAGTTGGCGTGGCTGTGGACTAACGACGTAAGAGAAAAAGTTCGAGAGAAGAAAAAATTATATCACGCGTTCCTGCGCGACAAGACCGCAGACAAATGACGCATGTACCAGGAGGCGAAGAAAGCGGCTCAGAAGGCCGTAGCCGTTGCAAAAGACGTCTATTACGACGATGATCTCAGCGATAAACTGGAGACGCGCGATGGTGAGCGACATCTTTATCGACTTGCCATGGTATGCCATCGTCAGGCCGAGGACATCAAGAAATTCTTTGGCATCAACGATGAGAACGGCCATCTACTGACGAATCGCAAGAGGGCTATGAAACGATGGCATGACTACTTCGAGAGAATTTCGACAGTAGAGTTTGCTTATCTGCCTATCCCTTGCGTCCCTCCTACGCACGGTCCTGTGCGGAAAATCACTGTGGAGGAGACGGAAGCGGCTTTGAAGAAGATGAAGCGAGGCAGAGCAACGGGCCCTGACGATATAGCGACCGACCTATGGAGGCTGAGATGCTGCGGTCCTGCTGAGTGGCTGACGAAGTTTTTCAAGCAGGTCGTTGTGAAAAGAAATAGTTGGCAGGGAAGCACGACGATCCCGATTTGGAAGAAGAAGGGCAGCCCTGGGAACTGCACGAATTGCCGTCCAATTCGCTTGCTCTCGCACAACATGTAAATCTTCGAGCGAATTGTAGATGGACGTATTCGCGATATCGTCCAACTTTCCACCAATCAATGTGGCTTCGTAGCGGGCTGTGGCACCATCGTTGCCATACATGCTGCTCGTCTTCTGGTAGAGAGACATCGCGAAAAACAGAAGCCGCTGCACCTAGCTTTTCTCGACTTAGAAAAAAAAACATTTAATCGTGTACCGCGTGAAGGCATATGGTATGGCTTACGACAACACGGTGTTCACGAAGAGCTTATTGAGTGGGTGTGCATACTTTACTCTTGCCCAAAGAGTAAAGTACGAGGGCCAGCCGGCACATCGGCGGAGTTTCCTATCTCCGTCGGTGTTCACCAAAGCTCTGCGCTTCCCCCGCTCCTTTTCATTGTCGTAATGGATGCCATTTCGAGAAACCTTCAAAAGCCTACCCTTGGACGCTGCTGACGTAATGCTTGCAAGCGAAGAGAAGAGCGAACTCGAGCGACAAGCGCAAGCTTGGTACGACCGCTTGGCGATGTTCGGGCTCAAGCTAAACGTCAAAAAATCTGAATACTTGACGGCAGACGTAAACGAAGCCGGGTCCATTGAGATCAACGGCACTACGCTGGTACAGACGATTCAAGTACATTGGATCTGCAATTCCGTCTGATGGTAGTCTGACGTTCGAGGTGAACTCGCGCGTGAGCGCAGCGTTCTCCAAATGGCGCTCGATGACAGGCGTTTTATGCGACAGGAAGATATCGGAACGCCTCATATCTCGAAGACCTATAGAACGGTCGTCCGACCAGTAGCGATGTATGGAGCTGAGTGCTGGCCTGCAACCAAGGAGGTTGAGACTCGCCTCAGCGTAATGGAAACGAAAAGGCTGCGCTGAACGGCTGGAGTTATGTGTCTGGACCGTACTCTCAACGATGAAATACGCCAAAGGTTTGGTGTCACTCCAATTGCTGAAAGTTACATGAAGCTCGCCTTCGATGGCCACGTTCTTCGCGCTAATGGTGACACTTTTCTGAAGATTAGCCTCAAAATTATGTGCCCGGAAAACGGCCTAAAGGGCGGCCGAAGCAGCGTTCCCTTGATACGTTGCATATGGAGCTGAAGGATGCTAGTCCCCGATCACGCCGCTACCAGAAGAGCGGACCACGCCTCGAAGTGGGACAAACGCTGAAGAAAACAAGAAGAAGAACAGGCATTTTCTCATCGAGCAACAGTTGGTGTAGTTGGAAGGATGCCTTATTTCCATTCATCCCGGTTGGCTAAACTTGTACCACGCATGTATGAGACCTACTAAACGATGAACTGCTCATTGACTCGTTACCGCACGTCATCTGTACACCAAAGAGCTGAGTCGATTATTAGAGGTGGAAGCCTCCGCTTCCAATGAAGAGCTATTTGCCGTGTGCTCGATTTGACTGCGTGCGGCAATGGTATATTAAGGTGGGCCAAAAGTAATGAGACAAATTCAAGAAATTTCTTTATCTCTTTATAACACAATTACAACTCAACGGTGCTGAGGAATGTGTTCACTATTAAGGTCAGTGACCTCGCTGCCATCGATCAGCCAACTTCCTGATCCCATCCCTCCAGAACTGCTTAGGCCTGGTGCGATCCACTGCTCGTTATGGTTGTCGCGGTCTACAAGAGTCCTTGTGTTCCTTCCGACCGAAG
The DNA here is from genome assembly GCA_947396885.1 of Heligmosomoides polygyrus polygyrus. Classification (NCBI taxonomy): domain Eukaryota; kingdom Metazoa; phylum Nematoda; class Chromadorea; order Rhabditida; family Heligmosomidae; genus Heligmosomoides; species Heligmosomoides polygyrus. Next base: position 58,317,393 of record OX377202.1, read on the forward strand.
TCCTATAGGCTCAAAAAGTAGTGGTAACCGCATGGAGAGATGTCCGGAGAATACGGTGGGTGAGGCATTTGAACATAGCCCAGCTGAGCAAGCTTACCCTTGGTGACTTCTGCCAGATGTGGTCCGGCGTTGTCGAAGGAGAAGTCCTTCTTGAAGCGCTGAGGCCGAATAAGTGCGAGTCGCTGGTCCATCTCTTCTATTCCGTCCACCATGGACTTGAAGTCCATCGTCGTGTTTTTTGAAAAAAGCTTCCAATACACCGGGCCATGGGCGCAGACTCAAAGGCTCAGAAGGTGCTCCCGCCGTGAACATCCCGCCGAACGAAGGTAACAGGTCACCACGCCTCACCCAGACTCGCTGCTTGGCAGGGTTAAGGTAAAAGACGTACTTCTCATCTTGCGTGACTATTGAGTCCAGGCTACTCGGGGTTGGTAATTGGGCGAGATTTGCGCGACACAGGTCGACTCGTCAGACTAGGGTTTCGGCATGAGACAGACTGGGGTTTTGGCATGTTTCTGGAACGGGCGAAAGTAGTCACTTCTCAAGTGGCCTTCAGTAAGTAGCCAACAAACATACAAAGACGAGAAGCACGAAACCCGACTCCAGTCACGACATATGTGGGCACGGCATGGAGAGTCTCATTCCCACCGCGGACGTTGCAAAACTTGCAGATTCATTCCGATTTGCGGTTTTCTAGTGAAACTTCTTTCGTATATAGCAAACCATACTTTTTAGGAAGACTACCTTGATCTTATGATACCGTCGAACAACAGTGGTTGTTCTCAACCTGTGGAACCAAGTGGTTATGCAATCTTTATTCGGTTGACGTATCTACGCAACCGGCTTCTTCCTAGCATGTAAAAGGCAGGAGGCGTCGAAGGGATTACTTGTTTAAGGATTATTCTATTTTGCAGCCTTAGCCTAATGAAAAAGCTAGGTGGCTGAGTAAAACAACCCATCCGACCCTGTGGAGACATACGAAAGGCGGAGAAGTTACTGTCGGGTGAACTAAAGGGACGGGTGGTGACGAGCGTGAACGAATAAGAGTTGAACGATTTTCACATTTATCTCTCTGCAACGCGGACGTATTTGCATTTCGACTCCTACCGGATGGCCAGTTATGTAGACCTGGAGAAGGACTCCGACATGCTACCCCGGGCCCTGCTAGGGAAACTCCTTCGAGGGAGAGGTGTCCCGGAACGTCTGATTACGATCATAAGAGACATGTACGAAAGCTCGAAAGCGACGATACGAACTCCACACGGGGTGACAAGGAAGGTGGACATCACAGTGGATGTACACCAAGGGTCGGCTCTGAGTCCGTTCCTCTTCCTGCTGACGCTTGACTCTATAGTGAACCACCTTCAGGAAGACCCTCTCAGGACGATCCTCTACGCGGACGACATAGCCCTAGTAGCCGATAACCAGGAGGAGCTGGAGGAGAAGGTGCAGCTGTGGCAGAGAACCCTCGTAGTCAACGGCCTACGACTGAACGTGAAGAAGACGAAGTTCCTCAGCTCTGAGCAGTGCACCGAACCGATCCTAGACTGCCAAGGGGAAGCGATCGAGAAGGTGGAAGAATTCCGCTACCTTGGAAGTCCGAAGAAGGAACTGTGGACCAGGCGGTCAGGGACGGATAAACGCAGCCTGATTCAAGTGGAGGGTGGAGGGAGTCTACAGGGATCCTCTGCGACTAGATGCTCCAGGACGCTCAAAGGCAAGCTGTATAGAACAGTTGTGAGGCCTGCCCTCCTCCACGGCAGTGAGTGCTGGGCCTTGGGTAAGGCGCAGGAGCTGCAACTGCACGCTGCGGAAATGAGGATGCTGAGGTGGGCATGTGGATGGACCCGTCGGGGGAGGGTGCGAAATGAGTATGTTAGGGCACTGATGAAGACAGCCCGATCAAGCTGAAGATGAGGGAGGGACGCCTAAGGTGGTATGGACCCGTCCTCAGAAGACCAGAGGATCACCCCATAAGGTTGGCCCTAGTTTTCGAGGCACCCGGAAAGCGTCCGAGAGGAACCCCAAGAAAAAGGCAGAAGGACGTCATCAAGAGAGATCTCGCCGAAGTAGGCGCCACGGCAGATGGCGCCCTTAAGGCATTTGTCATACCATCGCTCACCCTGAGCGACGCCTAATAATATGCTCCCATATCGATCGGGCGGCGCGATGGAATCGATATGGGTGCATATCATTAGGCGTCGCTCGGGGTGAGCGATGGAATGACAAAGGCCAAATAGGATGAGGTGGCGACAGATCACACGAACAGCAGACCCTGCGACTGCGCGGGACTAAACGCTCAGGAGGAGAAGAAGGTCGCAGTGACACTTGGAGGTAATATGTATAGCTCGAATTTACGAAAGGGCGAGAGTATAACCAATATTCCACGAATAAAGGCGCGTGCAGAAAGGTAAAAATAAATACCTATCGCGTGTATCCCAGTTTGATTCAACATTCGTGACTCACACAAGCCAAAAAAGCACAGATTCTTTGGTGCGCTGACAACCCCAAGTCTATGTATGTATAGTCTGAACACCCATCCTAGTTACCTTTACCACTCGTAGTAAAGCTTAGTAAAGCTGTTTCACTACAAATAATTTTTTAATTAGGAAAATAATGATGATGGTTGACTGATCTCAACAACAGCCGCTGAAATTTCTTTTGTTGAAGCTTACACACTGGCAAACTTATTCAAGCTTTGATCTACAGACCGGAAAACCCAAAGACTCATCGAGATTTAGCAGCATGGATCGATAATGGTGGTGCGCATAAAGTCAAAGAGGCAATTACGAGAAAGAGAAATGAGGGATTCGTTGGTCTTGCAGCCGAGTGCAATGTCTCTGTAGGGCATGTCAGGTCAGCGCAATGATGATCGAAGAAGGCCTCCACAGCAGCGTTCGATCTGATGTAGCAAAATATTGGCGTCTGGAAAAATTGAAAAATTTGAGCGAAAAGTCATACAATTACAGTACTGGGCTTTCCAGCCTTCATTCTGCGCGAAGACTGAGCATGAAGCGCTGGTGAAATGAAGTCGCACTTTTGAAGGAAGTGGTCACTTTAACCAGTTGAAATTCTGCCACCTCACCTGGCTTCTTGACATTTGATAACTGGGGTTTGTACATTGTGTCTGGTTAGTGAACATATTTTTGGACTAAATGGTTCGCTTAGAACATGGGAATTCGCAGCTAAACTCGGCAACAGAGAGTGCTGTTTACCAAATGCTCAGTTGCAGTTTTGACGAACTGCAACCAGCACGCCAATGCCCAAAGTGAACTCGAAACGTAAAGTTTCTATGCCGTTTTCCTTCCGGAACATGAGTGAACGGCTAGTAACGTACCCAGGTTTTAGACTGAGAATCGCCGCAGCCAGGAGAAGGTCATGAACGGGAGGAAAATGAAAAATGGATTTGATTGAGTTTAAGAATTTTAAAATTCAACTAGCACCACTTTTGCCTGGGGACATAACTAAGCGAGGCTCGGCGACGGTATTGGTTCAGGTCACAGTGATTAAGACCCTTCTTAATTGCGGCATTGGTCTTCAGGCTTTCACCTATTTTTGAGTGGCGATCGCATGCTCAGTTGTAGATAGGGTGGTGCTAAGAGCCTCTGTAAATTTTGGTGAGAGAGCCTTTACTTTGGACAACGTTATCATGACGCGACGCAAAAAACGCGTTTTCTCGTCACAAACGTCAATTGGTTGAATATTTAGCGGCGGTATTGTATCGCTGACTGTGAATACTTTTGTGGGCAGCGCTCGAATAGAAGGGTAGGCCTGATCACAGACGCGGTCAGCATCTTGCTCGCCCTCATTTTCCGTGTGGAAAACTGAACCCGGGTCGCGTTATAACGGTAGTTCCTCCAAAACCGCGCTATAACGGGAGTAGCGTTGTATCCGACGCGTCGTAAGCGGAATTGATTTGTATTGGCGTAAAGATAAGCTGGCTGGGACCAAAGAAACTCTACGTTTATCGAGAGTCGCGTCTTATCCGGAGGCGTTACAACGGGAGGGGACTGTAATAGGCATTCGGTGAACAAAAGAATTGCACTCACAGTCGCGTCTTATCCGGAGGCGCGGTTGTGAGTGCAATTCTTCCTTATTTTCTAACAAGGGCGACCTTTTTCTTGTAATGATATGATTATGATATGCAATAGTAGTGTTAACTATGTTGAAAAGGAGTATTTTTAGCGAATGAGCCTCTGAATCGCCATGTTTTCGTGCATGTTTTCCTATCATCCTACTATATATAAGCGAGAACGGTCATTTGTCTGTGGATGAGTGAGTGCGTGTGTGTGTGGGTGTGTGTTTGTTTGCACAGAAGTGCTGAAGGAGTGTCTTCTTCTCCTCTTCTTCTCCTGAGCGTTTAGTTCGGCGCAGTCGCAGATTCTGCTGTTCTTGTGATCTGTCGCCACCTCATCCTATCAAGGGCGTCATCTGCCGTGGCGCCGACTTCGCCGAGATCTCTCTTGATGGCGTCCTTCCACCTTTTCCTTGGGGCTCCTCTCGGACGCTTTCCGGGTGCCTCGAAATCTAGGGCCAACCTTACAATCACCTTACGGGGTGATTCTCTGGCCTTCTGAGGACGTGTCTGTACCACCTTAGGCGCTGCTCCCTCATCTTCAGCTGGATCGGGGCTGTCTTCATCACTGCCCTAACATCCTCGTTTCGCACCCTATCCCGACGGGTCCATCCACATGCCCACCTCAGCATCCTCATTTCCGCAGCGTGCACTTGCCGCTCCTGCTCCTTACCCAGGGCCCGGCATTCACTGCCGTAGAGGAGGGCAGGTCTCAGTACTGTTCTATACAGCTTGCCTTTGAGCGTCCTGGAGCATCTAGTCGCAGAGGATCCCTGTAGACTACCTCCACTTGAGCCAGGCTGTGTTTATCCGTCCCCTGGTCCACAGTTCCTTCCTCGGATAGGTCACTTCCAAGGTAGCGGAATTCTTCCACCTTCTCGATCGCTTCCCCTTGGCAGTCTAGGATCGGTTCGGTGCACTGCTCAGAGCTAAGGAACTTCGTCTTCTTCACGTTCAGTCGTAGGCCGTTGACTGCGAGGGCTCTCTGCCACAGCTGCACCTTCTCCTCCAGCTCCTCCTGGTTATCGGCTACTAGGGCGATGTTGTCCGCGTAGAGGATCGTCCTGAGAGGGTCTTCCTGAAGGTGGTTCACTATAGAGTCAAGCGTCAGCAGGAAGAGGAACGGACTCAGAGCCGACCCTTGGTGTACACCCACTGTGATGTCACCTTCCTTGTCACCACGTGTGGAGTTCGTATCGCCGCTTTCGAGCCTTCGTACATGTCCTTTATGACCGTGATCAGACGTTCCGGGACACCACTCCCTCGAAGGGCCTTCCAGAGTACGGCCCGGGGCAATCTGTCGTAGGCTTTCTCCAGGTCCAGAAATGCTAGGTAGCAGTGTTTTCGTTTCTCCCGACATTACTCCATCACCTGACGAGCGATGAAGATGGCGTCTGTGGTGGACCTCTCAGGCATGAAGCCCCACTGCACCTGGGAGATGGGGACTATCTCCCTCAGCCTCGAATCGACCGTTGGTGTGTGTTGGTTTGCACAGAAGTGCTAAAGGAGTGTGTTGGGAGGAAATATGGGGAAGGGGGGGGGCGGGGGTTGTAATTGTCACCAGTTGTCAACTCTTGTAGTTGTCGACAGGCGTCCATGTTCAGATGACATGTCACCAATGTCGCGCAAAGGACGTTCAGGTTGAGAAGAGGTGTCACCGATGTGGCGCAAGGGGTGTTCGGATTCAGACGAAGTGTCACTGATATCGCGCAAAGCAGGTCCGGCTTGAGAAGACATCACCGACGTCGTTCAACAGGCGTCCGGGTTCGGAAGAGGTGTCACCGATGTCGCGCGAGGATTCCGGATTCAGAAGACGTGTTACCAGTGAAGGTGTGACCAGTAATGGGGGACCGGTGAAGGATGGGGTTCCAGTAAGGGGACCGGTAAATGGTTGACCAATAAAGGAAGGACCAGTGAAGGTGGGACCAGCAATGGGGACCTGTTAGAAGGGATCCAGTGAAGGGAAACCGATGAAGGAGGGGAGAGGGACACAGTGAAGGGGGATCGGTAAAGGAGGGGGAGGGGTCCAGTGAAGGATGGACCGGTAGAAGGTTGACCAGTGAAGAGGGGACCAGGTGAAGGGGGAACGGTGAGGAACGTACCAGTAATGGGGTCCATTGAAGGGGGAACCGGTAGAAGCTTGACCAGTGAAGAGGGGACCATGTGAAGGGGGACCCCGGTGAGGAAGGTACCATTAATGAGAATCGGTGAATGGGGGGAGGGGGGGGGGGGGAAGGAGCCCAGTGAAGGGGGACCGGGAAAGGGTTGATGAATAAAAGAAGGACCAGTGAGGGTGGGACCAGTAATGGGGATCGGTGAAGGATAGGATGACCAGCGAAGAGGGGACCAGTAAAGGGGGGTCCAGTGAAGGTGGGAGCAGTAGTAGGGACCGACGAAGGGGGAGGTGGACCAGTGAAGGGTGAACCGGAAAAGGACTGACAATAAAGGGGAGCCAGTGATAAGGGGCCAGTTAAGGGGGGTCCAGTGAAGGTGATGGACCTGTTTTGCCCTATTCCGCTATACCATTCTATATAGCAAAACCAGTTTTTTTAAATGAATGATCGGGATGTTCTATTCTCGGGTTTCCCCAACCAGACGTTTGGCGGCCGGCAGGCCTACGGTAATAATGTTTCTGGGGGGAAATATTTGACTGTTAACAGTGGGAAGCCGGAGAAGCCTCCCGGCTGTCCACGTATTGTAAGAGCGCAGATTTTCAAAGCTAGGAGAACATTTTGTATGTTCTTTATTGCACACAGGGCATGTGATGGAGAGCGCAGCTGTTTTGAGTTCGTCAGGGGTCGGGGATCTAACTGACCATGAAATACGGCAGTTTGAAGTTCTGCGCCCAAAACCACGGAAACATCGAGAGCGAAGGTGGCCTACGTTTGATAGGTCTAGTATTTACTATTGTGCGTGTCCCTGGACCAAATCCTGACACAATTAATGCTCTAACCATTTCAGGTATTTCCATCTGACCTTCCTACATCAGAGTCATACTCTTCTCCACAGGACGCTATTAGCGATAAGACAAGGTTATGATGCGCATATTCTGTACATAAAGGGCCTAATAAAGATTCTGCTTTTTCGAGAACCTACTCCGGTGTGGAAAAATGCAACGCGGACAAGGGTATGAACTAATGAAAGCTCTTGGCCTCGACAGGATTTCATCCTTCAGTCCATGCTGCCGACCATTTCGCAAATTCGCACTTCATGTGCCGCTCTTGTCGTACCTTGTGGTATCGCCCTAGCCTTCTCGAAAGCGCCGGCGTTGCTAGGAAGTGCTTTTACAGAAATTTCAGAATTTTCTCCTCTTCCTGATCACTTGCGATTCGCGGAAGGATATTCAGGATGCGTGAGACGGACAACCCAGGTCTTGAGCTCAAGTCGGCCGAACTAACATAAAAAATGGCCCGAAAAACTATCCAGGAAAAATAGATACAGGAAAGAAAGATGTTCTCAGTGTCCTACGTCTAAAACCTACATTGATAAACCTCTCATATAAGTGGCACAATTCAAATATCACTACTATATTATTTCGTGCAGCAGTTCCCGCATTATGTTTAGCTACATTGAGCAAGGTATCAGGTTTCCATACCTAGCGGATGTATTCGCGGCTGCAGGAAATGCTATATTCACTGCAACCATTATCCCTACCACAATTTCTTCATTAAATCCTGAGAGAAAATAGTGGTGATGAAAACATTGACGGTCCTCAGCTTGAAAAAGTAAGGAAAGGTGGAAACCGCTTGTCGTGGAGACAGACCATTCTCTAGCCGCACGACTAGCCACCTCTAGCGCATGAGCTTATTGCTAGTAGACAAAAGCGATATACGTTAAAGTTTTGGCCAAATTTGATGCGCCGTTAGATTTGCGGACAATTTCAATTGTTTTAGCGTCCTTAACCCAGGAACGACCAAGCGTTTTTAGAGGACGCAAAGATCCCTCCCTAAATAGCAAATGGGTATGGAATTTGGGCTCGCCACTTACAGATAAAGTTCTTTCTGTTTTCGGTGAAATCTGGATCAAAATTGGGAAAGTTGCTGAAGTTCCTGCAGTAAATTCTATAGGAGAGACGAGAGAGATTGTGAAGGTGCTGAGTCCTGAGGGTGGCAAGTTCACGTGCGCAGCTTCTTGTTCGAGATCTGTGGCGCTTCTTGTCATTTGGAGGACTGACAGCTCTGCCTACCCCTCTTCAGTCAACCCTCGTCGCCCACGCACGCTCTCCCACCCAGCGCGTTCATGTGTTTATTCCACAGCCGCGACTCGTCGTGTCGCGTCGGTTCCGAGTCGCCGGCTTCGCACCGGATTCCCCCTCAAAGCAGACGTTCGGCGGGCGTCGACAACAGCTCGGCTCAGACGGCGCATCCGGCCGCCAAGCGGCTTCGCTGATTGGCCGAGGAGGCCGTGCCGGACGACCCCCACCGCAGCCACTCCCTGTCGCGCTGCCCTTTGCGGGTGCCCGGATCAAGCAGCTCAGACTGCTCCAGGGAGTACCGCTTCCCGTCGCGTCGTCCTCCTCGCATGGACTCGAGGCAGCGGAGATTCCGCGCTCTTGCGCAACTTAGTCCGTTCTTACAGATATCTGACCATTGTTTTGTCTGCTTCTGATGTAGGTCGGTAGACATAGATCAACGGTAGAAACAGATGGCATTTTCCGTGATGAACTAGCAGCGTAGAACGTGCTCAACGGAGACGAACAGTGCCGGCATCTCTCCCCTTTCCCTTCGCCGTACTTCCTTTCGAGACTTCGAAATCACTTTTCTTCCCTACACGTTGTTCAACTTCTTGCCGGCTTGGCTGAGGATCGCTAACGCGAAGGAATACATATAGCCGAAGTGCTCCGATTACCAGAGTAGAATGGCCCACAGACGAAATCAGCCCAGACCGGAAAATGTCGAGAAATTTAACTCTGAAATTCCAAGTGCTAAATCGTCCACGCATTTTGCCGCGACACGACGGCCCCGTATTCGGCCATAAAAGCCTTCACACACTTCTGCTACGCACTGCGAATGTAGGGTGTCGCGTCAAAAATGGGTCGGAGCGCAGCACTGATCTTCATTTTCACAACACCTTCTCATGGAGCACCTGCGGCAAGAGCGTTGTCAGTCATTCTCTCCGCATGTGCTTCGCTCTTGTAGATGAAGTGCGCGGGCGTACCGCGGCAGCACCACAGTCATACTCCCATCCATCTCTGCTAAATGGGCTCGCGAGACGAGGACCAACGTTATGCAGTTTTATGTCAGCTGCGGTCATGAGCTTGGCATGGTCCATGGAACTCTACAGGCGGAATCATTTCCAGAATCTGACGCAGCTTAAGCAGCGTAGCAGCGATTCCACGTCTGTCGTTGTTTTTCATGTTTTTATTCTGTGTTCGTATATTTGTCGAGCCTTTCAATCGTGGAGACTATCAGACAATTTATTTATTTGTTTATTACATCTCGAAGACGTACTCACACGGAACAGCAATTCGCATGAATGCGAGAAAACCAACAAAAAAAGCACTGGAACTGGATGAAATACCAGTCCAATATAAAGAACCATACATGAACAAGAATCCAATCAAACCTAGTGGAAAACAAACAATAGACTATGACAAAACAATAGATGGGTAGCAGATCAAAAAGAGGTTTTGAAACAACACCACACTTTATACCAACTCTATCTTTGAAATGCCCAAAGTAGTACCTGCCGCCATAAAAACTACCTAATAAAATCTTGTAATAACAAGATTTAATTAGATATTTTGTAACAGTTGACGTCGAGCGGTCATCGAATGGCGTCTCCTTCTCTGGCGACTCTTCGCTGGAGGCTTCAAGAAGCATTAAGAATGATGAAGGAACCGAGTTCAACGCAAGACCTTCGGCAGAAATCGCTTCAGCTCTGAGCAACTGCGAGTCGACAAGAAAACGCCGACGTTCTTAACGAAGTTGGTCAGCCACATTTTCCACGTGCAAGATCATCTTTCGACTCTAGTGGCTAAAAACCTCGAGCTGCATGAGGAGAATTCTCGTGCTGAAAATGCGGCTCTAAAGCAGGCTCTTGCTGATTCTAACAAGGGAGGTCAATGAGCGTCCCGTGACAATTTTGAAAGTGACCTATTGGGGGTTGTAGGGGACTGTAAGAGAAGCACCGCAGTGGTTTTCAAATTTCCTGCGGATATCTGGGTAGGCCAAAAAATGCAAAAAACCGTTTCACTTCAGTGCGGGCCGATAAAGCAATACTAACGCCTGGAACTACCGTGTCGTGGTTAGAATCTAACCTGCAAAATGCTTGGGGCTGGAACAGTAGCGTAATTACAGCGATTTCACAATTTGCTTATTAGCGATACAGTAGCGGCAGTGTACCACACTGACATTATAACTTTATTTTAACTAAGATGATACGATATAAACACAAAAATAAACACTCAAAGCAACAGCGTTCATAACACATAGTTCGATTGGCCATTAAGGAGGAGCAGGCAACTTTTCTTGCCTACAAAATAGATAGCTTCAGAACTCCAAAGATAGACGAAAAATATCAATGTTTCGTTTTTGTTTATTATCTTTTATTATTTATTTTTCATTAATATTAATATTTTAATTAATTATTTAATTATTTTTTAAACTTTTCGACCCCTCTTCGACCTCTGGAGAGAAAGCATAACAGTGCAAATCTGTCTTTTCATCCTCAACCAGCCATATTACAAGTGATCTCACGGCCGTCACTTACAACAACTTGTTACAAGGAAACGTGGTAAAACCCACATCATCGTCATCGTCCGACGACCATTCTACATCTTGCGCTTCGTGCAAGTCAAGCTAACATCACGAACGAGAGGACGTCAATGCAATACACATCAAACAAAAAAGCTACCTGGAGCGCTTCATCCTCATCAGAACAATCAATATCCCTATACAAAGCATTTTGGAATAAGCCCTGAAAGGCATCTGCTAGGGCGGCCTCCCTACGAATAGGGGCAGAGTAGTCGGGAGGAAGGCAGTTAGCAAGACAACCAATAACTCGGCACGGAGAACACATTGCATTATACAATTGATATCAGGTCAGCGGGGTGGGGGGGGGGTGTCGTATAGTGTGGGACAATCATAGTAATCGATCAAATATAAATGTAATATAAATATATACACTGCTGGACATAATGATAGATCCACTCAAATTTTTGCGTTTTTTCTTGTTTTTCTAGGAACTGTGAGCCGGTTCGAACAAAATTTCACTACAGTTACAATGTCACGGAAAGAGCAAAGATATTGCAGAAAGAACTTCTGAGTTGAAAAAGAACAAACTTCATAAAAACTTTATTTTCTTCACCAAATGTTTTCCTTAAGGGGTCACAACTTCGGACTCACCAAGCAATAGAAGGTTCTACATGGTTTACAACAACAAATTTAAACAGGAACAACAATATCAGTAATCAGTAGGGCCTCCTCGACGTTCAATGGCTTGAATTAAACGATTGGTCATACTTGAAATCAGCTTATTCACGAGGTTGCCGTTTACGGCGTGCCAGGCCTCCACAATCACCTTTTTTAGCTCAATAGTGGTCTTATAATGCTTATTATTCATGTAGATATAGCGCACCATAAAGCCCCAAATGTTTTATCCAGGATTGAGATCTGGCGAATTGGCCGGCCAATTCAAAGTCGGAATGTGATGACGTTGCAGCCACTCTCTAGTGCTACCACTCACATCAATCGGGGCGTTATCCTGCTCAAATATCAAATTTTTGTGAATTTCTCCTCCGGAAGCGAAGAAGACCATGTTCCAAAGCAAACTGGTACTGAGCCGAGTTCATCTTTTTCGGAACGAAGAGCAATTTGACTCGCCCAGTCGAACAGATGGATGCCTACACCATCACTCCACCACCACTGAAGTTGCGTTTTGAAAAGAGTTTCTCCTTCCTCAGATCGTGTCAGTAGTTGCGAAACCCATCAGGTCCATCACAATTGAAATTTTTTTCATCGGATCACACAATCTGAAACAGAGAAAATAACAGACGCTATGACACGAGAACTCCATTACCTTTGACCAGCCGATGCTTATGTTTTGACGTGCAAAAAGAAGTCAATTTTGACGATTCGCGGCAGTAGCGAATGGGGCACAGCGCATTCGTCATTTTTACGATGTGTGTGCTCTTCGATAAGAGGCGTCGGACTGTTCTGGAGGAAATTTTTAAGTTGAGGTTTGCTTTGATCTGAACGGACGTCGACAAGGAGTTCGATGCTACTCGCTCTATTGCTCTTCCATCTCGCTGTGTCGTGCTTAGTTTTCTTCCTGTAGGCTTCGTGGCACCGTACACATCTGGATTGTTCACATACGAGTTGACAACATGATGGGAACGTCAAATTTTCTTAGCAATGCTACGGTTGCTCATGCCGCAGCTCTTCATGCCGTTAATAGAGAAATCCGAAAATCCGCTTATTATTACTGAGTGGATCTATCATTATGACCAGCCGCCAAACGCTGTATTCCATAAAAGTGGAATTTTTCTGGAAATTCGCCACTTCACGAGGTCAGTTCTTGTTGTTATGTTTTAGCTTTGTCAATGCTCCTACTATTATACAAAAGATACTCAGGGGCCTTTGCAGGTTTTGAAAAAATTATATATTCGAGTGGATCTATCATTATGTCCAGCAGTGTCCAATTAATTAAATGAAATATAAACATAAATAAAAAACCAATAATACGTAATTAATACATAATAAATAAAATAGTAAACAAACAAATAATGAAAAATAATGATAAATCTTTTTTATCCATTTTTTCTATCTCTTTTCGACTTTTGGAGTCACGAAGTAGTGCTAATAGATAAACCACCAATGCCTAACGAAGAGGTCATGATAAAGAATATTATCTATTTTGTTGTAGGGATAGGCCCTTGAATGCTAACGAGGAACTGCGAAGAAAGGCCGCCTGTTTTCTCGTTCGTGATGTTAGTTCGACTTGAACGAAGCGCAGGATGTAGACTGGTCGTCGCACGATGACGATGATGTGGGTGGTACTATGTCTCCTTGTAACAGTGAGAAGATTGCTGTATGTGACGGCCGTGAGATCACTTGCAGTATGGTTGGTTGAGGATGAAAAGGACAGATTTGTACTGTTATACTTTCTCTCCAGAGGTCGAAGAGGGGTCGAAAAAATTTAACAAAGAAAAAATAATTAATTAAAATATAAATAATAAAGGATAAAGGATAAAGGATGACGTTACTCAATCTCTTTTGGGATGCGCCACGCATTCTACTTCTACGGGATATCGTGGAGGCGATCTGAATGCGTATGTGGCCATACAATGACTTGCGAAGGCCAGCCGATGAACAAGTCAGCGCTCTATTCTTCCCAGACAAGTCTGGTACCAATTCACCGACCCCGGAGGGACGGAAGGCTAGGTTGGCCTGGGCGGGAAATCCGAGCCAGGAACCTGGTATCGGGTGCACGCGACAGTCGCGCCTCTCCGACTGCGCTACACGCGCCCAAAATATAAATATTAATGATAAATAAATAATAAAAGATAATAAATAAAAATAAAACTTTATATTTTTCGTCTATCTTTAGAGTTCTGAAGTTATCTATTTTGTTGGCAAGAAAAGTTGCCTGCTCGTCCTCAATGGCTAGTCGAACTATGTGTTGTGAACGCTGTTGCTTTGGGTGTTTATTTTTGTGTTTACATCGTATCATCCTGCTTAAAATAAAGTTATAATGTCAGTATGGTACATGCCGTGGTGAAGATACACTTTATATCGACAAAAATGAATGGAGCAAGACCAGCAATGTTGGAGCAGCACCTCCGGTTCCGAACCCCCGACCCTCTTCCCGCAAGCCCACCCCACCAACCACTCGACCATCCGGTCGTTGTGCACTTTGTGGTGAGCGGCGCACTTCAATGTTCCCATTCGGTTACTGTACGGCTAACAAGCAAATTGTGAAATTGCTGTAATTATGCTACTGTTCCAGCCCCATACATTTTGCAGGTTAGATTCTAACCACGAGATGGCAGTTCCAGGCGTCAGCATTGCTTTATCGGCCCGCACTGAAGTAAACGGTTTTTTTGCATTTTTTGGCCTACCCATATGTCCGCACGAAATTTGAAAACCACTACGGTGCTTCCTTTACAATCCCCTACAACCCTCAATAGGTCACTTTCAAAATTGCCAGGTACGCTCATTGACCTCCCTTGTAGGTCCGTTGCTGTCCAATTTTCAGTTCCGCCTTCATTTCTTGAAGATAGTTTCGAAGAAAAGGAACGCTTTCGATCAATAGTCATAAGTGGCATGTCCGAGTCAGCTCTCCTTCATCTGTAGCTCGAGCTCTTCATGATGTTGATTCTGTAAAACAAATATTCGATCACCTAGAGATTGAGTGTGTACCACAAGTAGTGTTTAGGTTAGGTAAACCTTCTGAGGATAGATCGCATCTAATGAAGATTGTTTTGCCAAACACATATTATCAAAAGCTACCACTCAGGAGAGCTTCTAGGCTACAATCTTTTTCTTCTAGAGGGGTGTATATCCGCCCTTCGCTTACCAAACAGGAAAGAGATCGGACAAGAGAGAGCAGACTTGCTACTAATAGCTCCGCAATAGACATTAATCTCACTTCTCAAGCAACCCAATCTTCTGCGGTAAACTAACGAGTCTTCCTTGGGTATCTGCAACGAGTCTAAAGTGCTTTTATTCAAATATTAGGTCTCTTCAGAAAAACATTTCGTATTTGATGTTTGCTGCAACAGGCCCCAATTATGACCTTATAATGTTAACCGAAACTTGGTTAAGTGACATTAATGACCCTGTACCAATTCTTGGGCAGACGAATTCATCCTATTATTTTGTAAGATGTGACAGAGCTCAAAAAAGGGGTGGTGGTGTTGTTGTACTTATTAAGCGTTCCATAGCATTTCAGGTTGTCTGGTGTGAATCTTGTCGCAATGCTTTTGAAATAATCTCCTGTGATCTAAAACTGCTTCAATCCACTGTCAGGATACTTGCGGTCTATAGTACACCTAGTTCCACCACTAGTGGTACGATACAGCTTACCAAGCTTTCAAGTGATTTAGCCTCATTATAAGGGTAGTGCATTATAAACAGCTACTTCATGTTTCCGGATATTGACGGGGTAAAGGTTCCTCCGCCACTTCTTTTAGATCACAAATGTTTCTCAATTTTTGGAACTCTAGCTAGCTTGTTCAAAAAGTTCACAAACCAACTCGCCGTAGTCATAAGAACACTTAATCCTGTTCTTTGTAGCGGCACTAAGCTAATACGTGATGTACTTGTATCTGCGCCAACTGGGTCAAGTGATCACAACAGCCTCTCTTACAATGTGATGACTTTCATAGATCCACTATACTTCCGCCTACGGAGGTCTTTTCACAAAGCCCTGTATGATGCCATTTGCCGCTTCTTGTGCTCCTTAGATTGGAGATATTTTTTGGAGGCACTTCCTGATATCAACAA
The DNA here is from genome assembly GCA_947396885.1 of Heligmosomoides polygyrus polygyrus. Lineage (NCBI taxonomy): Eukaryota > Metazoa > Nematoda > Chromadorea > Rhabditida > Heligmosomidae > Heligmosomoides > Heligmosomoides polygyrus. The sequence goes on from OX377202.1 coordinate 58,332,915, forward strand.
TAAGTATGAGTTTTTTCTATCAATTTTGCACACTTCGGTTCAAAGTTTGTCTCTTTAGAGAGGCAAGCCCTAAATAGAGAAAACATTCCACCGCATCTGTCCAAGCTCTTTGAGATTAAAGAAAAAGCATGGCTTGACTACCAAAAAAATCCATGTCTTCAGGGTAGTGAACGTTTCAGGTATATTAAAACAAAATTTGACCGCCTTCTCAAAAAGTACAATTGCTACGTCGAACGGGAACTTTTGGACAATCCAAAAAATGCTCGTTATATAAACTGTTGAACTCAAGGCTAAAGCAGTCAACTAAGATCCCCACGCTAGTTGATGATGAAGGTAACTCGGCTGTTAGTGATCTTGAAAAAGCCTCCATGCTAGCCTTACATTAAAAAAATCATACTCCTTGTTGCAGATAATGAAAGCTGGTCTGAGTTAGCCTTTTCCACTCAAAGTGCCTCATCTGATAGATTAGTTTGGTTTTACAAAGTGGACATTTTCAAGCATCTGAGTAACTTACCGCTATCGTTTACTACTACTCCTGATGAAGTACCTGCCTACTTCATCAAGAGGGTAGCTGTACCCTTAGTAGCTCCTCTTGAGCATATTTATAATTTTAGTTACATGCATAGCGAAACTCCAAATCGATGGAAGCATTCATTTGTCACACCTATCTCCAAGAAACCATAACATGGCTTAGCATCTAACTATCGTCCTATCAGTATCACGTCATTGTTTTCCAGAATATTCGAGAAAATTTTGAAAGTGGCTCTTGTAAATCATATAGAAGCATAAGAGGTTATACCAAAGAACCAATATGGCTTCAGAGTCTCAAGATCGACTGAGACCTTGATGCTATCTACCTTAGATGATTGGACCAAGTCATTGGATGATAACACCGACATTGATGTGGCCTTTTTGATTTTAGCAAGGCTTTTGATAAGGTGCCTTTCAAGGAACTTATTTTTAAGCTTCAAGTTTCTGGTATTCACCCCAGAATTGTTAAGTGGGTAAACAACTTCATCAGAAATATATCCTTCCAAGTCAAGGTGAATGACGAATTTTCTCACACTCAATAACAAGAGGCGTACCCCAGGGGGGGGGGTGTATTGTCACCGATTCTTGTCATCATTTACACCTCTGATTTACCTGTCTTGGTCGAAGGACGTGGTGTTAAGTGCAAAATGTTTGCCGACCATATAAAAGTTTACAGGAATATTACCAGTGAAGAGGATCACTTTGCCCTCCAATGTGCGGTTTCAGATGTTGCCGATTGGTCGGACAGGTGGAAATTACCTATCTCAGCTCAAAAAACTAGGGTTTTTCATCTAGGCAATTTAAATTTGGTTAAACACATTTACAGCCTTGGTGGTTGCAACCTACTCAGTAAAAACAGTCTGCGTGATCTGGGCTTCATCTTATCGTTAGACAAAAAACTTAGTTTTTCAGAGCATTGCGAGACGATTGCAAAGAAAGCTGAAAGAGTTACTTACAACATTTTTAGAGCGTTATCTCAAAATTCAAAAACTCACTTTCTTCTTGCATACAAATCATGTTCACCCAATATTGGAGTATGGCACCATTGTGTTCACTTCTCACCTTAAGCGCTGCATACAGAGGCTTGAATCCGTTCAGAACAGCTACACTAGAAAGCTATGCTTACGCTTAAATGGCTATGACTACACCTCCATTGCATTCCCACTTACTGAACTTTACACAGTCCATCATTCTATCATTAGGGGTGTAGAACTAAAATTCATTATCCTACGTCCAAAACTTGTGTCCGTGCCTCTTTTTTATTCAAAGGGCGGGTTCTGAAATCCTGATGCTTACCAAAAAACATACTTTGCCATCCTTGTTTAACCAATATAAAAGTTCGTTGATAGTTATCTTAGCACTCGCTGATTCGCAGTTTCTTGTATTTTTGTGTTTATTACCAATGTGTTGTCTGTTCACTTCCGATGTGTTGTCGCAATGGTGTTTGTTTCGTCGCGTGTTGTCATACACGTATAAATAAATAAATAAATAAATAATGATTCATCAGGTTCGTCTCGCCATTACCGTTGGTTTAGCACTCCTCCGAATTAGTAACATATTTGTTCGCTAAAAAGAAAAAAAATTGTTAGTTGGCGACTATTGCGAAGGTCACCGGGGATATACTATCCTTTGAACATTTTGAAGTTAACCCAGCCATAGGTCCGACTGCGCTCCAAGCGCTCTCCATCAGTGCCTTGTCCTTCCCAAATAGGTCTGGTACGAATCCAGCGACCGCGGCAGAATGGAAGACGTATGGGGTAGTTGGGATTAGAACGGGAGCCGCTGAGCTATGTATGATTCCGTTCTGGCGCATACGACACCCGGCCCTCCTTTGACTGCGACATACGGCCACGAAACACTGTGGTAAAAGAGTAGGTGTTCCAAATTCCAAATTTATGACACTTCACCACAGCTTAAAAGTGAGATGGTATCTGGGTTAAATACATATGCATCATAATTATGCTTGAATGACCCATTCCAATAGGTATGATTTTTATTCGGATTCGAATACTCAAAAATCTCTCGAATGTACTCGAATTCAAATAATCAGAAAAATTGCGTTTTTCAAATATATGCGATTTCGAATGCTCGAAAATTTTTGGTATTCGTAACCGATCGAGTATTAAAAATTTTCGAGGAAGCTAAAATTATTCGAGTATTCGAAGTGTCATTCGAATGCCCATCGAGAATTTGTGTGACGGCGTATTTTGAAGAGGCTTGTTAGATTTTTCAGGTAATTAGGATCTCCAAAACAGTTCTGTCTCTGAATCAAAGCTCTGGTGCGATATGGCTGGGTGCTAAGATGCTAAGCGCCCCGTTGATTCTGGTCACTTTCCGAAACTTCCACAACGTTGAACTGCATAAATTTTTCCACGCAGAATCACTGCAGTGCTAACTGATCGATCAGGGGACGCCTACTCGTCATCGATAGAAAAACTCTCAAATGATTGCCTGATCGTTCTCTGACACGTCTTCTGATTTACATCTGTGGCAGGACTTATGAATACAGGTGCGGGTTGGACAACTTCTGTAACACGATTTCTGAATCACAACGCAAGGCGGATACGTTCAAAACATTAATATAGATCAATGGTGATTGTCTGCTCCAAAATCTCCCCTGCTGTGAAACATTTCCGTCGGCCGTCATAACGACATTCTCGCACCACGATTGGTGAACAAGGGAGTAATTGTTATTCAATTGGTATAAAAATTTGTTTATTTTCTGCCAACTCGTTAAACCCAAGGAGTTGGGGGACCTTGAAGTTACAATGGAATAAGGCGCATCACGAGTTCGGGAGTCTTGCACCCCTGCCCCAGTATCCACTCCGCTCCGAGCTGGCTCGGAGCGTAGTGGATACTTATGCTGCTTCACGCGAGGGAGGTCGGGGGTTCGATTCTTCTGCGCTCCTGCACTGTTGCATTTCAACTAATCGGTTGAGATTTGAAGGAATCTGACGTCTGTAGGATTTTCAGACGTCTTCTGTGCATTTCTCCATCTGCATGCCGTAGAGAATAACTTTCTCGCGGCTTGTTTGTTAGTAACGCTTTCTTAACCAAAACGCAATGCAAGAGCTATTCAACATAATGGTGTATAACTGTTCAACATCGGTGATACACATGCACAAAGTTCATGAAACAAAAGCACTGGTCACAATACGGACAGCGTATAAAAGATACAGGCTCCTCACAGTTTGTTTCCCTACATGGACCAATAACATCGGGAAAATTCTGCTCGGATTTTCAAAAGCACGAAGAAGTGACGTGAAAGGTGGTTGAAATGTGAAACAAGGTCTGCGGATTCAGCAAGTTGACCTAAACAGTAGATGCACTCTTTCCCTCACCTTTGCCTGTCACCTGAAAATCAGAGGTCTTCTGAAACCTAATACCAACAATGTCGCTCGAGTGGTGATCCTGCTGCTCACGCTGAAGTGTGACAGGCAAACCAGAAGAGATGACGGTTGCGCCAGGACGTCGTAGAGCGGTCATCTTGGTCTTGAAGTTGGCGAAGTTCCGGCGGGCATTGCGGATGCTCAACCCTGCCTTTGCTCCTTCAGCCAACACTTCCGCCCTTCTCTCCTTGAGATCCTCCTTTATCGCCGCTCTGCATAGCTTCGCAAGCTCGGACGTCAGCTGGTAGTTGCCTGACGCTCGTGCTGCTCCACGCTGGCGTATAAGCTCCAGAGTTTCCGGAGACAGGCGTCTCTTGGTGGTCTTCAAACTCTCGGCTCCCTTAGCACTGTCGTGGATATTGTGCTCGAAGCGGTCGTATTCCTCATCGACGTGGTCCGTAACGGCATTTTCCCAAAGGCCGACAAGAGAGGTGTAGAGGTCCCAGTTGATGGTCGTTCTGGGATTCCTCTTCTTGAGCTTCGCGGCCTTCTCTCCTTGACGCGAAGAGCGAAACCTAGCGCGAAGGAGGCGGTGGTCCGATCCCGTGTAGAACTTGGGGACAACGGAGACGTCGGTCAGGCAATACTTGCGATTGAAGATGATATGGTCGATCTCTTGGCGGCTGCCCATGTTCTGTGATCGACCCCTTCTTGTCTCGGCCCGCTGTTCCGCTTCCCGACGTCTCCATGTCGCCGATTCCCTTCTACACGTCATTGCATTGTACCTGTTGTTCGTTAAAGTGTAGTCTGAGCGATGATAAATCTCGTTGTGGAACTGGACACCGGGGGATTCCCAGGTCCATCGTAAGGAGGGAGGCTTTTGGAACTGTGAATTCCCATGGATGGTCTTCGTCGACATGATAAACTCAGACAGCCTTCACCTTGCTCGTTCCACTCCAAACCGTGGGTTGCGAAGTGAAGTTCTTGCGGTGACCTTCGTGGCCCGATCTTGACGTTGAAGTCGCCGACGATCACCTTGTAGAAGGTGTGATCTTCTTTATAGAACTTCTCCAACTCCACGTAGAAGGCTTCGACCTCTTCGTCGTCGTAGTCGGATGTTGGGGCATACGCGACGAACACAGTCAAAGCTGGCACGAACCACATCACTTCAGTCGCAGACGTCCGATTCGGCTTGTCAAGAACTCGTCCGAATCGATGTTCATGGCCAAGTGCGTGTTGACGAGGAAGTCTGGCACCCGGCCGACATATCCACGCGACTCCAACTGCCAATGGCAAATTTTGAGCAAAGTCGATAGTTCGATCGAAAACAGCCGGTCGAAAAACGTCGATGCACTGCGTCACTGTAAATGAAGTAATAAAACAATAAAGTCGGTATTAAGTGGACTGGTGCCGCTTGCACACCGGCACGCTATCTGAAAACGGATAAGTTAGATCAGCCAGAATCCGGAGTTCCTTCCCTTGTGCTCTCCTCGGCTACAGCCTTGTGCTCTCCACCGCTACAGCATCAGCGGGGAGAGCACAGAAACCGTGTTTATGTGAGCGTTCCATGACCACGTACAAACGCGCAACGGGCACCAGCCCACTAAATGGTACATGTCGCGGAGGTGAGCAGCGGAGGGTGCGGTGACGGCGGCGGGGTGCGGTAGCGGCCGCGAGGGTGCGGCGAACTCGTCGTTACTTCTACCGTAATCGCGGCAGCCACGACATCGATCGAATGCGCCTCCTCTGCGAGGTACTGCCTTCGAGGTTGGTAGTGACCAGGTGGGCCATTTTAACAGATGTAGTTTAGGTGGTCCCCGTGGCGGGCTGGTTGAACTTCCCAGGTGAACGCAGACGTGCCCTTTGGGCACGGCTTTGGCAAAGGAAGGAACTCCGGGTTGTGGGCCATTTCAGCACGTGTAGGTTGGGTGACATCCGTGGCGAGTTTGTTGAACTTCCCATATGGAGGCAGACGTGCCCTTCGGGCACGGCTTTGGCAAGGGAAGGAACTCCGGGTTGTGGGCCATTTCAGCACGTGTAGGTTGGGTGACATCCGTGGCGAGTTTGTTGAACTTCCCATATGGAGGCAGACGTGCCCTTCGGGCACGGCTTTGGCAAGGGAAGGAACTCCTGGTTGTGGGCCATTTCAGCACGTGTAGGTTGAGTAACATACGTGGCGAGTTGTTGAACTTCCCAGATGGACGCAGACGTGCCCTTCGGGCACGGCTTTGGCAAGGGAAGGAACTCCGGGTTGTAGGCCATTTCATCACGTTTAGCTTAGATGGACCGCGTGGCGGAGTTCCTCCGCATGCCTCGTCTCAACCCCCTCTCCAACCTAACAGCTGACCGTTGATCGATACCCCACGGACTCTGCCTGTGTGGCTGAGCCCCGCAGTGCCAGTGTAGAAGGGGCGTGTTCGTTTCGGGTTTGATTGGCTGGAGTGATTACGGTACAGTGCGTGAGTACGGTCGGTCCTCTGCCGTTACCGCACCCCCGCTCCGCTGCTCACCTACGCGACTTGTACCCACTAAATACCATAACGTTTTTCTTTACCACATTGCTTGGACCAAAATGTGTCTGTTTTATAATTTCATGTTGCTGTGTGTTTACAGGAGCATGAAAGCACAGCAGGAGATTTAGGCTGTTGCGTACACCCCAAACAAAGCCTACTGGTTCGGATCCTGCCCAGGTCAGGCAAGCCTTGCATCCCTTCGGGGTCCCAGAACTGGTACCACATTTTTTTCGAAGGCTAAAGTAAGGACTTGTTTATGGGTTGGCCAGCGCAAGTCAATATTTAGGCCAAATACGCATTGAACTTGCATACTCGACATCCGTAGACGTAGAAAGCGTGCCAAATCTCAAAAACGACTGACTGACGCCGTCGTTCATCTTATAATATAGGTTTTGCGGAACCGTGGTTGTTGCAGTCAGGAAGACTAGAAGCAGAGCATTCAGTGAAGACGGAGGAACAGAAGAGTATAACGAGTAGCGTGATGAAAATCACAAGGACGACTCCATGAGGGACTGTTCTGCATAAGGAGACATCGGACGTGGCAAAAGGCCAAGGCGCACCCCTTTTGACCCCCACGCGCATCCTGCAGACATTTGATGGCCTACGGTCTAATACTCCCAGCTACAGGGTGAAGAACAAGTAGCGCCCGTTTGAAACGCCGTCCGAATCATCATTTCCAAGTATGTTCCGCATTTGAGAATTCCTACTCTTTCTCAGCCGCTTTGTACAGGCGTAGCAGAAAAAGTGGAATGCTTTGCACCTCCCAAACAAGAATTTACCTTTATCCTTCCTACTGCTGTCCTTCATCCTTTATGCTCATACGATTACAGCTAAAACAGCTTCCAAAACAGCATGAGTGGAATGTAAAATTGGTCCTTTATGTTCAATGACGATCTGAAAAATCTCTTATATGCTTTATACTTAACACATTCGCGACCATGTCCACACATATGAGTGGACAGCGAAGAGGGCGCGACGGACGGTGTCCACTCATTTGAGTGGACGGGGGAGTTTTGGGAAGAACTTTGTTTATTGATGTTTTTGTTTGATTTTCTTCTCAAATTCGCAAATTATAGTAACAAAAAAATGTTGGGTTTGCATAGACAGAAAAATGATTGGCTTCATCGTAACTAACAAGGCAAGAACTTTTTCTATTACTGAAACACAATAAGCACACATACTTCTAGACCAGAATTAATGCACAAACTACAGATGAAATATGAATTGAACTCTTAAATAAAACAACCTAGGCCCTGAATGATTATGACATTGTACAAACTTTTAACAAGAACACTTCTTATCGTTGGAGCATCTCAAACAAACACATTTTTCGGAACTGGTGCAGCGCGTATGGACTATCCTTTCTTCTTGGCAATATCTCTTCCCAGGCTGCTACTCAGTTTTTTATACCAAGCTGTGCAGTTCTTCTGGACTTTCCTTGAGTCTACCTCCCCTCTGCCTGTTTTTCAGCGCCTGTCCACGCAAATGAGTGTACACACGCGCGCGCCAAAAAAGCCGCGGGCCGTCGCGCGCACTGGGCGCGAAAACACTCTGGTCGTGAATGTGTTAAGGAAAGGATCCATAAGAAGTAAGGACGACGTCATAAGGATGCGCTAAGACCTGTCGATCGCCGCTGTGTCAGGAACGCCTGGCAGAAAACAGGCGAAGTTAATGTAAAATAGATACACAAAATACCGGGAAATATCCAGGCGTCTCCAGCGAGTGCCAGAATTCAGAAGACAGTGTCACAGATCGATTAGGCAATTGATATGGATAGACATTATCGATCTTTTTATCGGATATCGGTTTCCTCTCACAAGGAAAGGGTTTGATGCATATGTCTTAATGGGGAGAACGAGTCATATAGGAAGAATCTCCACCCCTAAGTCAGTATAAAATGTGTTTATTTTTGCAAAGTCGTTAAACCTAAGGAGTAGGGGGTCCTTGAGACTAAAATGGAATCGGTGCCTCACGTGTTCGGGGTCTCGTAAGCCCGCGATGCCTCTGCCGGCAGGCTTTTCTGAGCGCAGTGGATAGTGACGTTTCTTAGTGCGACGGATGTCGAAAGTTCGATTTTTCTGCACTGCTGCATTTTTTTATTTCAACCGATTGGTTGAGATTTGAGGGGTTCTGACGTCTATATGATTTTCAGACGTCTTCTCTGCATTTTTCCAGCTATAGCTGGGGAGAGTAACTTTCTTGCGACTCGTCTATTACTGACCCATCGACGAAATCCAATTGAAGACGCACCTCCGAAACAAGAGTTTCACTCGAATACGTTATCATATGTCCACTGCGTGCTCAGGCTCAAGCGTTGGGTGCGAGAATAGCAGGGGAGGGTCGTACTTTGGCTCAAGGTGGGGAGGGGGGTCGTACTTCGGCATGGTTCCGAAGGAAATATTCCTTGGATGAATGGTTTTTTCGCAAGCATTGTCAGAAGAGGTTTGTTAATAATAAAAAATTATTATTATTCAATTAATAAAGTTTTAAAGTAAACAAATCGATTAAATGAAGATTTTTTAGGCATGGCGACGACATGGCAACACGCTGAGCACCGCTTCTTCTACGGACAGAAGACGTCATTTCTATTCCAATCTAATAATAATCAAATAAAAATTTAAATGGTTGTTGTATTAATTGTTGTGTATGGATTTCACCAAAGTTAAGCTCCAGTTTGTAGCAGGAAAAAAGTCAGGCCTCTCCTAAGCAACCTTTCATCCGATCAGGCGGAGTGATTTTCCTGGAATTTTTCTTGATATTTTTCAAAAGCAAAATGCAAAAAGGCGACCACTGGAGCTGAAACTAGAGTTCACAACAGCACAGACTTTATTTAGCACTTGTTCAAAAAAATCAAGTCTTACCTATGCGGTCTTCCTTGCCCTGACCTGATCAGGTGACGTCATGCCCAATTTTTTTCATAAATAAAGTTTTTTCCTGGATGGAACGATCTCTAAAGCTGGCATGTAGCTTTAGAAAGCAATAATTTCTATTTTGTATAGATTCTAGAACTCGCCCTTCCCTAAACGATTTTCCTTGTGATCAGGTGAGGTCATGCCCAAATTTTTTCAAAAATAAAGATTTTTCTACTTGAACGAAACGACCTCTAAAGCTGACATGTAACTTAAGAAAACTTTAATGTTTATTTTATATATATTCTAGAATTAACCCTTTCCTAAGCGATTTCCTTGCGATCAGGTGAGGTCATACCCAATTTTTTTTTCAAAAATACAGATTTTTTACCTGAACGGAACGATCTCTAGAGATGAAATGTAGCTTCACAAAAGCTCGACTTTTGACTAGTACATAATAAAAAAATGCAGCTTATCTGGAGCTATTTTCGATGTGATCAAGAAGGATGGATCACTAGTCGATCGCTCCTCGATGTGATGGGAAGGTGCTATACATGTACTTTGTTCAACCAAGCGTAATTCGCTCAATTTTGAGAGTTATGCAAATGCGGGTGACAACCAAAAAACTAGAGGAAATTCCTTTTCCAACTACCACAAATGCGCCTTTCAAAAAATGCATCTTCATGCGCGGCCGGGGGATGCGATCTTTGCTTGAAAAAATTGGAGTGATTTTACAAAAATGGACGTAATTCACTAATTTTCGAGATCTGTGCAAATGCGGGCAGCATTCAGAAAACTAGAGAAAATGCTCTATCTTCCTAAAACATAATCAAATTTTGAAAATTTATCTTTATGCGCGGCCGGGGGGTGCAATTTCTCTACGATTTTTGCGGAAATACTTGCCGAAAATCGCACCCCCCCCCCCGGCCGCGCATAAGATGCCGTTTTTGAAAAACGGTTCTGTGATCATCGAAAGGTGCAGCTTCTCTAGTTTTCCGAATGCCGCCCGCATTTGCACATCTCTCAAAAATTAGCGAGTTATGATCATTTAAGTGCCGGCTACTTCGTAAGACCTCTCCTTCCTGCGAGGCCGCAGATTGCCGATACCCGCACTTAAACGATCATAACTCGCCTATCTTTGAGAGCTGTGCAAACGCGATGGCATTCGGAAAACTAGAGAAGATGCTCTTTTTGATGATCACAAAACCGTCTTTCAAACGAGGCATCTTCATGAAAGGTTGCTTAGAAGAGGCCTGTTTTTTTTTGCTGCAAACTGAAGCTTAACTTTCGGTAGGAGCCATATACAACAACTATTTAAATTTTTATTAGATACATTATCACACTCAAATGACGTCTTTTTTTCGTAGAAGAAGCGGTGCTCAGGGTGTTGCTATGTCGTTGCCATTCCTAAAAAATCTTCATTTAATTGAATTATTTGCGTCAAAAGTTTATTAATCCATTATTAATAAATATTTTCCTTTCTTTCACATTTTCTTAAATTGTTTGCAATATAAGAGACAACTTAACATTAAACCCATCGATTCTCTCGAGGGGGGGGGGGGTCGTACCAAGACCCTTCTGGTGAGGGGGGGGGGGGGGCGGGTCGTAAATTTTTGGCAGAAATCGCACCCCACGCTTGAGCCTGGTCGTGCTTGCTTCTCCACGTGTATCAGTTCATCTTGCGGATCCCAATCTTCTTCTTGTTTATCCACCACTTCCAGCTGTTCGTCTTCGTCAACTTTAAGACGTGCTTCGAGGTCCTTGAGTATGCCGGCCTTCCGTTCGGCCAGCTTGATCCCCCTTCCCTCGAAGGCTCCTTGTCTAAAGGTGGTTTGCCTGTCACACTTCAGCGTGAGCAGCTGGATCACCACTCGAGCGACATTGTTGGTGTTAGGTTTTGGAAGACCTTCAGAAGACCTCTGATTTTCAGGTGACAGGCAAAGGTGAGGTAAAGAGTGCTGCTACTGTTTAGGTCAACTTGCGGAACTCGCAGACCTTGTTTCACATTTCAACCACCTGTCACGTCACCTCTTCGTCCTTTTGAAAATCCGAGAATTTTCTTGATGTCATTGGTCCATGTAGGGAAACAAACTGTGAGGAGCCTGTAGCTTTATACGCTGTCCGTATCGTGACCAGTGCGTTTGTTTCGTGAACTTTGTGCATGTGTATCACCGATGTTGAACAATTATTCACCATTATGTTGAATAGCTCTTGCATTGCGTTTTGGTTAAGAAAGCGTTACTAACAAACAAGTCGCGAGAAAGTTATTCTCCACAGCATGCAGATGGAGAAATGCACAGAAAACGTCTGAAAATCCTAGTCGTCAGAATCCCTCAAATATCAACCGATTAGTTGAAATGCAACAGTGCAGGAGCGCAGAAGAATCGAACCCCCGACCTCCCTCGCGTGAAGCAGCATAAGTATCCACTACGCTCTGAGCCGCTTGCCGGCAAAGGCATCGCGGGGATACAAGACTCCCGAACTCGTGGTGCGCCTTATTCCATTGTAACTTCAAGGTCCCTCCCCCTACTCCTTGGGTTTAACGAGTTGGCAGAAAATAAACAAATTTTTATACTAATTGACTAACAATTACTACCTTGTTCACCGATCGGAGTCGTTGTTACGTTTCTTGACTGCCTCTAGCCCTTTTCTGCTCTCAAGAAGAACACAAGAACCCTACGAAGGCGGCACGGTATCGCCCTTGATCAACTGGTCTACGGCCCAATCGAAGTCCATCGGTGTTGAAGGCGAGAACGGACAACGAGTTTGATCCTCCTCTCCTTCTGACCATCCTGAATACTCACAGGAAACACAGAAGTCTCATCCATAGTGATAAGGACTGGGCAAGTGGAAAATATGAGAAACCAGTAACGCTAGACTTCGGCAACTAAACCGAGGATGAGCAACGAATCGAAAAGTCGGAAGATAGACCTGCATGTGTAGTAGCAAAGAAGCGGTGTTCTTCGTACTCTAAAGCTCTTTTTTCGTTGCTGGAATTGCTCGTTCAGCCACGGCGGTGCATTTCCAAAGACCGACAAGCGTAAAGGTTTCAGTTGATAGCTGTTCTGAGACCTTTTTATCTTGACTTGTACTGCCTTCTACCCTCGACGCAAAGAGCGGAACTTTGCGCGAAGGAAGCGGTTGTCCGCTCTTGCATAGAATATGGAGACAACCTAGACGTTGGTTAGGCAATACTCCTAGTTGAGGACGGTGTGACGATCTGAATTGTGGAACTGGTCACCGAGGATTTCCTGGTCCATCGTAGGGCGGGCGGCTTCTGGAACTGCGAGTTTCCATGAATAGTCTTGGTCCGAGAACTCAGGCGGTCTATCGTTTTGCTCGTTCCAATCCAAACTGTTGAGGACGGTGTGACGATCTGAATTGTGGAACTGGTCACCGAGGATTTCCTGATGTGAAGTTTTCAGACCTCCAGGCGGCCAGATTTGGGGTCGTCAACGATTACCCCACAGAAGATGTAACCCTCCTTACTGAGCTTCTCCAGCTCTACGCATAAGGCCTGCGACAAAGTTCCGCGGCATGCCGCACTCTCGCCATGAACAAGTCGTTGACCACCGCCCTTCAGCGAGTGATGGCCGCAGTGCAATGCGCTTTGGCAATTGAGCCCCTCCTGTTATAACGCCTTTGGCTAGCACGCATTGGAATGAACGCTACTCCCGTTATAGCGCAGTTCTGAGGAGAACTCTTGTGCTCGAGGTGACTTCCGCCATAAGGCGCCTTTTATACTCGCGCTTGCGGCGCGGCGTGATGGTTAACATAGCTATCTGTTTTTCGCACCGCCCGGCGGCACCGCATCGCGTTCATACTCTTCCGCCTCAAAACACCACATTTGAAGGAATTTCGGGTTACGGTATTTGGCGAATCGCGCCGCTTTAGCCCTAGTTTATACTTGCGTCGCCACGCGGCGCGGCACCACGACCGCCATAGATATCGATTTTTCGCGCCGCCCGGTCGATATCTATCTCGACCATCGTGCCGCGCCGCCTAACAACACAGTATTCGTTTTACAAGACGGCAAGTCTTTGAAGAGGAGTTACAGCCGAAACGTGATGCAGAAATAGCTGAATGGACGACTCTGAGCAAGGCTGGCCTGTGCCCGAGATGGCAGCATTTTCATAATTCTTGTAGTGGGCGAGGGATGGTGGACGAGAACATGTTGCCAGCCTCAACGCTACGAAAGGTTTCGGCTTCTAAAATCAGTCCCAGCATTTGTCACCGTGTGCTATTGCCGGAGTCGAAAAACTCTGGCGACGTGATTGCACCACGAACAATTGGTCGCCCCAATCCAAAGGCTGGGCAAGTCCCCTTTCGAAATGACGACGAGCCACACCAGCCTGCCTGTTTTCTATGAGCGAGTGATGAGGCTAACTGATACGTTGATGGTTTTTCCTCCACGGCTAGTGTCATAAGCTCGAGCACATGAGAACGCTCAGCTTTCTCTCATTATGTCCTGCACGAGTGCGGAAAAAGAGGCTCTCCGTTTTGACATCTCATACTCGCTTTCCGTTCCAAAAAGATGCTGCTCTCCTGCGCTCTAGACACATACGACGTCTCGGATAAAGCGTTCTATTCATCCAGTTGCCAAGAACAACACCGTCGAGAGTGTTTCACCCGCGTCAAGGCTGTGTAAGCAGAGGCAATTCCAGACGCACAGAAAAACGAGTGCAACGTGAAAATTCCGGAACCCCGCCCTGTTACCAACCTGCTTCCCGAGCATCCGTCACTCTGGAGCTTCCGTGCAACACGTTCCAGTTCATGGACCAATTTCACTCAAAGCGGAAACTAAAATTTATTAGCATCTGCGTCCCGTAGTTCGGTAGTTCTTCTTCTTCCCTTCAGCGTTTGTCCCGTCTCGTAGCGGGGTCCGCTATTCTGGTGTCATGACGCCACCTTTCCCGCGCTAGATCAGGGTGGACACCAGCAACCTTCAGGTCCACATGTAACGTATCAGAACAGCGCTGCTTCGGACGCCCTCTAGGCCGTTTTCCTACCACCTCGAAATTAAGGCTATCGGCGTGACACCGAACTTCTGCCGAATAACATCGTTTCGGATGCGTACATGCGCGTGACTCCAGCCGTCCATCGCAGCATCTTCGTCTCTATGACGCTGAAGCGCGTTTCAACTTCCTTGGTCGCAAGCCAACGCTCAGCGCCGTGCATGGCTACTGGCCGGACGACTGCTCTGTAGATCTTCGACTTCAAGCGATCCGGTATCTTCCTATCGCAGAGCACGCCAGTCAGTGAACGAACGCCACTTGGACCGAGCGGCGCTCACGCGTGAATTCACTTCGACCATCAGTTCACCGTCAGATGCTATTGCTGATCCCAGGTACTTAAATTCCGAAGTGCGTAGGAGCTCAATGTCATTAACACTCATGGAGCTGAACTCGATAGCCTTCGTAGTTAGGTACTCAGTCTTCTTCACGTTCACTTTGGTTCTGAACCGCTCCAAGCGATCACACTGAGCTTGCACCTCTCGCTCGAGTTCACCTTTATTTTCGCAAGCGAGTATTACGTCATGAGCATAAAGCAACGTCCAAGGAACGGCTTTCAGAAGTGTACCCGCACTGAGATGGAGAACTCCATCGAGGTTTTAGCTGCTGCTTGAACTCTGCGCTTTGGACAAGAGTAGAGAATTCGCACCCACTCTATGAGCTCTTCAGGAACTCCATGATGCCACAGGGCGTCCATATCACCTCAGCAGTACGCGGTCAAAGATCTTTTCCAAGTCAGGAATGCGATATGCACAGGCTTTTGTTTCTCGAGATGCTTCTCTAACAGGAGGAGGCGACGTGAATGGCATCGATGGGGCCACAGTCAGCTACGAAGTCACATGATTGCTGGAAAGCTGGACGATGTCACGAATTCGTCTGTCGACAATTCGCTCGAAGATCTTCATGCTGTGCAAGAGCAAGCGAATCGGCCGGTAATTGGAGCAGTCAGCAGGACTGCCCTTCTTCTTCCAAATCGGAATCGTCGTACTTTGGCGCCAACACTCCAGCACTTTCTTCTCCGCCACAACCTGATTAAAGAACTTCACCATTCACTCAGTAGAGTGCCAAAACTTTGACTTCCATAAATCAGCCGCCACGTCGTCGGGCACAGTTGCCTTGCCTGGCCTCATCTTCTTCAAAGCAGCTTCAATCTTTCTTCGCTTCTTGATACTTCTGCCAGTTATCGGCTGTCTTTTCGCCGAGAAACACATGATAGAGCGACTTCTTCTCTCACACTTTTGCTTTCACGTCGTCTGTCTAAGGCCGCGCCTGCTTGTCGACCTCACGCCTTCCAGGCTTCGTAATGCGAAGTTCCGACTGTGCAGCTTGACGAATCGCGTCGGTAGCCTTCTTCCAAGTTTCATCGACAGTCGTAACTGTTGGTAACCGCACGCGAGAAATGACAGCTGCTTCCTTCTCTTTCATTCGCCACGACTTGATTCTTGATACACTGCATCGTTCGACCTGCTTCAGCCTCGTAGGGGCGATCTTCAAAGTGCCGATCAGCGGTTGATGTTGTGGGGAGACCGTCTCATACGGCACGACCTTCGAGCATGAGATGAGACTTTGGTCACGATCTTTCACGAGGACAAAGTCTATCTGCGTCTTGGTGTTCCCACTGTAAAACGAAATGAGGTGGGGGTCGCGTTTACGAAACATGTTCACTATGGCTATGCTATTCCGCATACTCAAGGATACGCTCGCCATCTGCGTTACTCGACCCATAGTCGAATTACGAAAGACGGGTACCATGCCAGCTGTACCCGTCTTTCGTAGCACCTACGTGCCCACTAAGGTCACCAGCGGCTACGATGACATCCTTCGACGGTACCTCTGCTGTCTTCTCATCAAGCAGGCTCCAAAACTCATCCTTGGCTTGATCGGAGCAGCCAGTCTGCGGAGCATACGCAGAGAATATGTATGTGATAGAGTCGCTCCTTAGCGGTGACAACGATCTTCATCAATCAATGGTCAAAGCGCTCAACATTTACAATCGAGTCACAAAATCGTTCGGAGACGATTACTCCGACACCACTGGTGGTCCTGGGACTTCCACATAGACCACAACGGCACACAATGGCCTTGAAGCCACGTCCTATATCCCTTGACTTGCGACAGGACCACCTCGTCTCCTGCACCCCACAGAAATCAACTCTTCTATGCTCCAATGCTTCAACCAACTTGCGCGAGCATACTTTCCGCACTCGTCGGGCTTTGCGAGCGCGCGTCGGCTCCCGCGGACGCCGCAGCATTATCTTGATATACGTAAACTGTCATACACTATGTGATGTGATATGGGTGTTCGTAAGCCGGCCTGTCACAAGGCCTGTCGCCTGCACTCGAGTGTCCGTGTTCGGCTTAGCTCGCAGAGCGAACTCCAGTGCACCACGTGGGGGAACGGACATCGCCAAATTCAAATCCATGAAGGCTGTCTTGGAATGAGGAACATATGCGTATAAATCGTAACTATGTAGGCACGTGGTAGCTCAGTCGGATGGAGTGGGTGCCGGCTGTCGTGTGCACCAGATACCAGGTTCTTGGTTCGGATTTCCCGCCCATGCACACCTTCCATCCATCTTGTGTCCTTGAATTGTTACCAGACTTGTCTGGGAAGAATAAAACACTGACTTGTTCATCGGCTGACCACCGCAATTCATTGCATGAGGTAAATAAGCAATGAAATGCCCTCAACGACATCCCGTAGAAGTGGAATACGTGGCGTATCCCAAAAAGGATTGGATGACGCCGTCCCATATCCTTTATCATTTATAAACCGTAACTCAAGTGAGCATTCCAGAGTGCCATAAAGGAGACTATTTTCAGTTAATTTTTGGGTTTGCCGACCAGCATTGCAGATGCGCCAGGCATTCCACCCTTTTTGGCCTCCCGAAAGTCTCATCGTCTCTGTATCGCTGAATGTCACATTCAAAGTGATGCTGTTTGCACGAGTTACAGCTCTAAGTCCTCCTCATGCACCTTTCGACCAAACTATCCCAATATGATTCCTTATCGCTTCCATGACGCTGAAGTTGGTAGTTTAGACAAATGGCCACTACTAATATCGCTGGCTCTTTGCAAATCTGACCGCTGATGTTTTTTAATTCGTGAAACCCACGCAAATTTTCGTATTGAGATGCTGGAATGTTGTTGTCGTAGCGTACGTCACAAGGCAAACAAGGAACGGCTTCTTGTTTTTGCGCAAAATGAGTTCGATGGTTACCTGATATTGCTTCTTCTGCTCCCAGCCAACCTCATGAGCTGCCTACGTTTCGGCAGCCGCATCTTCTTCAAAACACTGACTTTCGCCACGTTATCACTAACTGTGTTCTTTGTTATCAAAACTGAACAACGCTCACGTTGTCTCGCTCGGCGTGACCCCTCTTGTATATTTTGGTTGATAGAGGTAGGAAGGATATTCCAGTATCATTCGCCAAGCACCAAAGAAAGGCTAGCGATTGATACAGACTTTCCTATCATTCGCTCTGCATAAATAGCAGGGCAGCGAATGATAGTCAGCAGAGCCAAAGCTCTAACTCAGGTGTATGTTTCACATATCTATCGCCTCAATAAATATTGAAAGGAAATGGAGTACATCACCAGGGCGATAACCAAGCCCAGCGAGCTGAACCCCACCACAGGTCCATTTTTTGGAGCGCAGCATCTATTCGTTCTCCTGATTTCCTTCGAAGGGTTCCGCGACCTTTATGCTCTTGAGCGTTCTGGGTTGGCCCGTCCATTTGTGTTAAGGATTCAATAGTTTTCAACCCTATCTAGAAAATGGCAAGGTGGCGTCTACGCCCGTGAACGATGTAGTGCTTTCGCCAGAAAACGTTGATAAAGCTGCCAGTAAACATGGCAAATGGACGTCCTTCACACTACCTACGCGCCAAGCTTTTCTGGGCTAAGTTCCGTCTGTGTCTCCCCACACGGTCAATGAAAAATAAATGGAGCCGCTAGTTTAGAGCTCCTATCTGCACAATCAGGTCTGCGTGACTCACGAGCTCATTCCACTTCCTTCTTAGTCGATGTTGCGCCTCCCAGTATTTGCTTAGCATTACACTCATTCTGGACCAACTCGTCATACCTGGTTTGGAGGATTGCTCCGTGCTTTGTTCCTGAGTAAAGTTTTTACCAACCAAGGGTTGAAGTGGGGAGTTTGAAGATGGTCAGCACCCAAATCACTAGCGAAACAACCATTAGAAATCCAACATTCGAAAAGCTGTAGTGCCTTCCGAAGCAACAGGTTCCGCAGGGGAATCTTCCTGCGTTGAGGAATAGGGAGAAGTATGCTTTAACCTACACACATTCACCCATCGCGCGGGCACATGCGCCATGTCGCTACCCACATTGGCCTTCCTTGATGAAATTTTCGTTCCTCGTGACGAAACAGAAGTGTCCTTAACCATTTTGAACACCTGTGGCCGTATTCATGAACGCTCGCGGAAACGTTAACGACTTCTCAGGGGAAGCGACCGGGTTGGGAGCTGGAAACAGCGATACATGAAACGAATTACATAAGCATGAAAGCCAACTGTGTTCCGGGAAGCGGAGAAAGTGTTGGGGTGAGCGGAAAGATCTCGCTTATCGTCTCGCCTCCGCCGCTTCGTGAATACGGCTACTGATGTGTTGCCTTCTCGTGAAGAGATAAAAAGGAATCGTGCACAGAGCCGTTGCTCCTTTTGCAAGAATAGTTGATGCCCCTGTTTACCTCGCTTTTAAGACGTTTGGGAGGTTCTAAAATTGCTTGATTCCAAGCTGAAATGCTTTCTATCAAAAAGAAGTGGTGGTGCAAAAAATTTCCTAATGGGTGATTATCACAAGAACTGAGGGCGGGAGAATGCGTAGCATGAGGCAGCCAAATGATGCCAAGCTACTCCACTTCGCTCCTAGTCTGCTTCGCATTATGGGGTCGAGCGTTGCCCATGACGATTAGGAACTTTAATAATAATAAATTAATTACCAGCGACAGGAACAAAAGAGTAGCAATATGAAGTTGAAAATAAATGGCTGATAATTTAACACAAGAACAACACAAGAACAGCGCTCCATAAAGAGATGAGCAAAATAAGCTAGAACAAGTGAGCATCAGGGGACTGCTAGTGAATAGAACACTCTTTTAGGATGGAGCACCTTAGATTGAGCTTCGCTCGCTCACGCAAGCGTATGGGTGATGAAGCGCAGTGGGACTGAACTTGTCGCCATACAGCTGCGAAACGGGACTCGAGCCACCACCTCCCGCAGTTGTTCACAGAAGAACGTGAACGTCACAGTAGGGCACTTAATTGGAGCCAAATTGTTAGAAGAATAACAGCTGGTGAGAGTGCCAGCTACTCGGACCAACCTCGTTCTACATTTCATTTCATTTCCCGCATTTCATGTACTTTTTACGCTGTATAAGAGGAGTGCAAAAAAGAAACACAACTGCTCTGAGAGCTGGGAGGGACAACCGCTGGACGATCCGCCCCTTTTTTTTGCAAAAAATCGCGGGGGACGAACCGCCGGGCGACACCAGATTATCGGCAGGAGACCAGACTCTTGCTCAAGAACTGCGGTCCTGTCTCGCGTGTCCGGACGACATATCGAAAGCGTTTCGCGACTACCGCTGCACAATCCGCCCCTTGTGGAGTCATCGATGATCGGAGGGACGACCGCCGGACACATGGCGTCACAATGTACATAATCTAAGAGAAACCAAAGAACACATGCGACACCTTGCGTATAGCGACCGACGTCAGGTGGGAGGGTAGATTATTTAAATTTCTGCACTTGCCCAAGCACTTTACTCAACGCCCATCAGATGTTAGTTTCGCGAATGGTAAGGTTATGGTTGAATGGTAATCGATAAGTATGAATCCGGAATTAGATCATCACATAGCAGACTTCGCTCTTTTTATCGTCTTTTCTCTGTATGCTTTCATCGCGTAGGTCGTAGAAGAAAAGAGAGCAACTCCTGCTGGGTTTCCTTAACACTAGTTTCTCTTTACCTAACACTAGTTTTTCTTTACTCTAGTTTCGTCATTATTCGTTTTCTTTTTGTTTTATGGTTTTTATTTATATTTCTCATGCAGAATCGCATATCCTCTCCATTGTGAACACCGTTTTCCGAAAACGCGACTCCAACCTCATACTATAGTGTGAGTTCCATGTTTCAGATAGACTTTGTCCTTGTGAAGGATCGCGACCGATGTATTGTCATGGACCCTAAGATCCTGCCGTATGAGACGGTCGCCCCACAGCATCGACCGCTGATCTGCGCTTTGAAGATCACCTTTCCTAGGCTAAACGGAAGAGAAGGAAGAAGCTGTGATTTCTAGCGTGCGGTTACCGACAGTCACGACTGTCGATGAAACTTGGTAACGAGCAACCGACGCGATACCCCAAGCTGCAAGATTGGAAGTCGGCACTACGAAGTCTAGGGGACGCAGGGTCGACAAACAGGCACGGCATTGGACGGAGAATGTGAAGGCAAAGGTTCGAGAGAAGAAGTCGCTTTATCATGCGTTTCTCGACGGCAAAACAGCCAATAACTGGCAGAAGTATCTAGAGGCGAAGAAGGCTGCAAAGAAAGCCACTCATTACAACGATGTCTACGGAAAGATCGAGTCGCACGATGCTGAGAGGCACTTATACCGACTTGCTAATACCCGCCATCGCCAAACCAAGGATATTGAAAAGTTCTTCGGCATCAATGGCGAGGACTGCCATCTTCTGACAGATCGCAAAAAGGCGTTGATGCGATGGCGTGATTACTTTGAGGAACTTTCTACCATGGAATTTCCTTATCCGTCATCCCTTCTGCCGCTTCTGTTCACGGTCTCGTTCACAAGATCACCGTAGATGAAGCAGAAGTAGCCCTAAAGAAGATGAAGCCCGACAGCCGCTTTACGGAAATTGAAGCTCTGGGCAAAGGAGAAGAAAGTACCGGAGTATTGGCACAACAGAACGACGATTCCAATTAGGAAGAAGAAGGGTAGTCGTGTAGACTGCTTTATTTGTCGTCCAATTCGCTCGCTCGCTTGCATAATAAATAAATAAATAAGGATATAATATAATAGTGAAATTAATGAAGGGCGCTGTCAAATAATAGGTCGTAATAATAAATGGCGAAAAAATAATCCAATAGAATGAATAAGATTAGCTAATAATTAGTAGGTATGGATAACAATATATAATAACAAGCAGCTAAGAGTATCAACAAATAATAATAACATGCGGTAATACATAAATACCACATCCAGTATAGTGGAGGACAACCCCAGAAGGTGCGGTGGTCTTGATCAGCACGTCGGCTCCATTTTAGATCCGAGCTGACGTTCTGGTAAAGTGTGAGGGACAACCGCTGGAGTAGTGGAGGTCTTCGCCAAAACACCGGCTCCTCTTTACTCTTTGTACTGCCGACGTCCTCAGGATGACAGCAGGACAAGCGCTATACAAGAGGAAGTCTTCGCGAGGATGTTGCGCCGACGACCCCAAGTGTCCTGTGCTCGTCCCCCCGTTTTCGGGACGTCGTCCGGTGTTGCGAGGGTTCACCTGTGCTCGTGCTGGGGTCGGTCGGCAAAACTCTCAGAGTTTTGCCGACCGACCCCAGCACGAGCACACTGCAACACAATCATAAAACAAAAATACAACAGACTGATTAGCAAAAGACATGAAGTCTGCTTGTAAGACGAAAGAAGTTTGGTTCAAGCAATGCGTTTGAAATAGGTTGAAGGCGTGAAGTGTGCTACTTCTCTTGGGAAATGTAATAAAGAGACAGCTTTGCGGGCTCAGACTCTGTCACGAAACCAGAAGTGTCACACTTAAGGAGGGAGCCCTCAGCACGATGACACGGATGACTGGTACTGCTGAGCAGCAGGTTGCCTCCGAAACCTGCTCTGTCTTTCCTGCTGAATGGAGCCATTGTAGCAGTGCTGGGCTATTCGATCAACTTCGATGGAGCTTTCGCCACCTTCGTTTGATAGCCTTGATATCTTTTAAAAGCGTATTCCGTATTTGGCTTCGATCTTTAGGCGAACTATCGAGCTTAGAATTAGCAAGTGGAGCTGCGCAAAGAGGTCGAAGCCGTATATGCGGAGTTGGAGAAGTTCTATAAGGAAGATCACGCCGCGAGATCGGATCTCGAAGGTCACAGTAAGAACTTCGTATCGGAACCCACGGCTTGAAGTGAAACGAACAAGGGGAGATACTGTCTAAGATCATCATGTCGACCAAGACCATCAATTGTCGCAAAGTTCTTGCGACATCGGATCACCTCCTCCTTCATGCAAGTCTCCGCTTTTCGCGTTAAGGAGAGAAGGCCGTGAAATATAGCGACAGCATTTCAAAGAGCTACA
The DNA here is from genome assembly GCA_947396885.1 of Heligmosomoides polygyrus polygyrus. Lineage (NCBI taxonomy): Eukaryota > Metazoa > Nematoda > Chromadorea > Rhabditida > Heligmosomidae > Heligmosomoides > Heligmosomoides polygyrus. Next base: position 58,355,482 of record OX377202.1, read on the forward strand.
GGTGTAGCAGTCCCACTTGATGGAACGACCATCAACTGGAACTTTTACACCTCTATCGCCGGCATTTAGGAATACCATCTGAAAACAATATACCGTCATTGACAACATTGACGAGGAATTCGACCGGTTCATGCACCATCTTCGAGACAGTTCTAAGGGGGCCGACAGTTTGAGGACCACCAAAAGGCATCGGTCTCTGGAAACTCTCGAGCTGATACGCCAGCATGGAGCAGCACGAGCATCGGACAACTATCAACTAACGTCCGAGCTTGCGAAGCTATGCAGAGCGGCGATAAAGGGGGATCTTAAGGAGAGAAGAGCGGAAGTGCTGGCCAGCTAGGCAGGGTTAAGCGTTCGCAAAGCACAGCGTAGCTCCTCCAACTTCAATACAAAGATGACCGCTCTCCGTCGTCCTGACGGAACTATCACCCCTTCCAGAAGAATAATGGAGAAGGTCATCCATGACTCCTACTCAGCCATGCCTTGTTAGCCACGACCACCTGCCGCATGCCATCTTCTGCAGCATGGATGTGTCGCCCCCTGTCTTCCCTTCCAAGATCCAACACGCCATCTCGTCGGTGAAGAAATGTACAGCACCCGGTCCCGACAGGATCAGACCCGAACAGCTGAAGAGCCTCTGCCAACGCTCATCTACTCTGACGCGGCTTCACCTATTACTTGTAGGAATGCACGGTCCCATTTAAATGGGAGACCAACAGTACCGTCTTGCTGTAGAGGACGTGCTCGACACTGACAACTATCGCCCGATTCGCATGGTGTCCGTAGTCTACAAGCTGCTCACCCTAGTCATCCTGAGAAGGATCAGTAGAACGCTTGACCGCCGGACGAAGGACAGCCACGCGAGTAATCACGACTTCGGAGACAATTCTGAACGATCAACCACACATACACACCACTACGATGCTCATCAAAGCATCGCGAGAGTACAAGTTTCCGTTCTGCCTTACGTTCACCGACCTGGAGAAAGCATTCGACTCTGTCGATACTGAAGTTGTCGTCGAATCCCTGCGTAAGCAAGGAGTTGCTCCTCATTGTCAATGCAACAGAGCAGTTCGACGCTGATAGTGAATGTAAAGAGAACATCAGGATGCTCGCCAACGCGTTGGTCGGACTTCTTTGTGAGAGGCCTGAGCGAACAATATGACGCTCTTCGTGTTTCTCGAGCGAGGAGTATCCATTGGAGTGGAATGCTACGCGACAGGGACGAATGGAGACGTTGCTGGCGCCCGCTCGAGCAAGTCGATGATCAATGGGACGACAGGTGATACAGGTGATACAGATGAATTGTGTGGCTAATACCACGGCATGAGTAAGGGGAGAAAATATTTTCGAACAAGCATGATGTTTTGAAAGTTGCGCAGTGAAGATTCGAACCAGCCAGGTTTGCTATCTGATGAGGCGATTTACTTTCTAACGCCTGGGGTACCAAGGAAGGACTGCTTTGCTTAGAAAGAACCTGCCTAAAACCGATGTGAGACATGCGACAGATGGATGTCTTCTGTCGATTGTGTCGCACGCACATCAAAGGCAACAGCTACAAAAGCTTGATTTATATTTTATCCGATGTGCGTCAGATGTGACCCTTCAGTAAGCCGAGAGCTTGTCAACACGTCCACGTTCTCTGTGAACCAATTAAATGTTTAGTCGCCTACTGTCACATGAGAGTGTGTGGTGGATGAAGGGCAAACATCAATCTCCTGTCCTCTCCTGGGAGGACAAAAATATAATGTCATTTCCGGAACGCGCTGCCGCAGGACAGCCCCACTCTTAGTTAACACCTCGTTGTTAGAATAGCAACGAGGTGGTAAATAGGAGTGAGACTGTGCGACGGTGGCGTGCTCCGGAAATCTCCCACTTCGCCTCGAAATGCAACCGCTATACCCTCATGAACGCTTTCTTACTCTCCTTTTCCTTGCCTGCAGCAGAGTAGTTCACGAAAGGGGCTAAGATACGCAACGCATCCTGCTCTGAAGTCTTTCATTTCCAGCGAGGTATTATTGCATCCTAGATGGCTTGAATTTTCGTCTCCAAGTTAGCCCTCCTTGTGTGAGGTTGCCGCTAATTGAGTCACCTAGGACAATCAAACCAGCGTGAATTTATCGTCGCATTGAGGACCTTTGCGTGTGTCGACTGACAGCGGCGCTAAACGGCTCTCTGAAGATAAGGAGCGTCTGGAAATATTAGGGTGGTGCTCACACCTGGGTCACCTGAACAAACGGGCTGCACATACATAGAGGCATAAAGATGTTTGGAGAAGCGCTTTTTTAACGCACTGAGAGTGATCGGTGATCCTGAGCCGTCCAACCTCAAGTGAGAAGTAATCTACCGAAATCGGCGTCTTTTCAAAGACGGAAATCGATTTCGTAATCAGCGTCCCAAATAACCCCCTAAATGATTTTGGACGAGAAAATTTGACCAGTTTCGAAAATATCGATTTTCGATGACATGTAGAGGAGGACTTCCTCCTCTGGCTTTTCTTTTTGAGAACTCATCGTTGTAATATTAAAAGTGGGGGTTTTTTCTTTTAAAATAAAAAACAAGAAATAAAAGGTGAACGTTGGTCACAAGGTTTCGGTTATTGCTTTCGTTGCTGGTAGGTTCGGTTGTTGAGATATGACGTCCTTGGTTCATGATGATGGGGCACTTTTGTACCTAGCTCTAAAGGTCATTACTACTGTAGGATACAAGACGATCTATCCTTGCGGAAAATCCTACTATATAAGCGAGAACGGTCGTTTGTCTGTGGATGAGTGAGTGTGTGTGTGGGTGTGTGCGTTTGTTTGCACAGAAGCGCTGAGGGAGGAAGTATGGGGGGGGGAGGGGAGTGGAGGTTGTAGTTGTCACCTGTTGCCAACCAGTTGTAGTTGTTGAGACAGGCGTCCATGTTCAGACGACCTGTCACCAATGTCGCGCAAAGGACGTTCAGGTTGAGAAGAGGTGTCACCGATGTCGCGCAAGGGGTGTTCGGATTCAGACGACGTGTCACTGATGTCGCGCAAAGCAGGTCCTGCTACAGAAGACGTACAGAAGACGTCACCGACGTCGTTCATCAGGTGTCTGGGTTCAGAAGAGGTGTCACCGATACAGCGAAAGGCCTGTCCGGATTCAGACGACGTGTCACCGATGTCGCGCAAAGCATGTCCGACTTGAGAAGACATGTCACCGACGTTGCTCAACAGGCGTCCGTGTTCGGAAGAGGTTTCACCAATGTCGCGCGAGGATTCCGGATTCAGACGACGTATTACCAGTAAAGGTGTGACCAGTAATGGGGGACCGGTGAAGGATGGGGTTCCAGTAAGGGGGACCGGTAAAGGGTTGACCAATAAAGGAGGGACCAGTGAAGGTAGGACCAGCAATGGGGATCTGTGAGGGAGATCCAGTAAGGGGAAACCGGTGAAGGAGGGGTCCAGTGAAGATGGGACCAGTAGAATGTTGACCAGTGAAGAAGGGACCAGGTGAAGGGGGAACGGTGAGGAAAGTATCAGTAATGGGGTCCAGTGAAGGGGGAACCGGTAGAAGCTTGACCAGTGAAGAGGGGACCAGGTGAAGGGGGGACCAATGAGGAAGGTACCAGTAATGGGGACCGGTGAATGGGGGGGGGGGGGGGGAGGGGTCCAGTGGAGAGGAACCGGAAAAGGGTTGATGAACAAAAGGAGGACCAGTGAGGGTGGGACCAGTAATGAGGATCGGTGAAGGATAGGATGACCAGCGAAGAGGGGACCAGTAAAGGGAGGTCCAGTGAAGGTGAGAGCAGTAGTAGGGACCGACGAAGGGGGAGGGAGACCAGTGAAGGGGAACCGGAAAAGGGCTGACAATAAAGGGGAACCAGTGATAAGGGGCCAGTTAAGGGGGGTCCAGTGAAGGTGATGGACCAGTTTTACCCTATTCCGTTATGCCATTCTATATAGCAAAACCAGTTTTTTTAATGAATGAGAGAAGGCTTAAGAGGAGAAGAAGACGTTCGAGGTGTTCTATTCTCCGGGTTTGGGGCGAAGCCCCAACCAGACGTTTGGCGGCCGGCAGGCCGTTGAACGTCTGGTAGAAGAGATGTGAGGAAAACATAGATTGGAAGCGTTTTATCAGATGTATTCCAGTATCACATTTGGTGTTTTGCCCTTTATTTTCCTTGGCGCTTTAGCAATATGCTTACTTTAAAGATTTGTGGCGCAATGACTTCGTACGATTCTTCCGTGTACGTTTCTTTACGTACGTTTCTTCTTTCATAATTCTAGTGCACTTCTCTTTGCCTTTAACAAGTTTCTCTTTCTTATACGAGAAAGGATTCAGAGTTGCTATTTTAGGTTGTTCCCTTTTCTTGTCCGAGAAGGAATTCAGAGTATTCAAAAGACTAAGGCAGTGAGCTTTCAAGACGACGACTAGCGTCAGACAGAACTATGATCTGGATCTGAAAAAATTTTCCTTTTAAAACTTAAACGTCAGAGAAAGGAAGGTGCGATGAATACGAAATGGCCGGTTTTATATTTAAGAACCTTCTTCTGGTCATATGGTAAACAAAAAAATGTTATATATAGAGAGGAAAATAGTTACTATTAAAATTTTTAAAATTTTTAAGCGGTTTCTACCAAACGATTAAAATTATGAGAGCTGATGCAGTGCTAAGCTGTAAAAATGATCAGTTCTTACAAACTTAACAAGCGAAGTAGGGAATAAGGAAAATATTTTATTTTTTTTTTCGAAAAAGTTCGTCCGGGACCTCCATGTTATATGTTACTTACGGACTAATAAAAGTTCGTCCGGGACCTCCATGTTATATCTTCGATTCCCTCAGGGTTTGTACCAATTTTGAGTGTAACGGCACCTGAGGAAACCGGATATAAGCCTCTCTCTTCCCTGTCAATTTGTTCTATTTTCAGGTACATGACAAAACACCTTCATTGTGAATACCTTATTACTTGATAGGAATAGAAGGAGGACATGAAGGGTAAAAGAAACGGGGTGAGTCCCAAGCCAGAGAAAGCCCGAGAGGAGAAGTCGAAAGGCCAAGTGGCCTGGGTGGTGGTGTAGTGTCCTTCTGTAGTCAAGCTCTGTTCCGTGAGCGCAGTTTTACTTGGTGGCCTCGCGCGGGTGGTCCGATAACAGTTGAGGTTTATCGGCAGCTGTCTAACCCGCTTGATCTTGGGCCGCTGTTGTATTCCTTACGATATCGCTATGCACATCACGGCTGTTGGGTCAGGCTGACAAGGTGACAGTGCAGATCGGAACAGATCCCATCCCTTTATCCCTTAATCCACCCTACTATGTCTTACATTCTTTTACACTTCGAAGGTGCTTCATGGCAGTATGCTAGTTTCTGAGAGAATTCCGAGAGAAAGTTGAATTTTCCACGTTAAGGCTGGATTATCAAATCGATAATCTTATCATTTTGAACTCATTTGAATTCCAAACAAAGTAAAACTGACTGTCTGTTTGTAGAATATTGAGGTGGAGATGATTTGTAAGACTTAACAAATCATACTCCCCTCTGTTGACATTTTGTTTCTGACTTGAGAATTTTTTGAAACCTTCCTCCTTATGGTCAGATTTTTCAACTGATAAACTTACCATTCCTGTACTCCACTACGTAGGTGCACGTCCAGAAATAAGGAAGAGTGTATCATTCGACTGTTACATATAACTATAAATATATATGAATATACATATAATGAGACCCACGGATCTCCCTCGATAGAGATCCTTCGGGCTTTCTTGTTAAGAGGGATCTCGAGCCGCTTGTCGCAGGGCCACGTGGCGCCTCCCTGGGTTGTGGATAGGGGAACTAAACGCGAACCAAATGCGACCGTGTACTGCCCAGAGACGCAGGTGGACTCCTTGCTCCTGCTGTGTCGGGTCGACGCGTTCCTTGTGCGTGGGAGCGGCATGTTCATGCATAGTGTGCGTGGATGTGTCCGTGACTGTGCGGATTGTAACTGTGTCGGCTCGGCCAAAAGCTTGCACTCGGTGGACTGGGAGTACATCGCAACGATTCGAGGCCACCTTAAGTCTCGCCCTGTCCCTTCGGGCAGTCTGGCTGGCTGCTCGGAGTTCTTCGCCCGCACGACAGATACTGACTAGCTACCGTGTGTACCGAAGTCAAACACAGCAGCACTAAAGGGTCTCATTCCCCTGACCCCGAAAGGGCCCCATTTCTGCAGCGATGGGAACGACGAGTACGGAGAGGCTGCTAAAATCTCAGGGCCTAACCAGGCTGCGCAAACTGAGAAGGAATAGGATGACGATCTGTGCTTACAACGCGCGCACGCTCGCATCGTAAGCATCCGTCGACGACCTGATGATGCAAGCCAGGAAGATCAAGTACGCACGTCATCGGACTGACCGAGACGAGAAGACACCACCCCCTACACACCGCCTACGACTCCGGAGAAGAACTGTTCCTCGGAACATGCGACAACAGGGGAGTAGGCGGCGTTGGTGTCCTCGTCAACACGCACTTGGCCATGAACATCGATTCGTACGAGTCTCTGACAACCCGAATCGGACGTCTGCGACTGAAGCGATGTGGCTCCGTGCCAGCTTTGACTGTGTTCGTCGCGTACGCCTTAACATCCGACTACGACGACGAAAAGGTCGATGCTTCTACGTGGAGGTGGAGAAGTTCTATAAGGAAGATCACACCTTCTACAAGGTGATCGTCGGCGACTTCAACGTCAAGATCAGGCCACGAAGGTGGCCAGAAGAACTTCACATCGGAACCCGCGGCTTGGAGTGGAATGAGCAAGGTGAAAGGTGTTTGAGTTTACCATGTCGGCCTAGACCATGGAAACTCACAGTTCCAGAAGCCACCCTCCATACGATGGACATGGGAATCCCCCGGTGGCCAGTTCCACAACGAGATCGACCACATCATCTTCAATCGCAAGTATTGCCTGACCGACATTTCCGTTGTCCCCAAGTTCTACACGGGATCGGACCACCGCCTCCTTCGAGCGAGGTTCCGCTTTTCGCGTCAAGGAGAGAAGGCCGTGAAGTTGAAGAAGAAGAGGAGTCCCAGAACGACCATCAACTGGGACCTCTACATCTCTCTTGTCGGTCTTTGGGAAGATGCCGTCATGGACAACGTCGATGAGGAATACGACCGCTTCGTGCACCATCTCCACGATAGTGCTAAGGGACCCGAGAGCTTGAAGTCCACCAAGAGACGCCTGTCTCCTGAAACTCTCGAGCTTATACGCCAGCGTGGAGCAGCATGAGAGTCAGGCAACTACCAGCTGACGTCCGAGCTTGCGAAGCTATGCAGAGCGGCGATAAAGGAGGATCTCAAGGAGAGAAGGGCGGAAGTGTTGGCTGAAGCTGCAGAGGCAGGGCTGAGCATCCGCAATGCCCGCCGGAACTTCGCCAACTTCAAGACCAAGATGACCGCTCTCCGACGTCCTGACGGAACCTTCACCTCTTCTAGAAGGACCATGGAGAGGGTCATCCACGACTTCTACTCCGATCTCTTCGACAGCCACGTCCACCTGCCCCATGCCATCTTCAGGATAGACTGCAGCTGAATCTTACGAAGACGATGTTCATGAGGAACGGACAAGTCCCTGATGCCCCATTCTCGCTCAACGGAAAGAACATCTCCGAATGCTCCAGCTACGTCTATCTGGGCCGGCCACGTAATGCGCTTCGCAGACACTCGCTGGACGAGAGCCGTTACCGACTGGATTCCGCGGGATGACAAGAGAACACCGGGACACCCAACAACGCGTTGGCCGTGCTTCTTCGTGAAAGCCTTGAACGACCGACATGACGCTCTCCGTGTTCCTCGAGCGAAGAGGATCCATTGGAGCACTCTGGCACGCGAGAGAGACGTAGAGCACTCTGGCACGCGAGAGGGACGAATGGAGACGCTGATGGCGCCCGCCCGAGCAAGTCGATGATCAACGGGACGACAGGTGATACAGGTGATATAATGAGCACTGAAGCACAGAAGAAATTTCTTTTACACTCGGAATTGCTTCTTTTTACCACTATTCTGTTTGTGATGCACACCTTCTCGTCTAACTGCAGTGATGCGATACGTTATGAAACTTGGAGTCGCGGAAGTCTGTGTAGACATGTGTAGACTATATGTAACTACGTATTAGTTCTGGAGCAGTTCACAGCTGTAAGAGTCAGGAACGAATTTTTACTCGATCGTAAGAATGGCACAAGCAATTAGCGAAGAGGCCCAACGAATGTTCCCAAAGGAAACAGGTCTCATAGAAAAGCACTGAGATCGTGATACTACCATAGCAGGATCGAAAAGGAGTGAAAGGGAAGGCCGACAAGGATCTATATGATCCGTAAACGATCAGCACACTTCCATTGGCAGAAATAAAAACACACAGAGCGCTGAAGGTGCGAAAGTGAACCTTCCGCTGTTTGGCCTATGCCTTCGAATGGTGCGAACTGCTGAAGAACTAAGCCCCCTAAAAGGATGGGGTAATCGTGTTTCGGGACACTTGTTCTAATCGGGCACTCTTCACCGTGAAATCCAGGGCACTTCACTTTTTTCACCACATATCTATATATCTATATATCTATATATCTATATATCTATATATCTATATATATCTATCTATATATATATATATATATATATATGTGGTGAAAAAGAACCTCCCGCCAGCGCTCATCAACACCTTGGCGCGGCTCTTCACACGCTACCTGTCCGAATGCAAGGTTCCATCTCAGTGGAAGACCAGCAAGACCGTTTTGCTGTACAAGAAGGGAGACGTGCACGACATTGGCAACTATCGCCCGATCTGCCTGTTGTCCGTAGTCTACAAGCTGTTCACTCGAGTCATCCTGAATAGGATTAGTAGAACGCTGGACGAAGGACAGCCACGCGAACAAGCAGGATTTCGGAGAGGATTCAGCACGATCGACCACATACACACCATTACGAAGCTCATCGAAGTGTCGCGAGAGTATAAGCTGCCGCTGTGCCTTACGTTCATCGACCTGAAGAAGGCATTCGACTCCGTCGAGACTGAAGCGGTCATGGAAGCCCTGCTCACCCAGGGCGTTCCTACTCAGTACATCAGAGTCCTTCGAGAGCTGTACAGTGGATTCACGACCAAGATCTCACCATTCTACAACGACGTCGTCGTCGACGTAAAGAGAGGGGTTCGACAAGGGGATACCATATCCCCGAAGCTCTTCAGCGCCATCCTCGAAAACGTCATGCGCGAACTAGAATGGGAAGACATGGGAGTGAAGATCGACGGCCGGCAGCTGCACCATCTTCGCTTCGCTGACGACATCGTGCTCATAACACCGAGCATCAGTCAGGCGGAACGAATGCTGGCCGACTTCGATCGTGTACGTGGAAGCGTTGGACTGCAGCTGAATCTTACGAAGACGATGTTCATGAAGAACGGATGGGTTTCTGATGCCCCATTCTCGCTCAACGGAACGAACGTCTCCGAATGCTCCAGCTATGTGTATCTGGGTCGCGAAGTCAACATGGCCAACGACCTAGCACCAGAGCTGAGCAGGAGGAAACGAGCGGCTTGGGGAGCTTTCAAGAGCGTCGAAGAAGTCGTGAAGAAAACGAAGAACGTCCGACTCCGTGCCCACCTATTCGACTCCACTGTTCTTCCTGCCCTAACATACGCCTCAGAGACCTGGGTTATACGAAAGCAGCATGAACACGCGATCAGCGTCGCGCATCGTGGAATCGAGAGGACGATGCTCGGAGTGACACGACTCACGCAAGTGAGAGAAGGCCTCTGGAGTTTCGAGCTTCGCCGACGTTCGAAGATCAGAGACGCTGTGCGTGGGCCAAGTTGTCGAAAATTAGGTGGGCCGGCCACGTAATGCGATTCGCAGACACCCGCTGGACGAGAGCCGTCACAGATTGGATTCCGCTGGATGTCAAAAGAACACCAGGACGCCCACCAACGCGTTGGTCGGACTTCTTCGTGAAAGCCCTGAACGATCGATATGACGCTCTTCGTGTCCCTCGAGCGAGGAGGATCCATTGGACCACTCTAGCACGCGACAGGGACGAATGGAGACGCTGCTGGCGCCCGCTCGAGCAAGTCGATGATCAACGGGACGACAGGTGATACAGGTGATTTATATTATATATATTTATATATATTTATATTTATATAGGGGCGGGCCTGCTGAAGCTGGTGCTTCCGGCAGGCGTTCACCTGTATATTCGGAGGAAGCCACGCTTCTTCAACAAGTCTTACATATTCACTCTGTTTTCCTGTCCTATTGCAGTCCACTGTGGACGGTTATGGTTCCAGAATTGGACTGTACTCACCTGGAGTGCTTGACCTCTTGAGTCCCGGTTATGGTTCCAGAATTGGATTGTACTCACCTGGAGTGCTTGACCTCTTGAGTCCACACTGCACTTCCCACGCATACTTACACATTTGCTTTGAACGTGTCATGCCTCAATCCGCGATGGCTGTTAGCCAGCACAAAGGACATTTCTTTGCCAATAAGCTGCCGAATAACGTCTGCAAAGCCCAGCCACTTTCTAGACTTTCTAGACGTAGTGACGGTTCCGCCTCGGCTCCTCGGATCACAGAAGACCTCCAGTTTTCGCCGTCGTCTCCTCTCGCATCGGCCAGCCGAGCGTCCTAATGTAGCAGGATGTCTCGGCCGCGTACTGATGCAGCTGAGGGTAATTGCCGTCCCTCGATGGCAATATCCGCCACTCCCTGACGTCTTGGGCATTTAAGCACTCGCGCAAGCACTCGGCACGTGTCTCCCGGGCGGGAGTGGCGTCGACGACCTCTTTTTCACCTCCCGGCTGACGCTGGGAGAACCCAGCGAATGCAGCTTAATCACGCCCCTCACTATTGCCCGAGGAGCTTTCTAGGCGCAATCATTTCTAGGGAACCGCGATCTTTTGACTGCTCTCTCAGTGAAGAGAGGTGGCGGTTCAGCGCGGACGCACTATGCCTCCGTCATTGCTACAGAGAACGATACGAGAAGAAACGGCTCTCCTAAACGGATCAGGGACTTTCAGAACATCACCCTATGAAGCAAATGCGGAGTGGGCATCGCGGCGTTTTCAATCACTTACTCAGTAAGTGAAAACTTTGTTTAAAATTTTATACAGGGCGACAACTTTTTTGGTGTCAAAAGAAAAGGTTGCGCCAGACACTCTTCCAAGACGTTGCGATGTTTATTCGATTGATAGCAAGATTGCTGTGTGCATGGAGGTTCCCACCTATAAATAGCACTCCTCACTTTGGTGCTTCTTGTAAGCAACATGTACACTAACAGTCAAGTAAAAATCGCGAAGAGCTTTTTGAGTGCATGGCTTTTGGGTTTTCTTAACGCACCAAATGATTGCTGCCTTGCCCCGCTTTAAAATAAAATAAAATAACATTTATTATTGTTCTCAAACAATATGAATAAATATATGTATAAGAAATAGTTAACATGCTTTACATTTTTGTAGTTCGACTGCTTTAATTAACAAAACTAAATAATTGACTAAAATTTCTATCTCTTGAGAGAAAATGAGTTTAGTGCTGCAAAAGACAAGGTCGCGCTATCCATTCGAAAAGTTCGGGCGGTTTTTATTTGATTGATAGTGTAAGTGCTGCTTACATCAAGCATCAAAGTGAGGATATGCATGTGTGTGTGTTTTACAAACGTTTTTGTTGCAACATTTACAGGTTTGCAATTTCATGCAAACAGAAATTTTGGTATCAATCGAATGAAAATTTGAAAGTTTGGCATGGCGAAAGACATGGCGCAATCTCTGTTTTGGCAATAAAAAACGGCCGCCTTCCTGCTCTTTAGAACAGGCTTCAAACCGTTATTGTTCCTCAGAAAATAAGAATTTTACAAAATTTCAAACAATACGTTCACTTATTTCTGCCGGTGAATTAAAATTTCAAAGAAAGTTGGGCTAATTATTCCACCCTTTTTGGAGAGTCTCTAGTTTAATGAAGAAGAGCTCGTTTCAATTTGGAAGAGCTCGCCCTGATTTCAAAAGCATCAGACTAGCTTGAAAGTGTACAATTTGACTTGAAAAGTGCAGAAAGTGGTTAGAGCGGGTGACTTTCATTATGGCAAGGCGATACCATCGGCCATTCCGTAAAGGTTACTGACCTTTAACGCTGTGCCTGCGACAATCGTTAGAGACTAGTCGGGCACAGTCCTTTGTGCCTTCCAGCTGCTCAGTCTCAGCTTCTGGCTTTTCCCCCTCATTCACAAGGGCTTGAGAAAGGCTCTTTAATAATCGCCGCGGAACGCCGAAGGCGGGTTCCTTGCGAGAGCGCAACCTGAGCAGAAGGAAGAGCGGAATTCTGGCCCTGTCCGTGTCCATTTCGCAATGGCGTGAGACACCTTTCTCCTCTTCCGCATAGTCCATGTCAAAAGAACCCTGACCTTTTATGTATAGTCTTGAACGTCTAACGATAAGGAATTGAAGCCGTGAAGTAGGTAGTAGGTGTCCTTCCGATTCTATACGGTTCTGTTCATATTCAATAATGCGTCAATTTCAGGGTGAGATAACAACGACCATCCGTATTATCAAATTTGCCCAGTTCACCTGTGAACAAGTGGAAAGCATGTAGAGAGTTGAAGTGAGCATCGAACTCTCTTTAGTAGCAATTGTGTAGCACATATCACTACTGACAAGGTGTCACTAAGGTGCTTATTTTCCTAAGGCCGCCACGGATCTTCTCTACGGAGAGTCTACGGACTTTCCTGGTAGACAGATTGAGAGGTTGGCACTCGATAGACTGGAAGTACCTCCACTCAGGCAGTCTGCCTAGCTGCGCTGACAAGGGAAGGGTCTGAAGGGCTCCAGGACCTAACTCCAACGCGACGTCGCGGCGCTGAAACCCGGACGTGCGCTCGGTGACGCATGGTTAGCCGCGGAGCACGAAATGTTCTCAGTACTAGGCTCCCAGACCACATTTCTAGTAAGGAACTTACGATCCCACAGGATGTGGTAGGCGACAGTCTGCAGTAGGACAATTGATCCGAGAATAGGTGTTAGTGACCTTTTTCCGTAGTATAACCATAATCACGGGTGAAAATTAACCGAAGAAGTTATGGCTTGTAAATACTGACGCTAGATACCATCCACGTGACCAGGATTCCTGTATAAAATGTCGCTGATCGTCCTATTGAAATCACATTCATATATCATCTCCAAGAAACGTTGAAATAAGGCAAAGGCGTACCGCATGTCCCTGTAAGAAGCGTTTCTAGCCGTCGGAAGCATCCGACCGCGACAACTCGTCCAATTTCGTCGCGCACCGTGCGCGACGCTAGGGCGGGCGGCGTTGGAGTTATGTCTTCCCCCGGGGTCTGAAGCGTATGTCTGAACGGGGAGAGCGAGGCATATAATAAGAATCCCCACCTCTCAATTAGTATGAAAGTGTGTTTCTTTTTGCAAAGTCATTAAAGCAAAGGATAGGGGGTCCTTGAAATCACAATGGAATCGGCGCCTCCTGACTTCCGGGGTCTCTTGTATGCATGCGAGGCACGTGCTCTCAGCGGATCTGACGTTGCTTCATGCGATGGAGGTCGTGGGTTCAATTCTCCTGCGTTGCTTCATTTTTGTATTCCAACTAATTGGTTGAGATTTAAGGGATCCTGATATCTATTTTTCAGACGTTTACTTTACATATTTCCAGCTGTAAGCTGTGGATAGTAACTTTTTTGCGACTTCTTTATTAGTGACCGGTTTTTTAACCACAGGAGGAACCTTCACCTCATGATCCTCAATATAATTTTGTATAAACGTTCAACACCAATGAAACACGGGGACTAAGTGCATGAAACAGAAGCACTGGTCACAATACGAAAACCTGTAAAAGCTACGCTACAGGATTCTCATAGTTTGCTTCCTTACCATACGTAGACCAACGACATCAGGAAAAACCGCTCGGATTTTCACAGAGACTAGGATGTGACGTCATATAACGAGCTCTGAACCAGGCATAAACAAACAGCTTTTTCACGTGAGGACAGCGCAGGATTCGGTGCACCAGCGACACGACCTTCAGTGACATTATAATCATCCGTTAACCGTTTTCCTTCAGCTACCCGCAACTTCGACATTTACCTTCAGGATGTTGTCCCTCTTTTGCTGGTCGAAAGGAATGTCATGCACAATGACATGGGAGTGAAATCACTTCATGAGCAACTTCATGGCAGCCCACGTCGGCTGGCTGAATCTGGCAGGTGGTACCCGAAGGCATATTCCGAATGCTCAAGGTCTTCACTCGGGGTATAGTAATTAGCTGGATTCGAAGGAGATTCGAGAAGCCGGTCCATGCGTCCTGTATAACAGTACAGCAAGTATGAGGAGCAGGTAGCTCTTATACGCTGTCCGTATTTTGACCAGTGCTGCTTCATGCACTTTGTGCCTGTGTTTCACTGGTGTTCAACGTTTATTTATCATTACGTTAATACCACAGCATGCAGCCAAAAAAAACTCTGAAAATGGTATAGACGTCAAAATTCTTCGACGAAGCAGTTGAAATGCAAAAACTCAGCAGCGCAGGAGAATCGGGCCCACGACCTTCCTCGCATGAAGCAACGTCACTATCCACTGCGCTCCTAGCCGCTTCTCTGCAGTGCCATTGCGGGTGTACAATAGACCACAGAACTCGTGAGGCGCCGATTTCATGGTGACTTCAAAGACCCCTACTCCTAGGGATTAACGACCTGGCAAAGAAAAACATTTTTATACTAACTGAGGAGTGGGGATTCTTCGTATATGAGTCGCTCTCTCTGTTCAAACATACGCTTCAGAACCTTACCTTCTGAGTCCTTCGCTCGCATTAATGATAGAACCTGAAGTGCACCCGTGTTGTGGTCCAGTCAAAGACAGCGGCGCTAAACGGCCGCATTTCGCTGACCCGAAAGAGCCTCCATTTCTGCAGCGAAGGGAAGAACGGAGGAACAGTTGAAATCTCACGACCTAAGAGTCTGTTCATGCCTCGCGACGAGAGCGACAGGGCACAGCATAAGCATCGGTTAATGCCGAGAGTGCCGAGAGCGCCCGGGAAAAGTCTATGCGTATGCTTTGCCTTGTCACGGAGTGTGTACTGGAACAAAGTGTGGAGCTGGAAAAGTTCTATAAGCAAAATGCATATCTTTTACAAGGTGATTGTTGGTGTTGCCAAGATCGGACCACGAAGGTCGCCTGAAGAACTTCAAATCGGACCACTGTTCGGAGTGGAACGAGCAAGGTAGAAGGCTGCCTGTGTTCTTCATGTCGATAGCAAGACCACACATGGAAGTTACGGAACCATTCCGTTCAAATATGGATCTAGGGATCTCCCCGGTGGCCAGTTCCTCAATGAGATCGACCGCATTACGTTACCGCACTTATGGCCTGATCGGCGTCTCCGCTGTCCCTAAGCCTTACATGGGACCATCACCTTCTTCGCACAAGGTCCCTTCTTTGGATCAAGAAGAGAACGACGCAAAATTCAAGAAGAGGAGTTCCAGGATCTTTACGACTCTTTTGCGGGGCCATTGTATTCGAAGCTGTGCTGAGAGGCGATGAAGGAGGATTTTAAGGAGCACAAGTGCAGGGTGACACGTGCAATTTAGTTGGTCTAAGCATACGGTAAGACAGCGATGAGGCCTGCTTCTGTGTGCCTAGGCTTTTTTTCCAAAACTCGTGTATTTGCTAGATGCCTTATCCTATCTAGTTTTATCGTGGTCACGTTTGTTTGGATTACGTCGTCGTCGTTACTTATAGGTTGAAAATTTGACCTTCTGTTGCTTCAATGGTTTCTGCATATGAACTGGCTGCAGTGGCAACTTTTCTTAGAATTCTAATTCCAGCTGCGTGCGAAAGAATGTTCTCGCAAAACCTAAGCTCGCGTGCAGCTTTTACATTTGCAGCCAAGGCGATATTCTTTGATGATTTCCCAGCCACTCGTGTAAGGCATGTCCTATGTAGTCGATAGAATAGCTTTTGTCCGCTCCAATTTCAAGTCTGCTAATTCCATAGTGTGGCCGATTATTTTCTGGCTTTCACGCAGATCTCTTCTTTGCGTGCAGCTATGAATGCGACACCCATTTCCTGAACTTTCCAAGTGGACTGGTGAACTAATTCGCTGTAACGACCACCAAGGCAGTTTAAGAGCGTTCCAGTTTAATTCATTTGAAAGCTGACCGTAATCATCGTGAAAGCGCTGAGACAGGAGCTTTGATGTTAACCAAAACGCCTCCTGCATCCAGTTTTCCTGAAGTACTTAGCTAAAACCACGTATCTCTCTCGATAGAGAGCCTTCGGTATCGCGATATCGCTATGCACATCACGGCTGTTGGGTCAGGCTGACAAGGTGACAGTGCAGATCGGAACAGATCCCATCCCTTTATCCCTTAATCCACCCTACTATGTCTTACATTCTTTTACACTTCGAAGGTGCTTCATGGCAGTATGCTAGTTTCTGAGAGAATTCCGAGAGAAAGTTGAATTTTCCACGTTAAGGCTGGATTATCAAATCGATAATCTTATCATTTTGAACTCATTTGAATTCCAAACAAAGTAAAACTGACTGTCTGTTTGTAGAATATTGAGGTGGAGATGATTTGTAAGACTTAACAAATCATACTCCCCTCTGTTGACATTTTGTTTCTGACTTGAGAATTTTTTGAAACCTTCCTCCTTATGGTCAGATTTTTCAACTGATAAACTTACCATTCCTGTACTCCACTACGTAGGTGCACGTCCAGAAATAAGGAAGAGTGTATCATTCGACTGTTACATATAACTATAAATATATATGAATATACATATAATGAGACCCACGGATCTCCCTCGATAGAGATCCTTCGGGCTTTCTTGTTAAGAGGGATCTCGAGCCGCTTGTCGCAGGGCCACGTGGCGCCTCCCTGGGTTGTGGATAGGGGAACTAAACGCGAACCAAATGCGACCGTGTACTGCCCAGAGACGCAGGTGGACTCCTTGCTCCTGCTGTGTCGGGTCGACGCGTTCCTTGTGCGTGGGAGCAGTATGTTCATGCATAGTGTGTGTTGATGTGTTCGCACCTGTGCGGATTGTAACTGTGTCGGCTCGGCCAAAAGCTTGCACTCGGTAGACTGGGAGTACATCGTACGGCGATTCGAGGCCGCCTCAAAAGTCTCGCCCGTCCCTTCGGGCAGTCTGGCTGGCTGCCCGGAGTTCTTCGCCCGCACGACAGAGCCTGACTAGCTACCCGTGTTGTATGGAAGTCAAACACAGCAGCACTAAAGGGCCTCATTCCCCTGACCCCGAAAGAGCCCCCAATTCTGTAGCGATGGGAAGGACGAGTACGGAGAGGCTGTTAAAATCTCAGGGCCTAACCAGGGTGCGCAAATTAAGAAGGACTAGGATGACGATCTGTACTTACAACGCCCGCACACTTGCATCAGAAGCATCCGTCGAGGACCTGATGGTGCAAGCCAGGAAGATCAAGTACGACGTCATCGGACTGACCGAGACGAGAATACACCACCCCTACACGCCGCCTACGACTCCGGGGAATAACTGTTCCTCGGAACATGCGACAGCAGGGGAGTAGGCGGCGTTGGTGTCCTCGTCAACACGCATTTGGCCATGAACATCGATGTCGAGTCTCTGACAACCCGAATCGGACGTCTGCGACTGAAGCGATGTGACTCCGTGCCAGCTTTGACTGTATTCGTCGCGTATGCCCCAACATCCGACTACGACGACGAAGAGGTCGAAGCCTTCTACGTGGAGCTGGAGAAGTTCTATAAGGAAAATCACACCTTGTACAAGGTGATCGTCGGCGACTTCAACGCCAAGGTCGGACCGCGAAGGTCGCCGGAAGAGCTTCACATCGGAACCCACGGTTTGGAGTGGAACGAGCAAGGTGAAAGGCTGTCTGAGTTTATCATGTCGACCAAGACCATCCATGGAAACTCACAGTTCCAGAAGCTTCCCTCTCTACGATGGACCCGGGAATCCCCCGGTGGCCAGTTCCACAACGAGATCGACCACATCATCTTCAATCGCAAGTATTGCCTGACCGACGTCTCCGTTGTCCCCAAGTTCTACACGGGATCGGACCACCGCCTCCTTCGCGCGAGGTTTCACTTTTCGCGTCAAGGAGAGAAGGCCGTGAAGTTGAAGAAGAAGAGGAGTCCCAGAACGACCATCAACTGGGACCTCTACATCTCTCTTGTCGGCCTTTGGGAAGATGCCGTCATGGACAACGTCGATGAGGAATACGACCGCTTCGTGCACCATCTCCACGATAGTGCTAAGGGACCCGAGAGCTTGAAGTCCACCAAGAGACGCCTGTCTCCTGAAACTCTCGAGCTTATACGCCAGCGTGGAGCAGCACGAGAGTCAGGCAACTACCAGCTGACGTCCGAGCTGTGAAGCTATGCAGAGCGGCGATAAAGGAAGATCTCAAGGAGAGAAGGGCGGAAGTGTTGGCTGAAGCAGCAGAGGCAGGGTTGAGCATCCGCAATGCCCGCCGAAACTTCACCAACTTCAAGACCAAGATGACCGCTCTCCGACGTCCTGACGGAACCGTCACCTCTTCCAGAAGGACCATGGAGAAGGCCATCCACGACTTCTACTCCGATCTCTTCGATAGCCACACCCACCTGCCCCCATGCCATCTTCCGCAGGATGGATACGTCGTTCCCTCTGTTCTCCCTTCCGAGATCCGACACGCCATCTCGTCGGTGAAGAAACGTACAGCATCCGGCCCTGACAGGATCAGACCCGAACACCTGAAGAACCTCCCGCCAGCGCTCATCAACACCTTGGCGCGGCTCTTCACACGCTACCTGTCGGAGTGCAAGGTTCCATCTCAGTGGAAGACCAGCTAGACTGTCTTGCTGAACAAGAAGGGAGACGTGCACGACATTGGCAACTATTGCCCGATCTGCCTGCTGTCCGTAGTCTACAAGCTGTTCACTCGAGTCATCCTGAATAGGATCATCAGAATGCTGGACGAAGGACAGCCACGCGAACAAGCAGGATTTCGGAGAGGATTCAGCACGATCGACCACATACACACCATTACGAAGCTCATCGAAGTGTCGCGAGAGTATAAGCTGCCGCTGTGCCTTACGTTCATCGACCTGAAGAAGGCATTCCACTCCGTCGAGTCTGAAGCAGTCCTCGAAGCCCTGCTCACTGAGGGCGTTCCTACTCAGTACATCAGAGTCCTTCGAGAGCTGTGCAGTGGATTCACGACCAAGATCTCACCATTCTACAACGACGTCGTCATTGACGTAAGGAGAGTGGTCCGGCAAGGGGATACTATATCTCCGAAGCTCTTCAGCGCCACCCTCAAAAACGTCATGCGCGAACTAGAATGGGAAGACATGGGAGTGAAGGTCGACGGCCAGCAGCTGCACCATCTTCGTTTCGCTGACGACATCGTGCTCATAACACCGAGCATCAGCCAGGCGGAGCGAATGCTGGCCGACTTCGATCGTGTATGTGGGAATGTTGGACTGCAGCTGAATCTTACGAAGACGATGTTCATGAGGAACGGACAAGTTTCTAATGCCCCGTTCTCGCTCAACGGAACGAACATCTCCGAATGTTCCAGCTACGTGTGTCTGGGTCGCGAAGTCAATATGGCCAACGACCTTAGCGCCGGAGCTGAGCAGGAGGAAACGAGCGGCTTGGGGAGCTTGCAAAAGCGTCGAAGAAGTCGCGAAGAAGACGAAGAACGTCCGACTCCGTGCACACCTATTCGACTCTACCGTTCTTCCTGCCCTAACATACGCCTCAGAGACTTGGGCTATACGAAAGCAGGATGAACACGCGATCAGCGTCGCGCAGCGTGGAATCGAGAGGACGATGCTCGGAGTGACACGACTCACGCAAGTTAGAGAAGGCCTCTGGAGTTTCGAGCTTCGCCGACGTTCGAAGATCAGAGACGCTGTGCGTGGGCCAAGTTGTCGAAAATTAGGTGGGCCGGCCACGTAATGCGCTTCGCAGACACCCGCCGGACAAGAGCCGTCACCGACTGGATTCCGCGGGATGTCAAGAGAACACCAGGATGCCCACCAACGCGTTGGTCGGACTTCTTCGCGAAAGCCCAGAACGACCGATATGACGCTCTTCGTGTCTCTCGAGGGAGGAGGATCCATTGGAGCACTCTGGTACGCGACAGGGATGAATGGAGACGCTGCTGGCGCCCGCTCGAGCAAGTCGATGATCAACGGGACGACAGGTGATACAGGTGATACCCCAACAAAGATGGAAACGTCCATCCAGGTTCCTGCCGCAGCTTGCGCTCTACTCTTTGAACAAAACTATACCATTTGCGCCCACTCTTCAACTTATTCAGGAACGCCGTGTTGTCGTAGTACGTACCTTTTAGCCTCACGCGGGACGCGATCAAAGGCGTTTCTCAGTCAGGTTCAGCCCAACGTTCCCATATATGTACACGATCGAAGTCGGCCAGCATTCGCTCCGCCTGGCTAATGCTCGGTGTTATGAGCACGCTGTCGTCAGCGAAGTGAAGATGGTGCGGTTGCCGACCGTCGGTCCTCACTCCCGGTTCCAGTTCGCCATGACGTTTTCGAGGGTGGCGCTGAAGAGCTCCGGGATATAGCATCCCCCTGCCGAACCCTTCTCTTCACGTCGATGACGACGTTGTTATAGAGTGGTGAAATATTCTTCGTTAATCCACTGTACATTTCTCGGAGTGCACTGATGTACTGATTAGGAACGCCCTGAGTGAGTAGGGCTTCGATGATCGCTTCAGTTCCGACAGAGTCGAATGCCCTCTTCAGGTCGATGAACGTAAGGGACAGCGCCAGTTTGTGCTGTCGCGATATTTCAATGACCGTCGTTATGATGTGTATGTGGTCGATCGTGCTGAATCCTCTCCGAAAGCCTCATTGTTCGCATGGCTGGGCTTCGACCAGCGTTCGGCTGATCCTATCAAGATGACTCGAGTGAACAGCTTGTAGACTACGGACAGCAGACAAATCAGTGGGGGAGGGTAGTCACCAATGTCGTGCATGCCTCCCTTCTTGTAAAACAAGAGGGTTCTGCTCGTCTTCCACTGAGATGTAATATGTTATGTATATATTATGTGTAATAAAAATAATATGATGGAGCGGATATATGCTCGAACGTCGTTCTATAGTGTCTGCGCATTCAAGAAAGCACTTACCCACAAACTGGTGTGCGGACTGCCCTTCGGTCGCAACCTCGTGTTGTTCTGTGAAATATCAAGCCAGTACGCAACATCTGTAGTCTGCTAACGAGGTACTGGGAAGAGCATTGGAATGTCGAGCTGAAAACTTTCAGCTACGCGGAAACTAGGCCACTTACTAGGAAAGGTATTCTCCAAGAACGGGACGAATATAGGTACTGGCTCAGCCAGTAACACTCAACGGACCTCTGCACAGCCTTATGCCTGTGTTATACTCCCGCGGGAGCATCCGCGAACGGAAGGTGCACCGCGGCGGTCGTCGTCGAGCCGACGCGGCTAGCGTCGCATTGGAGCGCGTTTTTGGCGTCCGACTGCCCGGGAAGTATAACAGCCCTCTCGTCTTCTGTCGGCGGCGATCCGCGGACGGCGGGCGTGGCGGGGCACGGCCATTAGCCAGATGAGGGATCCCGGCACCCCCCCCCCCCCCCCGTCCGCGGTGCACCCTTCGCCCGCGGACGTTCCGCGGATATTCCCGCGGGAACATGCGGGACTATGTTATACTTCGGCGACGGTGCTGTCGGCGACGTCAGCGGCAGTGTTACACGGGTTGCTACGCAGTGCGTAGCAGCCCGCGCAACACAGCGTCGCCGAAGTATAACAGTGGCCTTAGCGTACGTTGCGAGAGTGTGTCTATAGGCTCAAGCAATGGCGTTGAAACGGTCAACGAGCCTTCATCGTGTTTGGTACTCCAAAAAGGTTAGTTTCTTACTACCTGTCGATTTTTCTGTTTTGTGATTCCTCTCCTCTCAGGCTTCAACTTTTACTTTTGAAGATCGAAAGCATTTATTTTGCACAGAAACGCTCGTAGTATATATTGTGATTATTGATATATAATCTTAAGAGCGTTAGCTGTGAAACGGAGCTGGTGAGTAATGTTTCATACTTCAAATGTCGAGATTCCGAGGATCTATGAGTCAAGCGCTACAGTACCGAAGCTAAACGTTCAACCAATTAGCGTTTGCGACGCAAGAACGGGTTTTTTGCGTCGCATCATGATAACTTCTTTCATAGTAGAAGCTCCCTCATAAAATTTTGCACAGACATTTACCTTTGCCAGATCTATCATTTGGCTTGCGATAGTCATTCAAAACTAGGCGGAAGCCTGAAAACCAATGCTGAAATTAAGGGGGGCCTGAATTGCTTTGACCTGACCCACTATCGTGGCCGAGTCCCGCTTAATTATGTCCTCTAGCAGGGGTGGACCTGCTCACTTGAATTTTAAAAAGTCTAAGCGTTGTCAAAATCTAATCTTATATAAATTTTAGGCTTTATCTTACCATTCGATCTAATTGATACCAAATTTGCCAGAAATTTTTCCATTTACATCAATCAGTATAGTCTTAACTGCCGATTTCTCCAGTTTTTGCTACTTATTTACAACCGTTTAACTTCTGCTCAGGAGTTGGTGTTTTCTCGTTTTCACGACAGTGAATGGGGCACTACAAATTCCGGCATTAGGTTTTTTATGTGGACTTGAAGAGAGTAACCAGCTGTCAAAGTGGTAGTGAATCAAGACTTCGTGCAAACACAGCGCGCGGAGGCTATTTCGGGAGTTCATATCTGTGCCACTGCGCTGGATATCAGTACTCAAACTAGATGTGTGGTCAGATACCGCACCAGGGATAGTGCCTAATAAGAATGACGAAGCTAGCAGCCCCATTTACCAGATTCAATCCTTCGAAAATGCAGCTTACATCAAAACCGACAATGGGATTGGACGACCGTAACTACCGAGACTTTGCAGAACTGTTCCTGCCGCGTAGAGGAGCAAATAATTGCAATGTTTTCTTAAATTACTTTAGAAGCCCAAAATTCGTTGAGACAAGTCTTTCGCCCTCGTCCCAGTCCTTTGCCATAAATACGGTGACCTGACAGGGCCTATCGAGCATGCCCTTCGGGCGCGTGATCACAACTTCTCTCCTCTCGTTACTTACCAATCTTAACATATGAATTCGTCCATCTGTCCTTCTTTCTTTTCTTCTTTTCGTTCACATAATGGGCGAAGGGTTCTTCTTTTTCTCTTCTTCCACGTTTATCCGTTCACATTACGGATCCAATCTTCTTCTTGTTCTACCACCACTTCCAACTGTTCGTCAACTTCAAGTTGACGTGCTTTGAAGTCTTTGAGTATGTTGTCCGTCCGTTCGGCCAGCTTGATTTCTTCACTCGAAGGTTCCTTGTCTAAAGGTGGTTTGCCTGTCACACTTCAGCTTGAGCAGCTGGATCACCACTCGAGCATCGGCGGACATTGTCGGTGTTAGGTTTTAGAAAATCTTCAGCAGAGCTCTGGTTTCCAGGTGACAGCAAACATGAGGGGACGAGTGTATCGATGCCGCTTAGGTTAATTTACGGGATCCACACACCTCGTTTCTCACTTGAACCACCTCCGACGTCACATCCTGGTCTCTTTAGAAAATCGGAGCAGGATGGCGCTCCCCGAGATCATTGGCCCATGTGTGGAAACAGACATCTGAGGAGCCTGTAGCCTTTATGCGCTGCCCCTATTGTGCCCAGTGCTGCTTCATGCACGTTGTACCCGTGTGTCATTGATCTTGAACATTTCTACATCATCATGTTGAATACCACAGCAGGTAGATGGAAAATTAGGCAAAAAATGTCTGAAAATGGCATAGACATCAGAATCCCCCAAATCTCAACCAATCGGTTGAAATGCAAAATCCAGCACCGTAGATGAACCGAACCCGAGACCTATCTGTAGGAAGCGACGTCACTATCCACTGTGCTCCGAACCCCTTGGAGGCAGAGGCATCGCTGGCGTGTAAGACTCCCAAACTCGTGATGCGCCGTATTCCATTTTAACATCAAGCTCCCCCTACTCCTTCGGTTTACCGCCTCGGCAAAGAATAAACACATTCTTAGACTAATTGAGGGGTGGGGAGTCTCCCTATATGACCCACTCCCTCCGTTCAGACATCCGCTTCACACCATTCCATTGTTAGGCTCTTCAGAAATATGTTAAGCGCTCGCTTCCATCGCATAAAAATCGAAAAGGAAGTGGTTTCAATGGAGCTCTAATATAACTGGTTCAACCTGTCGTATCTTCTATGCTCCTCCTTGCAAGGTATATCCAATGCTTTTTGCTTGTGAATGTTGGAAGATTAGTAAGCACGGACATGTCTCTTTCGCGCAATTTCACAGCACTCCGACGACCTTCCTGTCGACAAAAGGAGAATATGGCGAAGCAACCACGGCTGATGGGGAACAGGGGTGTGCGCTGACTTGCCGTCGGTAAATTTTTTACCGCATATTTTTAACGAGGAAATTCGCCGGTAAATTCCGGTAAATTCGGTAAATCCGTTAATTTTTTAAAATTTAATATTCCCTTAAAAACAAGTGGTTTTAAGCAGCGATAATGTAAAAAAAAAAGCGGAAAGCTTTTCACCAAAACATCATCACATTCAGAAAAACCATATCATCTCGATTTTATCATCGTCATTCTAAAGCAAACAAAGCAAGCGGAAGCCTAACACTGCACAAGTGTAATGATCTATATTGTGAGTGCTTCAAAAAGGATAGAAGCCTAATTAAAACTCTAAAACAGCTTAGTTAAACTTAAAAACATTTCTGGAACATCCGACGTTCAATCGAATATTGCTATACTTCTTTTTGGATTAACAGTTCAGCTGCTTTTTGAAATTATTACAATTATGTATCATCGTTTCATTCGATGTAGAAATGAATTACACCTTACGCTACCACTTTTTTGAACAATTAAGCTGTAGTTTGGAGCAAAGCCAGGCACTTCAGAAAAAAGAACGAAATGTGACATGATAGCAAATTTCTTTCTTTTCTTATATGGGAAAACAGCTTAAGGCACGTCCATCGCCGCGATGCCTCGCGGCACTCAGTTCATGGCCATTCCGCCACACGCGGTTGAGTAGCCAAAGAAAACTTCGCCGCCGCCGCAACTGTGGCGATCGGCATGCGCGATGTGTTCCCGCGCCCAACGCGGGCATGGCATACGTTTTCGCGAAGCGCGCGGTGTTTAGCGTTGATCCTAGACGGACCGCCGTCGCGCTTCCTGGCAGAGCTATGGGCGATGCGATGAGCGAAGAGAGATTCAAATTCTTTCGTATCGCTCTGCAAAATTCATCGCCGGGATTCCATCGCGGCGAAGCGAAGTATGCACGAGGCCTAAGAGTCCATCAGATCAGGTAGACTAGCGGAGTACATTCCGATGCCTTACATCTTGGACTAAATTGCGGGAACAAGACACGAGCGTATCTTCTTATTATTCCTCTGGCGATCGTCTATTCTGAGAGCTTACTCTAGTCCAAATTGTCTCATGTCGTGTGGGGAATGTAAGCGCGAGGCCTATTCTAGTGGAGCATGCTTTCATACTGGAGCGCTCCATCCCCGCCTCCTGATATGGGCATGGAGTTTTAGGCCCCTGTTATACTCCCGCGGGAGCTTCCGCGGATGGGCGAAAATCGCGTCGGGACCCCGCGCCGGGCCACTCGTCGCGGCCCGCCACACCCGCCGTCCGCGGATCGCCGCCGACAGTCGACGAGAGGGGTGTTATACTTCCCGCCCGCGGGAGGGCAGCCGTCCGCGGTGCAGTGCGCTGAACTCCGCAGGAGGACTGTCGTCCCGCGGAGTTCAGCGCGGGAAACGCGCTCCGATGCGACGCCAGCCGCCCCGGGACGACGACGACCGTTCGCGGTGCAGTCCGTCCGCGGACGTCCCGCGGAAGCTCCCACGGGAGTATAACAGGAGCCTTAATGAGGTTGAGGACCACGAACGCTAATAGCAAGTTTTCAGAGAAGATAGAAGCAATCACTTCTAAATTGAGATCGGTTGTGTGCTTCTTTCTCCATTCGATAGATAGGAACATGATTTTGTATGAAAAAAGTCGTTAAATTTTCCGGTAAATTTGGGAATTTGCCGAAAATTTTCGTTAAAAGGATTTATCGGGAAAATGCCGGT
Organism: Heligmosomoides polygyrus polygyrus; assembly: GCA_947396885.1. NCBI lineage: Eukaryota > Metazoa > Nematoda > Chromadorea > Rhabditida > Heligmosomidae > Heligmosomoides > Heligmosomoides polygyrus. The sequence goes on from OX377202.1 coordinate 58,381,596, forward strand.
AAATCCGTTAAACCGGTAAATCGTTAACCGGTAAACGCACACCCCATAGGGGAAGCAGAGAAGAGATCTTCCACGAAGAATTTTTATTCAAAGTTTGCGGGCTGATAATTTTTACGCTAGCGTATTTGATATCCTGAAGCTGTTTGGGAGCAGACGGGGCAAGATGGGTTGGCAATGTTACCTAGAGGTAACGGATCGAAATGTGATATGTAGGTGAATACGCCAAAGTCTTCCACAATGAGGATTAATACTCTCTCATTGGCAAACTCCCGCAAAGTTCAGAAAGGCGAGGCGGTGGAACTACAATTTTTCTCTGAGATGGATATCAGGTGCACTCCAAGGAAGAAGAACAAGCTTGCATTTGCCTTTTGCGCCTCCTTCGTTCCCCGCTGCATCCAAGAACGGATGCAAGTGGAAACCTGGACGTATCCTCTTCTTTTGCATGACTTAGTTGCTGCTGGAAATCCACCGGCTGCGATTCCTCGGCGATCGTATACGGCTCAAGGGCTTGCGAAAACTCACTCGCCACTACTGCTCCCATACGCTTATCGGCGAGTGATACGTCCGACCTATTTGTTGAAGGAGACGGAATAAGAGCAAACGGCGTCCTTAGGATCGGGATAGTTGCACAAGGCGAGATGCTCGACACGGCGAGATGCGTTACAGTTTCTAAGGTTTGCTCAGAAGAACGGCGGCGCTCGCAGTTGCCGTGGTCGGCAAGTGATCCGTCGCTAATGCCTTCGTTGACCTTCGTCTTCCACCCGTAGCCGCGCTCCGAAGCAGCGACGTCGTCGCCATGCTTTCGTGGTATCCAGTAAATGTGTTCCTCCCGCGGCAGATTATTTTCTGTCGGTGAGGAAGCGGATTAGCATAAGAGGCAATCTCTAGCTATATCGACTGCCTCCCACCTCATCCGGCTCTTCCCTTCTGGATCACACAGCCACCGGCGTCGCATCAGGTTGCCATCGCTTGTTTCTTGTTCTCCAGATTCAGCTCTGAGTCAGGGTTGATGGCACCCCCCTCCCCCCCTTTCCATGATGTGTAGGGCTAATGAATGAGGAGATGTCGGTTGTGATTGCCGTTGCTCTTCGGTCTTCATCTTCGCTCCTGGCTAGAGGACTGAGACGTCGCCGTGCGACTAGTACATATTCCAATCTTGTGAAAAGGTAGCGTGGAGGCGCCAAAGCTGTTGAGCGTCTATCGAGTATCTTGTAAGGAAGACCCCAAGCTGCATGTAGTTCCGCTTCAGATACTGATACTAAAAGGTGAACAAGAACCACTGTGTCTTTGCGAATGGATCACTGTTTTTGCAACCAGCTACGTTCGGTTTCCACATTTCTGTTTCGGCCGCGGACCAGCTCTGCGATTGCAATTCCATATGAATTCTGGAATAGGAAATAATCGATCCGGTATCTGTAGAAGTTACTGAGATGGCTTCTGATAGTGTTAACAGGCTTTAAAGTCGTCTATAAGAGATTGTTTTTTGGCAACCATTAGCATTGGCTTGGGTGACTTATCCAATGAAAAAGCCACTTCGCATATGGCTGAACATTCACTGCCTATTCGTATCGACTGCAGTTCGTTGCTGAATGAGCCTATTTAGAGGGGTTCTGATAAGATACATACCAGCGGCCTTGCCAGTTAAATGCCACCTTTTCGATTCGAATATGGCAAAGGCGCTACAGTTAGTTATAGTTTTAAGAATTCTCGATCTGCGGGCGTGGTGCACCCACATTTGAGAGCCGTTGCTCTGCCCGTTAAACCAGATACACCTCTACACCAGGGAGGAGCGGGTGAACCACTATCCATTGTTCGATTTTCGGGGTTTTGGCTCATCCGTTCTGCTGCTCGTTATCCGGCCATTTTGGCATAACGAGCACTGACACCTTAGGTTTGGACGTGGTGTTGGACGATCTGTGTAGAAGATCACTTGCTATCATAAGAGTGACCGCAGGCAGCAACAGAACTCATTCAAATCTAGAAGGCTTAAACTGTTCATCGGCTGCTCACCGCAAGACCAGAGAGGAGTACAAGCTTCCTCGATGATATCACTGGTCGTTAGGGGTCGAGGGCCTGGCGCGTCCCAGGAAGAGTTGTTTAGCGGCGACCTTCGTCTCCCTTATAGGCTGTTGTGAAGCTTCAAGCAAGTACCGCAGTACAGCAATGAATATGAGCAGAAGGGAAATAGGTTCAATCCAGATAACGGAGAAGGGACTCCTACAATTACAAAGCACTTTCTGTCCGGTTCACGGTGTTAGTGGTGGTACGTTCATGATAGTGAGAGAGCGATCTTCCTTTCCAAAAATCTAAATGGTTCAATTAAACTATACTAAATTGGCATTCCTCAATTAACTAGTGTTGCAAAAAGCGAGGATTATAATACCGGCCGTAACACTTGGTCTTTGGACGGAGAAGCGCATAAAACGCCGTTTCCAGCTAGTACCAAACGATTACCTTTTCAACGAGCATCCGATAGCTTCTGTCAACCTTCAGCTTGGCAACTAAGGACCTGCTAATGAAGCATTTTTATCTGGGGAGTCGTTAAGTTATTTACGACCACACCAAAACCGCCATCGACGTCTCCTTCGGACCATGAAGCAAATCCAGTGAAATTCTACTTGCAAGTCTACCTTTACAAGTCTACTTTTGTGTACAATTGTTGCACTAGAAACAGAGATTTCCTTCAGAAAGGCGCTCTAAACGTTCCGGATTTTAACCAGATCTCTTTGCATGAATAATCTGAACGGGTGCTTAATTATCAGCAAAGACCGCCTCGCTTGCGGCGCAGTGCGAGCACTGTAAATGACCAGAAGCGAGCGCTGTGGTCCATGATATCCTTGTATCTCCGGCCTATTGTGCTCCCTATTAGGTGACAGCCGTACGCTCTGACTTAATCACTACTGGTTCACTACCAACGAGTGGTAGTGCAATCGCCACATTGGAACGGAAGGGCTGTGTGAGTTCGTCTTCAGCATTCAGGTTTTTCGCATGGTGTATCTGGTATTACGCCTGAAATGCTTGCGTGGGAGAGGAGGTTGGTCGGATAAATTACAAGAAACCAACTCGAACCGTCTTTATGCCTATGAAGAGGATAAGACGGTCGATTCGTCTGGCAAACATATAAATCCACCAAGCAACTTCGCGGATGAGCACAAATGACCCAAGACTAGAGGATATGGAAGCTAGTCTAGAGGTGGACATAGTGGACGAAGAGGCGTAGAAGTTCCGCCACTAGTGCGCGTACCCTTTATCAAGGGTTTCTCAGTGGCGTGCTTTTGATTTGAAAGAGGCTGCTGGTAACCGTGTTTCCCATCTCATGCTTGCCACGACCTCTTGTTACTGTGCATTGCCAATGCTTGATGTAACTGCCACTTCCACTTGAGTATTCGGAACAGTTAGAGCGTGTCCGTCACCTCGACCGAAGACGACCCAGAAATTTCCTCATGTCGCATTTCGAGAATTTGCCACCTACAATCAGCGTGTTCTTAGAGCTCTGGTTCTAATGAGGGCTATCTAAAGTACTTAATACCAAGAAGGACGGGCTGACCCATGCTATATACAATTTTCGTTGAATATCCCTGAACAATGTCTTTCACAGAGCACTGGCTGATTTTGTTTGCTTGAGCTGGACCTTCCCCTGGAATGCCTTCATTTTATGGCCAGGATTAACCAACTGACTATTCTTAGGCCTGAACGGAGGAAGTGGTGTATATGGACAGAATGGATTCCGCTTCAAAAATAAATAAAAATGCAAGCACCTTGACAAAAGTCATGCACCGAGCTGAATTAGGTCGATTAAAGATGAATTGCCTTTCGTTGCCAATTAGCCTTTCGTTCTTAGGAGTAACCCTCATTGCTATGTTAATGGGTATGTAGGTAGGCTGGCGGAATGAGGCACGTGGTCAGGAGTTTCGTGGTGCCGAAAGCCAACAATTAACAATTAAAAAATATCTTGATCCACGCCACCTCTGCGCATCCGACAAGCACAAGGCGCAGCGTCCGAAGCACGCCTCGAACGGCCTTGCAGATATGTACAGGTGAAGAGGAGCGACAAGGGTCACTGCGAATGACTTCGAATGTAGCCATGGAAAAGCTAGGTATCAACGCAGAGTTTGTGCTTACCGCAGAAAAAATGGACCAAGTGGGAACAGGGTACCATATGTATACCTTTCGAGCCTGTTAAAGTTACTGCTGCGATTCAAAGAGCATAGCTCGAGCACAGCTGCGTAATGATGCCGTTTCAGTCGTCATTCCAAACGCCAATATTAAACACCAACTGGTCAGCAATAGGTTCTACGAAGAGCAGTGCTTATGAGAAGGTTGTTTTACATGACAATACGGCAACATTTGAGATTCTTCTCGGGAAGGAACATTCTACCAGATTGAGTGTCATACATGAGTGTCATACAACTGGTATAGTTGTGCTCTCCCAAAAATTTCGAATAACCGGATATATTCGAATAGCGACGATTTTCGAATAGTTGAAAATTGTATACGTTCGAAAATCGCGTTTCTTCGAGCATTCATATTCGAATACATTTGAAAATCGCGCTACTACGAACGTTCGAATATGAGTATTCGATTTCGAATAGAATTGTCTGAATTCGAATGTTCGAATATTTATTCGGGTATAACTATAGTAACTGCACATATGTACATAGAAGAGACGGAGAAGAGTAGCCATTCGAGTTATGTATAGAACACCTGGCCAATAAACGGCGTGGTAACCTCAGAACACCTCTCGGAAAGCACAGAGCAGAGCAGCATGACAGTAACGACGCTGCGAATAAGTGCAAGGTGTTGACGGTAGAAAGAAACAGAAATGTCGGCAAGGAAGGCATCAGAAGCGTTCTGGATTTTGCAAGAAATCCTAGCATGAACGACTGTCAGGAACGCCCATCAATTACGAATGAGTTTCTGCCATGAAAATGCGAGCTGTAGAACTTAAAGGGACATATGCCCAGGTCGTTTTGCTTTCGCACATACCATCCGGCAGTGCATAGTAAGTCTTATTCCGCCGAGCCGAACCGAATGCGACGCGATCACCGTCACCGACGCTGAAGCAGATCCTTGCCCTCGAAGAGCGGCTCTAGGACGTAACTCCAACGCGACGCCACACACTAGCCACATGCGACATCGCGGCGCTGAAACGCGGACGGACACTCGGTGACGCGTGGTTAGCCGCGGAGCACGAGATTTTGCCAGTGTTTGAGCTCCACGACTAGTTTTTTTTACCAAAGGGAGCCCCAAAAAGCGTTTGATAGAATTAGTCACCCCAAACTCCTGCATAAGATTGACCAGCTCCGATTCCGTAAAAACGTCACAAACTGGGTTCGGGACTTTCTAACCGGCAGGACCTTCCAAGTGCGTGTAAATTCGACTTATTCTGACCTGAGAAATGTTCGCAGAGGAGTGGGGGAGTACTTTCTCTTCTACTCTTTAATATATACATTGCTGAAATAAAAACTGTTTGAATTAGAGGGTGTTAAATGCAAACAATATGCGGATGACCTCAAAATTTATAGGGAAATACGGAGTAATGAGGATGTAACTACCCTTCAATCAGCTATTAATCGATTACTGCTTTGGTCGCAAAAGTGGCAGCTCCCACTCTCTCTCCCAAAAACTTATCACCTGCGGCATGGATGTCCTAGACTTTCTGATTTTTGTTTTTCTCATTATATCCTGAACGATCACCCGATCAAAAGGGTACATGAAATCAAGGACCTAGGCTTCCACTACAACGACAAACTTGACTTTTCGTTGCACTGCAAAGAGATCGTAAGAAAGCTATCACACGCACTTATCACATTTTCAAAGCCTTGAGTACCAATAGTAAAATGTCTTTTTTCGGCATACAAAACGTATGTAAGACCTATTGTCGAGTGCTGCACTACAGTTTTTTTCCTTACAGACGCAAATATATAGCTACTCTTGAAAAAGTGCAGAATAACTTTACAAGGAAAATCATGATAAGGATGGGTGGTTTCTTATATTCACGAATCTCTCGAGCCAAATTTCGGAACATATACTTAGGTCTTCTCACATTAAAGGTTAGACGGCTAATTGCAGACGTATGTATGGCCCATAAGCTTCTCCAGAAAAAGGTTGTTATGAATGCACCACTGTTTTATGACCTACTGCCGTCTCGTACGAGAGGAGGTGGAATAAAAATATCATTCTCCAGACCTAAGACGTCAAGTAGGCCACATTCATTTACCGTTAGAGCTGGGCTTGCGTACTTAAAGCTTAGTAAAAACGTTGAACTTCCACAGTCACTCGCTTCTCTCAAGTACCTCGTTCTCTAAACACTGTCTGAGCAAGAGAACTACAGCCCTTTATGAATGATGATAGGATTTCCAGTGTTCTGTTCACACTAATGTTGTGTTCTTGATAACGTTATGACACTGCGAGTTTTTTTTTTGTTGATATTCGTGTTGACTTTTTCATGCACCTGCCTTAAACTGTCGTAATAAATATCAATATCAATTTCAATATCAATGTCAAATGAAATGGAAGAGGAACTCTCTTGGTGGAGCCACTTGGAAGAAAAAAGAAGCAGTAAAATACCTCTGCCTCTGCTTGTAGATTGGAGAAATAAGGAATTCCTTAGCGTTTGCTAAGGGGGTGCTTGCCAATAGCATTGCACGTGAACTATAACAAGTGAGTTGGTGACGTTCAGGTGCAGCGTAAAGTTATAATTAAGGGAAAGCTGTGGATTAGTGTGCTCATCCCCCCCCCCAATAGAAACTTACAAACACTTGCTTCCGAAACTTCTAGTTAGTAATCCCGTCCCAGTTCGTGTTCCGATTTGCCCTCACAAGAACCTTGACCATTTTCCTTCTCATTGGAAATGGAATGAGTCTGATTCCGGCGGAGAGTCGTTGGATACACCGCCCTCAGAAAGGGGCGTGGCGAGGAGCGCGCCGAGGACAAGATGTCCGGGTCCCTGCTATCACATGGAGCCATCGCATTTTTAATCACATCCCTTGGTACTGCAGCTCTATGCTGAACTGATTTCGTTCTTAAGACAAAAGTCGGAATCTTTCACCAAATTTGGAGGGAAAGAGTTTTCAGCTGCAGTGCCGAGGCTTTCTTCAGGTCCCGCAACATTGCTCAGTACTAAGGCGTCGTCCGCATTTTCCGACAAGTACAGCAACATCATAGCGAGATATGTCATGACAGCAACGCGACCATCCACTAGAAAATTCTTCAATATAAGGAGAATTGTCTGATCCTTGGAAAGGGAGGACGGTGAGCCGGTTTTGCGCACAATTACGGATAAGCCTTCAATGTAGAACTCCTGACTGGAATCACTCATAGTCTCTGGTTGAGACTCCTATCAGCTGTTAGGTCTTTGGACGACCTCACGTCAATTAACACGGTTTCTCGCACAGCAAACTTGTCCAAATAGGGCGGCGCGGGCAGGGCGGGAAGTGGGCGGCGGGCAGCACGGTGTGCCGAACGACTGCCCACCACTGATTCCTCCCGAACTCTGTTAACCGTTACTCCCACTTCCCTACCTTTAGACATCAAACTTGTCTCATCCTCAGCTCCTGTGTCTTGTTCGACCTCGTCGGCGCGCACTCTAGCGCGAGCCACTAGCCGTCCCTGTCGGAGGCGGTCGGACCGCGACAACTGGTCCAATTTCGTCGCGCAGCGTGCGCGACGCCAGTGAAGTTCGCGCGGCGTTGGAGTTGGAGTTATGTCTGCCCCCGTCGAAGAGCTGCTGAAGAGCTGCTGTCCCCTTTATCGGCCATAGCTCTGCTCATCGCAGCACTCGGGTCAGGATACCTGAATTTTCGTATCTCTGAGGAAGAGGCGTTGATGTCCACATGCAGTGCCTCTGTCGTTAGACCAGCAGTGCAGATTTAACGGCTGTTACTACGATTGCATGTGAACTGGTCCCCGAAAAATTCCGTCACGCGCGAGCGGCGAGAGTCAGATGAGCAGAGTGAGTCTCCAGATTGGGCTAGGGAAGGGACTCCGGGGTGTGGCGAACAGGGAGGCGTGGAGTGCACGAGACGACGCGACGAAAAACCGCGCGCACTTGCCAAGCGGACCAGTTTCCGGCAACGTTACTCTACAGTCGTTAATGCCTCCTCGTTGAATTCTTTCTATTCTATTGATCTGTAAAATCGAAATGCAGGCTATCTCAAAAATGTGCACATTGTTTGAAGTGAAAGAACTTCGATGGGAGCGCAGCCTGAGGAAGCTGAAGAATTATGAAGGCACTCGAAAGTAGGAAAAAAAGAAAAGTAGAAAAAATGAAAATAGGAAATTTGTTTCATGTGTGAAGATTGCGCAACGCAACCGTTGAAAGCTTCAGATTTTGCTCTTAATCGACTGTGTGTGAGGTAAATGCTTCCTACAATTTGGTCATTAACTGAACATATTGATCTCCTGTGCTACTGTCCGAATTTCAAACTGAATTACCATACACCACAACCTCTTGAGAATTGGTACTGGAGAACATACGAGAGTGTGCAAAACCACATTGGACCATATCTTTGTTGTCCGTATGACTTTCGCTAAGATTAATGGCAAGAGAGGAAGGGAAGAAGAATAGGTGCGACATGTGGGTGTTATGTCAGGTCGCGGAGTACAAGGAATTTTTTTCCCCAAATTGCTAGTTGCGCAGCATCTTATCAACAAGGACCTACAAGCGCTCATCTCTGCCTTTCGTCTTCCGCTACGGAACTCGCTCCTATAGTTGTATTAGTATTAGCCACCCTTACGAACTGAGGTGTCTTGGTGGCGTAGTTGGAGCTTGAAATGAGGTGTGAAACATCGATGTGCTCATACGTAGTATTAGGGAATTGAGGTTTAGCTCGTTCTGAAGGTTGTTTCTACATTTTCAACTGCGTCTGCATCCAAAAATTTGGGAGTGTGCACCACGCAATCTTGGCATACTGCAGCATTCGATGTTTTCATTTTTTGCTCCACCACTTCAATCCTGATAGTACTCTCATGGTCACTGCCAACAGAATTATGCATCTTTGGTCAGTTCTCGTGCCGGTGCTGTGCTTGACAGTGTCAGTTCTGCAACGGGTTGCGCTGTGTTCCAATTCAGTTTCAACTCTAATAGTAGAAGTCAGCTTACGGCAGCCCTGTGACAAGCATTTTGCCCATTTACAATTAATACCGTCTAAAATTTCCGCATTTTCAAATAATGGAGTGCCTGACAATTATATAAACACCTTATCCTTCTTCAGCAGCTCCAAACCAAAAAAATAGAGGTGCCGTGATATGCATAGCTCTCGTCGTCAAGGTCCACGGGTCATTTCGACTTCTGGGTGCTCTTTAGGCTGTGAGCACTCCAAAGAAGGCAATACTGATGTTCTCTCCCAGGCTCTCCCACTGTCAGGGTTTGTGCAAACCTAAGACCGTAGGAGAAGTCATTCCGGAGGGTGTGTGCGAAATGTAAGGCTGATCAAGAGAAAGAGGACGCATTAGCTAGAAGCTTCGAAAGAAAAAAGAAGGAAGATCGTGCGCTCACCACGTTTGGGAACTTTGAATAAACCAGAGCTTAAAAACTCATCCATCGACTCCTGGCGTATTCTGTATTGTAGATGATCTCTGCTGCAGGAGACCCCTGCCCATTAGCGATGCAACAGGAGCGGCGTCCTGCCCCTTTTGAGGCTGTGATTGTTGAGATGCTGAGATTGGAACAGCTCCTTTGGTTTTCTCCCTTTTTTCTTTGATTTAGCTGCTATGAGGCGCTGTGATCGCTATCACAAGGCTCTTTCTGAAATCTGAATCATTAAAGGCAACATTCTTGCCCTCAGAAAAAGGTAGGGGTCGGCGTTCATGAAATTTTTTTGGGATGGAATACGTAGGTATTCTGCTTCTATGCGACATCGTGGATATGAGTGTTCACCCAAACAGTGACTGCGGTGGCCTGTCGATGAACGCGACAGCGTATGATCCTTCCAGGACACGCTCGGTGCCAAGTCACAAACTCTGAGAGGATGAGCTGCCTGGGTGGGATCCGAACCTAGAATCGACTCAACTGCTCGCGGGGCTGATAGCTCCTCAGCCCACACAACTCCGCTCTGGTCTTTGCCATTTCATTTCCCTATGTAATTAGATGTTTTGTTTTCAACCGCACTAGTACTTGAACTTGAATACCCGTCTATGGATGCATGACGCATCTAACCTGTTGGAAATATTCGAGAGAGTTTAATACGTATTGTGTCTTCTTTGCCAAAGAGGTTGTTAGGTGGAATATTTATTTTGGCCTGACGTTTCGACCCTGTCGTCGTCTTCGGAGGCCCAGAATTCCACCGCTGGCGAGTAGCGATTGAGCTACCACCCAAAGGGCCTCCGAAGACGAACAGGGTCGAAACTTCTTCTTATTCTTCAGCGTTTGTCCCGCTTAGCAGCGGGGTCCGCTCTTCTGGTATGATGACGCCACTTCGCACGATCAAACGCTTGATCGGGGTGGAAACCAGCTTCCTTTAAGTCCACGTGCAACGTATCAAGCCAGCGTTGCCTAGGTCGTCCTTTAGGCCGTTTTCCGGGCACATCTATGCTGAGGCCAATCTTCCGAACGGTGTCGCCGTCCGCACGAAGAACATGGCCATACCACCGTAGGCGAGCTTCACGTAACTTGTCAGCAATTGGAGCGACGCCAAACCTTTGACGTACGGAGACATTGCGAACATGATCCAAACGCGTGACACCAGCCGTCCAGCGCAGCATTTTCGTCTCCATCACGCTGAGGCGGCTCTCAACTTCCTTCGGACGACAGGGTCGAAACGTCAGGCCAAAATAAATATTCCACCTAACAACCTCTTTGGCAAAGAAGACACAATACGTATTAAACGACAATGCCGAGGATTCAAGATGAGAGAACTTGGAGTTTACATTCGAGAGAGTGTTGTTGCGGAGACGTTTGAATGGCTTCCTCATCGCATCCTATCCCATGTTGGTGGCTTTTCACCATCGCCGCCTTGTGAGGCTCGGGGCCTCGATCGCCTCCTTCCTTCTTTCATCAAAAGTTTGCCATCAAATCCCATGTTGCTGGCCGTCTGTGTTCCATTAATGGAGTGCAGAGAAACTGCGAAGGCTGTTTCGGATGTCTCGTTCCCTATCTTCATATAATGCCATACGACTGATTTCTCAATCGGGTGGCTTCGGTCGGATGTCCATCTAGTTGGTATGTATTCTTCATGTGGAGTTCGAAGGTGCCCAAGCTTCATTTATACAAAAGGGAGACGACAGAAAATGAAAAAACGCAACAGGAACACCCACACGCTAAGAACGACAAAGACTAGCATTCAGTGGAAAGCCAATGCGAATCTATTCTAAGGCGCGTCGGGTTCAATGTGCATGCAGCCTTGACGGCTCCCATTTCGGTTATGCTGAAGCTTCAAGAAGCATTCTAGAAGTTTGCCAGACAACCTCGCTGTGAATTCATATATGGAGGGCCACTGCTTAAAATCCTTTGGAATTGCATGCACTAAAATGTCTGATCTGATATCCGACGTCACATCTGACAAGGAAAGGTTCCCAACTCATGGTGAGCTTTTGCGATGCTATTTTGACAGAATGTAGGACCCTCTGAGTGGAGTTCAGAACCACAGTTAGATTTTGCTGAACGCTTCTTTAAAGACCTGAAAAGGAGGTCTGAAGGCGTGCGCGCAACTATTATCCACCCATACGACACCCAACGAGATGTGCCTCGGTGGCGCAGCCGGTAACACTGCCGCCTCGTAGAAGCATACCGTCGGACTTTTCAGTTCGAGTCCGAGTACAGCCGTTATTCTTGCACATATTAGTTTATTGTTATTTACTACGCTTTCTCTTGATCACAGGAGGCAATTTTAGACCATCAATGCTTACAGCCAACCAAGGATGTCTATTAGCTCCTTCATATGCGGTAGTTTTTCAACTATTCATATTTGCACCATATCATTTCTCTGGGAATGAAATAAGTTTTATATATTATTATAAATATTATTCAATTAAAAGCCTTATATTTATTGTTTCCCTTTTAGTCAACGGCTAGGGTAGAAAACTATGAAACAAGTAAAACACAAGCGCTTGTCACACCAGCAACACCTTACAGAAGCCAGTGAGGAACAATCTTTTCCCTGGAAAGGAAGGGCCACTTCTTCTTCGTTGACCGCGTAATCTGTGGGTGTAGAGAAGAGTCCCGAGTGAACATCAACGTAACCAGCTGCCACCCACGCGTGTGACAGTCAGGGCCGAAACACCGGAGCGCAGAACTGTCGGTGGGCTGGCTTATAATCTGCAATCAAAAGAAAAGTCACGGGTGGAACCCTTTTGTATGATATTTTATCCCAGTTACCTACTTTCTATAAACCATCTCGGCTGTATGTAACATATTCTGGATGGCCTCTAACCTGCTACCTCTAACCTGTACCACCTCTTTTTCCTGACAGTCGATATATCTCCATAAATGGCGTCCAGGAGGAGTCCTTTTATGGCATCCGCAGCCGCAGTCTCTCTCTTGTCGGAGAAGTGAAATCCGGTGTGAAGGTGGAAACTAGTTGGCCGACAACACGTTCAGATGAGAACGACATTATTAGTGTACTTATGCACCGATATGGCCTAGGTTCATGATGCTCAGCAGTAAGATGAGCGTATTTGTCTGCTATAACAGTATCGTTGGTGATACGGTATGATATGGTGGTGGTATGGATATGCATAGTTGAAAAACTAGCACACATGAAGGCGCAAATATGTAGAGAGCCTTGGTTTGTTGTAAGCATCGGCGGTCTAAAATTGGCTCCCAAGATCGTCGGAAGGTGTAACAACAACGAACTAATACATGCAAGAATAGCGGCAGCGCTCGGACTCCGCCGTTGTGCTCCTACGAGGCGGCAGTGTTACCGGCTGCGCCACCGAGGCACACCTCGTTGGATGTCGTAGAGGTTGATAATAGTTGCGCACGCGCTTTCAGACCTCCTTTTCAGGTCTTTAAAAAAGCGATCAGCAAAATCTAACTGTGGTTTTGGACTCCACTCACAGGGCCCTAGATCCTGCCAGAATAGCATCGCAAAAGCTCACCATGAGTTGGGAACCTTGTGAGACTCGAAGTGGTGTTACTATCCTTTTTTTTGTAGGTGCAATACAATTCTTGCACAAAAGAAACAACAAAATAAATAAAATATAAATAATAATAATAATAAATAAATAAAATAAGCTGAGAAAAACAACTACAAAGAAAAACTCAACATGGCCCTGGACAACAGCATAGCTTGTAATAAGCAAAACGAGATAACACGTTAAAAAAGAAGACAATTATCGTTGCATAATACCTTCTAAAAATGAACAAACCAACTATGTCAGGAAACCCTAGAGGATACTCCAGCAGTAACCAGTTTCTTGAAAGCCGATAAAGGCAACGGTAAAATGTTACGACTAAGCAGTTTGTTAAAATCAATAAGCACTCGATTAGGAAAGCATTTGAGCCTGATCTGAGTTCTAGAGACCGAAGCCATAAGTTTAACCTTGGAACCTCTCGCTACAGAGCTTCTTAACGTGAACATATTATTTGAATTTAGCTCAGTGCTTCCTGTCAAGATTTTGAAAACCATTAAAGATCATTCCTAATTCGCCTACTCTGCAAACTGGGTAGTCCTAGTTGCACCCTCCTCTGCTCCATTAGAAATAAACTGATAGTTCAGACCACTACAGCGCATAACAAGTTTGCGTGTGAAGTTATTCCGAACCCTCTCCAGAAGGGCGATTTCCTTCTTCTTGTACGGGGAAAAAACTGTTTTGTCACCCACAACAATGCGTCTACATAAGTTTTATGCGCCTTGACAAGTGTTTGAGAGTTTTTTCTGCGAAGCGCCTTCAAGAGATTGTAAATTCTAAAATTCGCCCTTTGAAACCAAATTTCTACAGTGCTTTGCGAAACACAATGCATCATTAATTAGAAAACCTAGATCCTTCACTTCTCTGCCCCACTTAAGTTGAATTCCTTCTAAACTGTATTCTACTTGGGAACTGTCTAAATTTGCATTTTTGCCTATTCGAAGAACTACCATCTTTTCTGCTGCAAGGGGCATTTCCAAGTCACTGACCACTCATCTACAGCTTCAATAGCTGATTGAACTTCAAGCATGTCCTCAGGATTCTTAATGGTCTTATATATTCGCACATCATCTGCATACATCTGCATGGTTACACGAAGTCGGGAAATTTTCTCCGTTAGATCAAATGCATATATCAGAAGCAAAAGCGGAGAAAGAACTCCTCCTTGGAGGACCCCATTAACCGCTTCTCGGGCAGAACAAAAACTACCGCCGATTCTTACATAATATTGGCGACCTGCAAGAAAATTGCGTATACAGTTAATTAGCCTGAGGTGTATGCCGATATCCTATGAATCTCATCACTGTAAATTCAAAGAAATCACCTGGTTCACTTCCTCGCCTTTCTAGAACCCTCTGTCATTTCGTTCTCTCCAAAATCCCAAGAGCCGGAAACACACTCCGAACGACCATCAGGTGAGCTGCTTCACCATCACTGTAGATGTCCTTGATGGACCACTATCCATCGCTTCGACCCGCTCGCAGTAACAGTTCCTTACTAACGCTAAGCTTTGCTTGTTCCGTAAACTCTGTATAGTTCGTCCTGGTACTAAAAAGCTACATCTAAATGTAAGAAATTCGTCCGGTCGTACTAACAGAGATGTGAAAGCACCCCACATGTGTATCAAACGCCCCTGAAAAAATCGAACCGGTCGAAACCAAAGGCCATCTGGAAATAAAAGATCCACCGTAAGACCTCGAGAGGCACAAAAGCTTTTGCAAACAGCAGTTAGTCCAAATACCGTAGTTCTATGAAGAAAGACTACTAAGAAAATTATCGTCTCGAACAGTGGTCGAGCAAGTGGTGGAAATTGAGGGGAAGGCCTCTCTATAGAGAGTAAGGCTTGTAGCTCTTCGTCATTCCAAAAACGCGCTCGCTGCCACATCTTGAAATTTTGAAGAACGATAAGTGTGCTCATAAAGCAACAGAAACTGGAACGTTGTAGACGACTGAAAGAAAACCAATTGCAATTCGCTCAGTATTGATTTCATCCCACAAAGGAGAGATGGATGGTCCACGTTTCTTTCAGCTGGGCTGGTAGAAGCGAGTTCTGCTCACAAAGATCTTCATGGTCGTCTTCCGATATGTTCTTCCTCCCGCTGGTTACTGCCGTTCTGGACACCTCTTCCGGCTGAAGACCTCTTGCAGCTGTCTTCATCTGCAGTTCAATGTGGGTGTATTTGGCCACAGGCTGAAGATTACGTGGCTGTGTGTAAACGCCTGGAATAGGATTGGATAATGACGAGGACAATAACACGAAATCGTCACGAAGCTAATACTATTGACAGCGGTATTCACGCCCACTTCTAGCCCTCTGCTTCCGCATTGGTCATACGGCTCCCCTGCCACTCTAAAAGGTGTTCCTCTTCCCTTTCTCCTATCACCAAGTACCTTCGCCTTCTTTACCCAGATTCTTCGCATTTCATGCTCTCCTTTCTCCGTCCACTCGGTTCCTTCTCTTTCTCTCTTTCCCCTTATCCGTAACTTATTAGCCACCCTTCTTGCGGACGCACTCACTGACCTCCTGATATCTCTGTTCACACGTCGTGCAAGTTTCCTTCGCACTCGACTGGCTTGAAGGGCGGAGCAAGGGCACTTCTATTTTCGCCTTTATTCATACATTCCATCATTTGAGGATTAGCAACTAGAAGGTGGAAGTGTGCAAGGAGGCGTCGATCCCCACTCCAGCCATGTATCCCTGTCGAAATGGGATCATTTTGACAGCGCTCCCAATCATCGCGTTCGATATTTTCCTGTGGTACTCACCTTACCTTGTGCCCTCAGAATTCGCATACTGCGTAGTCGAAGTCTTACTCGGACTCCTTGTCCAGCACTGAAACTGGAATCTTGTCGTCTACCTTCCTGACTTTCTCGAAGCCTTTGCCCATGTAGTCCATTGATTACCGGAGTTTTCGCATTCAACATAGTTAAAGAGGAGGGGATCGATTTGAATACCACTGTCAAACATGCTACCTGAAAACAGACTATTCCCTGTCGTTATCTCTGAACACAGTATGTCCATATAATACTGTAATAGACGTCAATAGCTGTCGTTATTAGTGTTAAGGATTTTGGGAAATCATTTCACTTCATATCCAAAACATATGAGAAACGTCGCACTCCTTCCCGATTCGGAAAAGGTTGTTATTTTCCTTTTGGGCTACATGTTCGTGTGAATGGGCGTGTACTTATAGCTAATTTACGGATTCACAGCACTCAAGTTACCTAACGTAAGCAAAAACGGTTTAATGTGAGCAGCAACTCTCTCATTAGCATTCTATCCATTATCCATTAGCCCTAAACGCCAGTGCCCTAACGCCTGTGTATCCAACTGTTGACGTTCCACTTTGTACCGCTGCTTCTTGAACAGCTGATTTTTTATTCAGAGCTCCTGCAAAACAGCTCTCCAAGTCTCTCTCGCTGGTGGCGAAGTAGATGAGAATTGATTAACGAGACCTCAGGATGTCTGCCTGTTGTTGAGCCGCAAGGTCCAATCGTGCCCAGGTAGGAGAGGCAGGGCAGATGGGAGGCGTTGATGGCAGTGGGTGGAGGGAGGGGGATAGCACCCGACGGGCCCCCGCTGCTCCCTGTCCGAGCTCTTGGATGATATCCGACCACCGCAAATTAGCATCGCAAACTCGCTGCTCTGCTCTTTCCCAGCACATCGCGTTAGCCGCCCTCGTTTGCACGTCACGCCGTCACGCCACTGCGTTTGCGGCAACGAACAAGTCTGTTATTTTCCAGAGATGGACAATGAGGAGGACGCGACGTGCTACATGGTCGAGGAGAAGGCATTCGAGTACGACTACGACGAGGGCTTCGACTGGGAGAACATGACGGTCGCTCAGTGCAACTGCTCGCACCCCCTCCACAAATTCCTCGAGGCATGCGACCCTTTGTCTCGATTTAATCTGATTATGAAAAGGAGGCCGTTGGAGTCAGCTGGACCCGAGCGCTCTCCTCGATGAGGCCAATCACACAGCCGCGCATGGCAGCAGAGACTTCTTCTTGAGTAGGCAGTGAGAGTGTCTCGCCCATGGGAAGATATTGAGGGTTTTTCGCGCTTCCTTCCCACAGGAAATTCAGTTTCAATTTCTATTCTATGCATGTCTAGCTTATGTCACTCGACGCCATTCATGGCTGAATTCCCGTGGAAAGACACTCCAAATGAGAACTCGAAGCGGTTTCCAGGAACGACTCTAGTTTCTACAATAATAAAAAACTCTCGGCAGAATTCTAGCAGATTTTTCGGAAAGATTAGCCCTGCTCGACTTGTTGCCGATCAGGATCGTTCAGGGAAGATACTGATTTTGAATCTGTGGGATGCAGCCCACTGTGCGGTTTCCGTCATCAGTGGCCTTTTCGAAGACTTGTGGCACTGCAGCTCTCGGCGACACAGACACGAATCATACATATGTTACCAATAGGAGCTGGACCAGGGGCCAGCCCCTATTGGTGAGCAACTGGAGAAGCTCAGGTGAGCAACTGGAAAGGGCTGAGTGCATAGCAGTCTCCACCTTGCTCACCTACCTGACCTCTTCCCGAACTTCCTCTTGACGTGGGACGCCCTTTAAAATGTGCGCTTAGGTCATTCATTAGGGACAAGGTTCTCCGAAGATTATTAGAGGCGTTCAGCTCCTAACCCTCGGTCCATGATTTTGTTCCACTTCAAGGTCGTGCGCGTCCTCCATGTTTCTCGAGGCTTGAAAGAATTTGATACATTTTCACGTCAAAATCTATTGACGCTTTTGTAATCGAAATGGACATCTTCCAAATCGAAACGGCCTTTCTACAGATTAAACTAAAAACTCTCGAACACGGTTAGAATAACTTGTTGTTCAGGGAAAATTTATTATAACCTTTTTAATGCTTTTTAATTCACTTGCCCCGATTAATGTCAACACTGTTTCAATTTTTACAGAAAAATATATTTTCTAAGAACATTAACGAATTAGCTTTTGTTTTAAAGGGCAGAAAAGCAGCAATCTTTTAGTATCATTACTATAATGTTGATCCCACCCAGGGAGTTTACCGACCAGCTGCCAGAGGAGTGGAAAGCAAATAACACCCATCATAGGATTGCGCTCTGTACGGGTCTACCCACGTATACCCTTCATTTTCCCATTCCAGCCTCACTTCGTTTTTGCGTCTCTCCATTTTTTGCACTACCGCTTACCTCCACCTCACCCTATTTGCATCTGTTGCCATCTATGCGCATCCAATCATGGCAGTCAAGCACGTGCCACAGACTCCAACTCAGCTGCAGCAGCCTTCCTCCAACCTGAGTCTGGATTCAGTAGACGTGCTTCAGACGTCATCCAGACGTCGTCGACGTCGTTCGTTTGCGCGACTAAGATGGCCGACAGGAAGGCTTCACAACAGTGGAGATGCTTCAATCAGGCAGTCAACATCGATGGATATTATCGATCTTTTGATTATGATGGCCGCCGCACATTGAAAAGTCGCTCAGGCAATCAATAGTGAGCGATATTATCGACCATTTGAGTGGTGCTGTCGGTTTGCTCTCACGATCAGGACTGTGGTATCGGAGTCGTGGTTGCGCGAGTGCGTTGGCCGAAGTAAGTACTTCACAGCCAAGTGGGTTTAGATCAGGCAATCAGTGTCGATCGATATTATCGATCTTTTGAGCGTTGCTAACGAATTTTCTCCAATTTAACCGATCGGGGAAGTTGTATGATTATGATGACCGACGGAAGGTCTTCACAGAAGCTTCGATCAGACAATCAACCAGCATTTCGAATCAACCAGCACCAGGTTAGGTTTTTGCAGCATTCAGCCCCTCCATTAACCGAGCTCTCCTTCACATCACCATCTGCGTTTGATCAGTGCCACCCTAAGGAAGTGGGCACTTGCGAAATCAGCTATTCACAGCGCGTATTCCCAGGCAACTTCGCTGCGATGCTCCTGAATTAGCCTTTCTGAAAGATCTTATTAGACGTGGCCAGTTCAGTAACCTACCTGTTACGCACTAAACTACAATGTCTGTGGTATTTCCATATTCGACTGCCGTTGCAACGTGGGATGTCGTTTGAAAAGTGGTTGCACGATCTTGCAGAGCGGTTGAGCCAAGACTGTTATAACTATTTATCTTGGCCTGACGATCCGACCCTGTCGTCGTCTTCGGAGGCCTAAAAATGGCTCGAGACATTAGACTTGCACTCTACCCGAACAACCGCTCCACCCGCGCTAGCATTTTTGACCTAGATTCAAGAGCACAATACGAAACTCCGAGATGTCGAGCAAACCCACCCAGAATTCCATCGCCGGTGAGTGGCGATTGCGCTACCACCCAGGTTAGTCGACCAGTAGCGACCGGGACTAACCTGGGTGGTAGGATTATGATGACCAGTAGCGACTGGGACTCACTATGCCGTCATTCCATTGTCATAGTGGTGAGGACAGCGGTCCCCCACCCCCACCTCGTCATTTCATAGCTCGCAGAGCGGTGCAAACGGCAGACAATCATTTTTGATCGACAAACACTCGTTCCGGTAGTTCATTCCTGAACTACTGCTAGAAATCCAGAACGCTTGAAGCGCATTTCTTGATGAAATTTCTGTCTTGTACGCCAAAACCTTGCACTCGATATAACAGTGGTTGCCGTCATGAACCTCGACTCTATTCTTACCAAGTGGTGTAACAAAGTTACAGCGTCGCTTACCAGCTAGGTGTTCGTTGGTGTGAACTCCCGGTGGTCTCCCAGTTTCCCCAATATAAACACTGCTACATTCCTTGCACTTAATCTCGTAAATTGTTACACTTTTCATACAGTCATCAGCTCCAGTGTTGCGACAAACTACACAGTTCTTTGAAAGACACTGCCTGTCATAAAGCCTATTCCTCCCAGGATGCTTCCTGAGACTGTCGCTAGGTATGCCGACTAGAACGACATCCTCCTGCAGCTGTGCCCGGTGAATACACCTTCGTATGGCAGCAGTAAATTCATCAGAGATGAAAGGAAGGCAAAGAGGAATCTTATTGGAGCGCGTAACATTCCTATCCCTCGGATGTCTTCGTTGCGGCTGAACTGGTAGTGTATCCATTTTCTGCGGCTATTTTGAAAGCCAATCGCAATGATTCGCGCCTCTCACGTTCCTCCTTGTACATGCTACCTGCTGTTCTGAACATGCTTCCAAGCACGGCACGTTTCACAGCAGAAGGATGTGCAGACCTAGCGTGGAGGAGGATGTTCTTGGATCTTCCCTTACGGTGCAACTTTACGCTCACCATGCCACTGGACACTTTGACTTGAGTGTTGAGGTAAAGGAGCCAACCGTTTCGTGGTATCTCTCGTGTAGGTTTAATGTACTGCAACTGTTCGTTCTTTATTGTAAACGCTCGTCCATTTCGGGCTGTGTTGACGTTATGATGAAGCAATCGTCAATATATCTACAGCAAATTAAAGGTAAGCGTTCCAGTGGCGGTTGTTCAATCATACTCATGAAGCAGACAGCAAGGACTGGAGCTAAGCGTGGACCCATAGCCAGCCCTCGAATTTGTGAAAAGTATAATCCTGACCATTAGAAATGTTGCAGCACAAGCATTTCTTGATTAGAGTCAAGGTTTGCACTTTATTATGTCCAAATATTTCTATGCAACTGTTATGCCTATCAAACATTTCGGATAGTGCTTGAACATCTTGTTCGTTTTGGACGTTCGTATGCTTAAAGTGAAATGGCGTCAAAAGACTCGACAACGTCGCTTCGTTCCAAATGTAATCTGTGCAGAATTTCAAGGAATTGTGCTGTGCTGGTCAGGTGAGACGGCCACGATCAACAGTTGACTTACAATACAGTTGAGCAACCATGAGATTCGGTCAGCTGGTCCACCTATACAGCTAATAATTGGTCTTATCTTCTAAGTATCCACTGACATAGATTGCAACTCGTCAGAAGTCAATTTGTGGATTTTGATTAGACTGTAGAAACTGGACAACTACGATTGTCGAGTCTTAATCAACTTAGGAACTTCTCATCAATTCCGGCAGACCTTCCAACGCTCATCCAGGTGCGGTTGAGCTGTCTGCACTGTGACGAGAAGTCCTTCACAGTCGAACGTTGATAAATAGAACTGTCGCGCAGGTGAAGTATGTTATTTCCCCATCCAACGATTGCGGAATAGCAACAAATTCATAGCCCTTATCGCTAACGAAGATACGAACGAAAATACCATTTGAACTTAATTGGCATAATTCTCTAAATTTTGCTACTGCTCCGGCGTCATGTTGTTGTGGCGAAACTGACGGTAATGCCCAAGTGCAGCTAATACACCAGATGTCAGAGCATGCATCTAGACATCAACTTCGGACAGAGTAGTGGGTTGCTTATAGTGGGTGCGCGGAAATGGTACAGATAGCGTAGGTGTCTGATATACGACATTGGGCAATGACCTGTTTTCACGACTATGCTTATAACAAAGCAGACCTCTCAGTCTATGCAAGTCTCCCACAATTTTGCGGTTGGTTAAGCAATTGATATTCTGAGTGGGAGAGAAAAACGGTCCGAGACAGAGATGTTCAAGCGCGTTTGTTGAATGCTGAGTGTTGCCAACAACAGTGACCCTCGCCTCCGTTTGACGGCCATACCTCTGAGCTTGAATGTCAGTGGGCGGTGGTCCACAGATAAGTTGCTAGCAAAAACACGAGTGCTATCGTGATGTGCGCTCAACAATCTGGCATATTTTGCACAAAGCGCGGAGTTTGCCCTAGATCGAATAGAAGCACAGGTCAACATCGACGCACAATCTGTCCTCCTTCAAGGCTGGTCGGGAAGAAGACGCCGGCATGCTTGATTTTTCGCGTTACATTTCAAGATCGACGAGTACAATGTGTGCTGTTTTTCCTTGATAACACTACTCAGCATCCTGTGGTAGAGTCGTATCCCTGAGGGATCATTATCACTTCGATTCATCATTGCATGCCGATTTTATTGATTTTTGATTCAATGCAGAGGTTGCAGGTGAGAGAACTTGGTCGAATGGTCTTCTGCCTTGCACCGTTCTGAGAGCTATTAGGTTGGTGCATAAGTTCTCGGACATTTGATCCCTCCTGAATTGAAAGCGTATTTTCCCGCCAAATTTCTCACACGTATCAACGCGTAAATGATCGATCGATAGAGAAGGGAAAGGGCTACAAAACTGTTAACGTCAGCTATTATGGCTAAGCAATTCATCCCAACAACACAACATATTTGGCACATCATGTTATTCCTGCATCAATCTGGCCTCAATGACAACGAATCGTATCGTCGCCTGAAGGATGTTTACAACGAGAGTGCTCCTGCACGAAGTACTGTGTACCAGTGGTTCTCGAAGTTTGCAGTTGGTGAAATCTCCGCTGAAGATAATGAACGGGAAGGGCATTGGGTCGCTGGGTACCTCACGACTTGACACACCATGACATGGATCGCAGAGCCGATGTCGCTTTGTCTCTCCTTACCCTCAGACGTACCCACGGATGGCTGGACAACCTTGTCACGGGGATGAGAAGTGGATACTCTACTCTAATTATCACCGGCGTGCACAGTGGTTTGACGCAACTCGAGAGGAAGAGGACGTTCCGAAAGCCGACCTTCGCGTGAAAAAGGTGATGCTATGCATTTGGTGGAGCGTTCTTGGCGTAGAATACTGGGAGCTGCTGGACGAAGGGATAACAGTGACGGCAGAGGTTTACGTCAACCAACTGAGGAGGTTGAGGGCCCACCTTCAAACCACACGAGGAGAGCAAGTGAAGGTGTATTTTCAACACGACAACGCTAGACCGCATATTGCTAGAGCGACGGCGGCTGAGTTGGCGGACTACGGATGGACCGTTCTTCCACATCCACCTTACTCGCCAGATCCCGCTCCTTCTGATTATCATTTGTTTTCAAGTCTTCAACGCTATTTGGACGGCAAGCAATTTACTAACCGAGAGGATGTCAAGGAGGCACCGCTCACATTTTTCGAATCACAACCGGCCACGTTTTGAAGAAAAGGCATCCATGACTTACCAGCACGTTGGCGAAAGACAATTGATGTAAAGGGTGGTTACTTCAAATGATTTGATATTGTTGTTCGTATGTTGTGATAATAAATATTTCATGTCCCAAATGTCCGAGAACTTATGCACCAACCTAATATGAAATGACCAGGGGGACCGCTGTCCTCACCATTATGACAATGGAATGGCGGCATAGTGAGTCCCAGTCGCTAGTGGTCATCAACTAACTCTGGGTGGTAGCGCAATCGCTATTCACCAGCGATGGAATTCTGGGTGGGTTTGCTCGTTATCTCGGAGTTTCGTATTGTGCTCTTGCCTCTAGGTCAAAAATGCTAGCGCGGGTGGAGCGCCTGGTCGGGTAGAGTACATGTCTAACGCCTCAAGCCATTTTTAGACCTCCGAAGACGACGACAGGGTCAAAACGTCAGACCAAAATAAATATTCCACCTAACAAATTCGTTGGCAAAGAAAACACAATACGTATTAAACGACAATGCCGAGGTTTCAAGATGAGAGAACTTTGAATTTACGACTGTTTTTTCGGCTTAAGCTTCGGTGTCTGCTTTCCTGGGAGGTCGTCGAAGACAAAAGGAGTTATAGCGAAGCGGAAAAACGCACTCATGACATTCTCGGCTCTGCTGCTTCACGAGCTGCTGCACCAATTTCTGTGATGCACACTACCATAACAGTCTTCTGCGCCCACTCATCCTTGGAACAACTGATCTGATCTTGCGGTTGATTCCGTACATTTATATCCTTTGGATGCCTTCGGAAAAACCATTCACTTGAATGGCAGAGAAGTTCTAGGTAGTGGTCCAAAGTCTACTGCTCCATGAAAATCTCACCAGGATGGAAATTCTGCGCATCCATACTCCATAGGATTAGCAGTGCAAATATTTTGGTTTCAAAGTGTCTCCCCTAGAGCTCTAGCGTCATTATCGAATTTCCAAAGTATGGCTTCCGCGCTCTGACATCCGTAGATATTTCGACAGTGGGGTCAACGGGTGTTGATTCACTCGAACTCGCAGTAGGGGAAGGACAAAACCCTGACGTTTCCATCAGCTGGCCACCGCAACTCACTGCAAAGGCCGAATATGCATTGAAATTGTCTCCACGATATCCCCTAGGTGGCGCATCCCAAAGGGATTAATCAATTGCTTCTTTTACCCGTCTGTTTTTAAGTTTTCGACTACCACCACTCATCATTTTGTCCAGAATCCTAATGTTGTGAGTAGTGCCTTCCTGGGTGGTAAATAAATCACTAAATCTCTTTGTTGAGCAAACCGTCCCTAATGATTTGCCAACCTTAAGCCTAATCACGAAAAGGCCAACTTCGTGCTGTCGTTTTCAAAGTTGGCGCTCCACTTAGGCTATACGTATTCTTTTTCCAAGTTCAAATGTCGCTGCTCCCTCCAAGCAAACCAATCATAGCTTCTCGTTTCTCCCTTTATGGCCAGCAATGCGGCAAATTTCGTCAAAATTCTGCGCAGAGGCGAATTGACTAATTTTGTCTACCACTTCAAGGATACGAGGGATCCATGTCCACTGTCCCCTTCCCTCCGTATTCCTCGTTGCCATGAATACAGCCGTTTCGATTCTTTCGGATAGGACCGGAAACTAGGAGCACGCCCCTGCCTCCGTGGATGCAAGTGCCTCTGATCGTATGCATTCAGTTTTTCAGCTAACCAGATTGGGCCACGAAAATTTATGCCCTAACGAAGCCCACGCTCGCCCAAGCTCCAGTCGCTTTTTGTTTGTTCGTTGCATTCCTTGTCGTGCATAGAAGGCTTGTGAGGCTAAATGTCTGCAGGTAACAAGACAATAGAGCGCCTTCTCGCGGTGACAAACACACGAGAGGGTATTGTTGTTTCCGAAGCAAGCAGGAAATTTACTATTCTGCCGGGAATCGTTTAGTTCCTGTGGCAACCATATGGACACTTACCGCTTACGTAATGTGAACAGTACCAGAGATCCGCTAAGGCGATTGACAATATTAAATTACACAGGACTGTTTATTTGAACCGAAATTTTCCAACACTCTTTAAATTGGCCTTTTCGTTCTAAACGAAGTGTGCACCCATCTTTCGTCCAGCCAGGGTATCGGTGGGCCCATTGGGCCGCTCATGAAAGCTCCGAAGAAGGCGACAACGCAGAAACGTCGGCAGTATTTGTTTCTCTGCTAAGCAATCAGTCCAAGCGGATAGAACAGTGTTCTATTCACCACGCTTTTACCAGCCTGCGGAGGAAATGTCCGATTCCCCGATTGAGCTCTGCATGCGGAGAGGATGCCAGCTCCGAGAGCGCGTCGATGTCAACTACCTCGCGTTTCATGGAAACATTGGCGGAGCACCTATTGGTGCTCACTCCCCTATAGGCTGACAGCAGTGAGCAAGATTCGAAGACTCATGAGTAAGTGCACTGCTATCCCCTCGGTTGTTTGCGCAACATTCCATCTGAATTTACACCCGAATAAGGGAAGGGCAGAACGACATTGCGTGATCAACGCTTACCCTCCCCTCCTTTTTCGATATAAAGGAGCTAGAAAGATCCGCCTTTAAATGCAGTCCTCATAACGACCAGTCCTTCTGCTTCATGCACTTTGTGCCTGCGCATCACTGGTGCTCAACGCTCATACATCATTACGTTGAATACCACGGCGGCATGCAGCCGGGAAAAAATGCGTAGAAAACGCCTGAAGATGGAATAGACGTCAGGGCCCTCAAATCTCAACAATTCAGTAGAATACAAAAATGCCGCAACGCAGGAGAAACAAACCTCCTCTTCCCTCGCATGGAGCAACGCCACTATCCACTGCGCTCCGAGCCGCTGGCCGGCAGAGGCATCGCGGGCGTACAAGAGAAACCCCAGCACTCGTGAGGCGCTGATTCCACAGTAAATTCAAGGACCCACTACTTCTAGGGCTTAACGACTTGGCAAAAAGAAACGCATTTTTATACTAATTGAGTGGTAGGGAATCTTGCTATATTACTCTCACTCCCCATTCAGACATACCCTTCGGACCAGGGGTGTGCCTTAATTTTTTGGTAAATTTTTAACAACCATTTTTAACGAAAAATTTCCGCGTTAGAATCGGTAAACTCGGTAAAATCATTAATTAAATTTTTTCGCTTAGCATCAGCCAGTTTGGCGAAATTTTGTAGGTAAAAAGCCGTTTTTTTGGTTATTAATTTTTTCGAGCCTATCTGCATGACCATTATATGAGTATGCCTTCGTCCTCAGAACAAATATCGGCAGACTACCTATCATCAACAAAATTGCTAAACGAGAAAATCACTATCATTCTAAAATCAAACAGTAATAGCAATACTTCTAAAATAGCAAATTTCTTACTATGCTTACCAGGAAAGGGTCTCAGGCGTAGGTCTGAACGGGGGAAGTGAATAGTACTACGAGAATCTCCGCCCTTCTTAGAGTAGAAAAACATGCTTCGTTTTTGCCGAGTCCTTGAACCAAAAGAGCTACGGGCCCTCGGAGGCGGTGGTACAGTAGCGCACCGTCAACACGTGCCCACGTGCATGCATGTGCGCGATGTTGTATGGGACGCGACGAGAGCCTCTGCGGCAAGCGAGATGATAGCTCAGCAGTGTACGTGGCTGCTTCAAGGATGATAGACCACATGTTCGACTCCCGTGGTATACACCGTTTTTGCATTTTCTATAACCGCTGCCTTCTTCACCAGTTTGCTTCCTACACAACTCCTACACATTCATTTCACTCTAAATTGTTTCACTCTTCATTTCACTTTAAAAGGGTCAGATTCGTGATCAACACCCTATCCCGACAGCCCTAGCCACCCCCACCCGTAGCTGCTGTAACCAACCGTAATCAGCCGAAATTTCAAAAGCGAATATGAGATTCAGCACCCCGAATAACTTCCTAGGAGAAGTCTGGGCAAAATCGGTGATTGTGACCTCGACAGCCCTAGTCATCCGTACCTGCCTGCTGTGAGATCACTGTTTAACATTCGCTGAGAAACCTAAAACGTTGTATAATTCAGAAACTGGTAAAAGTGGGTGAATCACAGCTCACAGTAAACCCTTTTTTGGCAATTTAGAGTGGAATAAATGTGTAGGAGATGTATAGGAAGTAAGCTGATTTGAACCATCATGAAGACAATTTTATACTTTCACGACTCCAGAGGTCGAGGAGAGGTTGAAAAAAATTTTTGGCCTAAACCTCACTGAGGGGTTATTTGGGGTGCTGATAACGAATCTGACATCCGTTTTTAAAAATTTATGTCGATTACGACAGGTACGAGTAACTAGGCCAGTCGAGGTCATGGAGTGTTAATCCTGAATTTGGGGTGTTGATCACGAATCTAACCCTTATCACAATTTAGAGTGAAATAAATGTGTAGGAGATGTGTAGGAAGCAAACTGGTGAAGGAGGCAGCGGTTATGAAAAAGCGCAAAAATAATGCATAGCACGGGAGTCGGACATCTGGTCTAGCACCTTCACCACATTCGAAGGCCTGTAGCTCTTTTGGTTCAAGGACTCAGCAAAAACGAAACATGTTTTTCTACTATATGGAAGGTGGAGATTCTCGTAGTACTAACCATTTCTCTCGTTCAGACCTACGCCTGAGACCCTTCCCTGGTTAGTTCGTTTAGCTTCCGGAAGCTTCTGGGACAATTCAAAGTACTGTGAACTATAGCACGGTTCAACGATTTTGAGCGTCCCCACTTATTCTGAAAACACCTTTTACAGAATTTGCGCTCTCTAAGTAGACTTTTACGGCCCAACATTCTTCTTTACTTCCATTACTGTTTCGGAGGACTACAGAATGATTTAACGCAGAACTCAGGTCAAACAGTGAGCACAGCGAATTGTCTGGAGTTCGTTTTTGGAGGATAACGGACGACGTTCAGATCTGTTTGTTTCACAGAGTTGTTCCTCTTGTCCCACAAGGTCCCGTTCTCAATGCAGACGGCAACAGAAAATAGAATGAACAGCCACGGACCGTTGACCCATTTTTAATAGAATCAGATTCTGCTGCACTGAGTACTATTGTCTTTCTCACTCAAGTAAGGTAGATGTCAATTGTTATGCTTTTCCTCCTCTGTCTTTCGAGGGAAGTGCATCGGGAACAAACGTATTTGAAGGGGTGTTTCTCCTCCTATAAAAACAGCCGTCCTACTTTCTTGTTACCCTTCCCAA
The DNA here is from genome assembly GCA_947396885.1 of Heligmosomoides polygyrus polygyrus. Classification (NCBI taxonomy): domain Eukaryota; kingdom Metazoa; phylum Nematoda; class Chromadorea; order Rhabditida; family Heligmosomidae; genus Heligmosomoides; species Heligmosomoides polygyrus. Next base: position 58,409,845 of record OX377202.1, read on the forward strand.
ACTCTCTAAATCAAATTCTCCACTGTTTGTCACTCTTCTCCGACTTCCCAGCAACTGACCACTCTGATCCTCTTCTTGAAGGACCTGATAGCAAACTGTACAGCACATTTGCTGGCGGTTCGAATGTGTTTTGTGTTTCTTAGTTTTTTTTTTCATTTTTGTAGAGCACATTTTGGATTGATGATTAGTACTATAGTAAATTAGACGAAAAAGGCAGATTAGACGAAAAAATTAGAGTAAATTCCTTGCTAGAGCCAGACCTTCACCTTCAGTGATATACCATTTTCGTAGGACTTAAAAAATCTTCGTTCAGTAGATTGCATGAAAGGTACCAGTTTTTGGACGAACCTCATATATAATAACTGACGAAGGGTGTCATCGGCTTCTTCTTTTTTATTCAATTCTATTCCTTTCATATATCTATGCTCGCTGTTTCACGAGTATACTGGCTGTACATCTCCCAAACATAACTGCCAAGAGACCCTCGGAGAAGTCGAAAATGTTGAGCAAATTCATCGACATGCACAGCATGAAATTCAGTAAGAGCGAATCAGTGACAGTACCAGCAGCTAGCAGTTAGGCAGGACTCGACGTTGTCTTAACGTAGTCCTACAACCATTGCCTGACGCTGCGCTAAGAACCCATCCAACTTTCCAGAAAACTCCCGGGGAAATGGAAAGAGTCTTTGCCTTCCTTTGTTTCGTTTCTTACACTCATTTTTTCGCATTATGTGTTTCGTGGGCGCGCGTGGCGCAGTCGGAGGAGGCGCGACTGTCGCGTGCATCCGATACCAGGTTCCTGGTTCGGATTTCCCGCCCAGGCCAACCAAGCCTTCCATCCCTCCGGGGTCGGTGAATTGGTACCAGACTCGTCTTGGAAGGATAAATTGCGGACTTGTTCATCGGCTGGCCACCGCAAGTCATTGTATGGCCAAATACGCATTCATGTCGCCTCCACGACATCCCGTCGAAGTAGAATGCGCTGGCGCATCCCAGAAGGGATTGAGTAACGCCGTCCTTTATCCTTTATCCTTTATCCTTTATCCTTTATGTGTTTCGTAGCGTTTTCTGGCGTCTTCTATGCCTTTCCAACCCCACTTATGAGATAAATACCAAAAACTGTAAAAAAGGGACTCGTTGAGAAGGGTAGAAAATTTTGTTTAGAAATCAAGCGAGAAAAGCGGCCTAGAAATTCCAAAAGATACGAAACAGTGGCATAGAAAAGTGAGAGCTCACGCAAATAGATTGGTCAAGAAGCAAGGAAAATGACAGCAATTCTCAAAATATAAGGACGAAATCGACTGCCCATTTTTACTGATTCAAGTAAGTAGGGTTTCCGCGGTATCTTAAGATACTACGACCGCTCATCGAAGAAATTCGTCAGAAGTGAATGTTCATGAGGAAGAATTAGAAATTAAAAACGGCGCGTAAAATGTCGTTAATCCAATTTAACAGAAATTTTCGCAGTTAAATTTCGTTAGAAAGTTTTAACGGAAAGTGCCGGTAAATCCGGTCAATCGGTATATCGTTAATCGTTAAACGCACACCCCTGCTTCAGACCCTTCCCTTGTGAGGGAATTCCGCGGGGCGTAGGTTAACCTCAGTCGAAATACAACTAAAGTGCACTGTTGCCATTTTGAGGCTTCTGTTCCATCGTTTTATGCAGCAGCAAACCAGCTGTTGGGAGACGGAGCAGTGCTCTCACATCACCTTGAACTGAACGCTGTACACTATTGGAATCCTCCAATAAAAGCAATAAGCATTTACAGTGTGATAGGTGTTCCAAAGGAGAAAAAGCACAGCATACGCAAAAGAACACTAGGAGCGTGCTACGCTCGAATTCTGCGTTTTGTTGATTAATGAGTCGTCTTGTCAATAAATGAAGCCTATCTTCATGAAGAGGCGCGTGGTAGCGCAGTCGCAGGAGGCGCCGGCTGTCGTATGCACTCGAGGTTCTTGGTTTAGGATCTCCGCGAAGGCCATCCAAGCCTTCCATACATCAAGGTTCTGCGAATTGGTACCAGACTTGGCATGCTTGTGTTACACCCATACCGAGGAAGCCATCTTATTCTGACGTTTCGAACTATCGTTCCATTAGCATAACGTCGATTCTTGCTAGAGCCTTTGAAAACGCTGTGAAATTATCAACAGTGAGGCATGTAGAAAACAGCGGCACTGTACCTGTTAATCAGCATGGCTTCGAACAGGAAGGATCTTTTGAGACTGCGATGCTTGTTTCTCTTGACGAACGAACAAAAGCACTTGATGAAAACTTAAATGTTGACGTAATTTTATCTCATTTCTCCGAAGCATTTGATAGAGTCCTTCCAGGGAGCTTGTCTTCTTCTTCTTCTTCTTCTTCTTCTTCTTCTTCTTCTTTTTCTTCTTCTTCTTCTTCTTCTTCTTCTTCTTCTTCTTCTTCTTCAGCGTCTGTCCCGCTTCGTAGCGGGGTCCGCTATTCTGGTGTCATGACGCCACCTTTCCCGATCCAGCGCTAGATCAGGGTGGACACCAGCCGCTTTCAAGTCCGTATGTAACGTATCGGACCAACGCTGAATTCGCGCGTCCTCTAGGCCGCTTTCTAGATACTTCCAACTCAAGGCCTATCTTGCGGACGCTATCTTCCTTTCCACGCAGAACGTGGCCGTACCATCGTAAGCGAGCTTCGCGCATCTTGTCCGCTATCGGCGCGACACCGAACTTCTGCCGAATAGCTTCGTTTCGGATGCGGTCCATGCGCGTGACTCCAGCCGTCCAGCGCAGCATCTTCGTCTCCATGACGCTGAAACGCGTTTCAACTTCCTTGTCGCAGGCCAACACTCAGCGCCGTACATCGCTACTGGCCGGATGACTGCCCTGTAGATCTTTGACTTGAAGCGCTCTGGTATCTTCTTGTCGCAGAGCACCCCAGTCAAACGAGCGCCACTTGGACCAAACTGCACTCACGCGTGAATTCACTTCGACCATCAGTTTGGGGTCAGACGCGACTGCTGATCCCAGGTAATTAAAGACCGCAGTACGTGCAAGCTCAGTGCCGTCAATCTTAATGGAGCCGGACCCGTTTACGTCAGTCGTTAGGTACTCGGTCTTCTTGATGTTCAATTTGAGTCAGAATATCGCCAGGCGGTCGCACCAAGCTTGCAGCTCTCACTCGAGTTCACCTTAATCTTCGCTAGCGAGCATCACGTCGTCGGCATAAAGCAATGTCGAGGGACGGGCTTCTGAAGATCTCATGTCATGGTATCCGTGACGTCAATAAAGGAGAGTGGAGAAAGCGCAGAACCCTGGTGCACCCCGACAGAGATGGGGACCTCCATCGAGGTTCCAGCTGCAGCTTGAACTCGACTCTTTGGACAAGAGTAGAGAATTTGCACCCACTCTATGAGCTCTTCAGGAACTCCATGTTGACGCAGGGCGTACCATATCACTTCACGCAGTACGCGGTCAAGGCCTTCTCCAAGTCGAGGAAGGCGATGTGCACTGCCTTCTGTTTCTCGCGATGCTTCTCTATCAGGAGGCGGGCGGCGTGAATGGCATCAACGGTGCCACAGCTTGCCACGAAGCCGCACTGATT